>CM065900.1:7150357-7770714 GCA_033439115.1 Firmiana major | reverse complement strand
CGTAAGAGGTGCAGGATGAATATACCAGCTATGATGCAGCTCTTCACACTGATGCTGATGAGCTGTACCGGGTTATTAACGAACTAACAGTACCACACACCCATTGGCAGAAGAGGCCAGAGGCTGAATCTATGGCATTCCCTTCCAATCGACTTAAATTTGGACTACACGAATGGTATGATTTTATTTGCTCACGAATCATGCCTACAACTCATAAAAGCAGTGTTGATGTCGATAGAGCTGCTCTCCTTTACTGTATTCTGACTGGCAAGATTGTTGATTTTAGAGCCATTATCTTTCGGTCCATACAAGAGTTTATACGCAGGGAAAATAGAATAGGTTTACCTCACCCTTCATTGGTTTGTGGACTTTGCAAGAAATATGGCGTATATTGGACTGAGTTTGAACCACGACTGGCTAGGAAATCTGCAATCACTTTCAAAAATCCTCAGGTACCTCTGACTCAGAGAGAAGTTGCTCCTCCTACTGCCCCACCACAAACTTCTGCTGATCCTTCTGTTGCACCTTCCACCACTTTCGACTCCCTCGCAGCTGTGCTAAACGAGATTAAGGAGTTACGGATGGAGATGCGCAACAATAACCGAGACTATCAGACTTTCTGTGCATATGTTGCCTCCTACCATAAATCATTAGTCGACTACCTAAATATGAGGGGTCGTGTGGGAGAGGTGATATTCCTCATGCCGCCACAATGGTGTACTTCTACTGATGATGCCATGGAAGAAGATGCCCAGGAGGAAACTGATGCTGAAGATGGCTCAGAGGACGATTCGGACAGTTAGACTACCCCAGGGAAGTCCTCTTTACTACTTTTTCCAATTCATTGAGGACAATGAAAATCTTAAGTTTGGGGGAGTTATTGGTTGTGCTCTGTGCTCTGTGTTATTTGCTATGTTTTTCATGCCTGCTGTTATGTTTGCCATGCTTTGTTATGTTTTATGTGCTTGTTTCAATTTTTTTTTTAGGTGCCTCTTTTTATTGTTTGTGTGCAATTATACTCAGTTTTACAGATTAGTTTTCTAGATTGTGGCCAAAGATGGATTTTACAAGGAATAGATCAAATTTCGTTTAAATGGATGATTTTTATTGTTTGAGTATTGGTATGTGGATAGAAAGCTTCACTTGAATCTTTTCACTCAAACTATGCACCAATCATATTCAGTTTATGCACTTACTGTGTTGATATGTGAAACTAAAAAGACTCTAGAACTTGATTAGTTATTACTTGAGGCGAAATTGATAGACCATGCATGATCAGGAAAATGATCTAGGCCATTTTTGTTTTGAGATTGAGCCTTTCAAGCCTACCCAATTATATTAATCCTTTGGATAACCCCTTGAGCCAAATTTTTCGATTTTGTTGTTATATAACCATATTATAAGCCATAGTCTAATTGTTTGATTATCCTATTCTTTTGGTCCCTTACTTAAAGCACTATCAATCAAAACTTTTGGATTAAGGGAAGAGCTTAAAAGAAAACAGGGTGGTTTGTAAATTTTTGGTTTGAGAACTTGAATGCTGCAAACAAGGGTTTGTTCTCGGGTCTTGCTAAAAAAGCTAGTGTCATATGCAGTTACAAGTAGTGGAAAATAAAATTCTGGAGTGTGACACTACAAAAAAAAAAATCAAACTCGAAGAATGAGTAAGGTTGGGTAGTGATTCATGAGCTCAAAACAAATTAAATCCAAAGGTGATTAAAGTGCTTTAGGTGGATTAAACTTCATACTATATCCTTTATCCCACCTAAAACCCGAGCCTTATGTTACAACCTTTGAAAAGTCCTTTTGATTCTTGGTTATGCATGAGTCTTTATTAGTGGAAAGTAGTAGTTAAATTAAGCATATGAAGTCTTATGTTTAATTTTCATTTAGATTTCGCATTAACACTTGAGTGCATGAATTTGAATAAATGATTGTACACACATACACAAGTGGAAAGTGAAGAGTGAAGGGGGATTGGTTTGCTTTGATTGACTTGAACAATATAAATTTGAAATTTATCTTAAGCTGAGAACCTTGTGAATTCTTGAGGAAAATCTCAATTTAGTATGACAAGTATGTGAGCTGAGTATGGTTGAGAGTCTTTAATTGTTCTGTTTCCAGTATGTGTTTGCTTGAGGACAAGCAAATTTCTAAGTTTGGGGGTATTTGTTAGCACTGAAATTTATATATGTTTAGAACCCTTTTTACTTAGTTATTTGATTTGTTCTTTGCTATATTAGATATGTGTTATGTGTTTTGTGCATTTGTGCAGGAAAAAGAACAATATGGAGAAGTTAAAGCTTTTGGAGCTGATTCTGATGATTCTGTGAAGAAGTGAAATTGCAGGATGCTGATCGTGACTTATGCTGCAACAATAGAAGAAATTGGGCAGTGCAGAGCAGATCTGGGGAATCAATACCATTGTCGCAGCATAGCAGTCTGATTAGGGCAACACTATTTTTTCCACGTGGCATTCCGCGTTTTAGTGCTTGGGAACCTTATAAATAGTCTTTTTATCAGAATATCGAAGGAGGCTGCGGCAGAAGACTTCAGGATTGATTTAGCTCCATAGAAACTCCATCTTTTACATCTTTTTCAATCAATGTTTATTCTAGGGATGATAATTTGGAATTATGGGATGTTTATTATGATTTCTAGGAACTAAACTCCTTTTTCCTAGAATCGATGTAGCCAACTTTGGGCAGATTGCAATTATTTTGTGATATTGTTTGGATGATCTCAATTATGTTTATTTAATCTACTTGTTCTTAATGCTCTAGTTGATTGGCCACCAATTAGATGAATTAGTATAGGAATCCGGCACTCGGGAGAAACCGATTACCATCGCTTAATGAACTCTATTATTTAATTCTGAATTGGGAGGTTAGGATTAGGAAATTTGGGTATGACTGTTTAAAACTCGGGAGAGATAAACAGGAAATAGTTTCAGCTATAAACAAATTGAAATCAAAAGAACAATTGATCAAAGGAATAGTGTGAACCCTAGTTAGGTGAAATCGAGTTCTAGGAATATTTTGCCATTGATATTTTCATTCGTAATAATTGTGACTGTTTTAATTAATTTGTTCCATAATTAATGGTTAGAATAGTAAATAGGATCTCAACCAACATAAATTACTTTTTCTAAATAAAGTTCAAGGTTGTTGATTATAGTGATTTCTGGTAGGCACAATTCCATATGGGACGATACTTATATTTACTCTATACTCGAAAACTGACACTGTGCACTTGCAGTAAGTGTTCCATTTAAGCACAACAGGGCAAAATCACCTTTTTCATCTATACTCGAAATCTTTTGTACAAATCATTATTTCTTTTCTAGGTAACCAAGCAATTATAAAACCCTATCAATCATTATTTCTTTTCTGGAATCGTGTCGAGTGATTCCACTTCCTCGGAGCTGCTCGATCGCACAATCCGATTCGCTTTCAATGTGATCTTCGAAACTACACAAAATCGTTTATCATATTAAATACAGTCTATTTATCTGTATTTCACTTTCACTACAATCGATTTAACTTTTTGTGCCCATATTCTCTTATTGGGCCTTACTTTCTCATATGTCCATTTCAAATGTACTAATCATTTCTCGAGAATTTATTAGACTCATCAAGTCTAATGATTCATATTAGGTTGGCATTAAGCTCACAATGACTTAAGTTCATCATTTTCCTTCACTAAGGTATTTCATCATATACCTCTTATGCACATTTCCTAACTCCATCAAATCCTATCAATTGATTCCCCAAAATCATCTCAAAATCATGCATTCAACATCAATATCACCACAATATAATCATTTCATTAATGAATCAACTATAGCTCACTTTCTCACACTAACCCATTTATAGGTCATAAAGGATTCATCATACTCTAGGTAGCTTCAACCAACAATACATACACCAAATAACCCATAATAATGCATAGATAAACATACTTGAAGTTGGTGTATTGAAAACTTACTTAGCTTATACTTCCTCACTTGGCTAAATCTTAAGGGAAGACTTTGCTCCTTCAATCCAACCACTTGAATGTTGATTCCAAACTATGTTGTTCTCCTCCTTACAAGGAACAACTTTGCACAGATGACTTTTCCTCAAATCTGGTAGGAAGGTAAGGATATCCTAGAGTGAGAAAACTAGGTTGTTTTGGCTAAAATGGAAGGGTTTTGGGATTTTCTAGGGAAGAAGACTCGACTGACGCCCCTTTTTATAGAAATCGCATTATGAGATCGATCTCTATGGTAAGAGATCGATCGTCCCTTGCTTTGAACTCTCTCGGATTTAGTTTGTTGAAGGTGGGATCTATCTGCTATTGGGTAGGGATCGATCCTTGCCTGGCAGAAGGCTTTAGAGATCGATCTGGCTTTGGGAAGTGATTGATCTTTGCTAGCCAGAATCCTTTAGAGATCGATCTATCTTTGGGGATGAGATTGATCCTTGCTAGGCAGAAGCATATCGAGATCGATCTGTTTAAATGAGGGATCAATCTCCCTTTTACTGAATGCTTTTGTTTCTGCATGTCGAGCACAATGAGATCGATCTGCTTTGAATAGGAGATCGATATGGCCTTCATCTGCAGGTTTCCAATTGCAGATTTTCCAGAATTTCAAGGAAAAAAATTACCTTTGATTGCTTCACTAGTCATTTTGTATCATATTCACACTTAGAGTATGAAAAGATTCATTTCTTATGATTCTCGTGTTAAAGAACTTGTTGTATTATTTAAAATAAAAAAGGGTACACAGAATTCATAGTCCTTGCATTACCATTTCGTATTTTAAGTCTTTATATTCAGTCTGGATGTTTGAGTTCTATTTGTTTAGTCTGTGGCCACTTCAGCCCTTATTTTGCCATTACGTGAATTCACGAGTATTCATGCATTCTCTTTGCAATCTAATTCACATATATTTATATCGTAAGACCCGAATTTAATTAAAATACGAAAATTAAATAAGAAAAGATGGGGGATGTATGAAGGAAGGTAAGGTAAAATTGATTTCCGAAATAAGAGCAGGGGTAAAATGGTAAAAATACCAAAACCCGGTATTAAGGCGATAAAAAAATTTTAATTAAAAATAAGGATGTAAGATATCTTGATCGATAATGAGGAAATTATACAATTTGGGTCAATTGATCAAGATTCAAAAATTTTAAAAATACCAAAAAATTACCGGAATGATATCTCGAAAAGCGCGAAGGAATAATATCAAAAATTTGGAGAAAAATATATTTAATAAATTAAATTTAAATTAAATAAAATAAATTGGAATAAAAATAATATAAGTGTAGATATTTTGAATTTTATGGAGTATTTTAATGAATAGTGTAAATAAATTGTAATAATAATAATAATAATAATAAAACAAAAACAAAAAAAAGAATCTGAAAAAAAAAAGAAAAAAAAAGAGAGAAAAGGGGGTCGGGGAGAGCGAAAGAGAAGCAGAGAAACGGAAGCCGAGAAAATTGAGGAAGACCGGACCCCCGTCCGGCGACCAACGACCACGACGAGGAGCCGAAGAGGAAAAGGAGAGGCCGACGATCCTTCTGCCACTGGTGACGCGCGCCAAGGAGGTCGGAGGACGCCGAAAACGGAAGAGAAAGCCGTGAGGGAAATCGAGTCGGTCCCGGCGATCCACGGTGACTGGACGTGAACGGAGGCCACCGGCGTGACCGTGAGGAGGAGGCGGTCCTTTTGAGACCGGTAGCAGCCGGCGAAACGGCCGAAAATGTCGACGACGGCCAAGAGGAGGAAAATGGGTCCGACGGCCGAGGGAGAAGAGCCGAACCGGCGGCGTTCCGGCGAGCTTGACCCAAACCGAGAGCTGATCTGTGATGCGGACGACCCAGCGAAGCTGCTGGCGGTGGAAGCTGGCAGAGAACCGGTCGGCAAGGCAGTGAACCGGAGTGAACCGGGGTGAACCAGCGGTCTGAACCGGTCCGAACCGGACTGAACCGGTTCAGCCAAAAAGAGGAGGAAAAAGGGAGAAAAAGGGAAAAAGAAAAAGAGAAAAAATTGAGGAAAATTCTAGCGATGCAATCGAGCTTTGGGTAAGTCGATAAGCGGTCAAATTGACCGATTTAAATTTTGGAATATTTTATTTAATTAATTTTCGACTGGAAATTTACCCGAAAAATTATGAAATTATGTAGCTCGACGATTGGCATCCACCGAGAGCTCGAGATAGCCTCGATTTACGGATTAGCATGGAATCTCGGGTAAGTAACCCTTATTTACGACAATTACCTCGTTATGCGTGATATTGATTTGATTTCCGCATAAATTGAATTAAATTATGGAAATTTAGATAAATTGTCGTAAATAATCGATTTAGCTATTCAAGAATTAGAACGAGGCCCAATAAATTATTGGTGGGCCCAATGAGCCCAATAGGCCTCGATAAAGTGAAAATTAAGTGAAAAACGGGCTTAAGGCCGATTAAGGCCCATTAAGGTGCAATCGGGCCCAATAGGGGTAAACGGGCCCAATGATTTAAATTAAACCCAGAAAATAGGAAATACAATTAAATTGTATAATATCTGACCTGAGGAATATTGATACGCAGTTTCGGGCATTTGATTGGGAGCATAACGGACTGCGCGACGAGACAACAGTGAAAAAGAAAAGGTCAGACTCGACAGGAAAATAAGGTAAGGGAATTCTACGGACTGCTAGAGGTAAACTTTACAAAATTTCAAGTTCATATACAGTCTTTAAAAATTATCTGAAAGGTCTAGAGGTCAAATAATAATTTTAGTGCCCGAATGGGCAAATTACTAAAATACCCTTGTTAAGGGTAGAACTTACAAATTTAGGAAAAATTGGGAGGAGCAAGGACAAGAGGTTCCTGCTCGTTCTGGAGGTATTTTAACACATGCATGAGTAGGCTGGCTCACTTTTAAAGAAGAATGCATAGCATTGCATACCTTAAACGATGTAATTTCTGTGAAAACTATTTGGAGATAACCGAGCCGCCTACGTGTTTTTATTTACATGTGACGTGCTAGAGCTCAGCTCGCACGATGTTTGATTTGTGTGATGCATGCATTAGTGCTGGAGCGAGAGCTCGCACTAGAGTTTTACATGCATAGGTGCTAGAGTATAACTCGCACCAGATTTCACATGCTTGTTTCGTGACACGGTGCTAGAGTCTAACTCGCACCAGATTTTACATGATTTTCGTGACAGGGTGCTAGAGTTTAACTCGCACCAGATTTTATAAGATTTTCAGGTGATTTATATATAGAGTGCTAGAGCCTAGCTCGCACTAGTTTTACTGGATTTGTGGAGTAGCGCTGTCTGCCCTTGGAGTCAGCCAAAAGGCCCAACAGGCTCAAAAGACCTCTTAAGTAGGGTGAGAGTGAGGGATGAGGTTGGCGGCCTTGTGGGGATGTAAAGCGGGCTCTGCTGATTTTACTTGATTTGATGAGAGTGCTGAGCATCGCTCGCACCGATTTTATGAGAACATGCGATGAGCCGTGCTTGGAGCATCGGGTAGACTGTGTGTCACCGATTTAATAGGCTCGCACGTGCGTTTTGAGACGTGGCATGAGTATTGAGAAACAAAACCTCTCTGTGGGAAGCAGGCCATTTGGGCTGGAGTACCTAGAGTGATATAGGTCCATGGAGTACGATGTACCGTGCAAGTAGCATGCAGTACGATGTACCGTGGGGTATCTTCGGATACGGTATCTTTGTGATACGGGTATCTTCAGATACGGTATCTTTGTGCTACGGGGTATCTTCGGATACGGTATCTTTGTGATATGGGGTATCTTCGGATACGGCATCTTCGGATGCATAAGATCGGATAAGACTGACGGGTTGGATTGACCCACCTCCCGGGCGGTTCTCGATCAGGGTGAGACCTCGCACACTGGGATCCGTGAAGCTAGAGGGACTCACGAGGACACATATGGCCAGTCCTGGTTATTGCCGTTATACAGATATTGTCTCGTCTCGCATGTCGACGATTTTGATGATTTAAACTGGGTTTTTAATTAAATGTGCATGATGGTTATTTCCATGCTTTTTAAACCCATATGTGATGTAAACGGATCTTCATGATTTTGTGTGAGTCAGGATCACCCGAAGGAGGGGTCGAGTCCTGACTTTACTGTGAAATTTTAAACGAGAAAGATATGATTTTGAATATAATTGCATGTTGAATTTTCCGTGCAAACTTGATTTACATAACATCATAACTCATATCATTTGTTTTAAAATGTGTGGAGAAAGGGTGGTTTTTGCATGGCACTACGTTCATGTAGGTAGTATGGTTACCTACTTGTTCGTAGGATTGCCTTACTGAGCTTGATGTGCTCACCCCTTTCATTTTCTCCCACAGATAATCTCCAGTTGAAGTTGAGGCGACTCAGTACTGCATTCTGGATATCCGCTGCTGCCCATCATTCAAGGTATATACACTTGTACAAATTGTATCTAAATAAGCATAGCACAGTAACATGTTTGTAAGTGACTCTAGGGGATGTATAAATATTGTAAACATTTATAAATGACTGGAGAAGAAATAAGTACTATGGTAAATGTATGGTGGGACTGGCATTGACGCACAGCCCAATTTGTTAGTGGAGTGTGGTCACGATCAGAGGACAGGTAAGCAATGAAAGAAAATAATAAAACGCGAAAATTTAACTCTGATTTTTGGGTAGTTTGGGTCGTGACATATAAAGGTGGTATCAGAGCAGCAATTGGTCTGATGTGTGTCAGTGTCAGCAATTAGGAAATTACATCCCCGTGTTACTGTGCTTAGTTAGATACAATAGTGTATATCGAGATGGGTTTTGACTAAGAAATGGTTGAGAATGCAGGAATGCCTAATATGAGTCGCGTTAGATGAGAAAGTGCACGAGGCAGAGGTCGTAGAGGTAGACCTGAGTCTGCTAAGTCGTGCTGAGTTTGACTATGAGAATCAGTATGAGATTGAAATGGAGGCTAATGTTGAGCATGCCCCACTGAATCCGATAGAGAGATCGGACAGTATTGAGACACGCTTCGCGAGATTGAAGCGGAGCATGGGAATTATTTTGAGGAGCTAATTGCTCAGATTATGAATGAGATCAGAGGGCATAGCGAAACATTGGTGGAAACCCGCTCGACCCATCTTAAGTGTTAAACATCCATAGCTAAGATGAGAAATCTTATTGGATATATTCCGGTGACAGGATATCCCGGACATGATTTAAAGGAAAAATTTCTTACACTGCCCAAGAATACTAAATTGATTATGAGTATGAAACTCAGTTATATTCTTTGGTAGATATTACCTCGACACATGAACAGTGACAGTCAAGATGTCTAAAAGTTTATGGAAGGGCTCAGATTGTCAATCAGAGTCCAATTAGCCCCGTGAGATATTACCTATCCCGAGGCAGTGCCAGATTTACGGTTGGGTAAATAAGAACACGAATTGCACGCCTCTGAGATTGGAAAAGGTAGTGAGGGCTGAAACAGAGACAGAAAAGAGAATCGAGAAATGACAAAGATGTTAAAATGGAAAAATGGTAATTGGTAAAAGATTTAATTTGATGAGTCATGGAGTAAGATAAATGGTAAGACCCCAGTGCATCCAATTTGGCACTCTTGAGGGGCATTGTGATTGGAGGACCTCGACCTGCTACGAAGCAGTGTAGCAGTGTAAGTACTGTAAGCAGTGTGGGATGTGTGGTGGATACCACGGAAGGAGGGTCTATACCTACACTGTATTTATGAAAATGGCCGTTAAGTGTGGTAAGACGGACCATTGATTTTGATTACACAAGTTGGGCGAGATTGCTCCACAGAAAAGTAAAGAGATAGAGAAAAACTTCGTTGGTATAGCTGCAACGAAAAGGGAGGCCATAGCCGAAAAGAAAAAAGGAAAGTAGGTTGTTGGACGAAGGCGAGTGGATGTCTTGGACCAGAACACTATTGATGTTTCATGGATGTGGTGTAAGATACCACACTTGTTATGGATAATGAAGTACATATGTTCATTGATCCTGGTGCCACACATTTATTCGTACAGCCTTCATTCGCATATAAGTAAGAAAAAGGCATGAATGCCTACATCATTGGACACAATACTGATAAATGAGAACCCCAATAGAGGAGGATTAATTAACGGAATATGGATATATAGATTTTAAGTGACAAAAAGGGGTGTAACAGTTGAAATTAAAGGAGTAAAGGATAATACTCACGGAATGAATAATGAAAGAGTTTCGTTATAATAGATACACTAAGGAGATAATCTTTAAGATGATATATGCTTAATTCTGAATACAAGATGTATCGGAGTAAGAGGCGTATGCTAGGTAAGAACATCCTTACGATATGAAGTCATTAGGATTAAAGCAATTAGTAACGAATATAAATTGTGACCACAGAGACTGAGGTATAACGTAGTTGTGGTTAAGTCTGAAGGTTAATAAAGGTATTTCAAAATACCTCCCCGCCTGAAGACTTGACAACGTCTAAAAGTATATATATATATATATAACCTATAACGTGAAATCGATCGTTGTAATAAATACCTTTAGCATTAGGATACCTTTACTAAGACGATAAGAATATTAAAATTCGACAAATCATAAAGGTTAACATAGTAAAATTTAATAAGAGCCGTTAAGATAAGAAAAGGAAATGACGCAGGTTAGTACCTGAAAACGTAAGCGATTTTGAAGGATCTTATACGCTTATGCGTAAATAAGTCCAAGATTGGACCGATTTGTAATCATCATTATCGATGATATGTCGGGCGAAGTTAAAGTCTAGGGCAAAATGTAAGCAATAATTGAAAATTGCTTTTACAAATGGTTGCTGCGAGTTCTAAAAAAGGTATACCTTGTTGACACGTTTAACTATGAAAACGTGGTCTTTGAGTGAGATGATAGATGTGACGTGAATTTCGGTGTAGTGAAGTATGAACTGATCACCGTGATTATTTTCACCATACCCAACAGCTCAAGAGGTTCTCAGTGAGTATGGATACCTCAAAATTATGAAGGAGCTGTGTATTGATGTATAATGGGAAGATAGTCAATTTTGGAGTCAGACAACTCAAGGATCATGAAATAAACTATCTGACCCATGATTTAAAGTTGGCAGCGATAGTACTTGTACTGAGAATATGGTATTATTATGTACATGGTGAGAAATTGTGGATATGCACTGACCATAAAGCCCGAGTATCTGTTTTCACAGAAAGAGGTGAATATGAGAATACATAGTGGGATAGAGCTTCTGAGAGATTTTGATTGTGAAAATTGTACCACCCAGGAAAGGCTGATGCCTTGAGTAGAAAGAGCTTCGGGATAGTACCGCATATGATGGTCAGGGAGCGTGAGCAGCTAAAGCAGTTGTGAACCTCAGTAATGATGTGATCCCTTCTGATGATGACAGTGATTGTGTGACAGCTAGCCTGATGATTAGAACCGGATGAGAGTGCCCAGATTTGCCAGGCTTAGCGTGATGATCGGCAGGATGTCGATAGTTTGGGTCAGATTCAGAAGGAGACAGCGACAAAGTTCACAGTGAGCGATGATGAGTTACTGAGGATTTCGAGACAATATGAGTGCTCCCCAGGACCACAGTTGATGAGATAGTAATATAGTCAGAAGCTTGCTCTTCGGGATATACAGTGCGTACGGAAGGTAATAAAATTATATGAAATCTCTGAAAAGGGTATTGGTGGTCAGATGTGAAAAGAGAAATGGTAGAGTATTAAAAGTCTGCAGGGTTATTGCAGCCTCTACCTATATAGACACGGCACGGAAATGGGAGCAAATCTCCATGAATGTCGTGATGGGTTACAGAGAACCCAGGTGAATTACGAGGCTATTTGGATGATAGTCGATAGAGTGACCAAGTCTACCCACCTTATGGTTATAAAATCCCCAAAATACTCAGAGTGTATGAGGATTTATGTGTAAGAAAGATTGTGAGACATTATGTAGCGTTCCAGTGAGCATGGTATCATATAGGGATTCCCGCTTCACTTCACACTTCAGGGAATATTTTTCAGGAAGCTATGGGAACCCGACTGAATATTAGCACAGCTTTTCATCCTCAGACAGATGGTCAGTCAGAGAGGACTGTACAGGTTCTGAAGGATCCGATAAAAGCGTGTGCCCTTGATTTTTATACTCCTGGAATGATCAGTTATTACAAATCGAATTCGCCAATAGTGATAGTTGTCACTTGAGTATTGGGATAACAAGATATGAGGCAGTGTATGGCTGTAGGGGTTGTTCCCCAAATTGGATAAGAAAAAGTGGGTGACAGGTAGAAATTATTTTCGACCTTGGATAATAAGTCATTGAGGATGTTTAGTTAAGGATGAGAGATTAAGAACACCTCAGAGCAAATAGACTAGTATTGGAATTCACCCTTGGTGAATTAGTATGGTTAAAATGTTTCTTGTCCTAAGAGAATAAGGACATAGCGAGCTTTTGGAAGAAGGTAAATTGAGTTACGCTGGATGGAATATTTTGAGAGATTGGACAAGTGGGAGATAAGACCTGTAAGTTGGTGTTATCACCTGAATTAACAGGCACCCACAATGTGTCTCAGCTTTTGATGCTTTGGCAATACTATCCAGATCCAGCACAGGTGGTAGGATATGAGATCCAACAGTTCAGCTTAATGCAAATATAAGTATATTGATAAGTTGATTCGGGCAGTAAATAGGAAAGAGAAAGTATTGAAGTTTAAGTTGATCTCCCTAATTAAAGTCCTTTGGTAGTAATACACTCCGGAGAAGGTCACATAAGAATTTAAGAGTATGATACGATCGATGTACCCGGAGTTGTATATGGACTCATATGACTTGGTTCTAATTTGGAGGACCAAATTCCTTAAGTGGGGGAGACTTGTAAGACCCGAATTTAATTAAAATACGAAAATTAAATAAGAAAAGATAGGGGATGTATGAAGGAAGGTAAGGTAAAATTGATTTTCGAAACAAGAGCAGGGGTAAAATGGTAAAAATACCAAAACCCGGTATTAAGGCGATAAGAAAATTTTAATTAAAAATAAGGATGTAAGATATCTTGATCGATAATGAGGAAATTATACAATTTGGGTCAATTGATCAAGATTCAGAAATTTTAAAAATATCGAAAAATTACCGGAACGATATCTCGAAAAGCGCGAAGGAATAATATCGAAAATTTAGAGAAAAATATATTTAATAAATTAAATTTAAATTAAATAAATTAAATTAGAATAAAAATAATATAAGTGTAGATATTTTGGATTTTATGGAGTATTTTAATGAATAGTGTAAATAAATTGTAATAATAATAATAATAATAATAAAACAAAAAAAGAATCTGAAAAAAAAAAAGAAAAAAAAAGAGAGAAAAGGGGGTCGGGGAGAGAGAAAGAGAAGCAGAGAAACGGAAGCCGAGAAAATCGAGGAAGATCGGACCCCCGTCCGGCGACCAACAACCCCGACGAGGAGCCGAAGAGGAAGAGGAGAGGCCGACGATCCTTCTGCCACCGGTGACGCGAGCCAAGGAGGTCGGAGGACACTGGAAAACGGAAGAGAAAGCCGTGAGGGAAATCGAGTCGGTCCCGGCGATCCACGGCGACTGGACGTGAACGGAGGCCACCGGCGTGACCGTGAGGAGGAGGCGGTCCTTTTGAGACCGGTAGCAGCCGACGAAACGGCCGAAAACGCCGGCGACGGCCAAGAGGAGGAAAATGGGTCCGACGGCCGAGGGAGAAGAGCCGAATCGGCGGCGTTCCGGCGAGCTTGACCCAAACCGAGAGCTGATCTGTGATGCGGACGACCCAGCGAAGCTGCTGGCGGTGGAAGCCGGCAGAGAACCAGTCGGCAAGGCGGTGAACCGGAGTGAACCGGGGTGAACCGGTGGTCTGAACCGGTCCGAACCGGACTGAACCGGTTCAGCCAAAAAGAGGAGGAAAAAGGGAGAAAAAGGGAAAAAGAAAAAGAGAAAAAATTGGGGAAAATTCTAGCGATGCAATCGAGCTTCGGTAAGTCGATAAGCAGTCAAATTGACCGATTTAAATTTTGGAATATTTTATTTAATTAATTTTCGACTGAAAATTTACCCAAAAAATTATGAAATTATGTAGCTCGACGATTGGCATCCACCGAGAGCTCGAGATAGCCTCGATTTGCGGATTAGCATGGAATCTCAGGTAAGTAACCCTTATTTACGATAATTACCTCGTTATGCGTGATATTGATTTGATTTTCGCATAAATTGAATTAAATTATGAAAATTTAGATAAATTGTCGTAACTAATCGATTTAGCTATTCAAGAATTAGAACGAGGCCCAATAAATTATTGGTGGGCCCAATGAGCCCAATAGGCCTCGATAAAGTGAAAATTAAGTGAAAAACGGGCTTAAGGCCGATTAAGGCCCATTAAGGTGCAATCGGGCCCAATAGGGGTAAACAGGCCCAATGATTTAAATTAAGCCCAGAAAATAGGAAATACAATTAAATTGTATAATATCTGACCTGAGGAATATTGATACGCAGTTCCGGGCATTTGATTGGGAGCATAACGAACTGCGCGACGAGACAACAGTGGAAAAGAAAAGGTCAGACTCGACAGGAAAATAAGGTAAGGGAATTCTACGGACTGCTAGAGGTAAACTTTACGAAATTTCAAGTTCATATGCAGTCTTTAAAAATTATCTGAAGGGTCTAGAGGTCAAATAATAATTTTAGTACCCCGAATGGGTAAATTACTAAAATACCCTTGTTAAGGGTAGAACTTACAAATTTAGGAAAAATTGGGAGGAGCAAGGACAAGAGGTTCCTGCTCGTTCTGGAGGTATTTTAACACATGCATGAGTAGGCTGGCTCACTTTTAAAGAAGAATGTATAGCATTGCATACCTTAAACGATGTAATTTCTATGAAAACTATTTGGAGATAACCGAGCCGCCTACGTGTTTTTATTTACATGTGACGTGCTAGAGCTCAGCTCGCACGATGTTTGATTTGTGTGATGCATGCATTAGTGCTGGAGCGAGAGCTCGCACTAGAGTTTTACATGCATAGGTGCTAGAGTATAACTCGCACCAGATTTCACATGCTTGTTTCGTGACACGGTGCTAGAGTCTAACTCGCACCAGATTTTACATGATTTTCGTGACACGGTGCTAGAGTTTAACTCGTACCAGATTTTATAAGATTTTCAGGTAATTTATATATAGAGTGCTAGAGCCTAGCTCGCACTAGTTTTACTGGATTTGTGGAGTAGCACTGTCTGCCCTTGAGTCAGCCAAAAGGCTCAACAGGCTCAAAAGACCTCTTAAGTAGGGTGAGAGTGAGGGATGAGGTTGGCGGCCTTGTGGGGATGTAAAGCGGGCTCTGCTGATTTTACTTGATTTGATGAGAGTGCTGAGCATCGCTCGCACTGATTTTATGAGAACATGCGATGAGCCGTGCTTGGAGCATCGGGTAGACTGTGTGTCACCGATTTAATAGGCTCGCATGTGCATTTTGAGACGTGGCATGAGTATTGAGAAACAAAACCTCTCTGTGGGAAGCTAGCCATTTGGGCTGGAGTACCTAGAGTGATATAGGTCCATGGAGTACGATGTACCGTGTAAGTAGCATGGAGTACGATGTCCCGTGGGGTATCTTCGGATACGGTATCTTTGTGATACGAGTATCTTCGGATACGGTATCTTTGTGATACGGGGTATCTTCGGATACGGTATCTTTGTGATACGGGGTATCTTCGGATACGGCATCTTCGGATGCGTGAGATCGGATAAGACTGACGGGTTGGATTGACCCACCTCCCGGGCGGTTCCCGATCAGGGTGAGACCTCGCACACTGGGATCCGTGAAGCTAGAGGGACTCACGAGGACACATATGGCCAGTCCTGGTTATTGCCGTTATACAGATATTGCCTCGTCTCGCATGTCAACGATTTCGATGATTTAAACTGGGTTTTTAATTAAATGTGCATGATGGTTATTTCCATGCTTTTTAAACCCATATGTGATGTAAACGGATCTTCATGATTTTGTGTGAGTCAGGATCACCCGAAGGAGGGGTCGAGTCCCGACTTTACTGTGAAATTTTAAACGAGAAAGATATGATTTTGAATATAATTGCATGTTGAATTTTTCGTGCGAACTTGATTTACATAACATCATAACTCATATCATTTGTTTTAAAATGTGTGGAGAAATGGTGGTTTTTGCATGGCACTACGTTCATGTAGGTAGTATGGTTACCTACTTGTTCGTAGGATTGCCTTACTGAGCTTGATGTGCTCACCCCTTTCATTTTCTCCCACAGATAATCTCCAGTTGAAGTTGAGGCGACTCAGTACTGCATTCTGGATATCCGCTGCTGCCCATCATTCAAGGTATATACACTTGTACAAATTGTATCTAAATAAGCATAGCACAGTAACATGTTTGTAAGTGACTCTAGGGGATGTATAAATATTGTAAACATTTATAAATGACTGGAGAAGAAATAAGTACTATGGTAAATGTATGGTGGGACTGGCATTGATGCACAGCCCAATTTGTTAGTGGAGTGTGGTCACGATCAGAGGACAGGTAAGCAATGAAAGAAAATAATAAAACGCGAAAAATTAACTCTGATTTTTGGGTAGTTTGGGTCGTGACATATATGATCAAAATCATCCATCTTATTATTCCATCAAAATATAACAAAGTCATACATACATGGGATCTCACACTCCTAGATAAGAAGGTCAAGAAGAGAGGATGTAGGTAAGTGATTGGTCAAACCTCTATATTTTTTTTGTTTACTTCTCTTATCTCTTATCTCTTTACCTTATTGTGCTTCAATTTCATATTTGCTTATTGTAATATTGTGAAATTAGCTTAGAAAGACTTTTAAGTTAGAGAATTTAGTTAAAATCAATTCACCCCCTCTCGGTTAAGCCAACAAATGGTTTTGAGAAAAATGGAAGATCGAGTGTGGTGGGGTATAAAAGTAAGGAGAGGTCAATTATTGTCCAAGGCAAGAAAGATGGTGCTTATACAATCTAATGCTCAGGCTGTACCATTGTATGTGATGAGTTGTTGCAAACTCCCAAGGCAAGTTATTCATAAGCTTAATATGATTATTACTAATTTTTAGCGGGGGAATAGATCGAAAGGCAAGAAGGTTCATGGAAGGTGTTGGTAAGATCTGCGTAGTTCAAAAATGGATAAGGGGCTAGGATTTAGAGATTTTGAAGCCTTTAACTTAACATTACTGGCTAAACAATGTTAGAGGCTACTTCAAAATGAGGATTCCTTATCTTATAAAATTTTGAAAGCCCGATACATTTTATATTGTATTTTTCTAGAGCCAAAATTCGGAGGTACATTATCTTTCTTATGTTATAGCCTTTTGTCAGTTTGGAGAGTAATTCAATAAGGAATTAGATAAAAGAGTTGAGGATTATTGGATAAGCCTCCATTGTACTTAGTGAAGAGACCAAGGAGGCCACAACCAGCGAGACTTAAAGTAGCCTGTTTGATTGATCAGCCTGTTATGAGGTGGAAGGAGAACATGATTGAGAAGATCTTCATGGAAGTTGTTATGGTTAGAGTGTTAAAATCCCACTAACTTGTAGCCGAACATAGGATAAACTGATTTGGAATAAAATAATGCTCGATCAATTTATGGTGAGATTAACATATGTAGTTGCTCAAAAATTGTTTGAGAGGAAAGTGGTGGATAGAACACATATTTAGAAAACTAAAGTTGTCCCAAAGGTTAAATTGATCATGTGGAGGTTGATTTGTGGTATTCTTCCAACTTTGCTTGAATTACATGGCAAAAGGATTGTAGGTGATGTAGAATGCCCTGTATATGGAATAGCTGAAGAAACATGGTACCATGTCATGTTTGTATGCCAATTGGAGGGCATGATATGGAGCCACAATTTTCTAGCGATTAATATAAATGAGCTCAATTCAAATGTGTCTACTATTAATTTCAGTGATGATTTGTTGCATAGATTAGCATAGTTTGATAGGATGGATGAAGGTTTTTATATTTTATAGTTGTTGTAAAATACTAGGAATTGTAGTGTCTATGATCGATAGTGTAGTACAATGGTAAACACGGTCATACGAGCTCAAAGGTTACTGTTAGAAGGGGAGGTGCGTTAGAGGCATAGTGAAAACAACCGATTATTACTAGGCAGCACCGATAATTTCCTCCTCAAAGAAACCAGGTCAAAATTAATGTTAATGTTTCAATTGTTGAGAGCAAAAGCATTAAAGGTTTGGGAATGGTGGCTTAGGATGACTCAGATGCTGTAATGGTGGCAGCAGTTAAGTGTATAGAAAAAATATTAAATCCTATGTTTATTGAAGCCTATGCTATATAGTGGGGACTGGAAGTGGCAATAAAGTAGGGTCTACAGGACATGGTGTTGGAATGTGATTGCTTACTAGTGGTTAATAAACTAAATGGATGCTTCGACTTGGGAAGATGGAAGTATTTTAGTTTTTATTAGTTCTTTAGTTTCAAGTTTTAACAACTGTTATTTTCAATATTTTAATAGGGAGGCTAACAAGTTAGCTCATGCTTTAGCTAAGGTTAATTGTCAGGTTCGTTCATATCAGTTATGGCTTGAGTACTCTCCCTAATTTGGTTTGTAATATGATAGTTTATGAATGAAAATTTGATGTTTGTTTTGTTTCAAAAAAAATAGTTTCTTGATGAATTCAAGATGTCTACCACACAAAATGCCTAGAAAATAATAAATGTCATGCTTAAGATCATAAATTTAAGTTCCTTTCTTAATTTAGACAAAAAAAATAAACCTTAACAATGGTATGTCAAATAAAACCAATTGTGTGCACATAAAATACATCCTAATATTTAATACAACTCTATACAAGCTCTTGGAAAATTTTTAAGTTATATTGACCAATCACAACCAAGATGTGAGACTTTATATAGAAATGTATAACTTATAAAGAAACTATCTAAAGTCATTAAGATACAATAAATAGATTATTATACTTTAACCTTATTTCAAGTTCTACCCTTCCCTATTTAGGGATCGATACATAGTGTTAATATATCGATCCCCTCATTTAAAATTAGGCAGATTATGAATGAGGGATCGATACCGTGAAAGAATGTATCATTCCCTTATTAACATGTTCTTTGAGTTTTTGTAAGAGGGATCCATTCTCTTGAAGAAGGTATCGATCCCCTCAAAGTAAAGATTGAATCCATTGATTAGGGATTGATACCAAAGACAAAGGTATCGATCCCTTCAAGTGTGGTAGCAAGTAACAACTAGTTTCTTACATCTTTCAACGATAAAATTTGCAATTAATGCTACACCAGCAGCCTCAAGCACCTCCAAACTATAAATTAAAGCATTGAAGAGCATTTGTATAAAGAGAATACAACTTGAAAAAACTTGTTCAAGATCATTAAGTACAAAAAATTCTTATAGAGAAAAATTTATGGTATCAATTTATCATTTTCTCTTTATCATATTCTCTTGAAGTTGTACTTTAATCCAAACACTTAGCATATTTAAATGTATCATTAGTTTACAAAACACCAACACATTCACAAAAATCTTAATTCCAAAAGGAGTGTAACCCTTGATTTTTTAACTATAAGGACTTGGATAGAACATTTAGGAATTGGAAAATTGGATGTTATACCTTAGTCTTAAAAGGTAACTGTAAAGGTTATACCTTAGCCTAGAAATGGTAATTATAAGCTTATTGAAGATTGAGAATAGAAATTCCTTGGCAAGTGAAATCAAAGGAAATGACGTAGGCAAAGGGAAGGCAAAACCTTTATAAATCTCCTGTTTGTTTTGCTTTCCCTATCTCTTACATTTCTAGTTATTTACACTCATTAAATAGCATCAATTGTTTACTAAAATTGTAATTGGTTGTTGAATTTGTAAAAATTTGTTTATAAACCAATTAACCCATTCTTGGTTATTTGCATACTTGAGCTACCATAAGTCATCTTTAGAATTGAGATTAGTAATGATCTTATATGAGGAATGCTATACTTTGATTTTATCTTCTCATGCTCTTAATTATGGATGCTTCATTTGATTACTTTTGGATATAGTAAATGTATGCCTAGATCCAATTCACTTGGTGAGAGTCATGGTATCATAGGAATACATGTATCACTTAGGAAAATGACATGAAAGGTTTTATTCCACCATCTTAGTCAACTATGCAAAGATATAGTGACTACAAGATAAGGTGAAGCCTATAGAACAACACAAGCCTTGCATTGGATTTGTAATGTAATTAAGATATATGAATATTTATGCATCAAATCTTAGTTCCTAAAAATTGCTCTTGGTCGTTGTATTGTCGAGGTAGCGCATTGACAATGCTCAAAGATTAGTAAATGCTAAACCTTCTTACTTATGAAGTAAGCAATTAGACTCATAGATTAAAATATGGAGATAATTTGAGGATAATATGTTAGTTCTTATTAAATAATAAGTACACTAAACATGATTCAAAGTGGGAGTCCCATTTGGTGGTGTCACTTGTGACTCCAGATGTCACCACTTTATGCATTTATTGGAGGCCAAGCACATAGACCACATGCTAATCACATATGGAAAGCACATGCACATGTTTTTGCCACATGGACTTACAAATGCACAAAAAGACAAATGGAAGAGGCTAGAAGGCTTGAGCTTGCCATGAGCTGATTTGGATAAGGGAATGGTAAGGAAAATCATTTAAAATATGGATAATCACATGAAGACAACTAGCAAGAGGTGCTAACTCATCAACAATGTGAAGGATCCACTTTACACTCACTTTAGTGGTTGTTTAAGCAACATGATAGGGGGCCTTGGAGTGGTCACTATTGCCCCCCTTAGTCACAGTTTTGCGCTAGCTTTTCTTAGATTTAGGCTTATCATTTACTTTCTTACACATTTCCTTTAAGGAACCTTAAATTCTTATGCAATTTTATCTTGTTTTCCTTTAAATTTTCTTTAGTTTCTTGTCATCAACATTTTGGTTTTAATTTCCCAACAGTAAATTTCAGTTTTAATTTATATTTTATTGCCATTTTACCTTTAAGATCAAGCTTTATGGGTTAGGGAATCAAGAAAGGTTTAAGATACACATTTTGTTGTTCTTATGCTTAAGTTTGATTCCAAGCAATGTTCTTTTAATTTCTTTACTATTATGATGTTTTTACTTGCTGTTTTGAGTTCATTGTTATATTATTCTTCTTCCTATTTTGTTTAAATTTGTTTTGAGTTCACTTTTATAGTATTCATCTTCCTCAGGTTTAATCTCTTCAAATTTCATGTTAGATTGTTTAAACTTGTTTTACTTGCACTTAATTTAAGCTTTCCTTCCAATTTCCTCTCAAAAACCATCTATTTCAATTTGTTAGTGCCGAGATTTTTTAGCTACTGCTTGAGGGTGCTTAGAGGATTTAGATTTCAGTTTTAGGGTTTTAAATATGTAATTTAGGATTAAGATGATTCCGGGGTAAAATAGGAGTTGGTTCCATTTAAATTTCCTGGTATTTTGAATTTTCATTTCAATTTCTTTCAAAACAGCACATTTCCAGCATCCGCACTATTTTTACATGTTTTTCTCCCACTTAAAGTGATTTTTTCAATATTTGGTAAAAATCATGTTAGTGTTAGTTCATTTAGGGTTAAATGATAGCAAATTAGTTTCATGTTAGTTTTAATGTTTTCAACATTTAAATTTGAATTGCATCATTTAATTTTCTGCACTTAGTACATAAGGGTTTTGAGGATTTAGTATGGGTTAGTTTTGCTTAGATTTAGGTTATAGAGGTTAGGGATAGTAGTTAGATTTAGTTATAAGTTCATGCGTTAGCAATTAGTTAATTTAGTGTTTTTAAAGTGTTTCAAGCATTTTAAATTAATTTTATTTTTCTATTTTAGCAAGCATTTAATTAAGTTGTGATTACAATTCAGTTTAGGATTAAGTTTATGGTTTGCATATACTAATTTTACTTCTTTCAAATTTTATTTAATTTCACTTATTCTCATGTAGTTCTTATAATTTCATTTCAACCCCCACTTACTTTTTTGTTCTCTTCTTTTCGTCTTATTCCTGTTTTTGTTATTTACATTTTTGCTCCTTAATTTTTGGTATTTACATTTTTGACTCTTTAATTTTACAATTTTCACATTTCAATCCTTTTTTAAGTATTTCTTTTATGCACATTTATTCTATGTTTTTAGTTTAAATTTTTTATTTATTTCTTTTTTAATTACATGTGTTAATTTCTACAAAATGTGATTACTATCATTTGAATATACCTAGGATTACATAATACATTACTTGGCTAGGCTAATATCAACAATCCTTGTGGGACGATATTTCAGACTTACCTTTGTATTACTGGTAGACTATGTATACTTACATGTTGTCACGACCCACTTTCCTCTAAAAATCCACTACAAATTTTTCATTTTTCGTTCCATCATTTATTATTTTGTTCTTTATTATTTTATCCATTTCTTACCTTACTCTAATCATGAACAGCTACACCACCAACAGTTGGGCTGTGTATCGGTGTTAATCTCATCCAACCATACCATGTCAAGTTACAATTCTTTTAAACGTAAACACTTGTATTTCTTAATCAGAGTTGCGATTTACATGTGTTTACAATTCTTTACATCCCCAAAAGTTACATTCAAAATACTACTGTGCTATGACATGTCTAGATACAAAAACTATACAAACGTGCATACCTTGTATGATGGGATGCAGCGGACACCAAAATCAGATCCTCAGTCGCTTTCTATCTACTGAAAGTACTCTGAAGAGGGGAAAAAATTAGGGGGTGAGCAAACCACACGCTTAGTATGGCAATCATGCGAGCAGGTAGATAACTGTACTATCTACATAATCGTGATGCCATGCATAAAACCACGCAATTATTCGTCATACCCAAAATCATCAGTTCATGCACGTGTTCATGATATGTAAAACAATTCATGCTATTCAAATCAACGCACAAATTGTAAATAAAAAGCATGAAAAATCATCATGCGAAGTGTACTTTAAACAATTCATGCTCAAATCAAATCAGTGCATAAGTCGTAAATAAAGCATGGAAAATCATCATGCACGGGTAGTAAGTAAAGCATGGAAAATCATCATGCGAGGTGCACTTAGAAACAGTTCATACTCAACACAAATCAGTACAATTCAGCATTCGTCAGGACTCAGCCTCTCCCTCGGACTCTCCTGACCAACAAAACAATTTAAAAAATGTATTCATCATAAACTGGGTGACATGTGAGATAGGCAAATAATAATAAGGGCAATAACTAGGACTATGGCCATATCCTCTGTGATCCCAGGCTACACGGATCCTAGTGTGCGGGGTATCACCTCTATCTGCTTTCACATGAGAGGTGGGTCACGTCCAACCTACCGATCCATAGCAGATTATCCATCATCTGAAGACGGTATATAGATAATATCCATACACGGTACAACGTACTCAATGCTATATGCATGATACAACGTATTCCATGGACCCATATCATCACATCATATCATATTGTATCTCACTACGCACGTGCGAGCCTATTTAATCGGTGTGACACACAGTCTACCCGAAGCTCCTAACACGACTTCAAACATATCATAAAATTACGTGCGAGTAATCTCTAGCACGGCTGCAAATATGCCATGAACATCTAGTGTGAGCAATGCTCCAGCACCATGTCATAAAATCCATGTGAAAACTAGTGCGAGCTAGGCTCCAGCACTTATGCATCTAAAACTCTAGTGCGAGTATCGCTCAAGCACTAATGCATGTATAAACATATCAAATCTCGTGCGAGCAATGCTCTAGCACGCTTTATTTTCACAAAACTCATGTAGGTGGCTAATCTATTTGTAAAGCATGGTTATTAAAACCAAATCAAACTATTTTCTTGCAAAGCATTTAAATGCTAGCCAACCTACCAATCCAACCAATCCACATGCTAAAAAGCAGTAAAAAGACTCAAGAACATCATTGCTTTTCATGAACTTTTTCAAAATCTCAATTTTCTTGCCCTCCCCTGGGAAAATGATAATTTATCATTCCGAACCTCTTAAAATATTAATCATTTTCGGTGCTCCTCAAACATTTTAGAAACTGTAAATGCGCCAGAAAACGCATAGAGGTATCTCTATGAGCCAACAAAATTCCTTTACCTTAATTCACTCGGAAGCAACTTCTTCTTCCTTTCCCGCTTTTTGTAAATGGGCTCAATTCGCTCCGGATATATCCTCGGGAGTTGCAAACATTCATCAATCACATGAGTCAATACTGATAACTCATATTCTGACTTCATCCTAGTCATTATATCTTATTGAGCTTAATTTTCTCTTAAGTCGATTTCGACTGTGCCATTCGTTTCACCTAGCCTCATTGGGTTTCTTGGGCTTATTATCTCTCGTTGGATCGAATTCTGGGTCCATTGACCTTATCGAGCCGATTGTATCAAGCTTGACCTATGATTACATTTGTCCATGGCATGGTGGTCAAATACCCATCTTGCCACTCTTAGCCAATTCGGCTAACAAACTCACTTAGTTATCTAACCAAGCATTTGGCTTGCATGCTCTAACATTAGTTCTTCCATTCATTCATGCATTTTCACAAGCACCTTATATGCACATTTTATAACTTTATCCAATTCTATAATTTGATTTCACTAAACCAACTCAAAATCATGAATATAACATTACTAATACCTTAGTATAACCAATTCATCATTAAATCCACCCTATCTCATTTTCTCGCACTAAACCCATTTTTAGGTCATGGTTGATTCATCATATTCTAGGTAGTTTTAGTCAACAATACATACATCAATCAATTGATCATAATGTCTAACTAAGCATACTTAGAGTTGGTGTATTGAAAACTTACCTAGCTTGTATTTTCTCTTGTCCGAAATTGGAAGACCCTTTGCTCCTTCAATCTAATAAGTTGAAAGCTGATTCCTAACTATGTTGTTCTTCTCCTCACAATAAACAACTTTGCTCAAAGCAACTTTTCCCAAATCTTTTTGGAAGAGGATGGTATTCTAGAGTGAGAAAACTTGTTCTTTTTTAGTAAATGGAGTAAGTGTTTTGTTTTTTCTGAGAAAGAAGACTTTGTCGTCGGGTTTTTATAGAATGAGGGTGGTGAGATCGATCTTCCTTTGGTTTAAACTATCGAAATATTTAGGTGGGTGAGTATGAGATCAATCTGCTCTTTGGGAAGAGATCGATCTTTGCTAGACAGAAGCAACTGGAAATCGATCTGCTCATGGGGGGAGATCGATCTGGTCTTGGCAGAATCAAGTGGAGATCGATCTGTTTTGAGGAGGGGATCGATCCTTTCTTGGCATAATTCAAGTGGAGATCGATTTGCTTGAGTAGAGGATCGATCTGGTCTTCATTTGTAGGTTTTCAACTGTAGATTTTTCTAGAAATTCAATGGAAAACTTGTCTTTGATTGCTTCACTAGTCATTTTGCATTCCATTCACACTTAGAGAATAAAAAGGTTCATTTCTTATGATTCTCGTGTTAATGAACTTGTGTGTATTGCTTGGAATCATAAAAAGTACATAGAACTCACAGTACTTGCATTATCATTTCGTGTTTTTAAGTCCTTATATTCGATCTGAATGTTTTGAGTTTCATTTGTTTAGTCTGTGACCACTTCAGCCCTTATTTAACCATTACATGGATTTATGAATGTTCATTTATTCTCTTTGCAACTTCATTCAAGCAAAAACTCTTCTTATAATTCAATTAACATATGAAAAATTGTTATATCATATGAATCATAAGGAATACATCACCAAAAGTGGTCTTACACATGTAGATCAGTATTTAGGGTCAACAATAATCCTTGACAGGTACTTGTTCATTGTAAAAATTTGATCTAATATTAAGTTTGATAATTTTTTTGATTGTTTTTGAAGTAAATTTGCTTTTTTTTTTTTTTTTTTGCAATTTAATGGCAAATTAAAAATGCTAGTTTTTGGATGACAACATATATGGGGATGATATAGTATTTTGTACCATAACACTTTATTATTATGAAAATGTGATATATGAATATTTTGTAGTATTTATTTTGTTATAATTTGTGTAATGACATTATTAATCAAATAATATTTTATTAGTATTTTATATAAAAATCATTTTTTTATTATTTGATAATGTATAATCATATTGCATGCTAGACATGGCACTTTATAAACATAGTTTATACCATGAAAAACATCAAAGCATAAAAAGTTGTCTATTCATCAAAATAGTTGAGTTTCTCTTCGACTTGAAAAAACGTAGTCCATTTAATCTAGAAAATCAATTTATTTTAAAATAAATTTGAAATTATTAGTAAATTAAAAACTACGTTTAAAATAAAGAAAGAACGTAGTTTATGATACCTCTTGTTCTTCACAAATTTAATTTATATACTTGAGAAAAGACAATGCTAAAATAGATTACTGTTAAAAAATAGTCTTATGTCATAGATTTTTTTTTTCTTTTTAGAAAATGTCATCTAAGAGGGTTTTCTTTTTCTTTTTTTAGTGATAACTTCTTGTAAGTGTGATGCCTACACAAAATTCTTCTTCAATGTTATGCAAGTTGATTGCATTATTCAATCAACTACACTCCATATACAAAATTTAAGACTTCAGTTGACTTAAACAAATAAAAGAGACATCAAGGGCTTATTTTATACGTCATCATTGAATTTCGTTTTGTATAAGTAATTTAATTTCTCTAAGTGATTAAAGGTCAGGCATTCAAAATCTATTTTGTTTCAACTGCATATGAACTTAAAAGTAAAAAACTTACAATTATTATCAAATGCTAAATTTTTTAGATATGCTTTAAAAGAGTAAATGTCAATCTTTAACTCAAATTAAAATTTTAAAGCTTTATTGACAATGTATAATATAATTGCTTAACAGTTAATACCCAAATCCTTGTATACCATTAATTCAAGTAAGCTTTGGATCCAAACCATTAGTTTTAAAAACCACCCTTAACCCAACAAATTTAATTTCTGTTCCAAACCATCCTTTTAACAACTAAGTTCTAAAAAATAATTAAGCAATTTTATCTAATGTAATTGCTTATCATTATTTCGCTATGTAGTTATGAGAAAATTATGTTGTATAATTTTTTAGACATTTTCTATTGACGAAGTTTCTTTTTTTCTTTTTGAAGTTTGTGATGAAAAGAGATTTGAACTCAATTTTTTTTAAAGCCTATTGGTATATATTTGCTACAAATAACATATATTAAAAAATATACATATGCTGAAAAACTTTTTAAAGCAAATTTTAATCTTCATAAATAACTTATAATTATTTTCTCATTCATTTTCTGTTAAAATATTCTAGATTTGTATAGCAATGCACATTGTTTTTAAATAATAATAATAATAATAATAAAAGCTCGCAGCCCTTGGGAGTTTTGAACTGGTTGCCTGACCCAAAAGTCAAACAAGGCGGCTCTGCAAAGCACAACTTGGCCCTTGCTCCCCACGCAAAGGATCAAGTATTGACCTGACCCTATCTTCTGTTATGTATATAAAGAGCAAAGGCATCTGCAACTTGCTCTTCCCAAGATAGTTTCTTGATTTTTATCTTAATTTTCATTTATTTCCTATCAGACCAACCCAAATTTTCTTACGAGAATTAGCATGGAAGAAGTCTGCCATGTTCAATTAGATAAAAGCAAAGCCAAGAATGAATTTGCCAATCTGTCTCTTCGGCTATTAGATCTTTCAGATATAGATGATTTCATGGTCTGGGCTACTCATGAGAAAGTAGCTCGTTTCTGCTCTTGGGAACCTTACACCAACAAAGAGGATGGTTTAAACTTCATCAGAAACACAGTTCTACCTCACCCTTGGTTCAGAGCAATTTGTCTCGATGGCAGACCAATTGGTGCCATTTCCGTCACAGCAAATTCAGGCAATGATAAATGCAGGGGTGAACTTGGCTATGTTTTGGCATACAACTTTTGGGGCAAAGGGATCGCAACAAGAGCAGTGAAAATGGTCGCTGAGACCATTTTTGCTGATTGGCCTCATTTGGAGAGACTTGAAGCTCTAGTTGATGTAGAAAATGTGGGGTCTCAGAGGGTGCTGGAAAAGGCTGGATTTCAAAGGGAAGGTGTTTTAAGGAAGTACAGAAGTCTAAAGGGAAGATCTAGAGACATGGTAATATTCAGTCTTCTCTCTACTGATCCTCAAATTTGACGATTATAATTGTAAGAACTCAGATGTTCTGTTGAACTTTTTCTTGATTATTATTGTATGTACATTATAGGCTTATGTTGTTTTCAAATCTCTGTACTTTCAACAATCATATTTCCATCTAATATGAGAATGAGGATTATTATTTCAATTGAGCCATAAGCAAATTACATCTTAAAGTTGTTCACAATCTTTTATTTTGATAAGCAAAGGGATGAAGTTTCCAATCTGTCTCCCCGAGGTTGATTTCACGGTCTGGGCTAGTCATGAAAGTGCCTCACTGCTGTCCTGGGACCTCACACCAGCAATTAAGACTTCTAATTAATTTTTTTTTTTTTTTTTTCTTACAAAGGAAATACTTAACAATCGGTGTCATTTTATTTAGCACAAATTCAGGTAATGATAAATACAGAGCTGATATTGGCTATAAGCACATCTTTAAAGTAGATTGGACATCTAAGATACAATACAAAATTAATATGAGTAAAAGACACGAATATATATATATATATAATATGTTAAAATTTTATAAAAATTGTATGTGAATAAAATAAAAGTTATAAAATAATTTTTTTAGTTCTGTATCGATACAAATTTTAATATAAAAATTTTATGTTTCACAATATGCACACAATTTTATATAAAACAAACATAAATTTTATACATAAATTATCAAGTCCACTTTCAAATACCCGGTAAAGGTATTGCAGCAAAAGTTGTGAAAATGGTGGCCAAAACCATATCTGTCGAATGGCTTCGTTTGGAAAGACTTGAAGCTCTTTGTTGATGTAAAAAAGGCAGGTCTCGAAGAGAGCTGGATAATGTTGGGTGTCAATCGGAGGGAGATTTAAGGAAGTATCTCATTCTAAGGCGCAATTTGGCACCATGGCTAGCCACAGTGCGGTGAAGTGGAGAGAAAAAAACAAAATAAGGTTGGGGCAGAAGTACTTTCTCATTTTTTTATTTTTTTAATTAAAATTATATATATCTTTAATGATTATTTTATTTTTTTTAATTTTATCGAAATTAATTTTACTATTTATCTAAACTTACCCTAAAAGGAAGAGCTCTATACATAGTTATGTTTAGTTTGCTTTATTTGATTCTAAAATTTTATGATTATTTGTAAAATATAAAATGTTAGTATATCAAATGTTAGTATACCAAATCTTATTAATTGATCATTTCTTAAAGATTGCAAGTAAATCGTCGACTTTGTAGCCATGTAGGCCATGTTAGACAGGCCGCTCCACCGTACCCTATAGCATAAGATTTCACGTTTCAAACCAAATTAATACTTTCTATAATAAAGGGATTATCAAGCTTGCATTTTTTTATTTAAATAATAGTGTTTCTAAATTATATAGTTGCATATATATATATATATATATATATATATATATTTATATATATATATATATATAAAATATGATGTTATGGAAGAGTAAAATAAGCTTTTAAAATGAAAAAAAAAACAAATTGTACATATTGACTAAAACATATGTATATATCAAGGATGTTCGAATACCACAAAGGATTTTACATTCCGTGTCGAAGGGTATTGGAATAATAGTAGAGACAGACATTCTATTTACGCTTCGACTTAAGAAATTTGAATACCAACATTGGGTACTTGAGTAACCTTTTTTAGAAGTCAAAAATAAGTCCGTTGGACATATTCTTTCATTCCAAAAGTGATGATATCTTATCATAGTCTTGTTTAATCATCAAGAGACATTACTTACACCTATTGTGACTTATAAATACTTCCAATAATATTCAGTTTAATATACACTTACATCCTTACATACTTGTGAAACCTGAAATATCATTATTATTATTTATTTGGAAACTAGAAAGAAATTAAGAGACTCGTTTTGGTGTAGGTATAGGGTCCGGAGCAACCGAAGGGCCGAATTAGTGGTACGAAGCTCGGGGCATGGAACCCGAGGTGAGATTCTAACTTTAAGTAATTCTTGAGAGTTATATGTATATAAGTATGATTTGATGATTAGAAAGTAGAACTCAAGCTTTAGAAGTGAGAAAATTAGTGAAAACTCGAGTTATCATTAAACCGAGAAAATTGTTAAGAAACCGAAAGAAATTCAAAATAAATTTTATAAATTCAAGAAAATTAGTATGAGGTATAACTAAGTGGGGGAATTAAATTTGGGAAGAATTATTGAGGTTTAGACATTTAAATAAAATTTTAAAACAAATTGAAAATCTTGAAGAATTTTTATCGGTAAAGACTAAATCAGATCAAACGGGCCCAAACGAAACATTTTCGTCAAACAAGTGGGTCTCAAATTTCTTGGACAACAACTAGACACATAGTAAAATACTTGAGAAGTGGTCAAATAACAAAATTGGGTTGAAAAATATTTTTTATGGATTTTTCAATGCAGGCCACACAACAGGCCCAATTTTCTGCATCTGCTAAGCAAGAAAGAAAGGCCAATTTGAAAGGGTTTCAAATAAGCTTTGGACCTAAGCCCAAGATAGTGGACCCAATTCAGTATTTAAAATGGTATTATAGCCCCTGTAACTCTCTAGAACCAGAGAGATATCCCATATGAAAGTTACCCGACGTGTCCTACCCTGTTTCCTCTTGTGGAATTTTTTAACCCATTTTTCAGGCAAAATTAGAGCTTGGATAAATGATGAAATCTTCCTCATCAAGTTTTCTATAACTATCGCGACCCAAATTCCTTATATTCATACATAAATTCCCACACATCACGACTACATATACGAATAGTTGGGCTATGAGTCGATGTTAGTCGATCACTCCTCATATACTTTAATTCATTCACTTCTCATGCATCCATAATAAGAAGTTGTACTTATAATAATTTACAGAACTTTTACATTCGTTTACATCGGTTTACATTCCAATACTAACATAAATACATAACTGTACTCTGTGATATTTAGATACAAAAGATTTTCAAAGTGTGTATACCTTAACAGCTGCTAGCGGAAGGAAAATATAGAAATCTATCACAGAGTTTTCAGAAGCATTGGGACTAATCTGTGGAGAGAGGAGAGAAAGGGGTGAACTAACACGCTCAGTAAGGAATAAATAAAAACAGGTTGATAACCATACTATCTACGATGCTCATAATGCATGGTTTATGCCGAAAACCCGTGGCATTCACAAAACCATTATAGTAAAACACATAGTAATTTATTCCCAAAAACAAAATATCAAAACTCATTCAGAGTAAAACATTTCTGTGTTCAGTATTGAAATTAATATTTAAATTATATTCTTATTTCAAATAGTTTCATAACAGAAATCAAATCACAGATAGTTTCCTCAGAGAAACCAATAAAACAGGCGAGACTAGGCAGGGATCCACACAAATCCATAAGGCATTTAGCCAAAGTCTGAGACCCCGAGCTATCACTAGCTAGGTGTGCAAGGGTATCTCAAAGTTTGAGGAGGGGATTAGTCTATCCATCGACTCCTATCTAAGGATTATCACAAATCAGAGCAATGACATAACATGCCCAAGTCCAAAGACGTAATCCTCACAACCATAGTTGCACGGTACAGTGTACTCCATGTTGTCTACACGGTACAATGTACTTTGTGAACCATAGTATAATTACCACATAGTTGTAGGAGCCTAAGTCACAAGCTCACCACCCCAGCCAAATAAATTATCAACCATAGCTTGTCGTCTTAGATCCAGTGTGAGTAAGTCAATGTGACACACAGTCCAACACGAGGGCTCCAGCACGATCTCAATCACGTATCACAACAGAATCCAGTGCAAGTAGTGCTTCAGCACGGTCTGTTCGTATGCCATACCAAAATCAAGTGCGAGCGGATCTGGATAAATCCACAGACCTCATCATAGCTCCAGCACGATTTCACACACACAAATAGACAGCTGGCTCTATTCCCATAATAGTGGTACTCAAAACCGAGTGTGATACTCAAAATTGTGCAAAATAGAGTGAGAGGGCAACATCCCATCAAATCACTCGTCAATCAAATCATACTTCATAAAAACGTGCAATTTAATGCATACAGTCAAATTGTGAGCTAGTCTATCATTTTAGTTTCACAAAACCTCTTTTCACATGTAAAACGTTGAGTTCATGAAATTTATGCATTTTTAAATTTTCCCGGGTCTAGGAGTATTTTCGTAATTTTCTCATATTTGGGCCTCATAAATATTATTCTATATCTGTAATCCCTACAGAATTTAAAGAATTGAAAACTGTGAAAAATCTACGCACAACTATCTCAAGAGCTTGCAAAGATCTCTTACCTCAAAATGTGTCGACTGCGAATTTTAATGCTTGATCTCTCCAGATCACGCAGTCTATTTGGCTCCGAACGTATCCTCAAGAGCTGAAAATAATTACATATTATATCAATTCACCCTTGATTTACTTGTTTTCCACTTTTCTACAATTAATTTAACATATTAGGCCCAATTGCTCGTATTAGGCCCAATTACTCTTCAATAGGCCTCACCCTAATATTGTGTCATCTTAAACCTTTTCTAGTTTTTGGATCATTTGCTTAATCGGTTACGATTGTTGATTTTCAATTTCACACATAAGCAATTTATACGAAATTAATCTGTAACTTACTCGATTAATTTCTAATCTACATACGATTAATTTCAATTTCGTATAAATATACAAGTTATAGTATGTAAGGATCACTTACCCAAATTTTCTCGATGACACGTAAATCGAGGCTTGCTCGAACTCGTATTTGTCACCTATCGTCGCACTACACATTAATATATATTTTACCCGGTCAATTTTGGTCAAATATAAATTCAAACTAACTTTTTAAAAAATAAATCGATCAATTTCGACTGCTTACCGGCCTACTGTTGTTCTGGGGTGACATTGAATTTTGTCCCAAATTTTTTTCTCTCTCTCCTACTGAACAGATTCGAACCGGTTCAACCCCTTTCACACTGAACCAGTTCGAACTGGTTCACGGCTAATTTCGTCGTTACCGACATTTTTGGTCGGTCCTCAGGGTTGTTCTGTCACTGTTCGACACGCCTTGGCCTGGGGAGGCTTCAGCTGGCTTGGCTCTGGCCAAATCGACACCAGTGCCGTCGAATCTCTCTTTTCTCCCTGCGGTCTCTCCCTCGCCGATTTGACTTTTTTAGCTGTCCCACGGTGCGTGACGACGTCTAGTCACCTCCTGGGTATCGATCGTCCCTCGCCGGTCTCCTCTCGCATGCTCTCGTCGGTCGGGGCTCGTTGGAGGAAGGAAACGGTGATTTCAGGTTTTTGGTTCTCCTGTTTTTGCGATTCCAGTTTCTGTTTCTTTTTTTTTTTTTCCAGATTTCTCTCTTCTTCTTTTTTTCCTTAATATACTATATTACACTTTAATATAATATAATATAGTTTAAAAATATCTTATAATATTATTATAATAATAATACAATAATAAAATATCTCTTATTATTATTTATTATTATTATTATATTATTACAATGTATTTTATGTACATTCATATCCGCACACACATGTAAATATAGATTATTTTTATTTCTCCAAATATATATGTAAGTCATATGTTATTTTCATTTCTCCGAAAATATTTTTTCCATATTTTCAATATAAATTCCCAAGGTGGGGTAATTTCCGGGTTATCATTTTCGGACTAACTTCCCTTTTTGGACTCCCTATATTTTCGCTTTCTGAGTCCATACTTTCAGTCGGTTTAACCTAATTTCATTCGATTTATTCCAAATTTACCAAAGCTCTTATTTCAATATTTAAAACTTATCGGCTTCCAATTACATCAGATGAACTCGAAATTGTCTTATTTCTTCCTTATTGATCAATATATCATAATTACATATTCAGAATGATATATTCTTAAAGAAATAACACAAATTTAAGGTCTTACAATAACATATAAAAAATTGAAGAACAGAGACAGAATCTGCTATGTTGTGCAAAGTGAGAGAGTGAATTTCTTAATTTTTTTGATGGATTTTTAAGCTTGTTTAAATAATTTTTAAACTATATACATATTGTTTTATAGCTGAAAGTGATTTTTGGAGTAAGAAACTGAGGTCAAAGTTGGTCAACAATAAGGTAAAGTTGTTGGAAGAAGATAAGATGGATATATGTTAATGTTTGATGGATTTGTATGATTTTTACTAAAGTAGAAATTTGAAATAAGTTTTCTATGGATAGCTAGGACTTTGGCCAGCCTTAATTGTGCATGAAAATGATGAAGTTGGTGTATTTTATGGTTATTACGGTGTTAGTTAGACCAAAAAGTTCAGTTTCAGCTTCGGTTTAACTGAAAACTTTTGAAACGATGAAATTGTGCAAGTAGATTTATTTTGCAAGGATGAGAATGACTTAGAGAAAAGTTTAAAGAATGGTGTAAATTAATAGAACTGAGTGTCCCCAGGAAGTTAGTTAAACCGAGAAGCCCGAGTTATACCTTTGATTTAGTAAAAAGCGATAAAATGATGAAATTTGGAAGTTAATATGAGCATTATATAAATGATGGAAGATGAGGAATAAAGTCACTCTAAATGATATAAAACATGATAGAAATGAGTTTAAATCCAAAGAATATCGCTAAACCAAGATAAAATCAAAAACTGAGTTTATCGATGAAAATCGGCTAAACAAAAGAAATTAAGGAAAATCATATGATAAAGATGTTTTATTGGTAAAGTGATGTGTGGATTCATATGAAATAATATTAAATACTAATAGTGGATGTTCAGATTTGTTATGATAGCTGGAGGTGTGAGTGCAAATATCGAGGTGCACTTGATACCCAAGAGGTGCTCGCTACACGGTATACGCTTGGTAAGGGATACTGTGAGATCTGAGAATTTCAGACATATTTAGTGATGTAATAATAAATTGAAGTGTAATTTATTGAGCTATGTAAATTGTGGGAATTATAATTGGAGATTTATGTGTTAAGTGTGTAAAATGAGCATGAAGTATGAGGACAGATCGATCTGGGAGAAGGAGAGATCGATCTGGTGAGTTAAAAATGACGAGGAAGGGGAAATTTGAGGAGCAGATCGATCTCCAATGGAAGAGATCGATCTCCTTATGAATCTGTTTGAGAAGGGATCGATCTCATGAGGAAGAGATCGATCTCCAAATGATTCTGTTTGAGAAAGGATCGATCTCATGAGGAGGAGATCGATCTCCAAATGCTTTTGTTTGGGGAGAAGATCGATCTCCTTAGGAGCAGATCGATCTCATAAAGCCATAAAGAGATCGATCTCACCCTTCGACAGATCGATCTCCTAGGCATAAATTGCCCAGATCGTCCCCAAATTTCAAACACAGATCGATCTCAGCAAGAGGCAGATCGATCTCCTACCTCCAGTCTATATAAGGAACCCATGTTTTCTCTGTAATTTCACTTTCTCTCTCTTCCAAACCTCCATTTTTCCGAAAACCTAGTTTCTCACTCCTCCAAATCCCCCATTTCCGACCGAATCAGCTATTGTGGTAAGAAGGAAAGTTGTTCCTCATCAAAGGGAGAACCACATACTTGGAAATCGAAGGACGAATCGGATCGAGGTGTGAGTTGTGCGTCTCACAAGCTTTGGGTAATTCCTAAACCTCGATCTTGATATTTGAGTTGATTTTGATGTTATTGGTGGTTGTAATTGTGTTGAAATAGTTGAGGAATGATTAGGGATTGATGAGATTGTAATGTAGTTGGATTAATGTTGATATTTGGAAATTGTGGCAATTTTGAGAATTGTGCTATAAACGAAAATATAGACCATGTGGAGAATTAGCCTAGATAATTGGCATAAGGAATGTAGGATATTGGGATATTGTGAATGATGTTGTAGTTTAGGGTTGAGTTACGAGAAATCAAGAGAATTGAGGTGTTATGAGCAATTATGCTCGATTTTGAGAATTGAGGTTTATGAGAATTGAGTATTGATGTTTTAACATCGTTTGGACAGCTCGGGAGTTCCAGAGTGGAATGCGAGACTAGTCCGTGATACGGGGGAAACGATTGCACTATACGAGGTGCAAAGAGGTAAGGGAAAACTAAACCATTTTGTGTATGTATTTTGATGAATTGTTAGCATGAACCATGATTTGAGAATACAAGCATGTTTTGTGTTGTGATGTAATTGCACACGGTTTTTATAGCCGGTTGGAGCCCATTATTTTATGAGTTTATAAGCTAAGTGTGAAATTGCTTTATAAACCTTTGAGTTGCGTGAAAAGTAAATTGGGCTCTACGTTAAGGCGATATTGAGATTTGAGAAAATGTATGCGTGTTTTACCGGTTGGAACTCGGTTTTAATATGTTTTGTGTTGAGTACACAAATGTTTTAAATGAGTTTTTAAGAGAAAACCATTATGAGTTCTACGTGAAGCCATAACGTTTTATAAGATAATGGCTAATGATTGAGACTTAGGCGTGTCATGTCGAATACACATTGGGCATTGCTCTAGTAGCATATAAGACCGATATAGTGGGACGCCTGGGAACCGACCCAGGGACCACGGGCCTTGCTCTGGTAGCATATAAGACCGATATTGTGGGACGCCTGGGAACCGACCCAGGGACCACAGGCATTGTTCTGGTAACATATAAGTCCGATTATTCCTCCGCTCTGGTAGCGTTGGGAGGCATTGCTCTGGTAGCATGTAAGACCGAGAGAGTGGGCCGCCTGGGAACCGACCCAGGGACCACGTGTCAGTGTGCATTAGGCGAGGCATTGCTCTGGTAGCAAGTAAGGCCGGGCCTTGTTCTGGTAACATATAAGTCCAATATACTTTGCACACGACCATATTGTCGACGTTCCCTCTATACGAGGATACCTGGGATGCGCACCCAGAGGAGCTTATATATATTTGATGTGCCATGGCGAGAGTTTTATTGCCTAGTCTCGTTTTACACATGAATTGTGTTTTGTGACTTTGTCACGTGCGATTTACTGAGGTGATTTTTATCACGTATTTGAGAACAGCCATTATTGCATATCTTTACACATGCTTGTGAGTGCTCAGTGTTGAGCCTTTTATCTTCATGTTTTCACATGATTTAACGAGTTATGAGATGGTGTTTTGAGAACTTCCATGCTACGATTTCAAATGAGCTTTATAAACAAATACATATTTGTGATGTTTGAAATGGTTTATATAACTGAGTTCCTTTACCCCCCTTACTGAGCGATTTAGAAGCTCACCCTATTTTCCTTTTCCCCCCAGAGTTCTTCAAGTGAAAAAGGATCTCCCTGCGGGGTACGGAGTAGTGGCTAGTGGAGGACTTGAGCTCCAGGCCCTATATATATTGTATTTGAGGTATATTTTATCTTTTCATGTACCCAGACTATTAATGTGATTACAGACACTTGATGCATGTCATTGTATGGGATGTATTAGGATTAATTAACTTGTAATCGAGTAATGGGTATAATACAATATTTATTATATCGCGATGAGATCCTGAGGCATGATAATTACGATGATGTATGACACTGCACAGGAATGCACCTTTAATTGAGAATTAATGAGTAAAAAGTTTTAAATTGGCCCTATTTTTCGCACTTCCGGGGCGTGACAGATACAATTCAAAGTAATAATGGCTTCCTTTACCTATTTATATTTCTCAAAATGATTTCATGTATGCATGAAGAATTAACATGAAACCTCGATTTAACCTCGAACCTAAAACTTTACTGAAGCTCATATTTTTACTATGATGCATAAATCTTTGAAAAATTAATATTTTTATAATTGAAATGTATGATTTAATGATTAAAGTTTTCCATATGATTTTTAAGTAACTATGTAAGCAGGTAAGAAAGTAAATTTTTTTGAGACTATAGGCTATCCCGATAGTGTATGATGTGTGCATGTCATGCCCGCTACTTGTAGTGCCCGTCTCCACCTTTATGGTGCCCGTCTCCGCCACTTGTAGCGCTTGTTTCACCCGTGTAATGCTCGTTTTCGCCTTTACGGTGCTTGTCTTCTTTACACATGGTGCCTATTTCATAGTATCTTGTGCACGTGCAGCATGCATTGTAACGACCCGAATTACACACAGTTTGGTTGGGCTACATGTCGATATTAGGTCAGAACAATATTCAGTCTGATTAATTTTTTTTCTTTCTTTCTTAGTAACAAATTTAAACAAAAGATGTTCACATTCCCCATGCACATCTCATATACATTACTGTACTTATAAAAATTTTAGATACAAAAGAATTTTTTACAACTGGGTATACCTTCAACGCAGAAAGATACTTCGCGGAACCATAGCTGTGCAACATGCCTTACTAACGGAAGGGTCCAAGTTACTGTTGGACTCTATGGAGGAAAGTAGGGAGTGAGCTTAACACACTCGGTAAGAAACTTATGTAAGCAGTAGACAACCATACTATCTACATGCTTATAATGCATACAATGATCAGTTATAAAATGCTGTAAAACACATGCATATAATTCATTTTGTTAACACTGAAAATGAATAATCGATGCACTTTCTTTGATAAATACTTTCAATCACACTCCATTTCCAATACTTTAACATATGTAAAACATATGTAATAAATATATCTGGTACTATGAAACCATTTACTGTTCAGTCAATGCAGTAAAACATTTGAATTCGTTTCTTTAAAACGATTCATTCAATCAGTAAAACAGTTAAGTTCACTTTTCTTTCTATCAATAAATAATTCAGTTTGTTGAGACTAGGCTGGGATTAAATCAATAATAGTAGGATCAGTCAATAACAGTACAGTAGACATATGGCCATAGTTAGTGACCCCACACCTCACCGGCCAGGTGTGCGCGAGTGTCATACGCCTCAAGGGGGATGGGTCAGTCTAGCCCGTCGGCCAATCAATACAGTACAATTCAGTTCAGTTCAATTCAGCTCAGTTTAGTTCAGTAGTCCGAAGACTCAATACACGGTATAGCGTACATCCGTGGACCCCAATACAATACAATATCACTGAGGGTACCGAGTAATCTCAACGATTTACCCCATCATCATCAATCTCCACCATCACCTTAGTCTCAAAATCCAATACGGTCTTTTTCTCATAAATCATATAAAATCTCGTGTGAGTCGGACAATGCGACACAGTTTGCACGCGCTTAAGCACGTCTCGTCAGTGCGAGTCAAGCCGCAGGACACACAGTCAGCACACGCTCAAGCACATCTCTTCAGTACGAGTCGGTCCATGCGATACAGCCAGCAAGCGCTCAAGCACGTCTCGTTAGTACGACACACAGTCAGCACGCGCTCAAGCACATCTCGTCAATGCTAGTCGTTACGTGCGATACAGTCAGCATGCGCTCCAGCACCGTTTGATTTGAAAATCAGATATGTGGTTCAATTCTTTCAAAAATAATATAGAAACCAATGATCTGTACAAAAACAATGCATAAACGATATGTGAGTGGACACTTCTTGGGAGGTCATCCATCATGGAATTTCTCCCACTCGAGCACACTTAACTTCGTAAAACGTGCTATTTTACGCAAACAATGAAAACAGTAGCTAACCTATCAATATACCATTGGAAACAGTATTTCAACGATGAAAACACTGAAACATGCAATTTATGCAATTATGAATTTTTTCAACACTTTTTAGTTCAGTTCCGTCTATACGTAGGAGTAATATCGGGTTTTCTATCTCAACGGTATCTCTTTAGCTACTCGAAATCATAAAATACGTACAGTTATCTCTAAAACTTGCATAAATTCCTTACCTCAATGTCTGTCCTAATCCTCAATTGCCTCGACATAGCGAGTCGGCGGGTCCGGTCTACTCGGGTTATTTCTGTCGGAGCCCTTTCCCCTGGGATTCCAAAATTTAGTGCACTTGTCTTCTTTCCTCAATTTTCCTCTATTTTCTAATATATATATATATATATAAATATATATATATATATTTCTTTTTTTCTTTCTTTCTTTTGAATTATTTTTCCTTTCCCGCCCTTTTTTTCTTTTCTTTTCTTCTTTGTTTCACGGCCACCGCACTGTTCATCGTCTTCCTAGGTTGCTATTACTATTCATCATCTTCACCGAGAGGCATTAAGCCTCACTCCACTCTCGGTGTTGCCTCACTTTGCTTCCTTCTCTGCCATTTTCGTTCGGCCATCACTTTTTTAATCCTTGCCAACCCCCGGTGCCCCTGCTTCTGTCACTGTTTCCATGTTTCCCTTCAGTCAATGTTTCGAGCTCCCTGCCTTCCACATCGTCCACAGTTTTCACCACCTTCATCACTACCACGTTTTTAGCCATCATTACTGTTGGCTCTACCGAGAGGGCGGGTGAATCGGTTTTCTAATGTTAATGGCAAATTTAAACTAAATTAAGTCTAATTTGCAAATAATGAATAATCAATATAATGTAATGGAATAAATTAAAGGAAGATAAGGGAGAGAAATATCAAACACAGTAGTTTATAGAGGTTCGGCCAATCTCTTACTTACGTCCTCTCTTCTTGACCTCCTTGTCAAGAGCTTTCTTTCACTCTAACACCGAATGTTACACACTCCCTTTTTCAGGTTAAGGAATAACCTCTCTACCCTTTTTACACAAATAAATATTCACCCTTTTACAAAGTTTTTCTCACTGAGGAACACTCCTCTTTTCTCTCAAAATAAGGATGAATACAAGATCAAGCTTTTTATGTGGGTAGGATAAATATAGCTTTTGCACAAAGGCTTATACAACAATATCATTAAATCAGGATTGAAGACAAATAGAATGTGGAAAATAAATTCTTGAGAATGTAAAAAATGTATAGCAATGGTGTTTCCTTATCCAGTGTCTTTAATGCTTGATTTTATACTGAAGGATTGGTAGTTGGAGCATTTAATGCTGTTTTTCCCGTTGAGATTTTTGCAGAAAGAGCCGTTGGGAACCTCCAGTAGAATGCCAGATCGATCTCCAATCTTGACCAGATCGATCTCTTAGTTTAAATTCCTGCAATGTTAAAGCAAATTGAAGCAAGGAGATCGATCTCATATATATAGAGATCGATCTTACAATTTGAAAATGTTAGAGCAGATCGATCTGTCGAACAAGCAGATTGATCTTCCAATCTCTCTGTTTGAGGTAAGATCGATCTACAGATCGATCTACCAAGTATTCTCGTAGTGAGGAGATCGATCTCTAATTAACTCAGATCGATCTCCTTAGCTCTCTGACTTTGAGGAGATCGATCTCTTCCTATACCAGATAGATCTCATGAACTCTCTGTTTGAGCATAGATCGATCTACAGATCGATCTACTGCCTTTATCCTTTATTTTAGAGGAGATTGATCTCTTCTTAGACCAGATCGATCTTATAAACATCCTGTATTAGACAGATCGATCTTATAACCCTCATAAATCGATCTCTGCTTCCTCAATTCCTTGTACACAGATCGATCTACTGCCTTTATCCTTTATTTTAGAGGAGATTGATCTCTTCTTAGACCAGATCGATCTTATAAACATCCTGTATTAGACAGATCGATCTTATAACCCTCATAAATCGATCTCTGCTTCCTCAATTCCTTGTACAGATCCTTTGAGAATTCAAACCTTTAGCAGATCGATCTCATATCCTCATGAGATCGATCTCTCATACTAGAAAACCCAAGAGATCGATCTCTCATCTCACCAGATCGATCTCTTATCCTTAAAGACTTAGTTTCTGGTACTGATAACCTTTAAACATGTTTTAAATCATTTCTATATTATTGATTTTACTTGTTTTGTCATTTCAAAATATGTTAACTCAACAATTACCATCATCATCACCTATGAGATCTGAGAATTTTAGACATATTTTAATTATGTAATATGAACTTGAAGTGTAATTTATTGAGCTAAGTGAATTATGGAAATTATATTTGGAGATTTATGTGTAAGTGCTTAACCAAGTGGGAAACTATGAGGTCAGATCGATCTTAGGGAAGAAAGATTGATCTGGTAAGCTAAAATTGACAAGGAATGAGGAACGCAAGTGAGCAGATCGATCTCCAATGGAAGAGGATCGATCTCCTTATGATTCTGTTTGAGAGAAGATCGATCTCATGAGGAAGGGATCGATCTCCAAATGTTTCTGTTTGGGAGAACATCGATCTCCTCAAGGAGCAGATCGATCTCATGTAGCCATAAAGAGATCAATCTCACCCCTCGACAGAACAATCTCCTAGGCATAAAATTGCCCCAAATCATCCCCAAATTCAAATGTAGATCGATCTTATCAAGAGCCAGATCGATCTCCTACCCTCCGTCTATATAAGAAACCCCTGCTTTCTCCTGCAATTTCATTTTCTATCTCTTTAAAACCCCATTTTCATCCGAGCCCTAGCTTTCTCATTCATCCAAAGCACCCATTTTCATTCAAATCAGAGGTTGTGGAAAGAAGGATAGTTGTTCCTCATCCAAGGGAGAACAACATACTTGGGAATCGAAAGACGGATTGAATCGAGGCAAGAGATAAGCTCTCCACAAGTTTTGGGTAATTTTTAAACCTCGATCTTGATATTTGAGATGATTTTGGTGATAATGGTTATTGGCATTGTGTTGAAATAGCTGAAAAATGATTAGGGATTAATGAAATTACAATGTAGTTGTAGTGATAATGATATTTAACAATTTTGGTAATTTTGGGAATTTTGAGTTATAAATGAAAATTTAGACAATGTGGTGAATTAGCATAGATATTGTGGCATGGGAAGTGTAGAATGTTGAGATGTTGTGAATGAGATTGTGGATTGTGATAGAGTTACGGGAATTGAGAGATTTGAGGTGTTAAGAGAAATTATGCTCGATTTTGAGAATTGAGGTTACTGTGATGATGAGTATTGATGTTTTAACATCGTTTGGATAGCTCAAGAGTTTCAGAGTGGAATACGAGGCTAGTCCGTGACAAGGGGGAAACGATTGCACTATACGAGGTGCAAAGAGGTAAGGGAAAACTAAACCATTTGTGTATGTGTTTTGATGAATTGTTTGTAGCATGAACCATGATTTGAGAATACAAGCATGTTTAGTGTTGTGTTGTGATATAATTGCACACGGTTTTTATAGCCGGTTAGAGCCCATTATTTTATGAGTTTATAAGCTGAGTATGAAATTGCTTTATAAACCGTTGAGTTTGCGTGAAAAGTAAATTGGGCTCTACGTTAAGGCAACACTGAGATTTGAGAAAATGTGTGCGTGTTTTGCCGGTTGGAACTCGATTTTAATATGTTTTGTGTTGAGTACACAAATGTTTTAAATGAGTTTTATGAGAGAAAAACCCTTATGAGTTCTATGTGAAGGCAAAACGTTTTATAAGATAATGGCTAATGATTGAGACTTAGGCATGTCATGTTGAATACACATCAGGCCTTGCTTTGGTAGCATGTAAGACCGATATAGTGGGACGCCTGGGAATCGACCTAGGGACCACAGACTTTGTTCTGGTAACATGTAAGTCCGATTATTCCTCCGCTTTGGTAGCGTTGGGAGGCCTTGCTCTGGTAGCATGTAAGTCTGATATTCCTCCGTTTTGGTAACGAGAGATGCCTCCATTTTGGTAACGTGAGATGACCCCGTTTTGTTAATGCTAGGTGGCCTTGCATTGGTAGCATGTAAGACCGAGAGAGTGGGCCGCCTGGAAATCGACCCAGGGACCACGTGATAGTGTGCATGAGGTGAGGCATTGCTCTGGTAGCATGTAAGGCCGGGACTTGTTCTGGTAACATATAAGTCCAATCTACCATGCATACGACCATATTGTCGACGTTCCCTCTACGCGAGGATACCTGGGATGCGCACCTAGAGGAGATTATATATATTTGATGTGCCATGATGAGTTTTATATATGAGTTTTATTGCCTAGTCTCGTTTTACACATGAGTTGTGTTTTATGACTTTGTCACGTGCTATTTACTGAGGTGATTTTTATCACATAATTTGAGAAAATCCATTATCGCATATATTTACACATGCTTGTGAATGCTCTATATAGAGCCTTTTTAACTTCATGTTTTCACATGATTTGTGAGCTATGAGATGATAATGTTTCGAGAACTTTCATGCTACGATTTCAATTGAGTTTCATAAACAAATACATATGTGTGATGTGTGATATGGTTTATATAACTTAATTCCCTTATCCCTCTTACTGAGCGATTTAGAAGCTCACCCTGTTTTCTCTCCCCCAGATTGCTTCAAGTGAAGTGAGTTCCCTGCGACGTACGAGTTAGAGGCTAGTGGAGAACTTGAGCTACATGCCGTATTTTGTGTATTGAGGTATATATTTAATATTCATGTATCCAGACTAGAGTTATATTTACAGACACTTATTGTACAATGATGTACGAGATGTATTAGGATTAATTAACTTGGAATTGAGTAATGTATATGATGCGATATATATTATCTTATGATGAGATCCTGAGGCATGATAATTATGATGATGTATGACACTGCACAGGAATGCACCCTTAATTGTGAATTGATGAGTAAAAAGTTTTAAATTAGCCCTATTTTCCGCGTTCTCGGGGCGTCACAGAGTTTTCTTGGTATCAGAGCTTAGGGTGTCTAGTACTGTCAGTGTTGGTTAAGTGAAATAGAATACATCCCAAGTGTCTGTAATAGTCTGGTCATGAACTGAATTTGAGAATTGAGATTTCAATCGATTTTGATATGTACGCGCAGGAGATGGGATGAGATAGAGAATGAGTGGACGACGAGGTCGTTCGAGGAGGCAGACAGAGTCCCCTCCGCCACCTGCCCTCAACCAGAGAGTCCTAACTCTCGATTTAATCGGATTGAGACCGATGTGAGGCAAGGCTTTGAGTAGATGGCAGTGCTATTTGTGCAACACTTTGGAGTTAATGCTTCGGGTACTACTCCTACACCACCATAAGGACCTCCCGTACCCCAGTACAGATGGACCCAGTACCTCCCGTCACTCAGCCTGATGACAGAAGTATGGTCCGACTGAAGGATTTTTTGAAGATGAATCCGCCCACATTTAGGGGAAAGAAGGATCCTACAGAGGCTGAGGAGTGGCTGACGGAGTTGAGAATTATATTCGATTATCTGGGGTGCACAGATGCTGAGAGGGTCAGTATGAGTGCCTATATGTTGAAAGGGAGAGCTCGAGACTGGTGGGGTACTACCCAGGGTATTTTGATGTCCCACCAGGATATGATTGGTTGGGAAGAGTTCCAGACAGCCTTTAGAGCCCAATATGTACCACGAGCTGCCCAGAGAAGGAGGCAAGCAGAGTTTTTGAGTTTGGTACAGGGTGACATGTCTGTGGATGATTACGAGAGCCAATTTACCGCTCTGCTGAGATATGATCTAGAGACTTTCAAGAATGAAGAGCTCCGCACAGAGAGATTTGTGTATGGATTGAAGCCCATCATCAGAGATCGATTGATTGGGTTGTGTATTACTGAGTTTGGAGATGCTCTGAAACGAGCACAAGAGATTGAGAGGGAAATTGAAATGGTACAGTCCCAAAACGAGCTCAGAGCGATGAATAGAGATAAGGGCAAGAGGCTAGCGATGTCTCAAACAGATGTTCGGAGAGGTTCCTTCAGGAGAGGAAGGATTGAGGTACAGAAGGACAGGTTGGAGAGACCCAGAGCTTATCCTATTATCAAGAAGACCCCTCGATATGGCAGGACTGAGATAAGGGTTTGTAGAGACTGTGGTCGATCGCATGAGGGAAGTTGTACTGGGTCGATCCGTGGATGTTTTAGATGTGGTGACATGGGTCACAGAGTAAAGGACTGTCCTCAACCTCAGATACCACATGCTCAGGAGCCTACTAGACATCTGCCTCAGAGAGTGAATCCCCAGAGACGGGCCACTGCTGCAGAGAAAGGGAAGAAACTTGTGGCACGGGGACATGTGTTTGCCTTGGATAAGGAAACTGCAGACACTTCAACAGAAACTATAAGAGGTACACTCTCTGTCTGTAATCATAAGGCTCATGTGTTGATAGATCCAGGATCCACGCATTCGTTTATTTCAGAGCATTTTGCATGTAGTTTAAATTTGAAGTTTGAACCTCTAGAGTATATACTACATGTAAATACCCCTATGCGTGAATCCTAGAGAACTGAGTTAATCTGTAGAGGATGTGGAATAAAGGTGGGAGATAGAGTGATGTTAGCAGATCTAATCATATTAAATATGCATGGGTTTTATGTAATTTTGGGAATGGATTGGTTGGCAACCAATCGAGTGAGTTTAGACTGCTATACTAAGATTGTAACTTTCTCCCTACCTGAACCTTACAGTGTACGTTTGAGATATTGAGTAAATAGACGTATGAAATTTTGTGAACAATTTGAGAATTTTAATATTATTTTGAAGAATATTAAATATGATTGTTCATGTGAAGGTTATGAAACACTCATATCAGATGATGATCGGGAACATCCATGGATTGAGGATATACCTGTGGTGTGTGAATTTCTGGATGTTTTCCCAGATGAGTTACCGGGTTTACCACCAGAGAGAGAGCTGGAGTTTACCATTGATTTGGTACCAGATACTCGGCCGATCTCTAAACCTCCCTACAGGATGGCATTAGTGGAACTTAAGGAATTGAAGAAACAACTACAGGAGTTATTGGATCAAGGGTTTATTAGACCCAGTGTCTCACCGTGGGGAGAACCAGTTTTATTTGTTAAGAAGAAAGGTGGTAGTCTCAGATTATGCGTAGACTACCGGTTGTTGAATAAAGCCACAGTGAAGAATAAATACCCACTGCCCAGGATTGATGATCTACTTGATCAGCTGAGAGGGGCATCAGTCTTTTCTAAAATTGATTTGAGATCGGGCTATCACCAATTGAGGATCAAGGAAGAAGATATTCCAAAGACGACCTTCAGGACGAGGTATGGCCGTTATGAATTTCTGGTGATGTCCTTTGGATTGACGAGCACCCCTGCAGCGTTTATGAGATTAATGAACAAGGTGTTCAGAGACTATCTAGATAAGTTTGTGATAGTCTTTATTGATGATATCCTGGTATACTCTCGGTCATATGAGGAGCATGCACAGCATTTGTGGTTAGTACTTCAGATACTCCGAGATAAACAATTATTTGGAAAGCTTAGTAAGTGTGAGTTTTGGCTAGATCAGATAGCTTTCCTTGGTCATATAGTCTCAGAAGAAGGAGTATCAGTGGATCCAAGTAAAGTGGAGGCTGTGCTTAACTGGGAAAGACCGAGGATAGTTACTGAGGTGCGAAGCTTCCTTGGTTTGGTAGGGTATTACTGAAGATTTATGGAAGGATTTTCCAGGATTGTCGCCCCTTTGACTAAGCTCGCGCGCAAAGAGACTCCATTTATATGGACTGATCAATGTGAGCTTAGTTTTCAGGAATTAAAGAGGAGGTTAACAACGGCACCTGTGTTGACTATCCCTGAGGGATCAGGGGGATATTCGGTGTATAGTGATACTTCTCATTAAGGATTGGGGTGTGTGCTTATGCATCATGGAAGAGTGGTCGCATATGGATCCCGACAGTTGAAAGACCATGAGCAGAATTACCCCACGCATGATCTGGAGTTAGCCGCTGTGGTATTTGCCTTGAAGATCTGGCGACACTACTTATATGGAGAAAGATTCCAGATCTTCACTGATCACAAGAGTTTGAGATATCTCTTTGATCAGAAAGAGTTAAACATGAGACAAAGGAGATGGATGAAACTCCTTAAGGATTATGACTGCGAGATTCTATATCATCCGGGTAAGGCGAACGTAGTTGCTGATGCCCTGAGCATGAAGAGTATGATATCTGCTATGATGATCAGGGAATGGGATTTACTGGACTAGTTCACCGAACTCCGGATCAGAGTTAAAGAGATAGAGACTGGATTTTTGGCTAGCTTGCAGATAGAGCCCAGGATCATGGATCAGATTAGAACTGGGCAACGCAATGATCATAGGTTGATAGATATGGTTAGCCAAGCTGAACAGAGTTCGCAGTCGGATCTCACAATCAGTGAGGATGGATTGTTGAGATTCAGAGGACGAATTTGTGTACCAGATGATGATACCTTAAATAGACAGATACTAAGAGAATCTCACTGCTCGCGATACACCATGCACCTAGGGAGTACTAAGATGTACTGAGATTTGAGAAAGGTGTACTGGTGGAGTGGTATGAAGTGAGACGTGGCAGAGTATGTGGCCAGATGTTTAATATGCCAGCAAGTGAAAGCTGAGCATCGGAAGCCTGGAGGACTACTACAGCCTTTACCTGTACCTACATGGAAATGGGAGCATGTCACTATGGACTTTATTATAGGTTTACCGAGGACCCGAAGAGGTCGTGACGCTATATGGGTTATAGTGGATAGATTGACCAAGAGTGCCCACTTCCTTGCCATCAAGAACACAGATACTGTGGATGCCTTAGCTGAGCTATATGCGAGCGAGATAGCTAGATTACATGGGGCTCCAGTGAGTATTACTTCTGATAGAGATTCTCTGTTTACTTCCAGATTTTGGACCCAGTTTCAGGAGTCCATGGGATCTCGATTGAGTTTTAGTACCGTCTATCATCCTCAGACAGATGGTCAGTCAGAGAGGACTATTCAGACCCTGGAGGATATGTTGAGGGCGTGTACGATGGATTTTAATTGATCATGGGATGATTGTCACGACCCAAATTTAAAAAAAAATCAGAGTAAATTTTTCACTTTTTCATTTCCTTACCCGTCGTGAACAGTTATACTACTAAATAGTTGGGCTATGATTCGGTGTTAGTCACCTCTCACCTATTTACCATTCCATTTTCATATTTCATTTACATATCAATTTATTTTAAATAAATACATCCCCAATATTACATCCATATACAGTACTGTGCCTCTATATGTTCAGATATAAAAATTATACAAATGTGTATACCTGGTCTTGATAAGAAGCAGCGGATATGACTACTGTCGTTCTTTTCTACTGAATATACCCTGTGGGGTGAAAATGAAAGGGTGAGCATAAACAGCTTAGTAAGGCAATAATGTAAGCAGGTAGATAACTATACTATCTACGTGCTGATAATGTCATGATATAAAATCGTTTATATTTAGAGCATGAGGTATGACTAAAACGATGCCACATGTATGAATATATCATATAAGAGAAATCATGAAATCCATATATAAAACAAACATGGAAAAATCCTCATGTATGACATCTCATGCTCGTCACATTAAAACTTTTTTTGTTTTATCATAAACTCATCACTTTAAAACTTATTTGTTTAATCATAAACTCATCACGTTAAAACTCATTTGTTTCATCATAAAACAGCTTTATCAAGGTCAAACCCATCTCTCGGGAATACCTTGATTCATTAAATCACATCTCTTTTAAAAACATAAATCGGGACATGACCCTTCCCTCGGGTTCGTCCTGGTCTATTCAGACCGTATGATATCATGTGAGGCATGTAGGTTACTGTATGAAAATCGAGGACTATGGCCATACTTTGTCCCTGTGATCCCAGGCTACACGAATCCCGGTGTGTGGGGTATCACAACTGCAACAGGAGGTGGGGTCAAGTCCTACCCGCCAGAATATCAAGTAACATCATCGAGTCATCTTGACTGCACGGTACAGCGTACTCCGTGTGACATACACGGTACATCGTACTTCGTGGACCCATATCATAGTCTGGGGGTGCCTGTTGTATGTCTTATCCACCCCAATACTATGTCGATAACCAACCCATGTCTCAAAGTATACGTGCGAGCATCTCAACTCTCTGTGACACACAGTCTACAGGAGGCTTCCGCACGACTATATGCATGTCAACTCATGTCTAGTGCGAGCGAAGCTCCAGCACCACGCTATGCATATCATGATATCTAAAATCTCGTGCGAGCGAAGCTCCAGCACGGTTTTGTGCACACACAAATTTCTTGTACGAGCAATGCTCCAGTACGGCTTTTCATGAGAAATAAATCAGTAAACTTGAGTGCGAGAAAGACTCTAGCACTCTTTTTATTCATTCTCTATTTTCTTCTCTCTCCCCGACAAATTTTCTGATTCTCTCTTCTTTTTTTATTTTTATTTTTATTTATAAATTAGTTTATTATTATTATTATATTCAATATTATATTATTATTTTGCCAAAATATCTAAGATAAATTATTATTTAATTTATTTAATGATTAAATAATTTTCTCGGTATCATTTCGACTTTTCGGTATATTTTTCAATTATTTTCGGGTTTATTTTTCGAAGTGAAAATCCCGATTAATTTCTATTAATTCTCAAAATTCATATCTTGATCAATTTAACCCAAAATTTAATTATTTCTTCATTATTGATCAAGATTTCTCAATCCCATATTTTTAATTAAATTTTCTTATCGAATTTATACTGAGTTTCGATCTTTTGACCGTTTTACCCTTGTACGTGTTCGGGATTAATTTAACCCGACTTCCCTTCACGAATACTCATTCATTTCGTGTTTTTAAATAAATTCGAGTCTTACAATGATCACCTGCCCCTAGCAGAGTTTGTGCACAATAACAGTTATCATGCGAGTATTGGAATGGCACCTTTTGAGGCTCTATATGGTAAGAGGTGTAGATCCCCTGTAGCTTGGGAAGAAGTCGGTGACAGAAAGATAAATGCTCCCGAGCTCGTTGAGCAAGCTGTACAGTGTGTGAAACTCATATGTGAGAGGTTACGGGCTGCACAGAGTAGACAGAATAGCTACGCGGATGTACGTAGACGACCACTCGAGTTTGATGTTGGTGATGCAGTATTTCTGAAAATATCACCGAGTAAGGGTATCATGCGATTTGGGAAGAAAGGAGAATTGAGTCCTCGATACATAGGACCATTCGAGATTCTTGAGAGAGTGGGAGAGGTAGCCTACAGATTGGCATTACCCCCACAGATGTCCGGAATACACAATATTTTTCATGTGTCTATGTTGAGGAAGTACCACCCAGACCCTTCTCATGTCATAGAGTATGACAAGATGGATATACAAGAGGACATGAGCTACACTGAGGAACCCGTCCGGATTCTCGATAGAAAGGAGAAGGTACTTAGAACCAAGAGCATCCCATTAGTGAAAGTTTTGTGGAAACATCACTCAATGGAAGAGGTAACGTGGGAACTGGAGAATCTCATGAAAGAGAAATACCCCAATCTATTTGACTAGTTGAGTTGAATTTGGAGGACCAAATTCTTTTAAGGTGGGGAGGATGTGAGATCTGAGAATTTTAGACATATTTTAATTATGTAATATGAACTTGAAGTGTAATTTATTGAGCTAAGTGAATTGTGGAAATTATATTTGGAGATTTATGTGTAAGTGCTTAACCAAGTGGGAAACTATGAGGTCAGATCGATCTTAGGGAAGAAAGATCGATCTGGTAAGCTAAAATTGACAAGGAAGGAGGAACGCAAGTGAGCAGATCGATCTCCAATGGAAGAGGATCGATCTCCTTATGATTCTGTTTGAGAGAAGATCGATCTCATGAGGAAGGGATCGATCTCCAAATGTTTCTGTTTGGGAGAACATCGATCTCCTCAAGGAGCAGATCGATCTCATGTAGCCATAAAGAGATCGATCTCACCCCTCGACAGATCGATCTCCTAGGCATAAAATTACCCCAAATCGTCCCCAAATTCAAATGCAGATCAATTTTATCAAGAGCCAAATCGATCTCCTACCCTCCGTCTATATGAGGAACCCCTGCTTTCTCCTGCAATTTCATTTTCTCTCTCTTCAAAACCCCATTTTCACCCGAGCCCTAGCTTTCTCACTCATCCAAACCACCCATTTTTGTCCAAATCAGAGGTTGTGGCAAGAAGGAAAGTTGTTCCTCATCCAAGGGAGAACAACATACTTAGGAATCAGAAGACGGATCGATCAGAGGCAAGAGATAAGCTCTCCACAAGTTTTGGGTAATTTCTAAACCTCGATCTTGATATTTGAGATGATTTTGGTGATAATGGTTGTTGGCATTGTGTTGAAATAGCTGAAAAATGATTAGGGATTGATGAAATTACAATGTAGTTGGAGTGATGATGATATTTAGCAATTTTGGTAATTTTGGGAATTTTGAGTTATAAATGGAAATTTAGACAATGTGGTGAATTAGCATAGATATTGTGGCATGAGAAGTGTAGAATGTTGAGATGTTGTGAATGAGATTGTGGATTGTGATAGAGTTACGGGAATTGAGAGATTTGAGGTGTTAAGAGCAATTATGCTCGATTTTGAGAATTAAGGTTACTGTGATGATGAGTATTGATGTTTTAACATCGTTTGGACAGCTCGGGAGTTCCAGAGTGGAATGCGAGGCTAGTCCGTGACAAGGGGGAAATGATTGCACTATATGAGGTGCAAAGAGGTAAGGGAAAACTAAACCATTTGTGTATGTGTTTTGATGAATTGTTTGTAGCATGAACCATGATTTGAGAATACAAGCATGTTTAGTGTTGTGTTGTGATATAATTGCACACGATTTTTATAGCCGGTTGGAGCCCATTATTTTATGAGTTTATAAGCTGAGTATGAAATTGCTTTATAAACCGTTGAGTTTGCGTGAAAAGTAAATTGGGCTCTACGTTAAGGCAATACTGAGATTTGAGAAAATGTGTGTGTGTTTTGTCGGTTGGAACTCGGTTTTAATATGTTTTGTGTTGAGTACACAAATGTTTTAAATAAGTTTTATGAGACAAAAATCCTTATGAGTTCTACGTGAAGGCAAAACGTTTTATAAGATAATGGCTAATGATTGAGACTTAGGCGTGTCATGTTGAATACACATCAGGCCTTGCTTTGGTAGCATGTAAGACCAATATAGTGGGACACCTGGGAACCGACCCAGGGACCACAGGCCTTGTTCTGGTAACATGTAAGTCCGATTATTCCTCCGCTTTGGTAGCATTGGGAGGCCTTGCTCTGGTAGCATGTAAGTCCGATATTCCTCCGTTTTGGTAACGAGAGATGCCTCCGTTTTGGTAACGTGAGATGACCCCTTCTGGTAATGCTGGGTGGCCTTGCTTTGGTAGCATGTAAGACCGAGAGAGTGGGCCGCCTGGGAACTGACCCGGGGACCACGTGATAGTGTGCATGAGGCGAGGCATTGCTCTGGTAGCATGTAAGGCCGGGCCTTGTTCTGGTAACATATAAGTCCAATATACCATGCATAAGACCATATTGTCGACGTTCCCTCTACACGAGGATGCCTGGGATGCGTACCCAGAGGAGATTATATATATTTGATGTGCCATGATGAGTTTTATATATGAGTTTTATTGCCTAGTCTCGTTTTACACATGAGTTGTGTTTTATGACTTTGTCACGTGCTATTTACTGAGGTGATTTTTATCACATAATTTGAGAAAAGCCATTATCGCATATATTTACACATGCTTGTGAATGCTCTATATGGAGCCTTTTTAACTTCATGTTTTCACATGATTTGTGAGCTACGAGATGATGATGTTTCGAGAACTTTCATGCTACGATTTCAAATGAGTTTCATAAACAAATACATATTTGTGATGTGTGATATGGTTTATATAACTGAATTCCCTTACCCCCCCTTACTGAGCGATTTAGAAGCTCACCCTATTTTTTCTCTCCCCAGATTGCTTCAAGTGAAGTGAGTTCCCTGCGACGTATGAGTTAGAGGCTAGTGGAGAACTTGAGCTCCAGGCCGTATTTTGTGTATTGAGGTATATATTTAATATTCATGTATCCAGACTAGAGTTATATTTACAGACACTTATTGTACAATGATGTACAGGATGTATTAGGATTAATTAACTTGGAATTGAGTAATGTATATGATGCGATATATATTATCTTATGATGAGATCCTGAGGCATGATAAGTATGATGATGTATGACACTGCACAGGAATGCACCCTTAATTGTGAATTGATGAGTAAAAAGTTTTAAATTAGCCCTATTTTTCGTGTTCTCGGGGCGTCACATCACCCTTCATTTCCATCTCTTGCTACCACCTTCCAGCCCGTGCCCCCTATTCACACTTCTGTTTCATTTCCAGTTCCCCTCACCCTTAAACCTGAGGCTCCAAAGCTCTCGGCTCCCTCCTTTCCACCACTGTGTAACCAAAGCAAAGCAGTAATAAACAATGTGTCACGACCCAATTCCAATCTCTAAAACGCGAAAAATTATCTCTGTCACGACCCAATTCCATTCTCTTTAACCGAAAATCACTAAAACATTTTCGCATTTTACTGTTACCTTACTCGGTCGTGAACTAACTCACCACACACTGTTGGGCTGTGAGTCAATAATAAACACCACATCTCATTCATTCTCAGTTAAATAAAACGATGTCATACATTTGCATTTAATCTTGTACTTATACGAAAACATGTTTTACTGACATCTACATCCCCCATAATTACAACTCAAAAGAATACTATGCTTTTACATTGTTTAGATACAAAAAGAATCACTGTGTATATACCTCTAAGCGATGGAGATGCAGCGGAGTCCAAAATACCACGCCTCAGTCCTCACTGGGCTACTATGCACGCTCTGTAGGGGGGAAAATAGAGAGGGATGAGCAACCACACGCTCAGTAAGGCAATAATGTAAGCATGGTAGATAACTACTCTATCTACATGCTGATAGTGTTATGCATAAATCATTTATGGTAGGAGCATGAGGAATAAAACTATGCCATATGAGTATACATATATATCATGTATCAAAATCATGTACATTGGCATATAAAACATGGTAAAAACATCATGTATAAATCATATCATGCTCGATCTCATTTAAATTCATAAAAGGGCAATTCATTAAGAAACCTCCTTTTTAAACCCACGTCATAAAACTCTTTCTCAACACGTACAATCACATCACATCAATTCACAATCACAACCTCATTTTCATTTCACAAATCAAATCCATGGTAGTAAGTAAATCATGCAAGGAGACAGGTTACTATATCTCAAGTGACTACGTTGGCCAATCGTCACATATCATCCTAGACCACACGGATCCCGGTGTGCGGGGTATCATGCTGGTACGAAGGTGGGTTAGTTCTCCGCCAGACTTTCTCAATTCAAGTAACCACCACGCGGTACATCGTATTCCATGTGATATACACGGTACATCATACTCCGCGGACCCATAACATGGTTGGGGGTGCCTGCCATAGGTCTTATCCACCCCATACCAAGTGTAACCTTTATAGTCTCAAGAGCGTGTGGGAGTAACCTCAATACCAGGTCCTAGCCCCTCATGGCCTTGCTCGCCCCTATTGGGTTCCCTGATTCAGGTCCTAGCCCCTCACCCTCACCCCACTCAAGAGGTCTGTTAGGCCTGTTGGGTTCCCTAAATGGATTATGTCAGGTCCTAGCCCCTCACCCTCACCCCACTCAAGAGGTTTGTCAGGCCTGTTGGGTTCCGTGAGTTAATCTGTATCTCTCACCACGGCCTCATACATACCACAGTGTGAAAACGCGCGAATTCATGCATCAAAACCAATCACTTCGTACGAGCAACGCTCTAGTACGGCATTTATGCATAAAATATGAAGAAACCACGTACGAGCATAGCTCCAGTATGGTTATATGCATAAGAAAAACCACTCAAATCCACGTACGAGCGTAAGCTCCAGTACGGTTTATAAAACATCATCACAATTCAAATCAAAGTGCGAGCTAAGCTCAAGCACGTTTCACACAAGTGAAAACATAGAAATCCAGCGCGAGCGAGGCTCTAGCGCGATTTATGTCATACAAATACGATAGGCGACTCATACACAATCAAATAATCCTGAAAATCGGGTTTAGCACTCACAAATGCTTTTCCACAACATCAACAAAACACTAGCCGGCCCATCTACAAGCTTGCTTAAAACCAAGAAATTTCGTTTTGAAAAACATCAAAACATTAGATTTATACAATTATTAGCCTTACTACCCATTTCATAAAATCCACTTCAAAACCAGAATCACGCATATACTCATCATCATTCACGAATACCATCATTCATTTACTTGAGCAACCATGCATTTCATAAAACACCCAATATTCACCCACAAGTTCAAAGTACGAGCAGCTACCTCTATATACTCACAAAATTCCCTTACCTGGAATCACGATGCGTGATTCCACTTCCTTAAGCTGCTTACTCGTACGGTTCGATTCATCTTCAACGAACTCTTCGGGACTGCACAAAATTGTATTCCACATTATATTCGATCCATATAATGCAACCCTTCTGCTTGCTATAGTCAATTTAATCTATAGCCTCCATTAACGCTTATATGGCCTCGTTTCATTACTTTACCCAAAACTCGAGTCTATGGGTTCTTCTTAGGCCTATTAACTTATTCCAAATCGATATTAAATTGACATTAAGCTCATAGTGTTCATATTTCATGAATTCCCTCACTATGGCATTTATCAAGCATATACATACTCATTTTCATAATTCCACTTAAACTCACATTATAACTCCACATAACCATTCCAAATCACCCACATTACTCATTTAACAACTTATCATAACCCATAAACCACCAATTCCCCAAATCAAACTTTCTCACACTAGAGGCATTCCATTTTCTAGGTTACATTAGTTTCTAACACAACTTAGGTGTTTCCATCCATACATACTCATGCCAAACAACTCCAAAGTCAATTAAATAGATAATGTACTTGGATTGGAGTGTTAGAATCTTACTAAATATGATTTTTCTTCTTTCTCCAAATGTCAATGCCCTTATCTCCTTCAATACCCACAATGGGATTTTGGGTTCCAACTATGTTGTTCTCTTCCTCAAGATGAACAACTCAATGTCTAATGGTCTCCCCTCAATTCTTGCTGGAAATGGCTGATTTTAGAGAGAGAAAGTTAGGTTTTTGGGTTAGAAATGGAATATTTGTGTTTTTCCCGAAATTTTCAGATTTTCAGCCCTCCTTATATAGAAATAGCTTGGGGAGATCGATCTGGTCCAAGAGGAGATCGATCTAGTCCCCTTAAATCTCTCATTTTCACGAAATTTTAAGCATGAGATCGATCTGTCGAAGCATGAGATCGATCTGGTCCCAAACAGAGAGCTAAGGAGATCGATCTGGGTGCTTGAGGATCGATCTTTTCATCACAGAATGCTTAGGAGATCGATCTGGCCCCATTGAAGATCGATCTGCTCTATTCCATTGCCCAAATAAGAGCATTCTGGCTCTTCCAGATTGATCTCTCATCCTATGAGATCGATTTGGCCTTCATGTTTTCCAGATTTCCTGCAGTTTCCTTGTTGCAACTTATACCAACACATCCTTAATCTGTTGCCATGGCCATTTTCTCATCCATCCACCTTTATAACTTGAAAATGGAATCCATTCATACCTTATGCACATTGAAACTTGTGTGCATTCATTGTATGTCCAAAGGTATGCTACATAAAACCAAATGGAAGCAATCTTCATTCCATTTTACCACACTACTCATTTTGAGTTTCAATCACATCCATACTTGCCAGAACTCATTTCTTCATATTCATACTCAATGGAACTTGTATGTACGTTACAAATCATATTACACATACGTAGATTGAATCCATGGACTTACATCAATCATACTTTACATTACAAGTCTATTCACATTCATTACACATTACAACTTTACATATACGGGGTCTCACACAATGCATGACAACAGTATCTAAGTTGGCTACGAGAAATGGTGGTGTTGTTTGGGGATAAATGACAGCGGCTATGGTTCCTTAATGATGCAAATTGGTTTGCTGCAATAGTGGATTGGTGACGAGTTAAGAAAACAAGGGAGGAGGGCTGACTTGAAGACAATGGGGGTAAGGAAAAGGTGTAGGGAAACAGATTGAGTTTGCTGGGGAAATTTTGGGAAAGAAAAGCTTGGTTTGCTCACTTTCTTTACCCATGTTGTTGCACTTTGTTAGCTTCCTCTATTGTTTCCATTTTCCTGCTTAAGGTTCTACTATTAAGTTAATAGGTCATCATGCCTTCTCACTACTTCTTTTCATTTCCCATTTTTGGGTTCTTATTTTCCACATTTCTTTCTTGTTTTTCCACACCTCACCAACTCCAACTTTCTTTTCTTTTTCCTAGGCCGATTAGACACCACTCTACCATTTCAATATTATTTCCTTAGTGTTATGGCTGCTGTTGCGCGGTAGAATTTTAGGTTATGAAGCAGCAAGTTTCTACCATCCCATTACCTAATCTACTGTATTAATGTTGCTGTAGGTTTCTCCTGTCTCCTTTCACGCCAAGGTCCATCATTGATCTCTTCTTCCTCACGTGTTCTACTGCAGTTTACTACAGCAAAAGAAGCTCTCGGGTTCTCTGTTTTTGCCAAGAATCATCACTGTCATATATTTCTCACCATCTTCTACCTCTCGATTTTCCAGTAGCCATACCGTTGGCTTCACCTGCTACTGCTCCCCTTACCTTTGCCTGTTATTCCTCCTATTAAACTTTTATACAATGCTACACGTTTCCTTCTTCCTTTCTCATTAAGCACCATTGCCCATAGACAGATCTACCTTACACTCCTACTGCAGTTCATCCTTCACTGGTTCGGTACATAAGTCTATATATAAAAATATTTTTTCTATGTATTTATATTTGTACACATGTATATACACTTATATATATGCAAGTGCACATTCATTCTTAATTATGCATGTGCATATTTGTATACCTTATATATATATATACATAAATCTTGAGAAATAAGTAAAGTGTTGTATACATCTAAATAGACATGTATGTCTATGTAGTATATAAAAATAATATTAGTATATAAGAATAATGTTAGTCTAATATTTATATTTAAATCAATCCACCCATACTCACATATTGCCTAAGGTATTATTTATAGCCACTCCAAGTACATTGAAATTTTGTGGTACTTACATTCTTCCCACCTTAGGAAATTTGGTCCCCAAATTTAAAATTTCTTTAGTTTTCAAATAAGTGTTGGTATTTCTCTTACATTAAGGTTTTTAATTCCCACGTAGCCTCTCCCGAAAAATGATACTGCCACAACACCTTGACCAAAAGAATTGTCTTAAACCATAACGCTTTCTCTTTCCTGTCTAAGATGTATATTGGTTTCTCCATATACGTCATATCCTCTTTCTATTCCAATGGTTCACACTTACTCATATGCGTCGGTTTCGGGTGATACTTGTGTAGCATTGAAATATGGAAGACATTATCAAATATTGATAACTTTGGCAGTAACGCCAATCTGTAAGCTTAGTCTTCCATTTGGTCTAAGATCTCGAAAGGTCCAATATAATGGGAACTTAGTTGTCCCTTCCTTCCGAATTTGATTATACTATTGGAAGGAGAAACTTTCAGAACATCAATTCTCCTACTGAAAGTTTCCAAAGGTCTTCGTCTTTGGTCAGCACAACTCTTTTGCTTGCTCTGAGCTGTTCCCAATCTTCCATGAACTAATTAAATATCCTCAAAAGCTTGCTTAACCCAATCGGAAACAATTCTCTTTCTTTCACCCACCACTTTCATCTAATCAGTGAACGACATTTTCGACCATACTACACTTCATACGGTATCATCTCGATACTTGAATGTTATATGATATTATGTGCAACTTCTTTAATTGGCAATTTGCCCTTCTAGGAGCCTTTAAAATCCTGGCACATGCTTTCAATTCCATATAGGCATTGGTAATAATCTCATAGGCTTTTGATACACTATCTTACCCTACTGACATATGAGACATTTAATCTCAATTCTAGTTATTTCTCTTATCGTACTTGATTGCCAATATACTTTCAGGAGATTTGATAAGCCTGTACTATCCTCTGGATGCAGAATATGTCTCTATAAATGAGCTTCTGACTACATCAATTTCTTTAACTATAGATCGTTTGATACACAATTCTATTTTTAAAAATAAATTATCAACACCAATATTCAAGCTAGTTGCAACACCAATCTGGGTTTGATTAGCTACATCAATACAGTACTTATCAATACGCTGAGCCTGCTCGATTCAATCAATCAAGTCTAGTTTTCCACTCTCAGGCTCGCTACCATGAAATAAATGTCAGTATCAGAAAGGAACCACATCTAGTTGAGGTTCACTAAATATTTCAATAACTCATGCTCTTGACCAATAGACATAACGCCATCCCGAAATTACTTCTGTTCAAAGCACTAACCCGAGTCATTCCCTTTTTCTTGTATTAGACGACCTTTGTGAAATTTAATATTTAAACCTTCTTGATTAGTAGGGTTCCATAATTCTTCACCGTACAAGTAATGGTATCCTGACTTCAAACACGAATATTATACCTATCAATTTCAATTTATGGGTTATGGGTACTTCAAGACGTTATCAAGTCTCTCAGGCGGGGAGATATTTTGAAATACCTTTATTAGCCATTAGACTTAACCACATAAACTGGTTATGGATATAAGGGTTCAAGGTTCGATTTCATTAGAAAGTAGGATACCAAAACTTATCATAATTTCACATTTATCCCTCGGACACAATCCATTCTCAATCCATATCACTTAATCCGAATTCATTTCTCATACCAGAGATATTCTTACCTTGTATGTACCTCTTATTCCAATATAACTTGCTTTCAGAATTTATCACATTCCAAGCTTGTCTCATTTCGTACATCAATTATAACGAAATCATTTCCTTACTCAAATTGAGTCTTGCATTCGAAACGTAAGCATATACGATTTACAATCCTTAGATTCGATACATACTTCATACTTTAAAGTCTCTTGATACCCCAAACTCTGAATCATCTTGACAGTTTTGGGTCTTTCCCACTGATCTATAATCTCTATTTTGAGAGGATCCAATTGACTCCCATTTTTTATACCAAGTGACCTAGAAAGCTCCAGATGTTCTTTACAATTAATGCCGGTACACTCCAAAGTGGATCACCTGGTCCGATAACCTCCTTTTCATGCAACCCTTATATTTGCTTCTTCAGCCTTTCTAATTCAATCAAAGCCATTGAGTACAGTGATCTAAATAATTAATTCGATACCAGGTGCTAAATCAATTTCAGAACTTCACCTTTCAATTTGGTGGTAACTCTGATAGATCATCCGAATACAAGTCGAAAATCCCTCATTCTACTGGGGTGTCTTTTTACTTCGAACACGCCCTATCTTTATCAATCATATAAATAGTGCGATCTTCACTTATACTTTTAGTTCTATAATTAATCTTTTCAGTTACAGTGACTTTACTCTATCTCTTTCACTGCTTCCTTAGTACCTCTCTTTTCTGTCACTCTCTTTACCATTTCATTTTCTTAGTCAGCTCGAGAGTATATATCTCATATTCTCATAGTTGCACCTTGCGCACTGCTCCTTCAAAATAACATCTGGTGAAACTAACTTAGCTCGACTGAGGATTCCAATACCTCCTATGAGTTTCCTAGACTTCTTTCATTTCACATCTCTACTTATCTGGATTATACTCCTTCTAAATCTATTTAATTTCATATTCATTCTCGGACTTGTTTCCTTATGTCCAATTCACGTATTTCATCTATAATTGCCACTTTATTTCATCAGGAATGTGCTGCCGCCTAAAGGCCTACAGAAATATATCCCATGTAATTTTCCAATGTCGGCTCTCGGATTAAATCGGAGAACTTCCCTCCGAGTTCAACTTTTCCATTTCGATATTGATGTTACAAAGGCTACTTTCTTTATAGTACAGTACTTTAAAAATTTATGTAGCTTCTCCAATTCTTTAACACAAAAGTTATAAAAACAACTTTCTCGGTAGAGTTACTTCTAAAATCATCAAGCTTTTCTATTTCATTCATCCAACCCTCTGAATCACTGAATTCTTAACCTTATTGAAAAACAGAGGATAAAACTCCTGAAACTGCCCCCAATTTATTAATTTCACAGTCATACTCTAAGAATCCATGTATGTTTTTTCCAATTTAATTTTTCAATTTTCCATTACAATTGGATTCTTGACTCCAGTATGTAATAGTATACTATTTTTCGAAGTTATCTCAGTCTTGCTCTCAGTCACACCTCAATCGTTATCATTTTCATGGGGCCACTATCACTTGACCTGACAATGTCATAATTATTTTCATGTCCAGTTCAATTCTTACGAAGCGGACTCCAAAATTTTTAGTTAAACTATAAGGTGTACACTCAGACAAGGGTCCACTACACCTCTTGGGCCTATCTCTACGAAGTCATGGAACGGTTCATTTTCGTCTGTCAATTTAGCTGTAATACCAATTAGCCATATCTATCAGTTTCCCTTCATTCACTGACACAAAATTTTTGATAAAACACAGCCAGGTATACCCATTTGTATCTAATTAATGTACAGTAACGTTGGGGATGTGAACTTTCTAAGTCTTTTTCACTTTTAATATCGACTCGTATCAGACCAACCTTGCTCTAATACCACTCCTATAATGACCCGAATTACACACAGTTTGGTTGGGCTACAAGTCGATTTTAGGTCAGAATAATATTCAATCTGATTAATTTATTTTTCTTTCTTTCTTAGTAACAAATTTAAACAAATGTTCACATTCCCCATACACATCTCGTATGCATTACTGTACTTAGAAAAATTTTAGATACAAAAGAATTTCTTACAAATGGGTATACCTTCAAAGCCGAAAGATACTCCACGGAACCATAGCTGTGCAACATGCCTTACTAACGAAAGCGTCCAAGTTACTGTTGGGACTCTGTAGAGGAAAGTAGGGAGTGAGCTTAACGCGCTCAATAAGAAACTTATGTAAGTAGTAGACAACCATACTATTTACATGCTTATAATGCATGCCATGATCAGTTATAAAACGCTGTAAAACACATGCAAATAATTCAATTTGTTAACACTGAAAACGATTCAAATCGATGCACTTTCTTTGATAAATACTTTCAATCACACTCCATTTCCAATACTTTAACATATGTAAAACATATGCGTTAAATACAGTCGGTATGATAAAACCATTTACTATTTAGTCAATGCAGTAAAACATTTGAATTAGTTTCTTTAAAATGATTCATTCAATCAGTAAAACAGTTCAGTTCACTTTTCTTTCTATCAATAAACAATTTAGTTTGTTGAGACTAGGCTGGGATTAAATCAATAATAGTAAGATTCAATCAATAATAGTACAGTCGACATATGGCCATTGTCAGTGACGTCGCGCCTCACGGGCCAAGTGTGCACGAGTGTCATATGCCTCAGGGGGGATGGGTTAGTCCAGCCCGTCAGCCAATCAATACAGTACAGTTCAGTTCAATTCAGTAGTCCGAAGACTCAATACACGGTGTAACGTACTCCATTTGTGTCTACATGGTACAGTATACATCTGTGGACCCCAATACAATACAATAAAACTAAGGGTACCGAGTAATCTCAACGATTTACCCCCTCAACATCAATCTCCACCATCACCTTAGTCTCAAAATCATACACGGTCTTTTTTCTCATAAATCATATAAAATTCTCATGCGAGTCAGACCATGCGACACAGTCTGCACACGCTCAAGCACGTCTCGTCAGTTTGAGTCAGGCTATGCGACATAGTCAGCACACGCTCTAGCACATCTCGTTAGTACGAGTCAGTCCGTACGATATAGTCAGCACGTGCTCAAGCACATCTCGTCAGTGCGAGTCGGTCCGTGCGATACAGTCAACATGTGCTCCAACACCGTTTCATTCGAAAATCGGATAGGTGGTTCAATTCTTTCAAATATAATATAGAAACCAATGTTCTGTACAAAAATAGTGCATAAATGATATGTGACTGGAGACTTTCTGGGAGGTCAACCATCATGAAATTTCTCCCGCTGGAGCACACTTAACTTTGTAAAACATGTTATTTTATGCAAACAGTAAAAACAGTAGCCAACCTATCCATATACCGTTGGTAATAGTATTTCAATGATGAAAATACTGAAACATGGAATTTATGCAATTATGAATTTTTTCAACACTTTTCAATTCAGTTCAGTCTATACGTAGAGGTAATATCGGGTTTTCTATCTCTAAGGTATCTATTTAGCTACTTGAAATCATAAAATACGTACAGTTATCTTTGAAACTTGCATAAATTCCTTACCCCAATGTCTATCCGTAGTCCTCGATTGTCTCGACGTAGCGAGTCGACGGGTCCGGTCTATTTGGGTTATTTATGTCAGAGCCCTTTCCCCTGGGTTTCCAAAATTTAGTGCACTTGTCTTCATTCCTCAATTTTCCTCTATTTTTTAATATATATATATACATATATATTTCTTTTTTTTCTTTTTTTTTGAATTATTTTTCCTTTCCTTCCATTTTTTTCTTTTCTTTTCTTTTTTTTTCATGGCCACCGTACTGTTCATCGGCTTCCTAAGTTGCTGTTACTATTTATCATCTTCACCGAGAGGCATTAAGCCTCACTCCACTCTTGGTGTTGCCTTACTTTGCTTCCTTCTCTGCCATTTTCGTCTGGCTATCACTCTTTCAATCCTTGCCAACCTCGGTGCCTCTGCTTCTATCCCTGTGTGAGACCCGTATAGGTTAAAATCTTGTATATATATGTAAATGAAATCATAAGTATGATGATACACTTGTAATGTGAAGTATATGTGATATAAGTCCATAAGATTATGTATGCACCTGTAATGAGAGTTGTGATTGTACATACAAGTTACATTATATATGAGTATGAAGAAATGGACTTAAACATGTGAAGAATATGAGTGGAATGGAATATGAGTAGTGTGGTAAAAATGGATGAAGTTCCATAAGAGGTGTGAATCTTTATTTAAACATGTGAAGAATATGAGTGGAATGAAATATGAGTAGTGTGGTAAAAATGGATGAAGTTCCATAAGAGGTGTGAATCTTTATACTTCCATTTGGTTTGTATTGTATACCTTTGATTATACAATGAATACACACAAGTTTTAATGTGTATAAGGTAGGAATGGATGCCATTTTCAAGTCTTAAAGGTAATTGGATGAGAAAATCAGTATGGCAGTAAATTAAGGAAGTTTGGTATGAGTTGTTGCAAGAAACTGGAAATATGAATGATAGATCGATCTCATAGGATGTGAGATCGATCTGGAAGAGTCAAAATGCTCTTATCTTATGCTATGGAACAAGGCATATTGATCTCCTAACACATTCTGTAAAATGAAGATCGATCCTGGATGGAACAGATTGATCTCCTTAGCTCTCTGTTTAGGAGTAGATTGATCTCAAGCTTCGACAAATCGATCTCATGCTTGAAAATGCCATGAAAAAGAGGAATTTAAGGGGACTAGATCAATCTCTACCCAAGGCAGATCAATCTCATTAAGCTGAATCTATAAATAGGAGGAGTTGGATCTGTAGATTTTGGGACAAAGCCATTTCCTTCCATTTCAAACCCAAAAACCTAGATTTTACTCTCTAAATCCAACCATTTTCAGTAAGATTTGAGAGAAAGCTATTAGAGATAAAGTTGTTCACATCGAAGAGAAGAAAAACTTAGCTTAGAGGCATTTTCCCTATTTGTGGATTGAAGGACAAAGGTGCATTTCCATTTGGAGCACATAGAAAATCAAGCTAGGTGAGTTTCTAATGAAACAACTCAAGTACATTGTTTGGATATTGATTTTAGAGTTGTTTAATGTACATATGAATGATAGAAACAACATTGAAAGTAAAAAATCCACCATAACCTAGAAATGGTCTAGTGTGAGAAAGTGGGATGTATTGAGATTAATGATGAATGAGGTATCTTGAAGTGATAGTAGTGTTATGAGTATGATTTTAAGATGTTGTTAGTAAATAAATGGTGAGATTCACCAAAAAGGGGTAAAATGTGGATTAAGGTATTGGTGAATGCATAGATGAATTATATTGACTAGTGAAGTCAAAATGTAAGTTAACAACATTAACTCAAGTGGTTTGGATGAATGAATCGCAGCTCCTGAGGGTACTGTAAGACCCGAAATTAAATCGTAAATTTTTATGAGGGATGAAAATGGTCACAAATTTAAACGAATGGGATTCAGACTAGAAATACGGATTTAAAACGCGAAATGAGTGAGTGTTCGTGAAGGGAAGTCGGGTTAAATTAATCTCGAACACGTTAAAGGGCAAAACGGTCAAAAGACTGAAAGCCAGTATAATTTCGATAAGAAAAATTTAATTAAAAATATGGGATTGAGAAATCTTGATCAATAACGAAGAAATAATTAAAGTTCGGGTTAAATTGATCAAGATATGAATTTATGGAAATTAATCGGAATTAATCGGGATTTTTACTTCGAAAAATAATCCCAAAAATAATCGAAAAAAATACCGAAAAGTCGAAATAATACCGATAAATTTATTTATGGGTTAAATGAATAAAATAGGAATATTTTTAGATATTTTGCCAAATAATAATAAAATAATTGAATATAATAATAATAAAAATAAAAAAAAGAATCAAAAATTGAAAATCGGGGAGAGAGAAATGAAAAACGGAGCCGAAACCTGAGGAGAAGACCGGACGACCACCGGCGACCCAATCGGTCGGGTGAGGGCTGAAAAAGGAAGAGGGCGTCGGTGCGACCTCCCTGGTACCGGCGATGCGCCCCACCGACGCCGGACAACGCCGGATCGAGGGAGAGAAGTCGCGAAGAAGGGAAGCGAAATCAGCGGCCACCGGCGTCGATTCAACCCCGACCACCGCTAACCAAAGCTTCCCCATTTGATGGAGCCCCGATGGGTGCCGAAAACGACTGGCGAAACCAACGGACGGCACCGAAAATGGCGAAAAAGAGGAATGGCACCGACGGCGAAGGGAGAACACACCGGACAGGCCACTTTTCGACGGCCTTGAACGAAATCGAGGCTAGATTCAAGAATCGGACTACCCCGCGGAGTTGTTGGCGACAGAAACCACCGAAGAATCGGCCAGCAAGGCACTGAACCGGTCGAACCGACAGTCTGAACCGGGTTGAATCGGACCGAACCGGTTCAGCCAAGAAAGAGAGGAAAAAGGGAGAAAAAGAGAAAAAGGGAAAAGGGAAAGAATTTTTGGAGATACACCAGACTTCGGGTAAGTCAGTAAACGGTCAAAATTGACCGATTTAATTTTTGAAAAATTTATTTAAATTATATTCGATCAGAAAATAACCTGGAATTAAATATAAATTGTGCAGTTCGACGATAAATTTTGAACGCGAGCTGATTGAACTTTGATTTGCGCAACATCGCATAATATCGAGTAAGTAAAGCTCATTTACGACAATTTATATAATTATTCGTGTATTATAAATTTATTTTACGCATTTCGGATTTAATTCCGCCTTTAGTGGATAATATTGGGAATTTTGAGTAAACTGTCGTAAATGATATACGGACTATCCAAAGAGTTGGAACGAAGCCCAATGAATATTAAGAGCCTAATAGACCCGATGAAAGGATTAAATAAATGGAAACAAGCTGAAATTGGGTCGAGGCCCATTATGACGCAATCGGGCCCAATAAAGTAAAACGGGCTCAGTGTTTTAGATTCGATCAGTATAAGTGAAATACTGATAAGTATAATTGAACTGACCCCAATTATATGGTTATATGCAATTTTGTAGATTTGATTTGGAGCAAATTGGACTGAGAGACCTGGTACGGGTGAAACGGGATAAGCTCACACGTGATTCCAGGTAAGGGAATTTTACGGACTGCTGAGGTAACTTTATATAATTTCAACTTCATTTACAGTATTTTAAATGGTCTGAAGGGTATAGATTTCAGATAAAATTTTTAGTGCCTCGAATGGGCAAATTACCAGAATAACCTTGTTAAGGGTCAAATTTCCAACTTTAGGAAAAATGTGGGAGGAGCAAGGATAAGAGATTCCTACTCATTTCTTGAGGTGTTTAAACACATGCATGAGTAGGCTGGCTAACTTTTAAATAAAAATGCACAACATTGCATAATTTCAACAAATGTTGATTTTCTCTGAAAATGATTTGAGATATGTAGCTGCCTACGTGATTTTATGAAAATGTGACGTGCTAGAGCTCAGCTCGCACGAGTTTTGATTTGTGTGATGCATACCTTAGTGCTGGAGCGAGAGCTCGCACTAGAGTTTTACATGTATTGGTGTTGGAGTCTAACTCGCACCAGATTTTTATATGATTTTCGTGACATGGTGCTGAAGTCTAACTCGTACCAGATTTTTATATAATTTTCATAATACGGTGCTGGAGTCTAACTCGCACCAGATTTCCACATGAAATTTGTACAGAGTGCTAGAGCTCAGCTCGCACTAGTTTTACTTGATTTTTATGAGAGTGCTGGAGCATTGCTCGCACTGGTTTTCTGAGAACATACGATGAGCCGTGCTTGGAGCGTCGAGTAGACTGTGTGTCACACCGATTAAATAGGCTCGCACGTGCGTTTTGAGACAAGGCATGAGTATGAAGATATGATATGGGTCCACGGAGTACGTTGTACCGTGTAAGTAGCATGGAGTATGTTATACCGTGTGGTATCTTCGGATGCTTGGTATCTTCGGATACGTGGTATCTTCGGATACGAGTGGCATCTTTGGATGCGTGGGATCAGATAAGACTGACGGGTTGGACTGACCCACCTCTCGGGCGGTTCCCGATTAGGGTGAGACCCCGTACATAGGATCCGTGCAGTAGAGGGGCTCATGAGGACACATGGCCATAGTCCTGGTTATTTGCCTGAGATATACATATATTGCCTAGTCTCGCCTGTTGATGTTTTGAGAAACTCATTTGTGGATTTTTATGTGAGTCTGGACCACCCAAGGGAGGGGTTGGATCTTGACTGAGACATGGTTTTGATGGAAATTAAATTAGGTTTTAAACGGAAACTTGCATGATGATATTTTTCATGCTATTTAAACCCATGAATGATGTTAACTGATTTTACATGACATTCAGTATATCGCATGGTACTGCTGCTTTTAAAAGCATTTGATTTTATGGTTTCGTGTGAGTCAGGAACACCCGAGGGAAGGGTTGAGTCCTGACTGTGTTGTAAAATTTTAACGATGATGAAATGTTTTAAATGGATATGCATGTCGAGTTTTTCATGCTTTTGAATCCATATATGAACTTGTTTTTCATGACATCATGACATCACGAATTATAACATCTGTTTTGAAATGTGTGGAGAAAGGGTGGTTTATGCATGGCACCACGTTCATGTAGGTAGTATGGTTACCTACTTGTTCGTAGGATTGCCTTACTGAGCTTGATGTGCTCACCCCTTTCATTTTCCAACACAGATTCCCTCCAGTAGACATTGAGGCGACTGAGTACTGCATTCCTGATATCCGCTGCTACCTATCATGTTAAGGTATATACACTTGTACATATTGTATCTAAATAAGTATAGCACAGTAACATGTTTGTAAGTAATTGTCAGGGATGTATAGATAATATAAACACTTATAAATAAATGGAAAAGAATAAATGAAAAACGAATGTGTTTACCTTTTTCTGTAATAAGAAATTAAGTTATATGATGATTAAATGGTGGGACTGGCATTGACGCACAGCCCAATTATTAGTGGAGTGTGGTCACGATTCGGAGGATAGATAAGTATGAAATAAAAATGAAAACTTTACTCTGATTTTTGGGTAGTTTTGGGTCATGACAAGCGGTGGTATCAGAGCGAAATTGGTCTGATGTGTGTTAATGTCAATAATTAGGAAATTAAATCCCTGTGTTATTATGCTTGCTTAGATACAATAGTGTATATTGAGATGGTTTTTAACTAAGAAATAATAGAGAATGCAGGAATATAGGCATTATGCCTAATATTAGTCGCGATAGAGGAGGTAGAGCACGAGGCAGAGGTCGTAGAGGTAGACCTGAGCCTGCTAGTCGTGTTGTGTTGACCTATGAGAACCAGGATGAGATTGAAATGGAGGCTAATGTTGAGCATACCCTACAGAGTCCGATAGAGAGATCGGACAGTATTGAGACACACTATGCGAGGTTGAAACGGAGTGTGGAGAATATTTGGGAGCTAATTGCTCAGAGTTTGCATGAGATTTGAGGGCGAGTCGGTGCATTGGTGGAAGTCCGCTCGACCTATTTTAAGAGTTGACATGAGAAATATTTGGATGTATTCCGGTGACAGAATATCCCGGACATTATTTAAAGGAAATTACAGATAAAATTCCTTATCTGACTCAGAGGAACTAAATTGATTAACGAGTATGAAACTCAGTTAATATCCATGAGCAGGTATGACCTCGACACTATGGGCAATGAGAGTCGAAAAGCTCAAAAGTTTAATGAATGGCTCAGATTGTCGATTTGAGTTCGATTGGCCCTGTTTGATATCAATACCTATGCCGAGGTAGTGCACAGACCACAGTTGTGTGAATAAGATCATGTGTTGCACGCCTTTGAGATTGGGAAAGGTAGTAAGGGCCGAAATAGAGACAAAAGAAAATAGAGAATGACAGAGATGTCAAAACGGGAGAAAATGTAGTTTGGTAAGAGATTAGAATGGAGGAGTTATGGGGTAAGATGATTGGTAAGGCCCCAGTATATGCAATTTCAGCACTTTTGAGGGGTATCATGATTTGAGGACCCCGACCTGCTACGAAGCAGTGTAGTAGGGTGAATAGTGGAGCAGTGTAAGCAGTGTAACAGTGTAGCAGTGTAAGCAGTGTAGGATGTGTAGTAGATACCACAGAAGTAAGGCCTACACCTACACCTTATTGACTAAAATAGGCGTTAAGTATGGTAAGATGGGCTACTTAATTAATGATTGCTCAGAGTTGGGTAAGACTGCCTTACAGAAGAGTAAAGAGACAGAGAAAACTCTGTTGATATCTCTACACCAAAAAGGGAGGCCACAACCAAAGAGAAATGGAAAGTAGGCTGTTGAATAAGGGCGTGTGTATGCCTTGGACCAGGACACTATTGATGTTTCATATGATGTGCTGAAAGATACCATACTGGTTATGAATAGTGAAGTAATTATTTTAAATTGATCCTGGTGCCACGTATTTAATCATACCACCTTCACTTGTATATAAGTTAGTAAAAGACATGAATGCCTACACCTTTGGGCACAATGCCGATAGTTAGTACCCCAATAAAGGAGGGTTAACTAACGGAATAATTATGAAGAAATTATAAGTTGAAAACAGGGGAAGAAGTATAAGTCAGCCGATTTTATTCAATGGACTATGAATAATTTGAAGTAACATTTGAGAATAAATTAGTTGGCTGCAAATTATGATGTTCAGAGTTCTATTCTAAGACAGTGCTGTTTTACCCCTAAAAAGTATACTGTAAGTTTTGACAAGTAATAAAAGGGGTGCAGCGATTGAAATTAAAGGAGTAAATGATTGTACTCACGGAATGAGTAATCACAGAGTTTGTTATAATTAATATACGAAAAGAGATAAGTTTTATGATGTAATAGATCCTAAATACGAGTTATATTGGAATAAGAGGAGTATGCAAGGTACGAATATTTCTGATATGTGAAATAATTAGGATTAAAGCAATTAGTAGCGAATATGAATTGTGACCACATGGACTGATATGTAAAGTAATTGTGGTTAAGTCTGAGGGTTAATAAAGGTATTTCAAAATATCTCCTTGCCTGAAGACTTGACAGCGTCTAAAAGTATACACAACCTATAAATTGAAATGCGATAGTCGTAATATATACATTTAAAATTAGGTACCTTTACTGGTACGATAAGAAATATAGAATTCGATTAATCAAGAAAGTTTAAAAATTTAAAATTTTATAAAATTCGTTAATATAAGAAAAAGGAAATAATGCAAGTTAGTAGCTTCAACGGAAGCGATTTTGAAAGAACATTTTACGTTTATGTGTACATAGGTCAAGGATATGGGTAATTAAAGTATTCAGTGGAAGTCAACTATGACAAGTTAATTAAACTTTACCTGGACGATTTGTTATCATCCTTATTGATGATATTTTGGGGGTATTTAAAGTCTAGGGGAAATTATAAGCAACAATTGAAAATTGTTTGTACAAATGGTTTGTTGAGAGTTTATAGAAACGAGCTGCTCAGTTGACACATCTCATTCGCAAAAGATTGCATACGAGTGAGATGATAAGTATGAACTGACCACCGTGATTAATTGCACCATACCCAATAGCTCAAGAGGTTACTTAATGTATATGGATACCTCAAAATAATGAATGGGCTATGCATTGATGCAAAATGGGAAGATAGTCAATTATGGATCCAGACAACTCAAGGATCATGAAAGAAACTATCTGACCCATAATTTAATGTTGGCAGCGACTATGATTGTACTGAGTATGTTGTACCACTATTTACACGATTTGAAATTTTACGTATGCACTGATCATAAAATCCCGAGTATCTATTTTCACAGAAAGAGTCGGATATGAGAATAAAGAGGGTTAGAGCTTTTGAGGAATTATGATTGTGAAAATTTTACCACCCAAGAAAGGCTAATGAAATAGGTAATGCCTTGAGCAGAAAGAGCCTCGAGATGGTATTACATATGATGGTCAAGGAGCGTGAGTTGCTAGAGTAGTTGTGAGCCTCAGTCGTGATGTGATCCCTTCTAATGATGACAGTGATTGTGTGATAGCTAGCCTGAGATTAGAACCGGATTTGAGTGACCAGATTTGACAGGCTTAGCGTGATGATCGGCATGGTGTCGATAGTATGGGTCAGATTTAGAGGGGTACAATGATAGAGTTCACAGAGAGTGATGATGGTACTGAGGTTCAGAGATAGTATAATAATATAAGTGCTCCCCAGGACCATAGTTGATGAGATAGTGATATTGTCAGAAGCTCACTCTTCAGGATATACAGTGCATTCAAGAGGTAACAAATATATCGAATTCTCAAAAAAGGGGTATTAGTGGTCAGATTTGAAAAGAGACATAGTGGAGATTGTGGAGAAGTGTCTCGTATGTCAGCAGAGTAAGGTAGAGCAATAGAAGTTTGCAAGGTTATTGCAATCTCTACCTATATCGACACGAAAATGGAAGCAAGTTATCATGAATTTTGTGATGGGTTACAGAGGACCCAGATGAATTACGAGGCTATCTAAGTGATAGTCGATAGAGTGACTAAGTCTACCCACCTTCTGGTTAGGAAATCCCCGATACTCTGAGTGTGTACGCGGATTTATGTGTAAGGAAAATTGTGAAACATCATGTAGCGTTCCAGTGAGCATGGTATCATATAAGGATTCCCACTTCACTTCCCACTTCTGGGAATATTTTTCAGGAAGCTATGGGAACCCGATTGAGTATTAGCACAGCTTTTCATCCTCAGACAGATGGTCAGTCAGAGAGGACTGTACAAGTTCTGGAGGATATGATGAGAGTGTGTGCCATTGATTTATAAGCTCCTGGGATGATCAGTTGTTACAAAATGAATTCGTCAATAATAACAGTTGTCACTTGAGTATCGGGATAACATTATATGAGGCATTGTATGGTCATAGGGGTTGTTCCCTGACTTGGATAAGAAGAAGTTGGTAACAGATATAGAGTTGCTCTCAAATTGGTAAGACAGACCTCTGAGGATGTTCAGTTAATTTATGAGAGATTAAGAAACACCTCACAGCAGACAAAAAAAAAGCTATGCTGACAAGAGACAGAAATCATTGGAATTCACCGGGGGTGAATCAATATTGAATTTCGTTAAATTGAATCTTTTGAGTGATTGGACAAGTGGGAGATAAGTCTTGTAGGTTGATGTTACCACCTGAATAAGCAGGCATCCACGATATGTCCCATCTTTTGATGTTTCGAAAATATTATCCGGACCCAGCGTATATGACCAGATATGAGCTCCAACAGCTTAGCTCAATGAAAGCATAACATATGATTGAAAACTTGATTCGGGTATTAAAACAGGAAGAGAAGTGTTGGGATTTAAGCCGATCTCCCTAGTCAAGTCCTTTGGTAGTAGTACACTCCAGAAAAGTCACATAAGAGTTAAGAGTATGATATGTGTGAAATATCTGTAGTGATTTACAGACTAACTTGGTTCTAATTTGGAGGACCAAATTTCTTAAGTGGGGGAGATTATGTAAGACCCGAAATTAAATCGTAAATTTTTATGAGGGATGAAAATGGTCACCAATTTAAACGAATGGGATTCGGACTGGAAATACGAATTTAAAACGCGAAATGAGTGAGTGTTCGTGAAGGGAAGTCGGGTTAAATTAATCTCGAACACGTTGAAGGGCAAAACGATCAAAAGACCAAAAGCCGATATAATTTCGATAAGAAAAATTTAATTAAAAATATGGGATTGAGAAATCTTGATCAATAACGAAGAAATAATTAAATTTCGAGTTAAATTTATCAAGATATGAATTTATGGGAATTAATTGAAATTAATCGGGATTTTTACTTCGAAAAGTAATCCCGAAAATAATCAAAAAATATACCGAAAAGTCAAAATAATACCGATAAATTTATTTATGGGTTAAGTGAATAAAATAGGAATATTTTTAGATATTTTGCCAAATAATAATAAAATAATTGAATATAATAATAATAAAAATAAAAAAAAGAATAAAAATATTGAAAATCGGGGAGAGAGAAAAGGAAAACGGAGCCGAAACCCAAGGAGAAGACTGGACGACCATCGGCGACCCAATCGGCCAAGTGAGGGTCGAAAAAGGAAGAGGGCATTTGCATGACCTCCCTGGTACCGGCGATGCGCACCACCGACGCCGGAGAACGCCAGATCGAGGGAGAGAAGTCGCGGAGAGGGGACGTGAAATCGGCGGCCACCGGCGCCAATTTGACCACCCTGACCACCGCCAACCGAAGCTTCCCCATTCGATGGCGCACCGATGGGTGCCAAAAACGACCGGCGAAACCGACGGACGGCGTCGAAAACGGTGGAAAAGAGGAATGGCACCGATGGTGAAGGGAGAACACACTGGACCGGCCACTTTTCGTGTAAGACCCACTTTGTATATATTGTTGTTATATTCCTTATGATTCACGTGATGTACACTTATACATATTTATCGAATCATAAGAAGAGCGTTGACTAATTAAATTTGTGAAGCAAAATAAAATGGAATATCGATAGACGTCAGAAGTAATTAAATATGAGCCGGGATGACCACTGATCAAACGAAATTGATCAGAAAGAAGTTAACCGAAAATACGGAAATTAAATAAGAAAATATGGTGGAGGTATGAAGGAAAGTTAGGTTAATTTGGTTCCGAGACAAGTGTAGGGGTAAAACGATCAAAAGACCGAAATTCGAGATAAATTCGATAAGAAAAATTTAATTAAAAATAAGGAATTAAGATATCTTGATCGACAATAAGGAAATTATAAATTTTGGGTCAATTGATCAAGATTCGAAAATTTTAAAAATACCGAAAAAATTATCGAAACGATATCTCGAAAAACGCGAAGAAATAATATCAAAATTTAGAGAAAAATAAAATTTATAAATTAAATTTAAATGGAATAAATTAAAGTAGAATTAAAATAATGTAAGTGGAGATATTTTGGGATTTTATGAGTATTTTATTGAATAGTAAATTAATTAAAATAAATAAGAATAAAAATAAAATTAATAAAAAAAAACAAAAAAAAAACAACCGAAACAAAAAAAAAGAGGAGAGAGAGAGAGCTCGGGAACAACCCGAGAAACCAAAAACCGAAAATAGTGACCCGCACCCGTTCACCGTCGAATCCCACCCATCGGCGACCTTCGACGTCCGACGAAGCTTCCAGGAGCAAGAGGAGAGTCCGGCGAGCACGTGGGTACCGGTTTCACGCCGTCAGGTGGCCGGAGCAGCCCGATCGGAGCCGAGGAAGACCGCCGGAAAAACAGGTTGATTCCCGGCAAACCGCCGCGTCTGGGTTGAAAAGGAGACCACCGACGCAACCAGGGGAGCAAGCCGGTTCTTTTGAGACCGGTCTCGGCCGGTGAGACCGCCGGAATCGCCGGCGAAGGCCATTGGCAGTGAAACGGTGCCGTTTGGTCGGAAGGAAAAGGAAGGAAAGGGAAGGAAAGGGAAGGAAAAGAGAAAGGAAAAGGAAGGAAAAGGAAGGAAAAAAAAGGGAAAAAAGGAAAGAAAATTACCGGGGGACGACTCGAGGTTCGGGTAAGCTGACCGAGGGTCGATATTGACCTACGGGTAAATTCCGAAAATTTAATTTAATATTATTTTAATGGAAAATAATCCGGATTTACCTAATTATACAGTTTTACGACGGAGACCGAACGAGAGCCGATCGAGCTCTGATTTTCGTACCACGCATCGTATCGGGTAAGTACAATTTAATTTCGGCAATTAGAGTTCTTAGATACCGAGTTTTAATTATTTTATGGAATTATGGATTAATTTCGCGTAGGAAGGAATATTATGCGAAATTGTAATATAATTGCCGTAAATGGTATACGGGCTACCCAATGAAAGTGGAATGAAGCCCGATAATTATTAGAAAGCTGTATAAGCTCGGTATACCCGAAGAAGGGAATTGATAAATATAAAAAGGGCTAAAATGGGCCGAGGCCCAATAAGGTAGATAAGGCCCAATAGCTTCAAATTGATCAGTAAATGCAATATACTGATCGGGATAATTGAATTAACCTCGATTATGTGGTTATATGCAGTTGCGTACATTGGTTGGCGCGCACTTGGGCCGAGGGGTTCGATATTATCGAGACAGGTGTAGTCTGCGCGCGATTCCAGGTAAGGGAATTTTACGAACTGCTAGAGATAGCTTTACGAATTTTCGACGTCATTTACATTCCTTTAAATTGTCCGAAGGGTCTAGATTTGAGATAAAATTTTTAGGGCCCCGGTTGGGCAAATTACCAAAATACCCCTGTCAAGGGTAAAATTCCAAGTTTTAGGAAAAAGTGTAAGAAGCAAGGACAAAGGGTTCCTGCTTATTTTTGAAGTATTCTGGTACATGCATGAGTAGGTCGGCTAACTTTTAAATGAAATTGCACAACATTTCATATTTTCAACAAACGTGGATTTTCGTTGAAATCGATTTAAGAAATGTAGCCGCCTACGTGACCTTTCATAAATGCGACGTGCTAGAGCTCAGCTCGCACGAGCTTTGATTTGTGCAATGATTTCACTAGTGCTGGAGCGAGAGCTCGCACTAGGATTTTTCATGATTTTCATGACACGGTGCCGGAGTCTAACTCGCACCCTATTTTTATATATGATTTTTCATGATAGAGTGCTTGAGCTTAGCTCGCACTAGTTTTACCTGAGTTACGGACAGTGTTAGAGCACCGCTCGCGCTAATTTTCAGAGATCATACGATAAGCCGTGCTTGGAGCATCGGGTAGACTGTGTGTCACCGATTAAATAGGCTCGCACGTGCGTTTTGAGACATGGCATGTTAAAATAACCTGATGAGCCCGAACGAGGGATAAGGGTTAGAGATCCACCTGATGAGCCCGAACGAGGGATAAGGGTTGGAGATCCAGCTGATGAGCCCGAACGAGGGATAAGGCTGTGGGTCCATGGAGTACGATGTACCGTGCAAGTAGCATGGAGTACGATGTACCGTGTGGTATCTTCGGATACGGCATCTCCGGATGCAGCATCTTCGGATGCCGGGGATCGGATAAGACTGATGGGATGGACTGACCCACCTCCCGGGCGGTTCCCGATCATGGTGAGAACCCGCACACTAGGATCCGTGTAGCTGAGGAACTCACGAGGACAATGTGGCCATAGTCCTAGTTATTACCGATATACCGATGTTGCCTAGTCTCGCATCTCGTAGATTTATGTTTTCGATGTAATTGTTTTCGAGGAGCATGATTTCACAGATTTTGTGTGAGTCAGGGCAACCCAAGGGAAGGGTTGAGTCCTGACCTTATTTGATATTTTAACGAGAAATAAATGATTTAAAATGATATGCATGTTAAGTTTTCATGCTTTTGAGTTTTCATAAGAGTTATTTTACACGACATCATAACATATCATCTGTTTTGGAAATGTGTGGAGAAGGGGCGGTTTATGCATGGCACTACGTACATGTAGGTTGTATTGTTATCTACTTGTTCGTAGAATTGCCTTACTGAGCTTGATGTGCTCACCCCTTTCACTTTCTCACACAGATTTCTTCCAGTAGATTGGGAGGCGACTGGGTACGGCATTATAGTTGTCCGCTGCTGCCTATCTATTGAGGTATATACACGTTACATATATGATTTTTGTATCTAAATAACTTGAGCACAATATTTTATTTTGTATGACACTGGGATGTATAGAGTGGGTATAATTATGTAATTAAATCAAAGTAATGTAGTGCGGAATTTATGAATGTATATTTAAATTAAATTGTGCACTAATTGTAAATGCATGGAGAAGATGTGGGCACTGACATACAGCCCAATTTTTGGTTATGGTTGGTCACGATCAGTGGTAAGTATAAAATAATAAAAACGTGAAAAATTTACTCTGATTTTTGGGTAGTTCGAGTCGTGACAATTAAGGTGGTATCAGAGCAGCAATTGGTCTGATGTGTGTCAGTGTCAGTAATTAGGAAATTACATCCCCGTGTTACTGTGCTTAGTTAGATACAATAGTGTATATCGAGATGGGCTTGACTAAGAAATGGTCGAGAATGCAGGAATGCTTAATATGAGTCGCGTTAGATGAGATAGTGCACGAGGCAGAGGTCGCAGAGGTAGACCTGAGTCTGCTAAGTCGTGCTGAATTTGACTATGAGAATCATGATGAGATTGAAATAGAGGCGAATGTTGAGCATGCCTCACAGAGTCCGACAGAGAGATCGGACAGTATTGAGACACGCTTCGCGAGATTGGAGCGGAGTGTGGAGATTATTTTGAGGAGCTAATTGCTTAGATTATGTATGAGATCAGAGGGCGCAGCGGAGCATTGGTGGAAACCCGCTCGACCCATCTTAAGAGCTGATATGAGAAATGATTATGGATGTATTCCGGTGACAGGATATCCCGGACATGATTTAAAGGAAATTTCGAATTAAAGTCCTTACTCTGACCCAGAGGATTTAATTTATTGACGAGTATGGAGACTCGATTATATTCTGGGCAGATATTACCTCGACACTATGAAAAGTGACAGTCGAGATGTCTAAAAGTTTGTGGAAGGGCTCAGATTGTCAATTAGAGTCTGATTGGCCCGTAAGATATTACCTATACCGAGGCAGTGCGTAGATTTACAGTTGGGTAAATAAGAACATGAATTGCACGCCTCTGAGATTGGGAAAGCTAATGAGGGCCGAAATAGAGACAGAAAGAGAATCGAGAAATGTCAGAAATGTTAAAAATGGGAAAATGGAAACTGGTAAGAGATTTAATTTGATGGGTTATGGACTATGATGATTGGTAAGGCCCCAGTGCATCCAATTTTGGCACTCTTGAGGGGCATTGTGATTTGGAGAATCTCGACCTGCTACGAAGCAGTGTAGCAGTGTGAGCACTGTAAGCAGTGTGAGATGTGTGGTGGACACCACGGAAGGAGGGTCTATACCTACACGGTATTGATGAAAATGGTCGTTAAGTGTGGTATGACGGACCATTGATTTTGATTACACAGAGTTGGGCGAAATCGCCCCACAGAAAAGTAAAGAGACAGAGAAAAATTTCGTTGGTATAGTTGCAACGAAAAGGGAGGACATAGCCGAAGAGAAAAAGGAAAGTAGGCTGTTGGACGAAGGCGAGAGGATGTCTTGGACCAGGATACTATTGATGTTTCATGGATGTGGTGTAAGATGCCACACTTATTATGAATAATAAAGTACATATGTTTATTTATCCTGGTGCCACATATTTATTCATACCGCCTTCATTCACATATAAGTGAGTAAAAGGCATGAATGCCTACATCTTTGGGCAATACTGATAAATGAGTACCCCAATAGAGGAGGATTAATTAACGGAATATGGCTATGGAGATTTTAAGTTGAAAACAGGGGTGCAACAGTTGAAAATCAAAGGAGTGAAGGATGTACTTACGAAATGAATAATGAAAGAGTTTTGTCGTGATTGATACACCAAGGAGATAATCTTTGAGATATGTTGATCCTAAATACAAGATGTATTGGAGTAAGAGATATATGCGAAGTAATTGAGATTAAGCAATTAGTAAGGAATATAAATTATAACCAAGGATAGAGATGGGTATAACCATAGCAGTAGTTGTGGTTAAGTCTGAAGGTTAATAAAGGTATTTCAAAATACCTCCCCGCCTGAAGACTTGACAGCGTCTAAAAATATATATATATCCTATAACGTGAAACCGATCGTCGTAATAAATGCCTTTAGCATTAGGATACCTTTACTAAGACGATAAGAATATTAAAAATTCGACACATCATGAAGGTTAACATAATAAAATTTAATAACAGCCGTTAAGATAAGAAAAGGAAATGACGCAGGTTAGTACCTGAAAATGTAAGCGATTTCGAAGGATCTTATACGCTTATGCGTAAATAAGTCAAGGATTGGACCGATTCGTAGTCATCAGTATTGATGATATGTTGGATGTAGTTAAAGTCTAGGGCAAATTATAAGCAACAATTGGAAGATGGCTTTTATAGGTGGATTGTTGCGAGATTCTCAATATGGTCTATTTTGTTGACACGTTTAATCATGAAAACGTGGTCTTGGAATGAGATGAAAAATAAGATGATAGATGTGACATGGATTTCGGTGTAGTGAAGTATGAACTGACCACCGTGATTAATTTCACCATACCCAACAGCTCAAGAGGTTCTCAGTGAGTATGAATACCTCAAAATAATGAATGAGCTGTGTATTGATGTATAATGGGAAGATAGTCAAGTATGGAGTCAGACAACTCATTGATCATGAAATAAACTATCTGACCCATGACTTAAAGTTGGCAACAATAGTTGTACCGATGATATAGTACTATTAAGTACATGGTGAGAAATTGTGGATATGCACTGATCATAAAGCTCGAGTATCTGTTTTCACAGAAAGAGACGAATATGAAAATACATATTGGGTTAGAGCTTCTGAGAGATTTTGATTTATGAAAATTGTACCACCCAAGAAAGGCTAATGTGATGACTGATGCCTTGAGCATAAAGAGCCTTGGGATGGTATTACATATGATGGTCAGGGAGTGTGAGCTGCTAGATGCAGTTGTGAGCCTCAGTATAGATGTGATCCCTTCTGATGATGACAGTGATTGTGTGACAGCTAGCCTGATGATTAGAACTGGATGAGAGTGCCCGGATTTGCCAGGCTTAGCGTGATGATCGACCGGATGTCGATAGTTTGGGTCTGATTCAGAAGGGTACAGTGATAGAGTTCACAGTGGGTGATGATGAGTTACTGAGGATTCAGAGACAGTATGAGTGCTCCCCAGGACCACATTTGATGAGATAGTGATATTGTCAGAAGCTCACTCTTCGGGATATACAGTGCATACGGAAGTAAGAAATATATCGAAATCTCAAAAAGGGTATGGGTGGTCAGATGTGGAAAGAGATATTGGTGGAGATTGTAGAAAAGTGCCTAGTGTGTCAGCAGAGTAAGGTAGAGTATTAAAAGTCTGCAGAGTTATTGCAGCACCTACCTATATCGACACGGCACGAAAAACGAGAGTAAGTCTTCATGAATGTCGTGATGGGTTATAGGGGACCCGGATAAATCAGGAGACTAGTTGGATGGTAGTCGATAGAGTGACTGAGTCCACCCACCTTCTAGTTATGAACTCCCCAGATACTCAGAGTGTGTATGAGGATTTATGTGTAAGGCAGTTTGTGGAACATTATGTAACGTTCCAGTGAGCATGGTATCATATAGGGATTCCCGCTCCACTTCCTACCTCTGTGGATATTTAAGGAAGCTATGGGAACCCGACTGAGTATTAGCACAGCTTTCCATCCTCAGACAGATGGTCAGTCAGAGAGGACTGTACAAGTTCTGGAGGATCCGATGAAAGCGTGTGCCATTGATTTTATAAGCTCCTGGAATGATCAGTTGATTTCTAATTGAAGTCGCCAATAACGACAATTGGCAATTGAGTATCGGGATAACAAGTTATGAGACAGTGTATGGCTGTAGGGGTTGTTCCCCAAATTGGATAAGAAAAAGTGGGTGACAGGTAGAATCATTTACGACTTTGGATAATAAGTCTCTGAGGATGTCTAGTTAAGGATGAGAGATTAAGAACACCTCAGAGCAGATAGAAAAGTATTGGAATTCACCCTTGGTGAATTAATATGATTGATATGTTTATTGTCCTAAGAGAATAAGGACATAGCGAACTTTTGGAAGAAGGTACATTAAGTTACGCTGGATGGAATATTTTGAGAGATTAGACAAGTGGGAGATAAGACCTGTAGGTTGGTGTTGTCACCTGAAGTAACAGGCACCCACAATGTGTCTCAGCTTTTGATGCTTCGGAAATACTATCCAGATCCAGCGTAGGCGATAGGATATAAATTCCAAAAGTTCAATTTAATGAAAATACAAGTATATTGAAGAAGTTGATTCGGGCATTAAACAGGAAAGAGAAAGTATTGAGGTTTAAGATGATCTCCCTAATTAAAGTCCTTTGGTAGTAATACACTCCGGAGAAGGTTACATAAGAATTTAAGAGTATGATACGATCGATGTACCCGGAGTTGTATATGGACTCACATGACTTGGTTCTAATTTGGAGGACCAAATTCTTTTAGTGGGGGAGATTATGTAAGACCCACTTTGTATATATTGTTGTTATATTCCTTATGATTCACGTGATGTACACTTATACATATTTATCGAATCATAAGAAGAGCGTTGACTAATTAAATTTGTGAAGCAAAATAAAATGGAATATCGATAGACGTCAGAAGTAATTAAATATGAGCCGGGATGACCACTGATCAAACAAAATTGATCAGAAAGAAGTTAACCGAAAATACGGAAATTAAATAAGAAAATATGGTGGAGGTATGAAGGAAAGTTAGGTTAATTTGGTTCCGAGACAAGTGTCGGGGTAAAACGGTCAAAAGATCGAAATTCGGGATAAATTCGATAAGAAAAATTTAATTAAAAATAAGGAATTAAGATATCTTGATCGACAATAAGGAAATTATAAATTTTGGGTCAATTGATCAAGATTTGGAAATTTTAAAAATACCGAAAAAATTATCGGAACGATATCTCGAAAAACGCGAAGAAATAATATCAAAATTTAGAGAAAAATAAAATTTATAAATTAAATTTAAATGGAATAAATTAAAGTAGAATTAAAATAATGTAAGTGGAGATATTTTGGGATTTTATGAGTATTTTATTGAATAGTAAATTAATTAAAATAAATAAGAATAAAAATAAAATTAATAAAAATAAAAAAAAACAACCGAAACAAAAAAAAGAGGAGAGAGAGAGAGCTCGGGAACAACCCGAGAAACCAAAAATCGAAAACAGTGACCCGCACCCGTTCACCGTCGAATCCCACCCACCAGCGACCTTCGACGTCCGACGAAGCTTCCAGGAGCAAGAGGAGAGTCCGACGAGCACGTGGGTACCGGTTTCACGCCGTCAGGTGGCCGGAGCAGCCCGATCGGAGCCGAGGAAGACCGCCGGAAAAACAGGTTGATTCCCGACGAACCGCCGCGTCTGGGTTGAAAAGGAGACCACCGACGCAACCAGGGGAGCAAGCCGGTTCTTTTGAGACCAGTCTCGGCCGGTGAGACCGCCGGAATCGCCGGCGAAGGCCATTGGCAGTGAAACGGTGCCGTTTGGTCGGAAGGAAAGAGAAGGAAAGGGAAGGAAAAGAGAAAGGAAAAGGAAGGAAAAGGAAGGAAAAAAAAGGGAAAAAAGGAAAGAAAATTATCGGGGGACGACTCGAGGTTCGGGTAAGCTGACCGAGGGTCGATATTGACCTACGGGTAAATTTCAAAAATTTAATTTAATATTATTTTAATGGAAAATAATCCGGATTTATCTAATTATACAGTTTTACGACGGAGACCGAACGAGAGCCGATCGAGCTCTGATTTTCGTACCACGCATCGTATCGGGTAAGTACAATTTAATTTCGGCAATTAGAGTTCTTAGATACCGAGTTTTAATTATTTTATAGAATTATGGATTAATTTCGCGTAGGAAGGAATATTATGCGAAATTGTAATATAATTGCCGTAAATGGTATACGGGCTACCCAATGAAAGTGGAATGAAGCCCGATAATTATTAGAAAGCTGTATAAGTTCGGTATACCCGAAGAAGGGAATTGATAAATATAAAAAGGGCTAAAATGGGCCGAGGCCCAATAAGGTAGATAAGGCCCAATAGCTTCAAATTGATCAGTAAATGCAATATACTGATCGGGATAATTGAATTAACCTCGATTATGTGGTTATATGCAGTTGCATACATTGGTTGGCGCGCACTTGGGCCGAGGGGTTCGGTATTATCGAGACAGGTGTAGTCTGCTCGCGATTCCAGGTAAGGGAATTTTACGAACTGCTAGAGATAGCTTTACGAATTTTCGACGTCATTTACATTCCTTTAAATTGTCCGAAGGGTCTAGATTTGAGATAAAATTTTTAGGGCCCCGGTTGGGCAAATTACCAAAATACCCCTGTCAAGGGTAAAATTCCAAGTTTTGGGAAAAAATGTAAGAAGCAAGGACAAAGGGTTCCTGCTTATTTTTGAAGTATTCTGGTACATGCATGAGTAGGTCGGCTAACTTTTAAATGAAATTGCACAACATTTCATATTTTCAACAAACGTGGATTTTCGTTGAAATCGATTTAAGAAATGTAGCCGCCTACGTGACCTTTCATAAATGCGACGTGCTAGAGCTCAGCTCGCACGAGCTTTGATTTGTGCAATGATTTCACTAGTGCTGGAGCGAGAGCTCGCACTAGGATTTTTCATGATTTTCATGACACGGTGCCGGAGTCTAACTCGCACCCTATTTTTATATATGATTTTTCATGACAGAGTGCTTGAGCTTAGCTCGCACTAGTTTTACCTGAGTTACGGACAGTGTTAGAGCACCGCTCGCGCTAATTTTCAGAGATCATACGATAAGCCGTGCTTGGAGCATCGGGTAGACTGTGTGTCACCGATTACATAGGCTCGCACGTGCGTTTTGAGACATGGCATGTTAAAATAACCTGATGAGCCCGAACGAGGGATAAGGGTTAGAGATCCACCTGATGAGCCCGAACGAGGGATAAGGGTTGGAGATCCAGCTGATGAGCCCGAACGAGGGATAAGGCTGTGGGTCCATGGAGTACGATGTACCGTGCAAGTAGCATGGAGTACGATGTACCGTGTGGTATCTTCGGATACGGCATCTCCGGATGCAGCATCTTCAGATGCCGAGGATCGGATAAGACTGACGGGATGGACTGACCCACCTCCCGGGCGGTTCCCGATCATGGTGAGAACCCGCACACTAGGATCCGTGTAGCTGAGGAACTCACGAGGACAAATGTGGCCATAGTCCTAGTTATTACCGATATACCGATGTTGCCTAGTCTCGCATCTCGTAGATTTATGTTTTCGATGTAATTGTTTTCGAGGAGCATGATTTCACAGATTTTGTGTGAGTCAGGGCAACCCGAGGGAAGGGTTGAGTCCTGACCTTATTTGATATTTTAACGAGAAATAAATGATTTAAAATGATATGCATGTTAAGTTTTCATGCTTTTGAGTTTTCATAAGAGTTATTTTACACGACATCATAACATATCATCTGTTTTGGAAATGTGTGGAGAAGGGGCGGTTTATGCATGGCACTACGTACATGTAGGTTGTATTGTTATCTACTTGTTCGTAGAATTGCCTTACTGAGCTTGATGTGCTCACCCCTTTCACTTTCTCACACAGATTTCTTCCAGTAGATTGGGAGGCGACTGGGTACGGCATTATAGTTGTCCGCTGCTGCCTATCTATTGAGGTATATACACGTTACATATATGATTTTTGTATCTAAATAACTTGAGCACAGTATTTTATTTTGTATGACACTGGGATGTATAGAGTGGGTATAATTATGTAATTAAATCAAAGTAATGTAGTGCGGAATTTATGAATGTATATTTAAATTAAATTGTGCACTAATTGTAAATGCATGGAGAAGATGTGGGCACTGACATACAGCCCAATTTTTGGTTATGGTTGGTCACGATCAGTGGTAAGTATAAAATAATAAAAACGCGAAAAATTTACTCTGATTTTTGGGTAGTTCGGGTCGTGACATTTCGGTGGCCTTAAACGGCCAGATTTGAGAATCGAACTACCCTGCGGAGTTGCTGGTGACGGAAACTGGCGGAGAACCGGCCGGAAGGGCACCGAACCGGTCGAACCGGACTGAACCGACGGTCTGAACCGTGTTGAACTGGACCGAACCGGTTCAACCAAGAAAGAGAGGAAAAAGGGAGAAAAAGATAAAAAGAAAAAGGGAAAGAATTTTCGGAGATACACCAGACTTTGGGTAAGTTGGTAAACGGTCAAAATTGACCGATTTAATTTTCAAAAAATTTATTTAAATTATATTCGATCAGAAAATAACCTAGAATTAAATATAAATTGTGCAGTTCGACGATAAATTCCGAACGCAAGTCGATTGAACTTCGATTTGCACAACATTGCATAATCTCGGGTAAGTAAAGCTCATTTACAACAATTTATATAATTATTCGCGTATTATAAAATTATTTTACGCATTTCGGATTTAATTCCGCCTTTAGTGGATAATATTAGGAATTTTGAGTAAACTGTCGTAAATGATATACGGGCTATCCAAAGAGTTGAAACGAAGCCCAATGGATAGTAAGAGCCCAATAGACCCGATGAAGGGATTAAATAAATGGAAACAAGCTGAAAACGGGTCGAGACCCATTAAGATGCAATCGGGCCCAATAAAGTAAAATGGGCCCTGTGTTTTATATTCGATCAGTATAAGTGAAATACTAATAAGTATAATTGAATTGACCCTAATTATGTGGTTATATGAAGTTCCGTAGATTTGGTTTGGAGCAAATTGGACTAAGCGACCTGATATGGGCGAAACGGGATAAGCTCGCACGTGATTCCAGGTAAGGGAATTTTACAAACTGCTAGAGGTAACTTTACAAAATTTCAACTTCATTTGCAGTATTTTAAATGGTCTGAAAGGTCTAGATTTCAGATAAAATTTTTAGTGCCCTGAATGGGCAAATTACCAAAATACCCTTGTTAAGGGTAAAATTTCCAACTTTAGGAAAAATGTGGGAGGAGCAAGGACAAGAGATTCCTGCTCATTTCTTAAGGTGTTTAAACACATGCATGAGTAGGCTGGCTAACTTTTAAATAAAAATGCACAGCATTGCATAATTTCAACAGATGTTGATTTTCTCTGAAAATGATTTGAGAAATGTAGTCGCCTACGTGATTTTAAGAAAATGTGACATGCTAGAGCTCAGCTCGCACGAGTTTTAATTTGTGTGATGCATACCTTAGTGCTGGAGCGAGAGCTCGCACAAGAGTTTTACATGTATTGGTGCTGGAGTTTAACTCGCACCAAATTTTTATATGATTTTCGTGACACGGTGCTGAAGTCTAACTCGCACCAGATTTTTATATAATTTTCATAATACGGTGCTGGAGTCTAACTCTCACCAGATTTCCACATGAAATGTCTGCAGAGTGCTAGAGCTCAGCTCGTACTAGTTTTACTTGATTTTTATGAGAGTGCTGGAGCATTGCTCGCACTGGTTTTCTGAGAACATACGATGAGCCGTGCTTGGAGCGTCGGGTAGACTATGTGTCACATCGATTAAATAGGCTCGTATGTGCATTTTGAGACAAGGCATGAGTATGGAGATATGATATGGGTCCACAGAGTACGTTGTACCGTGCAAGTAGCATGGAGTACGTTGTACCGTGTGGCATCTTCGGATGCATGGTATCTTCAGATACGAGTGGCATCTTCGGATGCGTGGGATCGGATAAGACTGACGGGTTGGATTGACCCACCTCCCGGGCGGTTCCCGATCAGGGTGAGACCCCGCACACTAGGATTCGTGTAGTAGAGGGGCTCACGAGGACACACGGCTATAGTCCTGGTTATTTGCCTGAGATATACATATATTGCCTAGTCTCGCCTGTTGATGTTTTGAGAAACTCATTTGTGGATTTTTATGTGAGTCTGGACCACCCGAGGGAGGGGTTGTATCTTGACTGAGACATGGTTTTGATGGAAATTAAATTGGGTTTTAAACGGAAACTTGCATGATGATATTTTTCATGCTATTTAAACCCATGAATGATGTCAACTGATTTTACATGACATTCAGTATATCGCATGGTACTGTTGCTTTAAAAAGCATTTGATTTTATGGTTTTATGTGAGTCAGGAACACCCGAGGGAAGGGTTGAGTCCTGACTGTGTTGTAAAATTTTAACGATGATGAAATGTTTTAAATGGATATGCATGTCGAGTTCTCCATGCTTTTGAATCCATATATGAACTTGTTTTTCATGACATCATGACATCACGAATTATAACATCTGTTTTGAAATGTGTGGAGAAAGGGTGGTTTATGCATGGCACCCCGTTCATGTAGGTAGTATGGTTACCTACTTGTTCGTAGGATTGCCTTATTGAGCTTGATGTGCTCAACCCTTTCATTTTCCAACACAGATTCCCTCCAGTAGACATTGAGGCAACTGAGTACTGCATTCCTGATATCCGCTGCTACCCATCATGTTAAGATATATACACTTGTACATATTGTATCTAAAAAAGTATAGCACAGTAACATGTTTGTAAGTAATTGTCAGGGATGTATAGATAATGTAAACACTTGTAAATAAATGGAAAAGGATAAATGAAAAACGAATGTGCTTACCTTTTTCTGTAATAAGAAATTAAGTTATATGATGATTAAATGGTGGGACTGGCATTGACGCACAGCCCAATTATTAGTGGAGTGTGGTCACGATTTGGAGGATAGATAAGTATGAAATAAAAATGAAAAATTTACTCTGATTTTTGGGTAGTTTTGGGTCGTGACAGGTACATTGGAGCAAGACAAGCTAAGAGCGCAAGAAGGCTAAGAGGGAAAGAGTCGCACTCAAGTAGTCGAGGTAAGGGAATTGTGTGGACTCTTAGTGATATCTGTACGCAATTTGGTCACTAAAATGCTTTGCTAGAATGCATGAGTTATTAGGAAATGAAAATGGGTGATTGAAGGGTAAAACTTGGGTGTTTGAGAAATGTGTATGAAAACAAAAGCATAATGCTTTGGAAAATCATGTTTTATTGCTTTTTAGCAAGTGATTGGTAGGTTGGCTAACATTTGAAATGAATTGTAAAAGAAATGAGTTGTTTTGGTTTGTTAATCATACTTTGCAACGAATCGAGCCACCTACATTGTTTTCATGAGAATGAAAGCGTGCTAGAGCATGACTCGCATGAGATTTAACGTGTTTTATACACATGAGTGCTGGAGCTTAGCTCGCACTAGTTTTCACATGAATTTCATACTGGTTTTGGCATGGTGCTTGGAGCTTAGCTTGCATTAGATGCCCACCTTACTTGTAGCCGTGCTTGGAGCTTCGGGCAGACTGGGTGTCGCACCAATTAAATAAGCTCGCACGTGCATTTTGAGAATGTGACATTTTGATATCTGTGTTAGGAGCTTTGGATAGACAAGAGGTCGTACCGATTAAATAGGCTCACACGTGCGTTTTTGAGATGTGGTGTAATATGATGAGTTGATTGGGTCCACGGAGTATGCTGTACCTTGTAGGTAGCATAGAGTACGATGTACCATGTTGAGATTGTGATATACCATCTTCAGACGAGATATGCTATGGACTTATGTGTTGGACTTAACCCACCTCTCGTGTGGAAGCAGATAGTGGTCATAACCCGCATACCTAGTCCGTGTAGTCGATATCACATGATATGGCCATAGTCCTAGAGGATATTTCCCTTATTGAATTACCTATCTCACATGTTTATTGCTTTGAGAATAAATCCATGTTTGAAATGTTTTGTGGGTCAAGATAGTCCGAGGGAGGGACCGAATCCTGACTAGAGTTGAATTATTTTGAGAAGAAAGTATGTTAATGGTTTTTAAAGTGCACTGATGCATGATGTTTAATGCCATGCCTTACTTATGAAATATGCATGATGGTTAATGTCATGCTTTGAATGGGTTTTGTGCACTAAATTTTTAATATCATGAATTGCCTTAAATACCATTAACACAATCATACACTCATGTTTTGAGATAAAATAATGAACTAAATGCTTTTGAGCATGGCATCATGATCACGTAGATAGTACAATATCTACTTGTTCGCATGATTGCCTTAAAAAGCGTGTGGTTTACTCACCCCCTTATTTTTCCATCTCTACAGAGATTTGAGTATAGATTGAGAGCGACTGGAGGCGTTCCCTTTTGGTATCCGCTGCATCCCATCGCGTAAGGTATACACACTTGAATTATTTTGTATCTAAACTAGACATAGTATAGTAGCATTTTGTATGTAAACATTGGGGATGTAAATAAATGTAAACACTTGTAAACGGTAACTTTGATGTATTAATAAAATTGTTTACTTCAAAAAATGAAATTACAAATTAAATTATTATGGATGGATGAGGTAGATATTGACACACAACCCAACAGTTATGAGGGTAGCTGTTCACGATCAGAGTAAGGTATGAACGAATAAACAATCATATTTAAAAAGAGAAAAATTTGTATGTATTTTGGTAAGTGTGAGGGTCGTGACAGAAGTTGGTATCAGAGCTTCGATTGGTCTGATGTTTGTCAATTTCTAAAATACTTAATAAGTTGGAAAATTTCATCCCCAGGTTACTGTGCTTGTTTAGATACAATTGTGTGTGTGTCGATGAGTTTAACTAAGAAATTGATATGAATGTAGGGAATTAAACATTATGCCTAATACTAGTCGCGGTAGAGGGGCGAGAGCGCAAGCTAGAGGACGTAGAGGTAGGCCTGGGCGTAGTATTGAGCTAAAAACACACGAGGCTAAGGAAGAGATTGAGTTGGAGGCAGAGGTTGAGCATGCTCCACAAGGTCCAGAGGAGAGACCCGAGAGTACTGAGGCTCGCTTCGCAAGGATTGAGCGGAGCATTGAGATGATACTGGATTTGGTCACCCAATCTTTACCTGGAGTTGGCGGTAGACAGAGTCCCGCTACACAGGGTGATGCTGAGTAGGCGACAGCTCCCAAGGCACGGGCAAGGCAAGCCTATAGACCTCAGACGACAGAGACACCTACACCTCCACCTGCACAGGATATGCCTACTCCTGTTGCTACACCACAGGCTAGTAGAGGCTGGGGTTACAGATGTGATTTGGACAGACTGCGACAGTTCCAGAAGTTTGGACCACCGTCTTTCAATGGAGTTAAGGACCTAGTGGCTGCGGAGGATTAGATAAATGAGATCGAGAAGTTGTATGGGTTCTTTAAGTGCACTACTACCGAGATGGTAGCGTTTGTCATTTTTATGCTGAAGGGATCAACAGAACATTGGTGGAAATCCACCAGGCCTATTTTGAGAGCTCGACATACTTAGATCAGCTGGGATGTGTTTTCGAAAGCTTTTCGGAGACAGTATGTTTCGGATACCGGACAGCGGAAGCTAAAGATGGTATTTTTGGGACTGACTCAAGGGAGCAGGACTGTAGATGAGTACGAGACGACATTTATCTCCCTGGGCAGATATGATCCCAACACAATGAGTAATGAGGTCGAGAAAATCTAAAAGTTTGTGGATGGATTGAGACCGACCATCAGGTCTAGACTGGTTCCTCTGGATATACCAATCTATGAGGAGGCAGTACGCAAGGCACAATTATGTGAACAAGATGTTGATAGAATCACCTCCGAGTTTGGAAAGGTTGGTAAGATGAGCGACAAAGATAAAAATATACCAGTGATGGATAGAGGCTTCAGTTATAAGGGAAGCAAAAGATTTTCTGGAAAGAGGCCGAGAATCGAAGAGATCCGAGAGAGGACAGTTAATACTCCTATGTATCCGGCCATAGCTCCAACTAAGGGAATTATGATTGGAGGGCCACGACCTATGACAGAGCAGTATGATAAGTGTGGCAGGTACCATGGTACTCGGCCATGTTATGGACCTCAGGTAGTATACTTCAGATGTGGAAAGCCAGGGCACATAATCCGAGATTGCTCAGATATGACAGAGAGAACCCCACAGAAGGGCCAGGAGCATGAGAGAGCGCCAGTTGAGACAGCTGCTCTGAGGAGGAGGGCTACAACTGAGGAAAAAGGGAAGCAGGCAGCGGGTGTGAGCAAAGGATGAGTGCACGCACTGGACTAGGACACTGCGGATCAGTCTACGGATATGGTTAAAGGTACCATCCAAATCTTTGATTTAGAAGCATTTGTATTGTTTGATCCTGGTGCCACGCATTGTTTTATATCGCCATCCTTTGCACATAAATTGATGAAGCATGTAAAACCCACACTACTTGATAAGATGTTGTTGATATCTACCCCTATGAATGATAGTCAATTGACTGAGCATGTATATAGGAGTTGTAAATTGAAGATAGGAGGAAAAGAAATGGCAGCCGATTTAATTTTATTAAAAATGGATGATTTTGATGTAATCCTAGGGATGGATTGACTGGCTGCAAATCATGCTATTATGAATTATCATGCAAAAACTTTGATGTTCCCAAAGATAGACAATCTTGTAGTAAATTTTGTGAAATGAAATTAAAGAACATGATTATTATAAGTGTGATGAGTACAATCTTGATACATGATGTATGAAAGATAAATCTATTTATCAATTTTGTGTGTGAATATGATGATTTGTGTTACTAATGGTGGAAAGAATAATGTGAAGGATACATTGCTTATGTGGTTGAGAAGAATAAGGCACGTCGGGAGTTGATAGACATCCCAGTGGTCAAAAAATTTCCAGATGTCTTCTCGGATGAATTACCAGGGTTATCTCCAGATAGAGAGATGGAATTTAGTATAAATTTGGCACTTGGTGCAGAGCCGATATCTAAACCACTGTACAAAATAGCTCAAGTTGAGTTGGAAGAACTAAGGAAACAACTGTAAGAGTTGTTGGAGAAGGGGTTTATCAGACCGGGCGTCTCACCTTGGGGGGCACCAGTTCTGTTTGTAAGGAAGAAGGATGGAAGCCTCCGACTGTGTATAGATTACCGATTGTTGAATAAAGCCACCATCAAGAATAAGTATCCCCTTCTACGCATCGATGATTTGTTGGATCAGCTTAAGGGAGCACAGGTCTTTTCTAAGATAGATCTGAGATCAGGGTACCATCAGTTGAAGATACGAAGTGGAGATGTACCTAAGATAGCTTTTTGCACCCGTTATGGACACTATGAGTTCATGGTTATGCCATTTGTGTTGACGAATGCTCCCGTAACTTTTATGTCGATGAATGAGGTGTTTCACCAGTACTTATATCGATTTGTAATCGTGTTTATTGATGATATACTGGTGTACTCAAGATCTAGAGAGAAGCATGAAAGGCATTTAAGGATAGTGCTACAAACCCTCCGAGAGAAGAAGTTATACGCTAAACTCAGCAAGTGCTACTTTTGGTTGGAACATATCTCTTTTCTAGGTCATATAGTGTCGAAGGATGGAGTGTCAGTGGATCCATCAAAGATTGAGGCAGTGGTACAGTGGCAGAGACCCCAAACAGTGATAGAGATTAGACGTTTCCTAGGTTTAGCTGGATATTACTGAAGGTTTGTGGAGGGATTCTCTAGATTAGCTGCTCCTTTGACACGTATCACGAGAAAGAAAGTTGAATTTGTGTGGGACGATAAGTGTGAGGAAAGTTTTGAAGAGTTGAAGAGGAGGTTAACTACAGCTTCGATACTCACCATTCCTACCAGCTCAGGAGGTTTTTCGATGTATACGGATGCTTCACACCAAGGAATGGGCTGTGTATTGATGCAGGATGGGAAGGTAGTTACATATGGATCAAGGCAGTTGAAGGTTCATGAGAGAAACTACCCAACCCACGATTTGGACTTAGCGGCCGTAATGTTTGCATTGAAAATATGGCGCCACTACCTCTATGGTGAGAGATTTCAGGTTTACACTGATCATAAGAGCCTTAAGTACCTGTTCTCTCAGAAAGAGTTAAACATGAGACAGAGGAGATGGATTGAGCTCTTAAAGGATTATGATTGTGAGATCTTATACCACCCGGGTAAAATGAATGTGGTTGCTGATGCATTGAGTAGAAAGCATCTCGGGTTGGTGTCGTTCATGATGGTCAGGGAACACAAGCTGTTGGAATAGTTTATGAACCTCAGTTTGGATATGACCCCGCCTGACGCTGATAGTGGATTTATGATAGCTAGCCTATAGTTGGAACCGAATCTGGTAGATTGAGTTCGACAGGCTTAGTGAGCTGATCAACAATCTAGTGATATTGTCGGGCAGATACAAAGGGGTACAGAGACGGACTTTGAATTGAGTTCAGAGGGATTGTTGAGGTTTAGAGGTAGGATATGTGTTCCTGATGATGCAGAGATCAGAAGGTTGATCTTGATAGAGGCTTACTCATCGAAGTATATGATACATCCAGGGAGTACTAAGAGGTATCAAATCCTTCGAAAAGTTTATTGGTGGTCTGGGATGAAAAAGCACATTGCTGAATATGTTGCTAAGTGTCTCGTTTGTTATCAGGTGAAGATAGAGTATCAGAAGCCTGTAGGGTTATTGCAGCCTCTACCGATACCGACTTGGAAATGGGGGCATGTCACCATGTATTTTATGATGGGATTACCAAGGACTCGGAGAGGTCATGATGCCATATGGGTAATTGCAAATTGGTTGACGAAGTCAGCCCATTTTCTAGCTATGAGAGCTACCGATACTCTGAGCCAGTTAGCGAACTTGTATGTGCGCGAGGTAGTGAGGCTACATGGAAATCTAGTGTGCGTTGTTTTTGATAGGGATGCCTACTTCACTTCCCACTTCTGGGAACATTTTCAAGAAGCAATGGGGACCCAGTTGAGTTTTAGCACCGCGTTTCATCCTCAGACAGATGGTCAGTCAGAGAGGACTATACAGACTTTGGAGGATATGTTGAGAGCGTGTACATTGGATTTTGGAGGCTCTTGGGATGACCATTTGCCACTCGCAGAGTTCACCTATAATAATAGTTTTCATGCGAGTATCGAGATGGCACCATATGAGGCATTGTATGGGCATAGATGTCGTTCCCCTATTGGATGGGAAGAGGTTGTGGTAGATAGATCTTTGCTCCGGACTTGGTTAGACAAGCCTCTAAGGATGTCCAGTTGATTTGTGAGATGTTACAGCCATCTCAGAGTAGACAAAAGAGTTACGCTGATAAGAGACATAGACCACTAGAGTTTGATGTGAGTGAGTTGGTGTTCTTGAGAGTTTCTCCTTCGAAGGGAATTATGAGATTTGGTAAGAAGGGCAAGCTGAGCCCTAGATACATCAGACCTTTCGAGATTTTGGAGAGAGTGGGAGACAAGGCTTATAGGTTGGCATTGCCACCAGAATTGGCAAGTGTTCACAATGTCTTCTACATATCCATGTTAAGGAAGTATCATCCGGACCTGATGCATGTGTTAATGTATGAGTCTTTGGAGCTCAATGAAGGCATGACGTATGTTGAGAAGCCAATTCGGATACTGGATAGAAAAGATAAAGTGTTGAGGACAAAGACAATTCCCTTGGTGAAAGTTCTTTGGCAACATCACACTGTGGAAGAGGCCACATGGGAATTGGAAAGTTTGATGAGGGAGAAGTATCTCGAGTTATTCACAGAATGATTTGGTTCCAATTTAGAGGACCAAATTTTCTAAGTGGGGGAGAATGTGAGACCCCGTATAGGTTAAAACCTTGTATATATATGTAAATGAAATCATAAGTATGATGATACACTTGTAATGTGAAGTATATGTGATGTAAGTCTATAACATTATGTACACACTTGTAATAAGAGTTGTGATTTTATGTACTTAAACATGTGAAAAATACGAGTGGAATAGAATATGAGTAGTGTGGTAAAAATGGATGAAGTTGCATAAGAGGTGTGAATCTTTATACTTCCATTTGGTTTGTATTGTATACCTTTGGTTATACAATGAATACACACAAGTTTTAATGTGTATAAGGTAGGAATGGATGCCATTTTCAACTCTTAAAGGTAATTGGATGAGAAAATGACTATAACAGCAAATTAAGGAAGTTTGGTATGAGTTGTTGTAGAAAAACTGCAGAAAATCTGGAAATATGAATGACAGATCGATCTCATAGGATGAGAGATCGATCTGGAAGAGCCAAAATGCTCTTATCTTGTGCTATGGAATAGGACAGATCAATCTCCAAAGGAGCCAGATCGATCTCCTAACACATTTTGTAAAATGAAGATCGATCCTGGATGGAATAGATCGATCTCCTTAGCTCTCTGTTTGGGAGCAGATCGATCTCAAGGTTCGACAGATCGATCTCAAGGTTCGACAGATCGATCTCATGCTTGAAAATGTCGTGAAAAAAGGAATTTAAGGGGACCAGATCGATCTCCACCCAAGGCAGATCGATCTCATCAAGCTGAATCTATAAATAAGAGCAGTTAGATTTGCAGATTTTGGGACAAAGCCATTTCCTTCCATTTCAAACCTAAGAACCTAGATTTTACTCTCTAAATCCAGCCATTTTTAATAAGATTTGAGGGAAAGCTATTAGAGATAAAGTTGTTCACATCGAAGAGAAGAACAACTTAGCTTGAAGGCATTTTCCCTATTTGTGGATTGAAGGATAAAGGTGCATTTCCATTTGGAGTAAAGAGAAAATCAAGCTAGGTGAGTTTCTAATGAAACAATTTAAGTACATTATTTGGATATTGATTTTAGAGTTGTTTAATGTACATATGAATGATAGAAACAACCTAGAAAGTAAGGAATCCACCATAACCTAAAAATGGTCTAGTGTGAGAAAGTGGGATGTATTGAGATTAATGATGAATGGGGTATCTTGAAGTGATAATAGTGTTATGAGTATAATTTTAAGACGTTGTTAGTAAATAAATGTTGAGATACACCAAAAATGGGTAAAATGTGGATTAAGGCATTGGTGAATGCATAGATGAACTATATTGACTAGTGAAGTCAAAATGTAAGTTAACAACATTAACTCAAGTGGTTTGGATGAATGAATAGCAGCTCTCGAGGGTATACCAGAGCAAGACGAGCCAAGAGCGCAAGAAAGCTAAGAGGGAAAGAGTCGCACTCAAGTAATCGAGGTAAGGGAATTGTGTGGGCTCTTAGAGATATCTATGCACAATTTGGGTGCTTAAATGCTTTGCTAGAATGCATGAGTTATTAGGAAATGAAAATGGGTGATTGAAGGGCAAAACTTGGGTGTTTGAGAAATGTGCATGAAAACAAAAGCATAATGCTTTGGAAAATCATGTTTTATTGCTTTTTAGCAAGTGATTGGTAGGTTGGCTAACATTTGAAATGAATTGCAAAAGAAATGAGTTGTTTTGGTTTGTTAATCATACTTTGCAACGAATCGAGCCACCTACATTGTTTTCATGAGAATGAAAGCATGCTAGAGCATGACTCGCATGAGATTTAATGTGTTTTATACACATGAGTGCTGGAGCTTAGCTCGCACTAGTTTTCACAAGAATTTCATACTGGTTTTGGCATGGTGCTTGGAGCTTAGCTCGCATTAGATGCCCACCTTCCTTGTAGCCATGCTTGGAGCTTCGGGCAGACTGGGTGTCGCACCGATTAAATAGGCTCGCACATGCATTTTGAGAATGTGACATGTTGATATCCGTGTTAGGAGCTTTGGGTAGACAAGAGGTCGTACCGATTAAATAGGCTCACACGTGCGTTTTTGAGATGTGGTGTAATATGATGTGTTGATTGGATCCACAGAGTACGTTGTACCGTGCCGGTAGCATGGAGTACGATGTACCGTGTTGAAATTGTGATATGTCATCTTCAGACGAGATCTGCTATGGACCGATGGGCTGGACTTGACCCACCTCTTGTGTGGAAGCAGATAGTGGTGATAACCTGCACACCTGATCCGTGTAGCTGGTATCACAGGATATGTCCATAGTCCTAGAGGATATTTCCCTTATTGAATTGCCTATCTCACATGTCTATTGCTTTGAGAATAAATCCATGTTTAAAGTGTTTTGTGGGTCAGGATAGTCCGAGGGAGGGACCGAATCCTAACTAGAGTTGAATTGTTTTGAGAAGAAAGTATGTTAATGGTTTTTAAAGTGCACTGATGCAAGATGGTTAATGTCATGCCTTACTTATGAAATATGCATGATGATTAATGCCATGCTTTACGTATAAAATATGCATGATGGTTAATGCCATGCTTTGAATGGGTTTTGTGCACTAAATTTTTAATTGCATGAATTGCCTTACATACCATTAACACAATCATACACTCATGTTTTGAGATAAAATGAGAACTAAATGCTTTTGAGCATGACATCACGATCATGTAGATAGTACAGTATCTACCTGTTCGCATGATTGCCTTACTGAGCGTGTGGTTCGCTCACCCCCTTTATTTTCCCCTCTACAGAGATTTGAGTATAGATTGAGAGCGACTGGAGGCGTTCCCTTTTAGTATCCACTACATCCCATCGCGTAAGGTATACACACTTGAATTATTTTGTATCTAAACTAGACATAGCACAGTAGCATTTTGTATGTAAACATTGGGGTTCTAAATAAATGTAAACACTTGTAAACTGTAACTCTGATGTATTAATAAAAGTGTTTACTTCAAAAAATGAAATTGAAAATGAAATTATTATGGATGGATGAGGTAGACATTGACACACAGCCTAACTGTTGTGAGGGTAGCTGTTCACGATCGGAGTAAGGTATGAATGAATAAACAATCATGTTTAAAAAATGAAAAATTTGTACGTATTTTAGTAAGTGTGAGGGTCGTGACACCCTGTTTCCATCTTCTCCTTCAGTCACTATTTCGAGCTCCTTGCCTTTCTCATTGTCCACGATTTTCGCCACCTTCATCACTTCCACGTTTTCAGCCATCATTACCATCGTCATCATCCTTCATTTCCATCTCTTGCTACCACCTTCCAGCCCGTGCCCTCCTGTTCACACTTCTGTTTCATTTCCAGTTCCCCTCACCCTTAAACCCGAGGCTCCAAAGCTCTCGGCTCCCTCCTTTCCATCACTGCGTAATCGAAGTAAAGCAGTAATAAACAATGCATGGCAGCAGTATCCAAGTTGGCTACGCGAAATGGTTGTGGTATTTGGGGATAAAAGATAGCAGCTATGGTTTCTCAATGAAGTGAATTGGTTTGCTGCAATAGTGGATTGGTGACGAGTAAAGAAAACAAGGGAGGGAGGCTGACTTGAAGACGAGGGGGATAAGGAAAAGGTGCCGGGAAACAGATTGAGCTTGCTGGGGAAATTTTAGGAAAGAAAAGCTTGGTTTGCTCACTTTCTTTACCCACGTTGTTGCACTTTGTTAGCTTCCTCTGTTGTTTCCATTTTACTGCTTAATGTTCTACTATTAGGTTAACAGGTTATCATGCCTTCTCACTACTTCTTTTCATTTCCCATTTTTGTGTTCTAATTTTCCACTTTTTTTCCCACACCTCACCAACTCCAACTTTCTTTTATTTTTCCTAAGCCGATTGGACACCACTCTACAATTTCAATATTATTTCCTTAGTGTTATGGTTGCTATTGCTCAGTAGAATTTCAGGCTTTGAAGCAGCAAGTTTGTGCCATCCCACTACCTAATCTACTGTATTAATGTTGCTGCAGGTTTCTCCTGTCTCCTTTCACACCAAGGTCCATCATTGATCTCTTCTTCCTCACGTAAACTGCAGTAGAAAACGTTCTTGGGTTCTCTGTTTCCACTAAGAATCATCATCGTCATCTGTTTCTCACCATCTCCTGCCTCTCGATTTTCCAACAGCCATACCGTCGGCTTCACCTGGTACTACTCCCCTTACCCTTGCCTGTCATTCCTTATGTTAAACTTTTATACAATGTTACACGTTTCCTTCTTCCTTTCTCATTGAGCACCATTGCCCATAGACACATCTGCCTTACACTCCCTGCTGCAGTTCATCCTTCACGGGTTCGGTACATAAGTCTATATATATAAATATTTTTGTTTATGTATTTATACTTGTACACATGTATATACACTTATATATATATATATATATATATGTGCAAGTGCACATTCATTCCTAATTATGCATGTGCATATTTGTATACCTTATATATATATACATAAATCTTGAGAAATAAGTAAAGTGTTGTATACATCTAAATAGACATGTATGTCTATGTCGTGTATAAAAATAATATTAATATATAAGAATAATGTTAGTTTAATATTTATATTTAAATCAATCCACCTATACTCACATATTACTTAAGGTATTATTTATAGCCACTCCGAGTACATTGAAATTTTGCGATACTTACTTGCATATATGTTATGTTACCCGCATGGTGAGTGCCACTGGTCCTCGTGCCCTAGCTATGTGCTACTTTATTTAGATAATATGCTTGTTTTGTTATACGACCCTGATCCAGTCTACAACCCCTACAATGGCCATCGGTGTTTTATTCCCTCTACAAAGGATGATATCTCTGTTTTGCATGATAGCTATATGGACTCAGCCTAGTCTCCATGTTTTTCATGTATGAATGTTTTGAATTATGAAAAGTAAGTAAGTAAGCAAACTTTGTTAAAGTAAGTAAAAATGTATACTTTGTTAAAGTAAGTATGTATGTTTTATGTTTTATTTCAAAGTAAGTAAATATTGATTTTGCTAAAGTTAGTAAGTAAACATATATGATTTGGATAAAGTAAATATGAAAACTTTTTGAACGCATGATAACTATGATTTTCAACATGTTTTGAGGTTGTCAGGATTATTTTAAATGCTTTCCTTACTAGGCTTTTTAAGAAGCTCATCGCTCTTTCTCCATTTCAGATTACCTGCAGTGATATTGTTTTAGCTATTCGCGAAGTACTCGAGTTAGACTGGTGGATTTTGAGCCTACCCAGGCTACCTTTGGTACACGCTAAGATATATCGTATGATATTTATTTCCAAACTTCATATTGTACAAATACTTGTTTGTAAACACATTTGGGATGTAATCTATTGTCATGGGTTTGTATATAAATGGTTTTGAAAGCAAATGAATGAATGGAATATTTTGGTAATATTAAGTATGGGAACAACTCGGTTAGTTGAGAAGTATGGTATATCGGCAGATAATAAGTTTAAGAAAAATAAAAACAATTGCTTGAGGTTATAGATTGTGATCTTGTCTATTTACAAAGAGTTAGGTTAAAGTAGAAGAGGTTATGCTACTGAATTTAAAAATGAACTTTAAACGATTAAAAGATTAAGCAAAGAAAGAAATGAAGTAACCAACACTATACAGTAACACGACCTAAGTAAGAAATTAAGTATTAAAAGGAAATGTTAACTCCAATTTCTGTGCTTCCAAGGCGTTACAATACTTTTAATCCAAAAATCAGATTTCTTTTCTTGCACTCTTATTTTTTTAGTTTCTTGATTCAAGTGAGTTCATAAGAAAGATTTCAAAAGATTAAGCATTATATCCTCAGAACAACTTTTTTAAACCATTTTCAATAATTTGGGGAAACTCTTGTTCTTAAGAAAACTTCTTAAGAGTGTCTTGCCTGCATAAGTTTTTCTCCTAGTGTTTTTTTGCAGTTGATTGCATCAGCCAACCACACTTCGAATTTTTACACCACATGTCCCCTTTTTTATGCCACATGTTACAACTCATATGGTTCTTTTTCTCAAATGTGTGTTGATGAAGATGAGGGCTTAGATGTTAAACCTATGGATGGTAGATTAGTCGAACAAATATTCTAACATGGTTTGGACCAGATGATTTACATATCATTTGATGAATTTTTGTTTTAAAATGGTGTCAATGAGCAATGGTCTTGATTCCTTGCCATTTCTTAGGATACTTTTCCAAATTCTACTGTAACATATTAAACAAGTGGTGTTATGCTATACCTTTTTCTTATTCTTATATTACAAGTGATTGCGTCATTTATCTGTGTTTCTTATATAAGCTAATTTCATGACCTATTATGTTAATTATATATAACATGTTATTTGGACAATCATGTTCACGTTTTGGTCAAGTCCATAGCTTGTGATTGAGCATTCTACGCTAGTTCGAGAGGTTAAATCCTATATATTAACTTTGGCACCCCATCTGTCACGATCCCTTTTTTTCCCCTAAAATTGCTATAAATTTTTCGTTTTTTCCTTTCCTTTCCCGGTCATGAACATTCTCACCACTAAACAGTTGGGCTATAAGTCAGTTTTAGTCCTCCTTTACCATCTACCATCTACCATGCCATCTATCTTTTAATTTATTCAAAACCAAACACGTATACTTTATAATTGAGGTTCTATACTTATACGTGTTTACTAATATGTACATCCCCCATATTACATTCCAAAATGATTACTGTGCTATTACATGTTTAGACATAAAATGATACCAATGTGTATACCTCTCGGTGATGGGAAGCTGCGGATACCAGGATGCAAGTTCTCAGTCACTCACTAACTACTGTGTGCGCTCTGTAGAAGGGGAAAATGAAAGGGATGAGCTCACTAACTCAGTAAGGCAATAATGCAAGAAGGTAGACAACTACACTATCTACGTGCTTATAATGTCATGATATAAAATCGCTTACATTTAGAGCATGAGGAAATAGATAAAACTATGCCGCATGTGTATAAATATATCATGTACTGTAAAACATGAAAGCAAGCATAAAACCATGGAAAGTCATCATGTAAAACGTCTCATGCTCAACATGTCAACTTATCATAAAACAATACATCATCCTTTGAAAACATCCCACAAGGTTCGACCCCTCCCTCGGGTCTACCTTGGATAGCACAAATCATGTTTAGTGCATATAAAATCATGTGAGACAGGTAGTCACTATATATAATCGAGGACTCTGCTGGCCAACTATGTTCCTATCATCCCAGACCACAGGGATCTCGGTGTTCAGGGCATCGCACTATAACGGGAGGTGGGTCAAATCCTACCGGCCAGAATATAAATAAACATCATCACCACATGGTACAACGTACTCTGTGCGATATACACGGTACAACATACTCCATGGACCCATATTACGGTCGGGGGTGCCTGCCGTAGGTCTTATCTACCCCATACCATGTATAACCAACTCAATCTCAAGTGCTCATGCGAGGATCTCATCCGTGTGACGAATAGTCTACATGAGGCATCTAGCACGACTCGTGCGAGAATCTCATCCGTGTGACACATAGTCTACACGAGGCATCCAACACGACTCATTACATATCATTGTGTGAAAAGTCCAGTGCGAGCAAGGCTCTAGCACGATTTCATGCACAATCAGTAAAAATCCTTGTACGAGTAATGCTCCAGTACGATTTCATGCAAAATAAATAATGGTAAAATCATGTACGAGCACTGGTTCAATTTAGAGGACCGAATTTCTTAAAGAGGGGAGGAATGTAAGACTTGAAATTCGGTGTCATTTCTTTAAGAAATTGACATTTAAAACATGGATTCATGTAATCTTGATCAATGAAGAAGAAATAATCAAATTCCAAGTCCAATTGATCAAGATATGAATGTATTTGGATAACCCAAAAATTTTCCACCTCGGGAATTTATCTTAGAAATATGGAAAAATATTTTCGAAAAATAATAATAAATAAAAATATTTGTAGAGAAATAAAAATAAAATAATAATATATTATGTTTAAGATATTTTGTATATAATATATTATATTAAAATATAATATAATATATATTAAATAAAAAAAAGAAAAAGAAGAAGAAAAAAAAAGAGGAAAAATTGGGAGAAAAATTCGATGACGCATCGTGTCTAAGGATAAACCGGTAAGCGACTGGAATTGATCGTTTTAATTTTTGAAAAATTTATTTGAATATATATCTGACTGAAATTGACCCGATTTAATAATACAAATGTATAATGCGACAATTGGTGACAAACGAGAGTTCGAGTCAGTCTTGATTTACGTGTCATCATGGAATCTTGAGTAAGTAAACTCATTTACGACAACTTGTATAATTATAAGAGTTAGAAATTTATCGCATAAGTTGCAGATTAATTTCCGTATAAGATGTCTCATGATTAGAATTGAAAATGGATTGTCGTAAATGACTAAATAAGCTATCCAAAGAGCCTAGGAAAAGGCCCAATAAGTGTTAGTGGGCTTGATGAGCCTAATAGGCCCAGATAAAGTGAATAGTAAGTGAAAATGACTTTAAGACTGAGTAAGGCCCATTAAAGGGTAATTGGGCCCAATAAGAGTAAATGGGCCCAATAGTTAAATTAAGCCCAATGAAAGTGTAATACAGATGGAAGTATTGTATTTAATATGATAAATGATTATATGCAGCTCCAAACATTTAATTGGAAGCAAAAGAGATCGTGTGGAATCTCAGCGTTAGAAAAGGTAGAGTGATTAGAGTGATTTGAGGTAAGGAAATTTTGTGAGAACCTAGAGGTATCTACATGTATTTTTGAGGGTATTTATAGGGCATGAAATTCTCTAAGGTATCTATAAATAAAATAATAATTTTTGCAAAAATCGGGGTATTGGTGTAAAAAGATGATTTTACCCCTAGGAGTAAATTTTATGAAAAGGGTAGTAAGGTTAGTAAATTGCATGAATATCATGATTTTGATGTTTTTCATGTGATGTGATGCCTTGATTGGATAAAACAAGGATAGGTCGTCTAATTGTTTCACAATTTGCATGAAATAACACGTGTCAGTGCTGGTTTTGAATTTTGAAAGGGGTTTACCTAAATAAAGCCCCCCATTAGATTTTTATGAGTATAAATCATGTTAGAGCCTTACTCGTACTGGATTTTGATATTTTAACATGCATAAATGTACTGGATCCTAGCTTGCACCATATTTCGAGTTGAGATGCATGCAAGTCGTATTGGAGCTTTTGCTCGTACGTGGGTTTCATTATTTCTTATGCACATAACTGTATTAGTGAACAACTTCGGGTACTTCTCATGTATCATGCTCTCCAATTTCCATGTGGCTTTTTTCGAAGTGTGATACTGCTGAAGGATTTTAACTAAAAGGATCGCCTTAAATTGTAGTGTTTTCTCCTTCCTATCCACTATCCTAACCGGTTTCTTTACATACTATAGGTTCTCATTAAGCACTGATGGCTCATATCTAATCCCATGTGTCAGGTCCGGATGATATCTCTGAAGCATCGAAATGTGGAAAACATTGTGGACGCCTACTAATTCAGGTGGTAATGCCAACCTACAAGCCTTATTTTCCATTTTGTCTAATATTTAAAAAAGGTCTAATATAACGAGGATTTTGTTTATCTCTTTTCTCGAATCTCGTTATACCTTTAGAGAGAGAAACTTTTAGAAATACTACTTCACCCATGATGAATTCCTATGGCCTCCGTCTTGTGTCAGCATAGCTTTTCTGTCTGCTCTGAGTTGTTCTTAATCTCTCACTTATCAACTGAACATCCTCAGAGGCTTGTCTTACCAAATCGGGAGCAAATATCTGTTTGTCACCCACTTCTCCCTATCCAATCGGGGAACAACAATGACGACCATACAATGCCTTTTCGATACTCGAGTAATAACTATTGTTGTAGGCAAATTTGACTAATAACAAATGATCATCCTAAAAGCCTTTTAAATCCATTTTGCACACTCTCAACATATCCTCCAATGTCTGGATGGTTCTCTCTAATTGACCATCAGTTTGAGGATGGAAAGCTGTGCTAAAACTCAATTGAGTTCCCATAGTTTCCTAAGAATGGTCCCAGCAGTGGGAAGTGAAGCGAGAATCTCTATCTGATACAATGCTCACTGAAACATTACATGGTATTCCCCAATCTCCCTTACATATCAATCCGTCCACGCACTCAGAGTATCTGTGGATTTCATAGACCGAAATTAGGTTGACTTAGTCAATTTATCCACAATCACCTAAATAGCATTATGGTTTCGTCGGGTCCCTGGGTAAACCCATAACGAAATCTATGGTAACGTGCTCTCATTTCCATGTCGATATAGGTAGAGACAACAATAACTTTGCAGTCTTCTGATGATCTACCTTAATATGCTGACATACGAGAAACTTTGCTGCAATTCTACGATATCTCTTTTAATGCCTGACCACTAATACCCTTTTAGAGATTCTGATACATTTATTGGTTCCCAGATGTAATGTATATCTTGAAGTGTAAGCTTCTGACAATAACAATCTCATCAATTGTGGGTCATTGGGAACACTTATTCTGCCTCTGAACCTCAGTAAGCCATCATCACTCACTATGAACTTTGTCACTGTACCCGTCTGAATCTGACTCACACTATCGATGTGATAGCCCGAAAGCGCAGAAAATAGAGTTAATTTAAAATTTTTCTTAGATTAAACTTCCTACTCGGGTTGCATTTTTGTACAGTGTCAGTTAACGTCTTACTATCTCATCAATCAATATATAAAGGATCTCTCAACATCCACATTTATTTAGTTAAATATCATGACATCAAAAGAAGTCTACTTCTCCATTCATTTACTAATGTCAATTTGATAACATCCCAATATTGCTCAAATACAATTGCCTGTATTACATAATTGTCTGGGTTACAAAATGAATTGAATTATACCTCTCGCGTGTACAAGCAATAGCTTAGGGAGAGTCTCGTTCCACCAGCCTATGTCATGTACACCACAGGTACCAGTGCTCACTGTAAGTAATCTGTTAGGGGAGGAAAAGATAGGGTGAGCTTTCAACTTTGCTCAGCAAGGAGTGCATATGAGCTTTAAAAATTATCATTTAAAGCATAAATATAATAATGGCATAATTCACATGATTGTAAATACGTGATTAAAATCACAGTTCATCAAAACATCAATATCTCATTTCACAAACACGTCATATCTCAAAACAATGATGGAGACTAGGCATCGTATAAAAGTTATGAATGAAATTCATCATATCACATCATCCTCGATGAGGGCATCTCATGTTACCAAAACAGAGGCATCTCTCGTTACTAAAACAGAGGCATCTCATGTTACTAAAATGGAGGCATCTCACTTCACCAAAACGGAGGCATCTCTCGTTACCAAAATTGAGACATCTCATGTTACCAAAACGGAGGCATCTCACGTTACCAAAACGGAGGCATCTCACGTTAAAACGGAGGTATTCACCGATGTGTAAATTTCATGACAAGTCTTTAGTCCTAATTTAAAACATGTCATTATTATGCATAAAACAGTTTCACCTTCACGTAGAGCTCATGATAGTTTTGCTTGTAGATCTTATTTAAATACAGAGTATATTTGCTTATAAACAACTAAATTCACAAAACCGAGCTCAAACCGGCAAAACATTCACTCAAATTATAAATCTCAAATCCAAACACTTTTCTCAAACAATTATGCTCATTTGTGAACTCATTTTATGCTACCAAAGCATTTTCATTAGTAAGGAATTACACATGCACAAAAGGTTGCATCGCCTACCTCTTGCACCTTGGGTGGTGCAATACTCCCATCTCACAGACTAGCTCCGACTCACGAGTCAAATTCCTGAGCTGTCCTAATAACATCAAAACATCAATGATTACTCATTATACCACTACTTCATACTTCTACTCATTCAACTCTAAAATGGGGTCACTCGGACCCTTACTCGATTACTTCCTCTATTTCTTGGATTTCCACTTATCCGGTTATAAACCGAATTCCTTCGGTATCAATTAAACATCCATTAGTCTTAGTTTAATACATTTTCATTCTCTATGGCATTTTATCGAACACTTCTTATACCCATTTTCAATCATCATCAAATCCAACATATGGATTCCACAAAGGTATTTTAAAATCATCTATACATGTTTATCAACATCTTTACATGCTCAAATCATAATTAACTTCATGTCATTTTAACTTTCTCTCACTAAGCTCATTCTAGGTCATGGTTACTTAAGCATGTATTTTGAACATTCAAGCCAATAATGTATACACCAAATCAACTCATCTAAATGTTTAGATTATCATACTAGAAGTTAGTGCATTGAATGAAATCTTACCTAGCTTGACTTTTCTCTTACCTGAAATTGGAAGACCTCTTGCTCCTTCAATCCTTCAAGTTAAATGTTGATTCCAAGATATGTTGTTCTCTTTCTCACCATGAACAACTTTGCTCAAATAACCTTTTTCTCAAATCCTTTTGGAAAGGGTAGTATTCTAGAGTGATAAACTAGGTTTTCCTTTGGTAAAATGGAGGAATGGTGAATGTCTGAGGAAGAAGGCACGAATTGTCAAGCTTTTTATAGAATTCACATTATGAGATCAATCTCTAAGGGGTAGAGATTGATCGCCCCTTGCTTAAACTCCCTCAAAATCTCGACAATTTGCAGGCAGGAGATCGATCTTCCTATAGCATGAGATCGATCTGGCCTTAGTAAGGGATCGATCTGGTTCATGCAGAGGCTTATGGAGATGGATCTGCCAGAGGTATGAGATTAATCTGCTACTGGCTGAGACAAATTGAGATCGATCTGCTTGGGTGAGGGATCGATCTCCCTCTTGCAGGATGTCCTGGTATTGCAATTTCAAGCAAATGAGATCGATCTCCCCTTGCAATGAGATCGATCTACCCTGTGTTTTGTAGCATTCCAGTTGTAGTTTTCCCTGATTTCCAAAGTTAAACTCCTATGCATTTGCTGCTATACTCATTTTACTTTTCATTCAAACTTAGGGCTTAAAAACATCCATTACCCATGATTCATATGTAATGCAACTTGTCTGTAAATTTCGAAATCATATACATTACATAGAAATTTACAGGTCTTACAATCGACACCCTACCGATCATCACGCTAAGCCTGTTGAATCTGATTAATCTAATTCGGTTCTAATCTCAGGCTAACTGTCACAGAATCACTGTTAGCATCAGAAGGGATCATATCTCTATTGAGGCTCACAAATTGCTCTAACAATTCACGCTCCCTGACCATCATATGTGATATCATCCCAAGGCTCTTTCTGCTCAAGGCATCAACCACTACATTAGCCTTACCCGGACGGTACTATATCTCACAATCATAGTTGTTCAGAAGCTTTAACCCTCTTTGTTATCTCATATTCAACTCTTTCTGTGAAAACATATATTGGGGCTTTTATGATCAGTGCATACCTGAAATTTCTCACCACACAAGTAGTGGCGCCATACCTTCAGTGCAAACACTATGGCTACCAATTCTAAATCATGGGTCGGATAGTTTCTCTCATTGTCCTTAAACTGTCGGGATCCATAAGCGACTATCTTCCCATTTTACATCAGTATACAGCCTAATCTTTGTTTTGAGGCATCCATATATACTGAGAAACCTCTTGAGCTGTTGGGTATGATTAGAATAGGTATCGTGGTCAGTTTATGCTTCAATTCACCATAACTCACAGAAGCTACTTTCACACTTATCATCCTACTCAAATATAACCTTCTTCCGTGTGAGATGTGTCAATGGAGCAGCCCATTTCGAGAAATCCTCAACAAATCATCTGTAAAACAATTTTCAATTGCTGCTCATGATCTTCCCTAGACTTCGAATGTACCAGCATATCATCGATAAAGATGATAACAAATCGGTCCAGGTAAAGTTTAAATACCTCGTTCATTATTGTCCTAATGGGTACAAAAAGTTATCTTGAGCACATCCACATTTCGAATCCTTAACGGATGATACTCAGACTTCAAATCGATCTCGAAAAAGATCTTCACTTTTTGAAACTGATCCAATAGATTATCAGTAATGGAAGGAAACACGTACTCTTGATGGTAGCCTCATTCAATAACCAATAATCAATATATACTCGGATGCTTTCATATTTCTTTTTCACAAATAAGACCGGTGCTCCTCGTGGTGAGATACTCAGTCTAATGAACCCCTTATCTAATAACTCCTGTAATTGTTTCTTTAGTCATTTCCAGTTTCACTAGTGCCATTTTATACAATGGTTTGGATACCGGCTCAGTACCAGGCACCAAATCAACACAAAATTCCATCTTTTTATCTGGTGGTAATCCTGGTAAGTCATTCAGGAAGATATCAAGAAACTCCCTGACAATTGAGATATCTGTCAACTCCAGATGTACCTTATCCATACCAACCACATAAGCGATGAAACCTTTACAACATTACTCATTTCATTAGTACAATCATTCACTCCTTTAGTTACAACCATTACATTCTTTCATCACTTGTCAAAACATACGATAAACTTTTCAGGGTGGAAACATCACTATCTTAGAATAGCAATCTAAACAGCATAGTCTGCAGTCGACCAATCCATTCCTTATATTACATCAAAATTATTCGCATTCAATTGAATAAGATTGACTGACGTATCCTTTTCCCTCACTTTCAACTTCAATCTCTACATACATATTCAGTTAGCTGACTATCTGTCACGACCCATTTTATCCTCTTATTATCGAAAATCACTATAAATTTTTAGCGTTTTATTGTTACCTTACCCGATCGTGAACAAACTCACCACACACAGTTAGGTTGTGAGTCAATAATAATCCACTCGCAATATCCATTCTCAGTTAATAAAAGTGATGTCATACATTTGAACGTCAATCATTCATTTATACAAAATATGATTACTGACATTTACATCCCCATAATTACATTTCCATTAGCTACTGTGCTTTTACATTGTTTAGATACAAAAAGGAATCACTATGTATATACCTCTGAGTGATGGAGATGCAGCGGATGTCCAAAATACCACGCTTCAGTCCTCACTGGGCTACTATGCACGCTCTGTAGGAGGGGAAAATAGAGAGGCATGAGCAACCACACGCTTAGTAAGGCAATAATGCAAGCATGGTAGATAACTACTCTATCTATATGCTGATAATGTTATGCATAAATCATTTATAGTTCGGAGCATGAGGAAAACAAAACTATGCCATATGCATATACATATATTGTGAGACCCCGTACATGTATAGCTATGTATATAGGAACATGGGAATGTAAATAAAATCATAAGTAAGATGATGTATTGTAATGTGAAGTGTATGCAATGTAAGTTCATAAGATTATGTACGCACTTGTAGTAGGAATTGTGATTACACGTACAAGTTGCATTATGAATGAGTACGAAGAAATAAACTTGAACACGAGAAGAATGTGATCGAAATGGAATATGAGAAGTATAGCAAATGGAAGGAAAGATTTACATAAGGTTCCATTCGAGTAATATGGTATATATTTGGTCATACAAAGATTTTACACAAGTTTTAATGTGTATGTAGTGAGGATGGATCCCATTTTCAAGTCTCAAAGATGAATGAATGAGGAAATGATCATGGTAGTAAATTAAGGGTGCTTGGTAAGAGTTGTTGCAGAAAAAACTGTAGAAAATCTGGAATTTGTGAAGGCCAGATCGATCTCATAGGATGAGAGATCGATCTGAGAGAGCCAGAATGCCCTTATGTGAGAAATGGAAGGGAACAGATCGATCTCCAAAGGAAGCAGATCGATCTCCTTAGCTCTCGGGTTGGAAGCAGATCGATCTCCCCTAAGACCAGATCGATCTCCTTAAGCTTCTGTTTGACAGCAGATCGATCTCCAGTCTCGACAGATCGATCTCCTACCTTTAAAACGTCTCAGAAAAGAGGGATTTTTGAGGAACAGATCGATCTCCACCCAAGGAAGATCGATCTCATCAAGTCAAAACTATAAATGAGAGCAGTTGGATCATCAGAATTTCGGGAAAACATTTCCATTTCACTTCAACTCAAAGAAATCTAGTTTCTCACTCCTAAATCCAGCCATTTTCAGTGAGATTTAAGGAGAGGCTATTAGAGACAAAGTTGTTCACATCAAAGAGAAGAACAACATAGTCTAGAGGCATTTTTCCATTTGAAGGATTGAAGAAATAGAGGGCAATCCTAATTGGAGCAAGAGGAAATCCAATGAGGTAAGTTCTAATGCACAAATCCAAGTACATTGGTTTAGTTAATGATTATAAAGATATTTGGGTGTGCATATTGTGGATAGAACTACCTAGGATGGTATGAAATGCATATAGCTTAGAAATAGTCAAGTGTGAGAAAGTGGAATGTGGGAGTGTTTTTGATGAATGGGATATCTTGAGTGGATGAGTATGTTGTGGAAATGGTTTGGAAATGTTGATATTAGGATAAATTGGGAGATTTACCACAAAAGGTAAAAATGTGTAATTAAGGCATTGGATAAATGCTTAGTTGAATAAGAGTTAGAAACATTAACTCAAATGTTGGTGGATGAATTTCAGTTTCGGATGATAAGTCGGAGCAAGTCGAGATGAGAACGTGAGAAGCATAAAGGCGGATAGTTGCACATAAGTAAAACGAGGTAAGGGACTGTGTGTTAGCTATAGAGATGTTCGTACGTAATTACAGCAATTTTGTAGATATATTGCTAGGACTAGTACGATATTATAATCCTATGAAATGATGTAGAAGTATGAAAAGCACTATGATGTATATATGTATTGAGAAATGGGATAGGGTAAGGAAATAGCATGATATGCATGTTTTCAATGATTTTCTCAATTTTACATTGTTATTTATGATTGAGAAACGTTGATGATAGGTTGGCTAATTTTACATGTTTTAGCATGAAGAGGCATGCTGTATGAGTAAACGTGTTTTGAGTTTTAAAAAAGAGAAAATAGCCATCTATCAGTTTTGAGATGAGATTTGGTGTTGAAGCGTTAGCTCACACCCGGTTTAAAGCCTTGATGTACCGTGCGGGAGTTTTAACTCGCACGGGGGTTTTGAGAAAGTGCGGGAACTTTGCTCGCACCTGTTTTGTTGAGTTAAGGTAAACCTGGGGGTCTGGGACCCAAGGGGATACCAACCGACGGCCAATTGAACGGGCTGGGCCTTAACGATAGATCGTACCGTGCTGGAGCTTTGCGTTGACTGTGTGTCACGCCGCTTGCTCGCCTGGTATATGAGACATGGTTTAAGGATAAAAAGTCCATCGGAGTTGGAGTATGGACTTGGGTCCACGGTTGTACGTAGAATAGTGTAGTCACCCGTTGGTATACTATGTACCGTGCTGGGTGCACGTGAGTACGAGTATCGCGTAGATGACACACGACGTATCTTCACCGTGAGTATACGAGGAGATGAGGTGGATTGAGATGAGCCGGAGGGTAGGACTGACCCATCCCCCTTCAGGCGAAGTGATACCCTGTGCACACCCGATCAGTGAGGCCTGGGATCACTGACTGTGGCCATAAGTCGTGGATATTTGATTGCCGAAAATTCCATGCCTGTCTCAGAGAATCGAGAAACAGAGACAATCTCAGAAAAGAAAGAGATTTGCGAGAAAGAATGATTTGAGAAGTGAAAGAGATTTCGTGTTTTAATAAATCTCTGATTTCACATTCGTGCTATGAGGGCACTATTTATGAGCATGTTTTAAATGGAAGCATAACATTTGATTTACACGAAAATGCTATTGAGAAACATGTGTTTAAATGCATTGTTCGTATGATATTTCCATTTATAACGAAAACATGGTTTTGGTTTATGCATGCATGGGCTATGTAGGTAGTACGATATCTACCTGCTAGCATACATTTCCTTACTGAGATGTGGTTTGCTCATCCCACTATTTTCCCCCTCCAGGTACTGAGAAGTAAGAGAGCGGTGATCTCTGAGTCTTTTGTGTTGAACAGCTCCCACAATCCGCAAAGGTATAAGATTTGTATACACGACTATTTTGTATCTAATATATTGTATCGCACAGTTATATCTTGGAATTATAATCAGTATTATGGGGATGATATGTAAGCACATGGTATTTATACAATTAATTTTGTGTATTTAGACACACACCTGGGAGTGTGAATTAAAGTTTTAAATATTCCGCTGTAAATAAATAAATTTTTAGTAATTGCATCTTCTCACAGCCCAACCGTAGTAGAGAATGTATGGATAGAAGGGTTCCCGAAAGCGGGGCATGACAGGCTTGGTATCAGAGCTTAGTTGGTCTGATGTGAGTTGATGCTTAGGACTAAGAAAAAATACATCCCCAAGTTACTGTGCGATATTTAGATACAAATGTGTATACGGAGCTGGTAGTGAATTAAATGTTTGTTATAACGCAGGAAAGTTATCAGGCTAGTGAGTTATGCCTGAGAGACACCGCAAGAGGGGAGAGAGCTCGAGAGCTCGAGGGCAAAATGACAGGACTGAGAGGCACAGTAGATCATCCTCTAGTCATGAGCCCCAGGAACAGATAGAGGCTTCTGATCCTCGAATCACTCGATTGGAGGAAGACATGCGCACGATGATGACCATGATGGGTCAGATCATGGCTAGGTTTGAGGGTACACCTGGTACAGCGGGACAGGCTGCACCGAATCCCCCAGCAGCTGCACCTGAACCTGAGAATGTTGCACCTGCGCAAGCTGAACCGGCTAGGCCATGGGAACCTCATATTCGACCGGTACCTCCTCCAGTAGCCCCACAGCAGTATGATGATGATTTGGGGTATGGATACGACTGTGATATGGAGAGATTGAGGCATTTTATGGACTTTAAGCCTCCTTCGTTTAGCGGGGTAAAGGATCCGACGGTGGCTGAGGACTGGATCAGTTAAATGGAGAAGTTATTTGACTTTTGTAGATGTTCAGCTACGGAGAGAGTAGCACTTGCGGCCTTTGTATTGAGAGGCGAAGCAGAGCACTGGTGGAAGTCCGTCAGGCCGATGTTAAGAGCTCAAGGAATGGTTATCACTTGGGATATGTTCTTGGACGTTTTCAGAGAGCAATACATCCCAGATACTGCTCGACGGAGACTACAGATGGAATTTCTGAATCTGACTCAAGGGAATCGAACAGTTGATGAGTACGAGTCACGATTCACTTCACTGGGTCGATATGATCCGGACTCGACCAGGAGTGAAGCTGTCAGAGTCCGTAGATTTGTAGATGGATTGAGGCCTTCGATCCGAGCGAAGTTGGCCCCATTTGATGTCGCTACATATAGAGAGGCTGTGCGACGGGCCCAGTTATGTGAGCAAGATCATGACTTGCAGATTTCTGAGTTTAATTGGGGTAAAGACAAGGGTCCGAGGAAGATGGGAGATGGCAGGAGTGCCAAATTTGGTCGAAAATTCATGAGTAAGCATCGGAGAGAGGTAGATGATTTCCAGAAAAAGGTTACTAGACCTTTTATGCCTCCGACTCAGACACCAGTCAGGGGTATAGTGATTGGTGGACCCCGACCGACTACAGATCAGTGTAGGCTATGCGGTCGATACCATGGTGGTAGGCCATGTCATCTTCAGGGTACCCGATGTTTCAAATGTGGTAAATTTGGACATTATGCCAGAGAGTGCCCGGAGATAGTTGAGGCAGTTCCACAAAGGGGTAAAGAGCCAGAGAGGGTTCCTACAGTTGCACCTCCTGCAAGAAAGAAAGTCTCGGCTGAAGAGAAAGGAAAACAAGTTGTGGGTCAAGGCAGGGTGTATGCGATAGACCAGGCATCGGCTGATACCTCTTCTGAAGTGATAAAAGGTACAATCTTGATTTTCAATGTAGAGGTTATAGCTTTGTTTGATTCTGGTGCTACGCATTCCTTCATATCACCTGCATGTGCATCTAAGTTAAAAGGTTTTGTAGAACCCACATACTTGAGTAGGACCTTACTAATAAGTACTCCCATGAGAGTTAGCCAATTAGTTGAACAAGTGTATAAAGATTGTAAAGTGAGGGTGGGAGATAAGTGCATGACAGCCAACTTGATTTTGTTGAATATGTATGACATTGATGTAATTTTTGGAATGGATTGGTTAGCCGCCAATCATGCTGTCATAGACTGTCGTTCTAAGTCCATTAAGTTTTCTCTACCTGAAGAATGTGTTGTAAGATTTTAAGAGAAGAAATGAAATCTTAAATTTTGTATTAAGTAAAGTACTTTGGTATAAATGGCTTGAGTGTTGTTTTGAAGGTTTTGTTGCTTATGTGGTGGATTTGAACAAAGTACATTCGGATATGGAGGACATCTCAGTGGTCAGAGAATTCCCTGATGTCTTTCCAGACGATCTACCAGGATTGCCACCTGATAGAGAAACGGAATTCGGTATAGACTTGACGCCTGGAACCGAACCAATATCGAAGTCACCATATAGGATGGCTCCAGTTGAACTAGAGGAATTAAGGAAACAGCTGCAAGAGTTGTTAGAGAAGGGGTTCATAAGACCGAGCGTCTCACCATGGGGAGCCCCGGTATTATTTGTGAAGAAGAGAGATGGGAGCCTCAGGTTGTGCATTGACTATCGGATGTTAAACAAGGCTACCATCAAGAATAAGTACCCCTTGCCACGCATTGACGATTTACTGGATCAACTTCGGGGAGCACAGATCTTCTCAAAGATAGATCTGAGGTCTGGGTATCATCAATTGAAGATTCGGAAGGAGGATGTGCCCAAGACAGCATTTCGTACACGCTATGGCCATTACGAATTCTTAGTGATGCCTTTTGGGTTGACCAATGCGCCGGCAGCTTTTATGGCTCTAATGAACGAAGTATTCAAGCCATACCTGGACCAATTCGTAATTGTGTTCATTGATGATATATTAGTGTATTCAAGGTCCAGAGAAGAGCATGAGCAGCACTTAAAGATTATTTTGCAAACCCTTCGAGAGAAAAGGTTATATGCCAAGCTTAACAAATGTGACTTTTGGCTAGAACAGATTTCTTTTCTAGGCCATGTTATATCGAAGGATGGGGTGTCAGTAGATCCATCCAAGATTGAGGCAGTTGTTCAGTGGGAACAACCTAGGACAGTCACAGAGATCAGAAGTTTTCTAGGTTTGGCTGGTTACTACAGGAGATTTGTAGAAGGATTCTCTAGATTAGCTGCTCCATTGACACGTTTTACGAGGAAAAGTGTGGAGTTTTCATGGGATGAAGCTTGTGAGAGGAGTTTTCAGGAACTTAAGCGCAGATTAACTACCGCGCCAGTTCTTGTCATCCCTAACAGTTCAGGGAATTACTCGGTGTATACAGATGCTTCGCATCAAGGACTAGGCTGTGTTTTGATGCAAGATGGAAGGGTAGTAGCTTATGGATCTAGATAACTGAAGGATCATGAGAAGAACTACCCCACTCACGATTTGGAGTTAGCGGCCGTAGTGTTTGCGTTGAAGATATGGCGCCACTACTTATATGGTGAGAGATTTCAGATCTTTACGGATTATAAGAGTCTGAAATATCTATTCTCACAAAAGGACTTAAACATGAGACAGAGGAGGTGGTTGGAACTCCTCAAGGACTACGATTGTGAGATCTTGTACCACCCGGGGAAGGCAAATGTGGTTGCCGATGCATTGAGTCGGAAGAGTCTCGGGTTGGTATCACATATGATGGTTAGAGAGCACGAGTTGTTGGAACAATTCACGAACCTTAGTCTGGATATGACCCTACCTGAGATTGGCAGCTATAGGATCATTGCTAGCTTGAGATTAGAACCGGAGTTGATTGAGAGAATCCGACAAGCTCAGCAAATTGATCAATGGTGTATTGTCATGATTAGCCAAATCCAGAAAGGGAAGGGTGCTGATTTTATATTGAGTCCAGATGGAATACTAAGGTTTAGAGATAGAATATGTATTCCTAAGGATTTAGAGCTGAGAAAGCTGATCTTATCAGAGGCACACTCGTCGAGATACACGATACACCCGGGGAGTGGTAAGATGTATCAAAACCTCCGAAAAGTATATTGGTGGTCTGGAATGAAGAGAGACATAGCTGAGTATGTCGCTAGATGTCTCATTTGTCAGCAAGTAAAAGTCGAACATCAGAAACCAGGAGGAGTATTACAACCTCTATCGATACCAACATGGAAGTGGGAGCATGTCACCATGGATTTTGTGATGGGGTTACCGAGAACCAGTAAGAACCATGATGCGATATGGGTGATAGTAGATCGGTTAACGAAATCGGCACATTTCTTAGCCATGAGATCTACAGATACATTGAGTGCACTGGCGAATCTGTATGTGCGAGAAATAGTGAGATTGCATGGAGTCCCAGTGAGTGTTGTTTTGGATAGGGATGCCCGCTTCACTTCCCACTTTTGGGGACATTTCCAGGAAGCGATGGGGACCCAGTTGAGTTTTAGCACCGCTTTTCATCCTCAGACAGATGGTCAGTCAGAGAGGACTATACAGACCCTGGAGGATATGTTGAGAGCGTGTGTGCTGGATTTTAGAGGCTCATGGGACGATCACTTGCCATTGATTGAGTTCGCCTACAATAACAGTCATCACTCAAGTATTGGTATGGCCCCTTATGAGGTACTATACGGTCGTAGATGCCGATCGCCCATTGGTTGGGAAGAAGTTGGTGACAGACAATTGCTCGCTCTCGATTTGGTTAAGCAAGCCTCCGAGGATGTTCAGATAATATGCGAGAGGCTGCGAACAGCTCAAAGTCGACAAAAGAGCTACGATGACAAGAGACAGAGACCACTTGAGTTTGATGTTGGCGAGTCTGTATTTTTGAAAGTATCTCCTTCTAAGGGAATAATGAGGTTTGGGAAGAAAGGAAAATTAAGTCCTCGTTACATTGGTCCCTTCGAGATTTTGGATAGAGTGGGAGAAGGAGCATATAGGCTAGCCTTACCACCTGAGCTAGTAGAAGTCCACAATGTCTTCCACGTTTCTATGCTTCGGAAGTACTACCCGGATCCGACACATGTAATTAGTTATGAGCCGTTGGAGCTCAAGAAAGATATGTCGTATGTCGAGAGACCGATCAGGGTGTTGGACAGGAAAGAGAAGGTGTTGCGGAACAAGACGATTTCATTGGTTAAGATTTTATGGCAACATCACACTGTGGAAGAGGCCACATGGGAACTGGAAAGTTTGATGCGGGAAAAGTATCCCGAGTTATTCACGAATTAAATTGGTTCTAATTTGGAGGACCAAATTCTTTAAGTGGGGGAGAATGTGAGACCCCGTACATGTATAGCTATGTATATAGGAACATGGGAATGTAAATAAAATCATAAGTAAGATGATGTATTGTAATGTGAAGTGTATGCAATGTAAGTTCATAAGATTATGTACGCACTTGTAGTAGGAATTGTGATTACACGTACAAGTTGCATTATGAATGAGTACGAAAAAATAAACTTGAACACGAGAAGAATGTCATCGAAATGGAATATGAGTAGTATAGTAAATGGAAGGAAAGATTTACATAAGGGTATATTTCCATTCGAGTAATATGGTATATATTTGGTCATACAAAGATTTTACACAAGTTTTAATGTGTATGTAGTGAGGATGGATCCCATTTTCAAGTCTCAAAGATGAATGAATGAGGAAATGATCATGGTAGTAAATTAAGGGTGTTTAGTAAGAGTTGTTGCAGAAAAAACTGCAGGAAATCTGGAATTTGTGAAGGCCAGATCGATCTCATAGGATGAGAGATCGATCTGAGAGAGCCAGAATGCCCTTATGTGAGAAATGGAAGGGAACAGATCGATCTCCTTAGCTCTCGGGTTGGAAGCAGATCGATCTCCCCTAAGACCAGATCGATCTCCTTAAGCTTCTGTTTGACAGCAGATCGATCTCCAGTCTCGACAGATCGATCTCCTACCTTTAAAACGTCTCAGAAAAGAGAGATTTTTGAGGAACAGATCGATCTCCACCCAAGGAAGATCGATCTCATCAAGTCAAAACTATAAATGGGAGCAGTTGGATCATCAGAATTTTGGGAAAACATTTCCATTTCACTTCAACTCAAAGAAATCTAGTTTCTCACTCCTAAATCCAGCCATTTTCAGTGAGATTTAAGGAGAGGCTATTAGAGACAAAGTTGTTCACATCAAAGAGAAGAACAACATAGTCTAGAGGCATTTTTCCATTTGAAGGATTGAAGAAATAGAGGGTAATCCTAATTGGAGCAAGAGGAAATCCAATGAGGTAAGTTCTAATGCACAAATCCAAGTACATTGGTTTAGTTAATGATTATAAAGATATTTGGGTGTGCATATTGTGGATAGAACTACCTAGGATGGTATGAAATGCATATAGCTTAGAAATAGTCAAGTGTGAGAAAGTGGAATGTGGGAGTGTTTTTGATGAATGGGATATCTTGAGTGGATGAGTATGTTGTGGAAATGGTTTGGAAATGTTGATATTAGGATAAATTGGGAGATTTACCACAAAGGGTAAAAATGTGTAATTAAGGCATTGGATAAATGCTTAGTTGAATAAGAGTTAGAAACATTAACTCAAATGTTGGTGGATGAATTTCAGTTTCGGATGATAAGTCAGAGCAAGTCGAGATGAGAACGCAAGAAGCATAAAGGCGGATAGTTGCACACAAGTAAAACGAGGTAAGGGACTGTGTGTTAGCTATAGAAATGTTCGTACGTAATTACAGCAATTTCGTAGATATATTGCTAGGACTAGTACGATATTATAATCCTATGAAATGATGTAGAAGTATGAAAAGCACTATGATGTATATATGTATTGAGAAATGGGATAGGGTAAGGAAATAGCATGATATGCATGTTTTCAATGATTTTCTCAATTTTACATTGTTATTTATGATTGAGAAACGTTGATGATAGGTTGGCTAATTTTACATGTTTTAGCATGAAGAGGCATGCTGTATGAGTAAACGTGTTTTGAGTTTTAAAAAAGAGAAAATAGCCATCTATCAGTTTTGAGATGAGATTTGGTGTTGAAGCGTTAGCTCACACCCGGTTTAAAGCCTTGATGTACTATGCGGGAGTTTTAACTCGCACAGGGGTTTTGAGAAAGTGCGGGAACTTTGCTCGCACCTGTTTTGTTGAGTTAAGGTAAACCTGGGGGTCTGGGACCCAAGGGGATACCAGTCGACGGCCAATTGAACGGGCTGGGCCTTAACGATAGATCGTACCGCGCTGGAGCTTTGCGTTGACTGTGTGTCACGCTGCTTGCTCGCCTGGTATATGAGACATGGTTTAAGGATAAAAAGTCCATCGGAGTTGGAGTATGGACTTGGGTCCACGGTTGTACGTAGAATAGTGTAGTCACCCGTTGGTATACTATGTACCGTGCTGGGTGCACGTGAGTACGAGTATCGCGTAGATGACACACGACGTATCTTCACCGTGAGTATACGAGGAGATGAGGTGGATTGAGATGAGCCGGAGGGTAGGACTGACCCATCCCCCTTCAGGCGAAGTGATACCCTGTGCACACCCGATCAGTGAGGCCTGGGATCACTGACTGTGGCCATAAGTCGTGGATATTTGATTGCCGAAAATTCCATACCTGTCTCAGAGAATCGAGAAACAGAGACAATCTCAGAAAAGAAAGAGATTTGCGAGAAAGAATGATTTGAGAAGTGAAAGAGATTTCGTGTTTTAATAAATCTCTGATTTCACATTCGTGCTATGAGGGCACTATTTATGAGCATGTTTTAAATGGAAGCATAACATTTGATTTACACGAAAATGCTATTGAGAAACATGTGTTTAAATGCATTGTTCGTATGATATTTCCATTTATAACGAAAACATGGTTTTGGTTTATGCATGCATGGGCTATGTAGGTAGTACGATATCTACCTGCTAGCATACATTTCCTTACTGAGCTGTGGTTTGCTCATCCCACTATTTTCCCCCTCCAGGTACTGAGAAGTAAGAGAGCGGTGATCTCTAAGTCTTTTGTGTTGAACAGCTCCCACAATCCGCAAAGGTATAAGATTTGTATACACGAGTATTTTGTATCTAATATATTGTATCGCACAGTTATATCTTGGAATTGTAATCAGTATTATGGGGATGATATGTAAGCACATGGTATTTATACAATTAATTTTGTGTATTTACACACACACCTGGGAGTGTGAATTAAAGTTTTAAATATTCCGCTGTAAATAAATAAATTTTAGTAATTGCATCTTCTCACAGCCCAACCGTAGTAGAGAATGTATGGATAGAAGGGTTCCCGAAAGCGGGGCATGACATATATCATGTATTTAAATCATGTAAATTGGCATAATAAAACATGGTAAATCATCATGTACAAGCTATCTCATGCTCAATTGTCAAATCACATAATAAAAAGGGAAATTCACTTGAAACATCCTTTTTAAATCACATCATATAGCTCTTTCAAACACATACAATCCCATCACAAACCATTTTCTCAATCGCAAACATTATTACCATTTCACAAATCAAATCCCACAAGGCTCGACCCCTCCCTCGGGTCTACCTTGAACAATCACAATCACACGTATGTATAAAAATGCTAGATCACTATGTCCCAAGTGACTATGTGGACCAACTACATCATCAATCATCCCAGACCACATGCATCTAGGTGGGCATGAAGGTGGATTATCCCTCGCCAAACTTTCTCATCATATAACCATCGCACAGTATATCACACTCCATGTGATATACACGGTACAACATACTCTGCAGACTCATCGTGATTGGGGGTGCCATTCCTAGGTCTTACCTACCCCATACCAAGAATTTTCCATATCTATGTAGGAGTGCCTCTCTGCCAAACAGAGCCTTCCCGCCCCTCCAGGGCTTAAGGAAATTGGCTTAAGGATCCTTCTGTACCCATGTAGGAGAGCCTCCCCGCCTCCTCGGGCTTAAGGATGTTGGTTTAAGGATCCTTCCGTAAGAGAAGCTCCCCACCGAACAGAGCCTTCCCGCCTAACAGAGCCTCCCTGCCTCCTTGGGCTTAAGGATGTTAGCTTAAGGATGTAGGGCTTAAGGATCTTACCTTAAGAGAGTCTCCCCACCAACAGAGCCTTCCCACCTAACAGAGCCTCCTCGCCTCCTCGGGCTTAAGGATGTTGGCTTAAGGATTTAGGGCTTGAGGATCTTACCAACTTTCACGACCTTATACGTATCACAATGTGCAAACTTGTGCGAGCAAAACTCTAGCACGACTCATGCATCTTATCATAAAGAGACCACGTACGAGCATAACTCTAATACGGTTATGCTCATAACAAAAACCACTCGAAAGCCACGTACGAGCAGAAGCTCCAATACGGTTTATAAACATCATCATAGTTTTCGAATCAAGGTGCGAGCTAAGCTCCAACACATTTCATACAAATGAAAACATCGAAATCCAGCGCGAGCAAGGCTCCAGCGTGATTTAAATCACATACACATGGTAGGCAGTTCACATACATTCAAAACATCTCAAAACATGTTTAGCGCCTCACATAGGCTATTTCACAACATCATTCAAGTACTAGCCAGCCTATCCATTTATTTGCTCAAATCAAGGCATTGTGTTTTGTGAAAGCATTCAAAACACGTGATTTATGCAATTATTAGCCTTACTATCCCTTTTATACATCTATATAAACCAAATCATATGCATACTCATAATTGTTCACCTACATCATCAACCACTTTTCCAAACCATCATGCAAATATACAACACCCTATATACCCACAAAATACGAGCAGCTACCTCTATATGCTCACAAAATTCCCTTACCTGGAATCGCGACGCATGATTTCACTTCCTTAGAGCTGCTTACTCGTACGGTTTGATTCGTCTCTAACGAAGTCTTCAAAACTGCACATAAACGTATTCCACAACGTTTTAGCCCTTTGTAATCCAACTCTCGTGTTTACTATAGTCGATTCGGTCTATAGTCTCTATTAACGCTTATGAGGCCTCGTTTCATTACTCTACCCATAACTCGAGTCATGGATTCTTTTAGGCCTATTTATTCATTCCAAATCGATATTAAATCGACATTAAGCTCATAGTGTTCATCTTTCATTGATTTCTGCACTATGGCATTTTATCAAGCATCTCACATTCTCAATTCCATAAATCCTCTAAACTCACAATGTAATTACATTTATCTATCTCATATCATCCATACTACACCAATAACAACTTAACATAATCCATGAATCATCAACATACCCAATTTACACTTTCTCACACTAGATTCATTCCATTTTCTAGGTCCCATTAATTCCAATACTACCTAAATGGTTTCAATCATCCATTTACATGCCAATCAACTCCAAAATCAATAAAATAGACAATGCACTTGGATTGGAGTCTTAGAAACTTACCAAATCAGATTTCTCTTCTTACTCCAAATGACAATGTCCTTAGCTCCTTTAATACCATCAATGGGATTTTGGGTTTCAACTATGTTGTTCTCTTCCTCAAGATGAACAACTTGATACCTAATAGCCTCCCCTCAATTCTTATTGGAAATGACTGATTTTGGAGAGATAAATCTAGGTTTTGGGTGAAAAATGGAAGGGTGATGTTTTCTCAAAATTTTCAGATTTTAGCTCTCCTTTTATAGAAATAGCTTGAGGAGATCGATCTGCACTAGGAGGAGATCGATCTGGTCCCCTTAAATCCCTCTTTTCATGACATTTTAAGCATGAGATCGATCTGTCAAAGCTTGAGATCGATCTGCTCCCAAACAGAGAGCTAAGGAGATCGATCTGTATGCTTGAGGATCGATCTTTTCATTACAGAATGGTTAGGAGATCGATCTGGCCCCATTGGAGATCGATCTGCTCTATTCCATTGCCCAAATAAGAGTATTGTGGCTCTTCCACATCGATCTCTCATCCTATGAGATTGATCTGGCCTTCATATTTTCCAGATTTTTTACAGTTTTCCTACTGCAACTTATACCAAAACATCCTTAATCTGCTGCCATGGCCATTTTCTCATCCATCCACCTTTATGACTTGAAAATGGCATCCATTCATACCTTATTCACATTGAAACTTGTGTGCATTCCTTATATATCCAAAGGTATACTATATAAAACCAAATGGAAGCATTTATATTCATGCAACTTCCTTCCATTTACCACACTACTCATCTTGAGTTCCAATCACATTCATCACTTATAAGAACTCATTTCTTCATATTCATACACAATGAAACTTGTATGTACATTACAAATCATATTACACATACGTACATTGAATCCATAGACTTACATCAATTACACTTTACATTACAAGTCCATTAGAAATTCATTGATCCAATTACACATGTTATAACTATACATATACGGGGTCTCACACTATCCGTCATTGGGGTACTAACTATCAGTATTTTGCCTAAGGGTATAGGCTTCACATATTTTATTAACTTATCTGCAAATGAAGGCGATATGATAAATGCGTGGCATTAGGATCAATTAAAACAATTGCTTCAATATTAACAATCAAGATGGTACCTTCCACCACATCAGATGAAACATCAATAGTGTCCTGGTCCAAAGCTTACACTTGCCCTCAACCAACAACCTATTTCCCCCTTCTCTTCGACTGTGGCCTTTTTTTCGATGGAGAGGTATCAGTAGGGGCTTTCTCAAGCTCTTTTCCTTTCTGTGGGGCAATCTCAACCAGCTCTGGGCAATCTTTAAATAGATGACCTATCTTACCACTCTTAACGCATATTTTAGTCAAAGATGCGGGCCCTACTTTTGTGGTATCTACTACATATCCTATACTAGTCAGTAGTAGGTCGGGGTCCTCGAATCACAATACCCCTCGTAGGCGTTGAAACTAGATATACTGGAGGCTTACTAATGATCTTACCCCGTGACTCAACAACTCTAAATCTCTTGCCAAATGGCTTCCTTCTCGCTTTGACACCTTTGCCATCCATTATTCTCTTTCTATCTCTATTTTGGCCCTTATTACCTTTCTGAAACTCAAAGGCATGCAACTCATAATCTTATTTGTAGCACTGTGGTCTGCGCACTGCCTCGTTGTATGTAGTGATATCTAAAGGGGAAAATCGAGCTCTAATAGACGATTTGAGCCCTTTCATGACTTTCCAACCTTCAAATTCTCACTGTTCATAGTATCGGTTCATACCTACCCAGAGATGTAACTGAGAATCATACTCATCGATTGACCTGTTCCTCTAGGTCAGAGTAAATAACTTTATCTATAACTTCCTCTGAACGGTAGCCAAAATATACTGTCTCCGGCATGCATCTAGAATTATCTCTCAAGTCAGCTCTGGATGTCTAACTCTTAAGATAAGTCGAGAGGACTTCCATCCATGCTCCACCTCACCTTCTAACATAAACTCATCAAAAGTCACTTTCTCAGTCGACTTACACCGAATGAATTCGAACAACTTCGCTATTTCATTCACTCTGTCCTCAACAGCTATTGAGTTCTTTACCTCGCTAAATACCGGTGGTCTAAACTTCTAAAACTGTCGTAATCTATCCAAATCACAACCATATCCCCATCCTCTGCTACCCTACTCTAGAGCAATAGGAGATGTTATATCTTGAACTGGTTGGGGTGTAGGCGTATCTGTAGCAACTGCCTGTCCAGTATCAGTAAGCTGTCCGGTTGGACCTCGTATATCACCAGCCTCTAATGTAGCCTGTGTAACTATTAAAACGGGGCTCTCAATACTCCGCCCAATCCTAGTGAAGCGTGCCTCAACATCCTCTGGCCTTTCAATAGGCATATGCGGGATCTAACCAGCCTGTGGCTCTACACGGCTCTCAGGCCTATCCTTACGACCTCTAGTACATGAACTCGCCCCTCTACCACGGTGGGTAATAGGCATAGTGCCTAAATTCTTACATCCATAACCATTCGTTAGTCTAATATCATCTCGATATACACTGTTATATCTAAATAAAGTATAATAATATGAAGATGTAACTTACCTACTTACTAATACCAACTCAGCTCTGATACCACCTTTGTGATGTCCTCTATTTTTCTTAAAATCGCTACAAATTTTTTACTTTTTCCTTTCCTTTCCCGGTCCTGAACATTCTCATCACTAAACAGCTGGGCTATGAGTCTGTATTAGTCACCCTTTACCATTTACTATGTCATCTATCTTTTAATTTATTCAAAAGCAAACACGTATACTTTATAATTGAGGCTCCATACTTGTACGTGTTTACTAATATTTACATCCCCCATATTACATTCCATGCTCGAAGAATCCTCACATCCCCATCTCTTGTCAGCATAGTTTTTCTATTTGTTCTTAAGTGTTCTCATTCTCTCATAATCAGCTGAACACCCTCATAGGCTTATTATACTAGATCGAGAGCAATTTTCTATTTGTCAGCCACTTCTTTCTATCCATTCGGAAAAGCAACCCTTACGGCCAAACAATGCTTCACACAATGCCATATCGATACTCGAGTGATAACTATCGCTGTGGGTAATTTAACTAATAACAAATGATCATTCCAGGAGCTTTTAACATCAATTGCACACGTTCTCATCATATCCTCCAAAACCCGTACAGTCCTCCTTGACTGACCATCTGTCTGAGGATGAAACGCTGTGCTCACACTCAACTGGGTTCCCATGGCTTCCTGAAATATGTTCCCAGACGTGGGAAGTGAAGGAGGAAGTGAAGCGGGAATTCCGATCTGATACAATACTCTCTGGAATGCTACCTATTGTTCCACAATCTTCTTACTTATATAAATATGCTCACGCATTCAGAGTATCTACTACTTTCATAACCAGAAAGTGGGTAGACTCAATCAATCTATTGACCATCACTTAAATAGCCTCATGATTCCTATGGTCCTCTGTAACCTATCACAAAGTCCCTGGTAACCTGCTCCCACTTCCATGTCATAATTGGTAGAGGCTGCAATAATCCTATAGACTTCTAGTGCTATACCTTAATCTATTGACATACGAGACACTTCGCCACAACTCTTCGATATCTCTCTCATGCCTGGCCACCAATACCCTTTTTCAAAAATTTTAATATATTTTATTGCTCAGCGAATGCACTGTATATCCCAATTAGTGAGCTTCTGTCATTAACAATCTCAACAGCTGTGGTCCTTATAATCCATTATTCTACCTCCAAACCTCAGTAAGTCATCATCACTCACTGTGAACTCTGTAACGATACCCATCTGAATCTGACTAACACTATCGACACCCTGCCGATCATCAGTCTAAGCCTGTCAAATCTGGTCAACCAAATTCAGTTCTAACATCAGGCTAGCTGTCACATAATCACTGTCATCATCAGAAGGGATCACATCACTACTGAGGCTTACAAACTGCTTTACAGCTCACGCTCCCTGACCTTTACCATATCGAGGCTATTTCTGCTCAAAGCATTAGCCACTATATTAGCCATTTCTTGGGTGGTACAATGTGAGATCTAAGAATTTTAGATATATTTTAATGATGTAATAAGAACTTGAAGTGTAATTTATTGAGCTAAGTGAATTGTGGAAATTATATTTTGAGATTTATGTGTAAGTGTTTAACATAAGTGTGAAACTAAGAGGTCAGATCGATCTTGGAGAAGGAGAGATCGATCTGGTGAGTTAAAAATGACAAGGAAGGAGGAATTTAAGGAGCAGATCGATCTCCAATGGAAGATGATCGATCTCTAAATGTTTCTATTTGAGAGAAGATCGATCTCATGAGGAAAGGATCGATCTCCTTATGATTCTATTTGAGAGAAGATCGATCTCATGAGGAAGAGATCGATCTCCAAATGTTTCTGTTTGAGAGAATATCGATCTCATGAGGAAGAGATCGATCTCCAAATGTTTCTGTTTGAGAGAAGATCGATCTCCTCAAGGAGCAGATCGATCTCATAAAGCCATAAAGAGATCGATCTCACCCCTCGACAGATCGATCTCCTAGGCATAAAATTTCCCCAAATCGTCCCCAAATTCAAATGCAGATCGATCTCATCAAGAGCCAGATCGATCTCCTACCTTCAGTCTATATAAGGAACCCCTGCTTTCTCCTGCAATTTCATTTTCTCTCTCTTTCAAACCCCATTTTCATCGAGCCCTAGCTTTCTCACTCATCCAAAGCACCTATTTTTGTCCAAATCAGAGGTTGTGACAAGAAGGAAAGTTGTTCCTCATTAAAGGGAGAAGAACATACTTGGAAATCGTAAGACGGATTGAATCGAGGCAAGAGATAAGCTCTCCACAAGTTTTGGGTAATTTTTAAACCTCGATCTTGATATTTGAGATGATTTTGGTAATAATAGTTGTTGGCATTGTGTTGAAGTAGTTGGAAAACGATTAGGGATCGATGAAATTTCAATGTAGTTGGAGTGATAATGATGTTTAGCAATTTTGGTAATTTTGGGAATTTTGAGCTATAAATGGAAATTTAGACAATGTGGTGAATTAGCATAGATATTAAGACATGGAAAATGTAGAATGTGGAGGTGTTGTGAGCTAGATTGTGGTTTGTGATAGAGTTATGAGAATTGAGAAATTAGAGGTGTTATGAGCAATTATGCTCGATTTTGAGAATTGAGGTTACTGGATGATGAATATTGATGTTTTAACATCGTTTGGACAGCTTGGGAGTTCCAGAGTGGAATGCGAGACTAGTCCGTGATACGGGGGAATCAATTGCACTATACGAGGTGCAAAGAGGTAGGGGAAACTAAACCAATTTTGTATGTGATTTTGAACTATTATAGCATGATTTGTGATTTGTAAAACAAGCATGTTTGATGTGTTGTGTTTTGATGAGAATGCACATGATTTTTATAGCCGGTTGGAGCCCAATGTTTTTATGAGTTTATAATTGGGCTTTACGTTAAGGTGATCTTGAGATTTGAGAAATGTGTGCGTGCTTTGTCGGTTGGAACTCGATTTTAATATGTTTTGTGTTGAGTACAAAATGGTTTTCAAATGAGTTTTTATGAGAGAAAAACCACTATGAGTTCTACGTGAAGGCAAACCAGTCTTATGTGATAAGACTTAAGTGTGTGATTTTGAGTACACATCGGGCATTGCTCTGGTAGCATGTAAGCCCGATTCTTCTCCGTTCTGGTAACGTGAGATTCCCCATTCTGTGGCTATGCCACGTATATTTGGTGGCCGTTGCCACGTGAGAACTCTAATTAGTGGCCGTTGCCACGTGAAACCCTATTATGTGGCCGTTGCCACGTGAGAAACCCCCTTCTGTGGCTATGCCACGTATATTTGGTGGCCGTTGCCATGTGAGAACCCTATTTGGTGGCCGTTGCCACGTGAGAACCCTATTTGGTGGCCGTTGCCACGTGAGAACCCTATTTGGTGGCTGTTGCCACGTGAGATCCCCCATTCAGTGGCTATGCCACGTGTGTTTAGTGGCTGTGCCACGTGTGAATTTAATTCAGTGGCTATGTCACGTGTGTTTAGTGGCTGTGCCACGTGTGAATTTAAATCAGTGGGTATGCCACATGTGTTGAGTGGCTGCGCCACGTGCATTATTATCACAGTGATTTTATCAAGTTTACTGAGAAAGCGATTATCGCATTATTTCACATGCTTTGTTATTGCTCTATACTGAGCCTTTTACTTCATGTTTTCACATGATTTGAGATATGAGAATGTCGTTTTGAGTACTTTCATGCTATGGTTTTCAAAAGAGTATAATGAGTTTCACATACAAATAAATATTTTGTGATGTGCATTTTGGTTTATGTAATGAGTCCCTTACCCCCTTACTGAGTGATTTAGAAGCTCACCCTATTTTCTTTCCCCCCAGATTTCTTCAAGTGAAAAAGGGTTTCCCTGCGACGTACGGAGTAGTGGCTAGTGGAAGACTTGAGCTCCAGGCCATATATTGTATTTTGAGGTATCTTTTATCTTTTCATGTACCCAGACAATTATTGTAATTACAGACACTCGATGTATAACATTGTATGGGATGTATTAGGATTAATTAACTTGAGATTGAATAATGCATTTGATATGATATATAATTTCTAGATGTGAGATCCTGAGGTAAAGTTTAAATACCTCATTCATCAATGCCCCACATTCTAAATTCTCAACGGATAAAACCCAAACTTCCAATCGATCTAAAAAAATTTACGCTCTTCGCAGCTAACCCAATGGATCATCAATAGTAGAACGAAATACTTATTCTTACGCTGATCCTATTCGATTCGATAAATCAAGTCTAGTTTTCAACTTGTAAGCTCACTACCACAGAACAAATGTCAGTATGAGAAAAGAACCTCATTGTAGTTGAATTCCACTAAATATTTTAATCACCCATATCCTTGACCTATGTACGCATAAACGTATAATGTCATTTCGAAATCGCTTCTGTTCAAGATCCTAACCCACGTCATTTCCTTTTTCTTATATTAACGACTTTTATAAAATTTAAATTTTTTTAAAGCTTCATGATTAATCGAATTCTATATTTCTTTATCGTACAAGTAAAGGTACCCTAATTTTAAATGTATATATTACGACTGTCGATTTTAATTTATAGGTTATGTGTACTTTTAGACGCTGTCAAGTCTTCAGGTGGGGAGGTATTTTGAAATACCTTTATTAACACTCAGACTTGACCACATGGACTGGTTATGGATATATACACTCCTTATCCTTGGTCGTAATTCATATTCACTACATATCGCTTAATCCAAATTACTTCACATATCAGAGATACTCTTACCTTGCATACGCCTCTTATTCCAATATATCTTGTATTCAGGATCTATCACATCTTAAAGCTTATCTCATTTCATATATCAACTATAACAAAACTATTTCATTACTTGTTAAAACTTACTGTACACATTTCTAGGATGAAACATCGCTATCTTAGAATAGCAATTTCAACAACATAGTTTGCAGCCAATCAATTTATTCCCCATATTACATCAAAACACTAATATTTCATAGAATGAGATTGGTCTGCATGTTCCTTTCCCCCACTTTGAACTTACAATCTCCACCGACATATTCAATTAGTAGACTATCCTTCATTGGGGTGTTAACTATCCGCTTTTCACCTAATGATATAGGCTTCACATATTTCACTAACTTATATGTAAATGACGATGATATGAATAAATGTGTAGTACTAGGATCAATTAAAATAATTGCTTCAATATTAACAATCCAGATGGTACCTTACACCACATCAAATGAAGCATCAATAGTGTCCTGGTCCAAGGCATACACTCACCCTCATTCAACCCCTATTTCCGTGGTAACTACCACACATCCAACACTACCCATTAACAGGTTGGGGTCCTCCAATCACAATATCCGTGTAAGCGCTGAAACTGGATACATGGGGGCTTACCAATCATCTTACCCCATAACTCACTAACTCTAAATGTCCTATCAAACTGCCCCTTTCTCTCTTTGACATCTCTGTTATCCACTATTTCCTTTTTGTCTCTCTTTTGGCCCTTATTGCCTTTCTCAAACTCAGAGGCATGCAATTCCTAATCTTATTCACGCATTGTGATCTACGCACTGCCTCGTCGTATGTAGTGATATCTAATAGGGCCAAATCAGACTCTGATAGACGGTCTGAGTCTTTCCATGACTTTCGAACCTTCTGGTTCTCACTGTTCATAATGTCAGATTATACCTGCCCAGGAATGTAAATTGAGATTCATACTCGTCGATTGACCTATTCCTCTGGGTCAAAGTAAGGAACTCTATCCGTAAATCCCTCTAAACAATGTTCGAAATATACTATCTTTGTGTATCCAGAATTATCTCCTGTCTCAGTCCTGGATGTCTAACTCTTAAAATGGGTCGAGCGAATTTCTACCAATGCTCCACCTCGCCTTCCAACATACACGTATTTAAAAGTCACTTGCTCGGTCAACATACACCGCTAGAACCCATACAACTTTGCTATCTCATTCACCCAGTCCTCAGTAACTATTGGTTTCTTTACTTCGTTAAATACCAGAGGGGTGTGGGAATCTATATAGTTTGAGGCATCTGTTCAGGCTTTACCCTACCGATCCTCAACTACCTGCATAGACTGAGTAAACAACTCTAAAATATTTCTACACTCCACTACATCCTCATGAAACGTGTCTCAATATTGTTTGGTCTCTTTATAAGACCCTATGGAGTATGCTCAACATCAGTCTCCTCTTCATGAGTCTCATGGCTCGACTCAGCACGACTAGCAGGCTAAGGCCTACCTCTACGGCCTCTGCCTCGTGCTCTACCCCCTCTACCACGACTGGTGTTTGGCATAATGCCCAAATCCTGCATTCTCAACCATTTCTTAGTTAAAATCCATCTCAATATACATGATTGTATCTAACCAAGCACAGTCTAATTACTGACACTGACACACATCAGACCAATTTCGCTATGATACCACCATTTGTCACCACCCAAAAATCAGATTAAATTTTTCATTTTTCTTTCATACTTACCTGTCCTCTGATCGTGACCACACTCCACAAACAATTAGGTTGTGCGTCAATGCCAGTCCCACCATTCATTCACCATATAACTTAATTCCTTATTAAAGGAAAGCTAAACACATGAGTTTTTCACTAATTCTTCCCATTCATTTACAAGTGTTTACAGTGTCTATACATCCCCGAAAGTTACTTACAAACATGTTACTGTGCTATTCTTATTCAGATACAAGTGTATATACCTCATAATTATGGGTAGCAGTGGATATCAGGAATGCAGTACTCAGTCGTCTCGAAGTCTACTGAAAGAAATCTGTGTAGGAAAATGAAAGGGGCGAGCACTTTAAGCTCAGTAAAGTAATCCTACGAACAAGTAGGTAACCATACTACCTATATGAACATGGTGCCGTGCATAAACCACCCTTTCTCCACACATTTCAAAACAAATGCTACAATTCATGATATCATGTAAAACAAGTTCACATATGGATTTCAAAGAGCATGGAAAACTCAACATGCAAATCCATTTAAATCATTTCATTCTCGTTAAAATTTCACAACAAAGCCAAGACTCAACCCCTCCCTCGGGTGTTCGTGACTCACACAAAATCATGAAATCAAATGCTTTCCAAAGCAATAGTAACATGCGACACAATGAATGTCATGTAAAACTAGTTTATATCACGCATGGGTTTAAATAGCATGGAAATAACGTCATGCAAGTTTCAGTTTAAATCACAATTTCATTCTCATCAAAATCACATCTCAGTCAGGATCCAACCCGTCCCTCGGGTGATCCAGACTCACACAAAAATCCATAAAACGTGCTTCTCAAAACATCAATTTATAACATCCGAGACTAGGCAATATATATATATATATCTCAGGCAAATAACCAAGACTATGGACATATCCTCATGATCCCACTACTACACGGATCCTGTGTGCGGGGTCTCACCACTATCGGGAACCGCCCCAGGAGGTGGGTCAGTCTATCCCGTCGGTCCTGCCCTATCACTCACATCTGAAGATGTCACTCGCATTCGAAGATGCCACTTAATCAATCCCAGCATGATACAACGTACTCCATGCTACTTGCATGGTACTACGTACTCCGTGGACCCAGATCTCATATCAATAATCGTGCCTGTCTCAAAACGCACGTGCGAGCATATTTAATCAGCGTGACACACATTCTACCCGACACTCCAAGCACGGCTCATCGTATGTCTGATAAAATCAGTGGGAGCGGTGCTCCAGCACTCTCATAAAATAAAGGAAAATCTCGTGCGAGCAGAGCTTCAGCATGCGTTTCATAAAATCTTATAAGATCTAGTGTGAGCTAAGCTCCAGCACTCAGTCAAAATCATGTAAAACTAGTGCTCTGTCATAAGAATCAAGTGAAAATCTGGTGCGAGTTAAACTCCAGCACCCTGTCATGAAAATCATATGAAAATCTGGTACGATTTAGACTCTAGCACCTATGCATGTAAAACTCTAGTGCGAGCCCTTGCTCTAGCATTAATGGATGAATTACACAAATCAAAACTCGTGCGAGCTAAGCTCTAGCACGTCACACTTTCATAAAATCACGTAGGCGGCTCTATTATCTCAAAACAATTTCCTAAAGAAATCACATTGTTGAAAATATGTAATGATGTGCATTTTTATTTAAAAGTTAGCCATCCTACCCATGCACGTGTCAAAACACCTCAAAAACAAGCAGGAACTTCTTGTTCTTGCTCCTCCTAACTTTTCCTAATTTTGGAAATTTTACCCTTCACAGGGGTATTTTGATCATTTACCCATTCGGGCACCAAAATTCTTATTTTAAATCTAGACCCTTCAGACAATTTTAGGGAATGTAAATGAGGTCTAAATTGCGTAAAGTTACCTGTAGCAGTCCGTAAAATTCCCTTACCTGGAATCACCTCAGAAACTTATCTTTTTTTTTCTTTTTATTGTTATTTTAATCATTAAAATACTATATTTTTACCAAAATATCTAATAAACTATATATTTTATTATATAATTAATTTATTCAATTTATTTTTCCCTTTTTCGGTATATTTCTCCGTATTATTTTTCGAAATATTGTCCTGAGTGAATTTTCGGTAAATCTAAATAATTTCGGATCTTGATCAATTGGACTCGAAATTCAATATTTTCCTCGTTATTGATTAAGATTTCTTAATTCCATATTTTAATGAAATTTTCTTATCGAATTTATACCAAATTTTGGTCTTTTGATCGTTTTACCCTTCTACACTTTTGAGACCAATTTAGGCCGACTTTCCTTCTTGGACCCACTATAATTTCTCATTTAAAGTTCGTATCTCTGTCCAGACAATTCAAATCTCATAAATTTAATTTGAAATTCCTTAACTATCCATTTTCGGATTTTACGTATGTTCGACTACTTCATTCATATTTATATAATCAGAATCATCCGTCTTATGATTCCATTAACATATAACAATATCCAAACAATGTGTGAATCCTAAGGAAATACGATAAAAATCGGGTCTTATAAAAATAAACTCGATTCATTTGACCACTTATCAGCTTACCCGTAGCTCGACTGCATCGCCAGATTTTTCCCCATTTTTTTTACTTATTTATATTTTTTATTATTATTATTTATTTATTATATATATTATATATATTATTTATTTATTTATTATTATTATTATTATTTAAAATTACATTTTCAAAATAAAAAATATATAATATATTTTTGTATTTATTTTTATTATTTTTAAATACATTTTCAATTTAACAAATATATATATATATATATATATTTTCTTATAACACGTTTTCATTTAATTTTATTGTCTAATTAAGTACAGAAAATTTTGCGGTGTTTACAGTGGGTCACGTCCAACTCGCAGGTCCATAGTAGATCTAACCTTCGTCTAAAAATGGTATATATAAATATTCATTCACGGTACAACGTACTCCATGCTATATGCACGATACAACGTACTCTGTGGATCATTATCATCACATCATATCGTGCCACATCTCAATACGTACGTGTGAGCCTATTTAATTGACGTAATACAGTCTACTCGAAGCTCTTAGCACGACTCCCAACATGTCATAAAACTACATGCGAGTAGTTTCTAGCACGGTTGTAAATGTATAGTAGACATCTAGTGCGAGCAACACTGCAGCACCATGCCATAAAATCCATGTGAAAACTAGTGCGAGCTAGGCTCCAACACAATGCATGAAAAACTCTAGCGCGAGCACCGCTCCAGCACTAATGCATGTATAAACACGTCAAATCTCGTGCGAGCAACGCTCTAGCACGCTTTAATTCCACAAAACTCATGTGGGTGGCTAATTCATTTGCAAAACATGGTTATTAAAACCAAATCAAGCTATTTTCATGCAAATCATTTAAATGCTAGCCAACCTACCTATCTGCATGCTAAAAAGCAATAAAAAGACTCAAGAACATCCTGTTTTTGTTTTTCATGAACTTTTCTAAAATCTCAATTTTTTTGCCCTTCAAACATTCATTTCTTTTCTATGACCCATAAACATTTTAGAAACTGTAATGCGCCCGAAAACACGTACATGTATCTCTAAGAGCCAACAAAATTCCCTTACCTCAATTCACTCGGAAGCAACTTCTTCTTCCTTTCTCGCTTTTTGTGATTAGGCTCTATTTGCTCCGGATATATCCTCAGGAGCTGCAAACATTCATCAATCACATGAATCAATACTGATAACTCATATTCTGACTTCATCCTAGTCAATATATCTTATTGAGCCTAATTCTCTCTTAAGTTCATTTTGACTTTTCTATTCGTTTCACCTAGGCCCATTAGGCTCCTTAGGCTCATTAACTCTCGTTGGATCAAATTCTAGGTCCATTGACCTTATCGAGTCTATTTCATCATGCTTGGCCCATTTTCACATTTGACCATGGCATGGTGGCCGAACACCCATCATGTCATTCTTAGCCAATTCGGCTAACAAACTCACTTAGTTATACTATCTAGCACTTGGTATCCATGTTTTATCCTTAGTTTTCCATTCATTCATGCATTTTCACAAACACCATATATGCACCCTTTATCCATTTCCATAAGTTGATTTCACTAAACCATCTCAAAATCATGCATCTAACATTACTAACACCTTAGTATAATCCTTTCATCATTAAATTAACCACATCTCATTTTCTCACACTAAACCCATTTTTAGGTCATGTTTGATTCATCATGTTTTAGGTAGTTTCAACCAACATTACATACACCAATCAACTCATAACAATGTCTAGACAAACATACTTGGAGTTGGTGTATTGAAAACTCACCTAACTTATCTTTTCTCTTGTTCGAAATTGGAGAAGTTGAAAGTTGATTTCTAACTATGTTGTTCTCCTCCTCCCAATGAACAACTTTGCTCAAAGTAACTTTTCCCAAATCTTTTTGGAAGGGGATGGTATTCTAGAGTAAGAAAGCTTGTTCTTTTTGGGTAAAATGGAGTAGGTGTTTTGTTTTTCTGAGAAAGAAGACTTTGCCATTGGGTTTTTTATAGAATAAGGGTGCTGAAATTGATCTCTTAGGGTAAGAGATCGATCTTCCCTTGGTTTGAGCTATCGAAATATTCAGGTATGTAAGTGTGGGATCGATCTCCTCATTAGGAAGAGATTGATCCTTTCTTGGCAGAGTCAAATGAAGATTGATCTGTTTTGAGGAGGGGATCGATCTGCTTGTGGGAAGGGATCGATCTTTACTAGGTAGAAGCAAATGGAGATCGATATGCTCATGGGGAGAGATCGATCTGCTCTTTGGGAAGGGATCGATCCTTGTTAGGCAGGAGCAAATGGAGATTGATCTACTCATGGGGAGAGATCAATTTGCTCTTAGCAGAATCAAATGGAGATCGATCTACACTTGGAAAGGGATTGATCCTTTCTAGACAGAACCAAACTGAGATTGATCTGCTTGAATAAGAGATCGATCTGCTTTGAATAAGGGATCAATCTAGCCTTATCTACAGGTTTTCAACTGTAGATTATCCTAAAATTCAAAGGAAAACTTTGCCTTTAATTGCTTCACTAGTCATTTTACATTCTATTCACACTTAGAGCATGAAAAGGTTCATTTCTTATTATTCACATACTATGTGACTTGTGTGTACTGCTTGGAATCATAAAAGATATTTAGAGTTCACGTTTGAGTCCTTATATTCAGTCTAAATGTTTTGAGTTCCATTTGTCTAGTCAATGGACACTTTAGCCCTTATTTAGTCATTACATGAATTTATGAATACTCATTTATTCCATTTGCAATTTCATTCAAGCCAAAAGCTCTTCTTATGATTCAATTAACATATGAAAATGTGTTACATCATAAGAATCATAAGGAATACATCACCAAAAGTGGGTCTTACATCATAGCCCAACTGCTTAGTGATGAGAATGTTCACGACCGGGAAAGGAAAGGAAAAAGCGAAAAATTTGTAGCGATTTTAGGTATAAATGGGTCGTGACAATAATATTGATAACACCCGTAATGGGTGAATAATTCATGGGACCAACTTCATCATTTCACCTTTCACCTTGGTTTTTTTTTTCTTTCATTTCATATTTACTCTTCTTTTCGTAAACTCTCATTTCTTATACCTATGGTCCTTTTTTCATCAAAACCTTTTCCTCATGGATTTTGCTTTTCATCTACAAATTTCTTAAACATCCCCTTTCTAATCAGATCTTTCATTTGTTTTTTCACTTCGATGCATCCATTTGTAGCATGATCATAATTTTTATAGAAACCATAGAATTTGTTGTGATCTTTTCCTAGCCTCTTTGTCTCCATTAGTGACTTTGAAAGATTTTCATTATCCATAACTGTGAAAGTCTCATTCCTAGGCTTCCTAAGGGGGTATAAAATTGGTAGGTCCTTCTTGATGGACTTTTCATTCTCATGAACCTATATTGCCTTAAGTTCCTCATTCCTTTTGGTTTGCTTTCCCTTTCAATTGCTCACCTTCTTAACACTTAATCGTCATTGCCTCTTCAGCATGATATACTTTTTGACCCACATTAACAAATCCATAAACATTTATGGTGATTTCTTCATCAAGGACTTGGTGAAATCTTTTTACCTGAGTCCATTAGTGAATGCAAGGATGGTGATTATGTGATCAAGATCTTTGACACTGAGTATCTCTTAACTAAACCTTATAACAAATTTCATCAAAACCTCATTCTCATTTTGCTTGACAAACATGAGCATGATGGATGTCTTCTTATAGATAATGTTAGTAACAAAATTGATCAATGATGCTTCTGTAAAGAACTTATCAACCCTAGCTTGAGCAAAGAGTACCATGACCATGTTACCTTCTTAAGGGTAGTTAGGAGAGCTTTGCACATAATGGTGACGTATGCGCCTTGGATTGACATATTTGTGTGGAACAATTCCATGTGGTCAATTAAGTATATAGATCGATCGTACATCTCTATCGTTGGTAGTTTGAATCCCCTAAGTGGTTTTGCCATGTCTATCTCTTTTGTGAATAGTGAGCTTCCTAAAGTATCAAGGTCTAAGTATGTTGCATTTTTTGCCACTCATCGCTCCACGTTCTCCATCTCAGCTTGTATGTCCTGTTAGTTCTTGTTGAAGTCTGTGAGCTTTCTTGGTTTAACAAGATTCTCTCTCAAATTAACTTACGTCCTTCCTTCGTCTTTGTCAAGTCTTTGGTTTAACTTTCTTATCACTCTTCTCTTCTTAATCCTCTCTTAAATCCATGACTGACATGGAATCTTCACTTTTGCTTCATTTTCTATAGCTTGCTTCCCTATTCACCAAGAGCTCTATAGGAGTTAAGAATATTGTAGGGGAGCGTATGAACCCGATGCAGATGCAACACTAAGTTCCCACGATAGACTCTCGTCTCATCTTCGTCATCACTTTTCTTCATAACAAAATCTGTGGTGAAGGGATGAGAGGTCGTTAGTGTTCTAGGGCATCATTGTTTGTCCATCTTTTATGTTATAGGTCGAGTCATTTGATGTTCCTTAACAATATTGCTCAAATTGCAGATGCCACTCTTGAGTTGGCTTATCTTGACACCTCTCACACCCTTTCCTCCTCAACTGAGTTGAGCTATGGGCATGCTAAAGTTAGCTCCTTCTTCTGGCCCTTATTGATGTAAGGACCTTTGTGGTTCTTTTATGGTTCTTTTATGGTTTCTAGTGGTGTAACTTTTATAAGAGAAGTTCTTAGAGGTGGAGTCATCTCCCTCCTCATTCTGCTAGAGGGGTGTAGATGACTTCTCAACACATGACTAGAACTTTCTCATCCTATTACTCTTTTATGGATGAGATTGTTGGTGTAGGTGAGATGCACTGCCCAAGCTACCTTAACCTCCCTTGAAATTGTTCTTAGCAAAAGTTTTGTATTGAGGAACTACCTTTAGTTCAACTCTTAATGAAAACATCAATTGTTGCGGGTGCAAACAGTGTTACCCAAATAAAGAGATACCAAGATATACGTGGTTCGATAAAGGTTCCTGTAAGACCTGAAATTATATCGTAATTTCTTATAAAGGATTGAAAATGGTCACAAATTTAAACGAATGAGATTCGGACTGGAGATAAGGATTTAAAATAAGAAATAAGTGAGTGTTCATGATGAAAGTTCGATTGGATTGATCCTGAACACATACAAGAGTAAAACGATCAAAAGATCAAAATTCAGTATAAATTCGATAAGAAAATTTTAATTAAAAATAAGGATTAAGGACATCTTGATCAATGAAGGAGAAATTATCGAATTCCGAGTCCAATTGATCAATATCCGAAATTATTAAGGTTTACCGAAAATTCACTTGGGACAATATCCCGAAAATATAGAGAAAATATACCGAAAAAGGGTTAAAATATAATAAATTAATTAAATAAATTAATTTAAATAAAATATGATTTTAGTTGATATTTTTGAGAATTTTAAAAATATTTTAATGAATATAATAATAATAAATAAATTATAAATAATAATAATAAAAATAATAATAATAATTAAAAAATCAGAAGACTGAAAATACGGGGAGAGAGAAACCCGTGGAAACGAAATTGAAGGGCGACCGAGGAAGACAAGAGCACCGGACGACCACCGGCGACCCAGTGGCCAGGCGCAGGGCTAAAAAAGGAAGAGGACGTCGACGCGACCTCCCTGGTACCGACGACGTGACCCACTGACGCTGGAATCCGACGGATCGAGGGAGAGAAGCCACAGAGAGGAGAAGCGGAATCGACAGCCACCGGCGTCGATTCAGCCTTAGCCACAGCCAACTGAAGCTTCCCCATACGGTACTGAGCTGATTGGTGGTGAAAACGACCCAGGAAACGGCGGCCAGCGCTGGCAACAGCGAGAAAGGAAAATGGGTACCGACGCTGAAAGGGAGAAGAGCCGGACCGACCACTTTTCAACCACCGTTGGTGAAACCGAGGCCAGATTCATGAATTGGACTACCCCGCGGAGCTACTGGAGGCAGAAGCCGGTGAAGAATTGGTCAGCAGATCTCTGAACGACGAAGAAGAAAATCAAACAGGACTGAATTTGACCGGTCTGAACCGGGTTGAACCGGACCGAACCGGTTCAGCCAAGAAAGAGAGGAAAATGGGGAAAAGGAAGAAAAAAATAAAAAGAAAAAAAAAAGGGAAGAATTTTTAGGGATAGGACGAACTTCAGGTAAGTCGGTAAGAGGTCAAAATTGATCGATTTAATTTTTGAGAAATTTATTTAAATTATATTTGATCAAAAATTAACCCGAAATTAAATATAAAATTGTGTAGTTCAACGATAAATCGTGTACGTGAACCCGATCGAACTTCGATTTATGCACCATCGCATAATCTCGGGCAAGTAAAGCTCATTTACGATAATTTATGTAATTTTTTGCGTATTAAAGACTTATTTTACGAATTACGGATTAAATTTCGCATTTAGGGAATTATATTGGGATTTTTAAATTAATTGCTGTAAATGATATACGGGCTATCCAAAGAGTTTGGAACGAAGCCCAATAGGTATTGAGACCCAATACACCCGAAGAAGGGATTTAATAAGTGGAAACGGGCTGAAAATTGGTCGAGGCCCATTAAGATGCAATCGGGCCCAATAAAGTAAAATAGGCCTAATAAAGTAAAATGGGCCCAATAATTTAGATTCGATCAGTAAGAGTGGAATACTGATAAATATATTAGAACTGACCCAAATATGAGGATATATGCAGCTCCGTAGACTTGGTTGGAGCGAATTTGGATTGAGAGACCTGGTATCATCGAGATGGGATAAACTTGCTCGTGATTCCAGGTATGGGAAATTTACGGACTGCTAGAGGTAGCTTTATGAAATTTCAACTTCATTTGTAGTCTCTTAAAGTGTCTCAAGGGTCTAGATTTAAGATAAAAAATTTAGTGCCCCGGATGGGTAAATTACCAAAATACCCTTATGAAAGGTAAAATTTCCAATTTTAGAAAAAGTTGGGAGTAGCAAGAACAAGAGGTCCTTGCATGTTCTTGAGGTGTTTTGACACATGCATAGGTAGGATGGCTAATTTTTAAATAAAATGCATAGCATTACATAATTTTAATCAATGTTGATTTTCTCTGAAATTGATTTGAGAAATGTAACCACCTACGTGATTTTATAGAAATGTGACGTGCTAGAGCTCAACTCGCACGAGTTTTGATTTGTGTGATGCATGCATTAGTACTGGAGCAAAAGTTCGCACTAGAGTTTTACATGCATAAGTGCTGGAGTCTAACTCGCACCAGATTTTCATATGATTTTGTGACAGGGTGTTGGAGTCTAACTCGCACCAGATTTTCACTTGATTATTTATGACACAGTGCTAGAGCCTAGCTCGCACTAGTTTTACATGATTTTGACAGAGTGCTGGAGCTTAGCTCGCACTATTCTTATGAGATTTTATGAAACGCGTGCTGGAGCTTGGCTCACACGAGATTTTCCTTGATTTTATGAGAGTGCTGGAGCATCGCTCACACTGATTTTATGAGACATGCAATGAGTTGTGCTTGGAGCGTCGGGTAGACTGTGTGTCACGTTGATTAAATATGCTCGCAAGTGCGTTTTGAGATAAGCACGATTATGGATATGAGATATGAGTCCACGGAGTACATTATACCGTGCAAGTAGCATGGAGTACGTTGTACCATGCTGGGATTGAGTATGTGGCATCTTTGGATGTGTGGCATCTTCGGATGCATGGCATCTTCGGATGCGAGTGGCATCTTCGGATGCGAGTGATCGGACAGGGCCGACGAGATGGACTGACCCACCTCTCGGGGTGATCCCTGATCGTGGTGAGACCCCGCACACTAGGATCCGTTTATCAGTGGGATCACGAGGACATTGGTCATCGTCCTAGTTATTTGGCTGAGATATATACATATATTACCTAGTCTCACATGTTGATGTTTTGAGAAACTCCTTTTGTGTGAGTCTGGATCACCCGAGGGAGGGGTTAGATCCTGACTGAGATAAGATTTTGATGAGAATGAAACTGGGTTTTAAACTGAATTTGCATGATGTTATTTCCATGCTATTTAAAACTATGAATGATGTAAACTGGTTTTACATGATATTTATTGGATCGCATGGTACTATTGCTTTGAAAAGCATTTGATTTCATGGTTTTGTATGAGTCAAGAATACTCGAGGGAGGGGTTGAGTCCTGGCTGTGTTGTGAAATTTTGACGAGAATGCAATGTTTTAAATGGATTTGCATGTCGAGTTTTCCATGCTTTTGAAATCCATATGTGAACTTGTTTTACATGACATAATGACATCATGAATTGTAACATCAGTTTTGAAATGTGTGAAGAAAGGGTGGTTTATGCACGGCACCACATTCGTGTAGATAGTATAGTTGCTTTCTTATTTGTAGGATTTCCTTACTGAGCTTGATGTGCTCACCCCTTTCATTTTCCTACACAGATTTCCTACAGTAGACTTTGAGGCAATTGAGTACTGCATTCTTGATATCCATTGCTACCCATCATTTTGAGGTATATACACTTGTACATATTGTATCTAAATAAGAGTAGCACAGTAACATGTTTGTAAGCAACTATCGGGGATGTATAGATAATGTAAACACTTGTATATGAATGGAAAAGAATAAATGAAAAACTCATGTGTTTACCTTTTTCTGTAATAAGGAATTAAGTTATATGGTAAATGAATGGTGGGACTGGCATTGACGCATAGCCCAATTATTAGTGGAGTGTGGTCATGATCAGAGGACAGGTACTTATGAAAGAAAAATGAAATATTAACTCTTATTTTTGGGTCGTGACAAATGGTGGTATCAGAGCGAAATTGGACTGATGTGTGTTAGTGTCAGTAATTAAGAAAGTACATCCCCGTGTTACTGTGCTTGGTTAGATACAATAGTGTATATCGAGATGGGTTTTAACTCAGAAATGATTTAGAATGCAAGAATATAGGCATTTTACCTATATTAGTCACGGTAGATGAGGTAGAGCACAAGGCAGAGGTCGTAGAGGTAGGCCTGAGCCTGTGAGTCGTGTTGAGTCGACTTATGAGAACCAGGATGAGATTGAATGGAGGCTGATATTGAGCATGCCCCACAGAGTCTGATAGAGAGATCAGATAGTATTGAGACACGCTTCGCGAGGTTAGAGTGGAGTGTGGAGACTATTTGGGGAGTTAATTGCTCAGAGTATGCATGGGATTTGAGGGTGAGTCGGGGCATTGGTGGATGTCTGCTCGACCCATCTTAAGTGTTAGACATCCAGAGATGACATGAGAAATATTTTGGATGTATTCCGGTGACAGAATATCCTGGACACTACTTAAAGGAAATTACAGATAAAAATTTGTACTCTGACCTAGAGGAACTGATTGATCGATGAGTATGAAACTCAATTTATATCCCTGGGTAGGTATTACCCTGGTACTATGGGTAATGAGAGTCGGAAAGCCCAAAGGTTCATGGAAGGGCTCAAATTGTCGATTAGAGTCCGATTGGTCCCGTTAGATATCACTACCTATGCCGAGGCAGTGCGCAGACCACAGTTGTGTGAATAAGATCATGTGTTTCACGCTTTTGAGATTGGGAAAGGTAGTAAGGGCCGAAATAGAGACAGAAGAGAATAGAGAATGACAGAGATGTCAGAACGGGAAAAAGGTAGTTTGGTAAGAGATTAGAGTTGATGAGTCATAGGATAAGATGATTGGTAAGGCCCCAGTGTATCCAATTTCAGCACTTTTGAGGGGTATTGTGATTAGAGGACCCCGACCTGCTCCATAGCAGTGTAAGCAGTGTAGGATGTGTGGTAGATACCACAAAAGTAGGGCCTACACCTATACTTTATTGACTAAAATAGGTGTTAAGTGTGGTAAGACGGGCCATTTATTTAATGATTGCTGAGAGTTGGGTGAGACTGCCTTATATAAGGGCAAAGAGAGAGAGAAAACCCTGTTGATATTTTTGCACCGAAAAGGGAGGCCACAATCGAAGAGAAAGGGAAAGTAGGCTGTTGGACGAGGGCGAATGTATGCCTTGGACCAGGACACTACTGATGTTTGATATGATGTGGTGAAAGATACCACACTGGTTATGAATAATGAAGTAATTATTTTAATTGATCCTGGTGCCACGCATTTATTCATGTCGCCTTCATTTGCATATAAGTTAGTGAAAGACATGAATGCCTACACCCTTGGGCACAACGCTGATAGTTAGCATCCCAATGGAGGAGGGTTAACTAACGAAAATAACTATAAAGAGATTATAAGTCGAAAACAGGGAAAGAAGTATTAGTTAGCCAATTTTATTCAATGGACTATGAATAATTTGAAATAATATTTGAGAATAAATTGGTCGGCTGCAAATTATGTTGTTCAGATTTCTATCCTAAGATAGTGATATGGTTACCCCTGAAAAGTATACTGTAAGTTTTGACAAAAAAAAGGGTGTAGCAATTGAAATTAAAGGAGTAAATGATTGTACTCACGGAATGAGTAATGACAGAGTTTGTTATAAGTGATATACGAAATAAGATAAGCTTTGAGATGTGATAGATTATGAATACAAGATATATTGGAATAAGAGGCGTATACAAGGTAAGTAATTTGGATTAAGCTATATGTAGTGAATATGAATTGCGACCAAGGATAAGGGGTGGATATATCCATAACCAGTCCATGTGGTTAAGTCTGAGGGTTAATAAAGTTATTTCAAAATACCTCCCCACCTGAAGACTTGACAGTGTCTAGAACTACACATCACCTATAAATTGAAATCAACAGTCGTAATATATACATTTAAAATTAGGGTACCTTTACTGGCACGATAAAAAAATATAGAATTCGATTAATCATGAAGGTTTAAAAAAATTAAAATTTCATAAAAGCCATTAATATAAGAAAAAAGGTAATGACGCAGGTTAGTATCTTGAACGGAAGCAATTTCGAAATAACATTATACGTTTATGCATACATAGGTCAAGGATATGGGTGATTGAAATATTTAGTGGAACTCAACTACGATGAGGTATTTAAACTTTACCTGGACCGATTTGTTATCATCCTTATTGATGATATTTTGGGTGTATTTAAAGTCCAGGGAAAATTATAAGCAACAATTGGAAATTGTTTTTACAGATGGTTTGTTGAGAGTTCTCAAAATGGACTACTTTGTTGACACGTATAAATAAGAAAAGTGGTATTTGAATGGGATGATAAACGTGATAGGAGTTTTAGTGCATTGAAGTATGAACTGACCACCGCATTTATTTTCACCATACCCAACAGATTAAGAGGTTTCTCAGGGTATATGGATGTCTTGAAACTAAGATTGGGTTGTGTATTGATGCAAAATGGGAAGATAATCGATTATGGACCCATACAACTCAAGGATTATGAAAAAAACTATTTGGCCCAGGATTTAAAGCCGACAGTTGTAGTGTTTACACTGAAGGTATGGCGCCACCACTTATACGGTGAGAATTTTCAGGTATGCACTGATCATAAAAGCCTTGAATATCTGTTTTCACGGAAAGAATAGAATATGAGATAACATAGTGTGTTAGAGCTTCTGAAGGATTATGATTGTGGAAATTGTACCACCCAGGAAAGGCTAATGTAATGGTTGATGCCTTGAACATAAAGAGCCTTGGGATGGTATCACATATGATGGTCAGGGAGCGTGATCCGCTAGAGTAGTTGTGAGCCTCAATCGTGATGTTATGGGAAGCTATGGGAACCCGACTGAGTGTTAGCACAACTTTTCATCCTCAGACAGATGGTCAGTCAAAGGGGACTGTACAAGTCTTGAGGATATGATGAGAGTGTGTGCCATTGATTTTATAAGCTCCTGGGATGATCAGTTGTTACTAATCGAATTCGCCAATAATAACAGTTGTCACTTGAGTATCAGGATAAAATTATGTGAGGCATTGTATGACCGTAGGGAGTTATTTCCTGACTTAGATAATAAGAAGTGGGTGACAGATAAAGAATTGCTCTCGAATTTATAAGACAAACCGCTGCAGATGTTCAGTTGATTTGTGAGAGATTAAGAACACCTCAGAGCATATAGAAAAGTTATGCTGACAAGAGACAGAAACCATTGGAATTCACTGAGGGTGAATCGGTATTGTGGCAGTTACATGTCCTAAGAACATAACGAGATTCGAAAAGAAGGCAATTGAGTTTCGTTAGATTGAATCCTTTGAGAGATTAGACAAAGTGAGAGATAAGACTTGTAGGTTGGCGTTACCACTTAAATTAGCAGGCATCCACAATGTGTTCCATCTTTTGATGCTTCGAAAATACTATTCGGACCAGCATATGTGATCGGATATGAGCTCTAACAGCTTAGCTCGATGAAAGTATAACGTACGTTGAAAAACTTGATACGGGTGTTAGACGGAAGGAGAAAGTGTTGAGGTTTAAGACGATCTCCCTAGTAAAGTCCTTTGGTAGTAGTACACTCCGAAAAAGTCATATGAGAATTAAAGAGTAAGATACGATACACTTACGCAGAGTTGTTTATTGACCCATTTGACTTGGTTCTAATTTGGAGGTCCAAATTTCTTAAGTGGAGGAGATTATGTAAGACCCGAAATTATATCGTAATTTCTTATAAAGGATTGAAAATGGTCACAAATTTAAACGAATGAGATTCGAACTGGAGATAAGGATTTAAAATACGAAATGAGTGAGTGTTCATGAAGGGAAGTTAGATTGGATTGATCCCGAACACATACAAGGGTAAAACAGTCAAAACATCAAAATTCGGTATAAATTCGATAAGAAAATTTTAATTAAAAATAGGGATTGAGGACATCTTGATCAATGAAGGAGAAATTATTGATTTTCGAGTCCAATTGATAAAGATCCGGAATTATTAAGGTTTACCAAAAATTCACTCGGGACAATATCCCGAAAATACGAAAAAAATATATTGAAAAGGGGTTAAAATACAATAAATTAATTAAATAAATTAATTTAAATAAAATATGATTTTAGTAGATATTTTTGAGAATTTTAAGAATATTTTAATGAATATATTAATAATAAATAAATTATAAATTATAAATAATAATACTAATAATAAAAAATCAAAAAACTGAAAACGCGGGGAGAGAGAAACCCGCGAAAACGAAACCGAAGGGCGACCGAGGAAGACAAGAGCACCGAACGACCACCGACGACCCAGCGCCCATGCGAAGGGCCGAAAAAGGAAGAGGACGTCGGCCCAACCTCCCTGGTACCGACGACGCAGCCCACCGACATCGGAAACCTGCGAATCGAGGGAGAGAAGCCACAAAGAGGAGAAGCGAAATCGACGGCCACCGACGCCGATTCGGCCCTAGCCACCGCCAACTGAAGCTTCCCCATGCGACACCGAGCTGATTGGTGGCAGAAACGGCCTGGGAAACGGCGGCCAGCGTCGGCAACGGCGAGAAAGGAGAATGGGTACCGATGCCAGAAGGAAGAAGAGCCAGACTGGCCATCGTTGGTGAAACCGAGGGTAGATTCGTGAATCGAACTACCCCGCGGAGCTACTGGAGGTGGAAGCCAGTGAAAACTGACCGACAGAGCTTCGAACAGTGAAGAAGAAAACTGAATCGGTTGAACCAGACCGGTTTGAACCGGGTTGAACCGGACTGAATCGATTCAGCCAAGAAAGAGAGGAAAAATGGGGAAAAAGGAAGAAAAAGAGAAAAAGGAAAAAAATGGAAGAATTTTTGGGGATACACCGGACTTCGGGTAAGTCGGTAAGAGGTCAAAATTGACCGATTTGATTTTCAAAAAATTTATTTAAATTATATTTGATCAAAAATTAACCCGAAATTAAATATAAAATTATGCAGTTCGACGATAAATCGTGTATGTGAGCCTGATCAAACTTCGATTTGCTCACCATCGCATAATCTCGGGTAATTAAAGCTCATTTACGACAATTTATGTAATTTTTCACGTATTAAAGATTTATTTTACGAATTACGGATTAAATTCCGCATTTAGGGAATTATATTGGGATTTTTGAATTAATTGTCGTAAATGATATACTGGCTATCCAAAGAGTTTGGAACGAAGCCCAATAGGTATTGAGAGCCCAATACACCCGAAGAAGGGATTTAATAAGTGGAAACGGGCTGGAAATGGGTCGAGGCCCATTAAGATGCAATCAGGCCTAATAAAGTAAAACGGACCCAGTACTTTAGATTCGATCAGTAAGAGTGGAATACTGATAAATATATTAGAACTGACCCAAATACGTGGTTATATGCAGCTCCGTAGACTTGGTTGGAGTGAATTTAGATTGAGAGACCTGGTATCATCGAGATGGGATAAACTTGCGCGTGATTCCGGGTAAGGGAATTTTTCGGACTGCTAGAGGTAGCTTTATGAAAATTTAACTTCATTTGCAGTCTCTTAAAGTGTCTCAAGGGTCTAGATTTAAGATAAAAATTTTAGTGCCCCGGATGAGAAATTACCAAAATACCCTTGTGAAGGGTAAAATTTCCAAATTTAGGAAAAGTTGGGAGGAGCAAGAACAAGAGGTCCTTTCTTGTTCTTGAGGTGTTTTGACACATGCATGGGTAGGCTGGTTAACTTTTAAATAAAATGCACAACATTGCATAATTTTAATCAATGTTGATTTTCTCTGAAATTGATTTGAGAAATGTAGCCGCCTACGTGATTTTATAGAAATGTGACGTGCTAGAGCTCAGCTCGTACGAGTTTTGATTTGTGTGATGCATGCATTAGTGCTGGAGCAAAAGCTCGCACTAGAGTTTTACATGCATAAGTGCTGGAGTCTAACTCACACCAGATTTTCATATGATTTTGTGACAGGGTGCTGGAGTCTAACTCGCACTAGATTTTCACTTGATTATTTATGACACAGTGCTGGAGCCTAGCTTGCACTAGTTTTACATGATTTTGACAGAGTGCTGGAGCTTAGCTCTCACTATTCTTATGAGATTTTATGAAACGCGTGCTAGAGCTTGGCTCGCATGAGATTTTCCTTGATTTTATGAGAGTGCTGGAGCATCACTCGTACTAATTTTATGTGGAATGCGATGAGTCATGCTTGGAGCGTCAGGTAGACTGTGTGTCACGCCGATTAAATATGCCCGCAAGGGTGTTTTGAGACAGGCACGATTGTGGATATGAGATATGGGTCCACGGAGTACGTTGTACCGTGTAAGTAGCATGGAGTATGTTGTATTATGCTGGGATTGAGTATGTGGCATCTTCGGATGCTTGGCATCTTTGGATACGAGTGGCATCTCCGGATGCGAGTGGCATCTTCTGATAAGAGTGATTGGATAGGGCCGACGGGATGGACTGACCCACCTCCTAGAGCGATCCCCGATCATGGTGAGACCCCGCACACTAGGATCTGTGTAGCAGTGGGATCACGAGGACATATGGCCATCGTCCTAGTTATTTCCCCGAGATATATACATATATTGCCTAGTCTCACATGTTGATGTTTTGAGAAACTCGTTTTGTGGATTTTTGTGTGAGTCTGGATCACCCGAGGGAGGGGTTAGATCCTGACTGAGATAAGATTTTGATGAGAATGAAATTGGGTTTTAAACTGAATTTGCATGATGTTATTTCCATGCTATTTAAAACCATAAATGATGTAAACTGGTTTTACATGATATTCATTGTATCGCATGGTACTATTGCTTTGAAAAGCATTTGATTTCATGGTTTTGTGTGAGTCAGGAATACCCAAGGAGGGGTTAAGTCCTGACTGTGTTGTGATGTGTTGTGAAATTTTGACGAGAATGCAATGTTTTAAATGGATTTGCATGTCGAGTTTTCCATGCTTTTGAAATCTATATGTGAACTTGTTTCACATGACATCATGAATTGTAACATCGGTTTTGAAATGTGTGGAGAAATGGTGGCTTATGCACGGCACTACGTTCATGTAGGTAGTATAGTTGCCAACTTGTTCGTAGGATTGCCTTACTGAGCTTGATGTGCTCACCCCTTTCATTTTCCTACACAAATTTCCTCCAGTAGACTTTGAGGCAACTGAGTACTGCATTCCTGATATCCGTTGCTTCCCATCATTTTGAGGTATATACACTTGTACATATTGTATCTAAATAAGAATAGCACAGTAACATGTTTGTAAGTAACTGTCGGGGATGTATAGATAATGTAAACACTTGTAAATGAATGGAAAAAAATAAATGAAAAACTCATATGTTTACCCTTTTCTGTAATAAGGAATTAAGTTATATGGTAAATGAATGGTGGGACTGGCATTGACGCACAGCCTAATTAATAGTGGAGTGTGGTCACGATCAGAGGACAGGTAAGTATGAAAGAAAAATAAAAACTTTACTCTGATTTTTGGGTCGTGACAGTTCCTATATCCACAAAGGTAGTTGAGTGTTCTAATATGTAATTGGTGTAAACCAGACAGTTCAGTAGTTACAAGTCTCTCGTTAAGATTGGTCTGGTGTCCAACATGACCAATGTACAATTAGATAGCAAAGAATAAGATGTAGAGTAACATAAACAGAGCCTTGGCAGTGATGAGAGCCAAAAGATCCTTATACCTTGGGATGGTAGTCTATTTAAGGCATTTGGGGGCACTGAGATCATACCATGTGTTACTATCTAGTATAGTTGACTTTCTAAGAGGGATTAGTCTCTCTTCAAGCCAAGAAATTAAGAGAGACAATGAGACTAAACACTGTTTAGGTTAGGCCTATTAAGCTAAGCTAAACTTGGGAATCATTGGGTTAAATCCATCCCTAACGCCATACCTTAACATTATCTCAATTTCTCATAATAAAAAACAAAGTAAAATGACATTTCCCACAAATATAAGAATAACAAATAAGAAATTAGGAAACAAACCCTTTTTTTTTATATAAGAATAAGACGAACGAGCAAACAAATGGCTTTTTCCTTTAAATCCACAAACACAAGTGACAGATTAAATAAAATTATATATAAGAATAAAAACCAAAAAATAGGTAAAAATAAGTATACAATGAATCCTAGAAATAGGAAAGGGGGTTTTCATGCCAGATGAGGGTTTTTTTACACCAAATCTCTTTATGTAGGAACCATATGAGGCAAGCGATCCTTTGATAATAAAAGCGAGTTGAAAAAGAAATGTAGTTTTTTTTTACACCAGATGTGGCAAGGCGAGTCAAGATAAAAAGAGGGGTTTTTGACACCAAATAAGCTAAGATAAAAGCGAAAGGCGAGTCAAGAAAGAATAAGGGTTTTTTTATATATATACTAGATGGGTTAAGCTTAATTGGTAAAGGCAAAATGCGAAAGACATAAATACTAAGGCAAAGATGAGTGAATGAATGAGTTTGACTTGGAATATATTGTTTAAATATATTCTAATTTCTAGAAATAAAAGCTATGGTCAAAGTAAAAAACCATAGCTAAAACAATAAAATCGAAAACATACACTATGTCTATTTAAAAAAAAAAAGCATGGTCTTTATTAATCTATGAACAAGGAAATATATAAAGGTTATTTAATTTTTCAGGTAAATAGACTATGTTGTTATCATAAAAGACTACGCTTAGCCAAAAGAAACGCAATCTTGGATACTACTTGTATTATTTAGTGAATCTTATTTTTAATTCTTTGCTTCGCAACATCTAAATTATATATGACGTAAAATAAATCATAGAAATATAAATTAATTAACTTCTAATTAATAATTAAAGCAAAAAGACTTGGACATTGCTTAATACTCTATTTAATGAATTGTTTTTTTTATTTCTTTGTATTTATTACATTATATTGCAACATCTAAATTATATTGTCATCATCATCATCATCATCATCATCATCATCATCATAGCCTTTAGCTCAATACTAAGGTAGGATATATGAACCAATATATGAACTCACAGTAAGTCGTCAGTATGAATTCTCCTCCCTCACTCATTCTTATCTAAAGTAATGTATTCTTCCAACTCACGTTTTATCATATCTTTTTGGATAACTTATTTCCAGATCTTTTTAAGACTTCCCCTAACCCTAACCCTTTTTATATCATTCATAGCCTCAACTCTCTATATTAGAGCGTCAATAGGTCTATGTTGTATGTATCCAAACCAACGTAAATAACTTTCACTAATCTTGTCTTCGATAGGTGGCACTCTAACCTTTTTGTGAATGTCTATATTTCTCATTCTATCTTTTCTTGTATATCAATACATAGTTTTCCTATTTTTACTACACTTATATTTTGTGTATGTAGTCTTTTCGTTGCCTAACCTTCACTACCATAGGCAATATTATTCTAACAACTGTCCTATAAAACTTACTTTTCAATTATATAGGAATTCCTTTGTCACACAACACATCTTTAGCACTTCTCCACTTACTCCAGCCAGCCTGTATCCTATGGGTCACATCATCATCAATCTCTCAATCCATTTGTACAATCGACCCCTAATATTTAAAATAATCTCGCTTAGAAATAGCCACCCCATCTAGCATCACTATGTTTCGATCTTCCTCTTTGTTTAAACTGAATTTACATTTCATGTATTCAATCTTTACTTTGCTTAACTTGAATCCTTAATTCTGACAGCTGTCTCCACAGTTCTAACTTCACATTAACCTCTACCCGAGTCTCAGCACATAAGATAATATCATTTGTAAATATCATACACCAAGGTACATTATCCTAAATAGATTTTATCAGCTCATCCATTATTGTAGCATATAACAATAGACATAGCGTCGACTTTTGATGTAATCTTACTATGATAGGAAATTCACTTGTTTTCCCTCCACATGTCTCAACGTTTGTCCTTGAATCTCCATATATGTCCTTAATTATTTCAATATATTTCATAGGGACTCTTTTCTTCATTAAAGACCATCATAATACCTCTATAGGCACTTTATCATATGTTTTCTCCAAGTCTATAAGAACCATGTGAAGATATTTACTTTGTACTTGAGAACACTCCACAAGTTTTCTAAGCAAGTGTATTGATTCCATAGTTGATTTGCAGACATAAAATCAAATTGATTCTCTAATATCTCTATTGTTTTCTTTAATCTTCGTTTTATCACTCTTTCTCATAATTTCATCGTGTGACTCATTAGTTTAGGCCTCGATAGTTATAACAACTTTAAACGTCTCTCTTTTTCTTATGAAAAGGTACTTAGACACTCTTCCTACATTCCTTAAGCATCTTTTTATGCATCAAATCTTATTAAAAAAGATTTGTCAACTACCTAACCTCACCTCTCTAAGGTATTTTCAAACTACGATAGGAATATCATCAGGTTATGTGCATAAAGCATCGGTTTCCTCAAGAGGCATCGAGATATTGTCCAAAATTTTGTTTTATGCATCGTTAAATAGCTTGTTGAAATAATCACGCCATTTTCTTTAATATAATTGTCTTTGATTAGAGTTTTTTAGTGCTCATCCTTGACACATTTTGCGATTCCAAGGTTGTGACTCTTTTTCTCTCTTGCCCATGTTAATCTATATATATATATATATATATATATATATATCTCTTCCTCTCCCTCAATTGTGTCAAACTTGTTATAGATCACTCTCACAGCATTCACCTTAGCTTCGCCACTACCCTTTTTACCTCATTCCTAGCTAACTTGTATTTTGTGAAACTCTCTTCGGTGTTGTTCATTTACAAAATCTTTAAACATTTGCACTTAAGCTTAATAACCTTCTGTAACTGATTCAGTCCACCATGTTACATCATTTTTAGTTGGTGCTCTTTTGTTTGATACTCCTAGTATCTCCTTACCCACCTCCTGAATGTGCTTTAGCATCTTGTTCTACAATGTATTTAGGTTCTCTTCCATTATACAATCTTTATTATGGATCTAACTATTTTCACATACAGTATGACAATCTTCTTTTAACTTCCACCATCGAATCCTTGTAGCTCCTTCCTATTGGTTCTTTTAATACCATTTATAAATTTTCATGTCTAAGACCAACAGACTTTATTACATGGTAACACTCTCTGTAAGACCCTCAAATTCATAAGTATATACATGGACATGCTAAGTGAAGCATAAATGATGTAAAGTCCATAAATTGAATGTAAACACTTGTAATATGAGTTTGTGATGTACATACAAGTTTCGTTATGTATGAATAATAAGAAATGGACTTTTGTAGATGATGAATGTGAGTGGAATGGAAAATGAGTGGTGTAGTAAAATGGAATGAAGTATGCATAAATTGCATAAATGGTTATATCCCATTTGGTTGTAAATTGTATACCTTTGGTTATACAATGAATGCACACAAGTCTTAACGTATATAAAGTAGGAATGGATGTCATTTTCAAGCCTTAAAGGTAATTGGATGAGAAAATGACTATGGAAGCAAAATAAATAAAGTTTGGTGTGTGTTTACTGCAGTAAAATCTGGAAAATATGAATGAGAGATTGATCTCATGAGATGAGAGATCGATCTGGAAGAGCAAAAAATGCTCGAACAAGAGCAATGGAATAGGGGAAGATCAATCTCCAAGAGGGTCAGATCGATCTGCTAAGTATTCTGTGAAGAAGGAATCGATCCCTAGAGGGCCAGATCGATTTCCTTAAGCTACTCACTTGTAACAGATCGATCTCATGCAAGAGCATATCGATCTCCTTAAGGTTTTGTGTTGTTAATATCGATATCATGCTTGGAAGCAGATTGATCTCATTAAGCCTGAAAGGTCGGTTTAGAGAGGAAAAAGTGCAGGGCAGATCGATCTCATTGAAGAGAAGATCGATCTCATAGAGACAATTCTATAAATACTGGACTTTTGCACTTCAGTTTGCACGAGAGAAACTATTCCATTCAAGAGCAAAAGTGTAACCTAACATCCCTACACTAGGAAAATTCAGTTTGTGATCAATTTTGAATGAGATATAGTTTAGCAAAGTTGTTCTTGGCAAAGAGGAGAAAAACATACTTGGAAACAAGAGATTGGAATCAAGGATTTCAAGAGCAAGGAGGATTTTACCATTTTAGTGAAAAAGGAAGGAAATCTCAGCTAGGTAAGATTTAATGCACCAAGTTGATATATGTTAAACTAGGTGTATTGATGAGTTGATTGGTATATGTATGAAATGTTGGAAATGAAAGGAGCATGAAAAATCACCATGACCTAGATATTGATGAGAAAATGAGGAAATGATGAGGAAATGGTTTAACATTGATTTAATGATGGAATATGCATGTATGGAAGATTATAAGGCAATCTTATGAAATGCATAAATTAGAAATGAGGAGAAATAAAGATAGTTATGTGAAAATGGGATTTAATACCATATTGGGAGAAAATAGTGAGATGATGTGTTTAATTGAGATTTGACAATTTAAATGAGTATATAGAGAAATACTAACGCTAATAATCATGACAGCTTCAAAAAATCATCGTGGAAGCTGCTCAGACTGCGAAAGTGAGTTGCATTGAGGAAGAGAGCTCACTTGACGTGATCTGAGGTAAGGGAATTGCGTGAGTAGTTGGAGATGGCTACACGTATTTCGAATAGAATTTCAATATTATATTCTATATGAATTCCCTTAAAGAGACATGTGGTTGTGATAAAAATAAATGAGAATAAGTGGATTTTATCGAAAAATAGGGTGAAATTACCTAAGAAGCATGGTATGGCCCAAAATGCATGAGCTGCATGATAGGATGGCTAATGTTTTTCTAATTATGCGAAAACCGCACATTTAAGTGCTTATTTAATTTATTGTGTGAAATTTGAGTTGAATAGCCATCTATTTGGTTTTATGTGAAAACCACAAGTGCTAGAGGATACTCGCACTATATTTTGAGAGATGCATCATAAAGTACTTGAGTGTATACTCATACTTGATTTTAAATGCGATTTATGCATGTAAGAGTGCTTGGAGCATAGCTCGTACTCAGTTTTGTGATTGATGCATATAGAGTATTGGGAGCTTTGCTCATACTCAGTTTTACATGATATATTACTGGAGCGATAGCTCGTACTTGATTTGGAAAGAGAATTATGCATTAACCTAGTGCTAGAGGTTACTCGCATTAGTGTTTGATATTTTGAGATGCATATACAGTGTTTAAGAGGCTGAGTGTTGATTGAGAGTCACACTCAAGACGCGCACTGTAGTTTTAAGTGATATATAAGGCATGTTAGAAAAATCGTGACGATTTCCTCTGTGTAGACTGAGTGTCACACTGTTGAGATGTTCGTATGTGGATTTAGAGACATGGCATTTATTCCATAGTGTGAGGGCTAAGACTTATGGCAAGCACCCCGACTATGATGTATTTCCATGGTGTGAGGACTAAGACCTATGGCAGGCACCCCGATCATGAGGAGAGGGTCTACGGGTGTACATTGTACTGTGCGAGTGGCATGGAGTACACTGTACCGTGTGTTGTGTGGCGTTGTGGAGTTGAGGAGTATATAGTTGGCGGTTGTGATGGACTGACCCCCCCTCCCGTAACAGCAGTGATAACCCACACAACGAGATCTGTGTTGCCTGGGATTTCACCATTATAGGATATGGCCATAATCCAGGAGTGTATTGTATTTAGCCACTGAGTCTCGCATGATATATCACTTGTTTTCATGATACAGTTAGACCTGAGGGATGGGTTGAAAACTGATTTTTATGTTGTATTGTGAACTGCCATATTTACTATGATTTATGTGTAAATGGCAATGATTTCTATAAAGGCATTTCGAAATTATAACTATGCACTGTTTTGCATGAATACCTACATTTGATAACTCAGCATGATTTTAAGTACATGGAATTTATTCTGTACTATTATTATATCATTTTGATACATGCTTTGAGATGAGAGATGGAAAGGCAAAGCCTTATTTTCAGTAGATAGTGCAGTTGTCGACTTGCTTGCCTGATTTCCTTACTGAGTGTGCTATTTGCTCATCCCCCTTTATTTTCCACTCTCTACAGATAATCCACAGTAGATTGAGTCCGGCTGAGCTGTAGCATTCATTGTATCCACTGCCTATCTATCTTACGAGAGGTATACACACTCGAACATTTTGTACTGAACAATGTATAAGCACAGTTATGTAAACTATTGTACAGTCGGGATGTATATGTACAAATATTGTATAACAGTTCATGTTATCGGAAAGAATACTAAATTCTATGTATATTATGAATGAATGTGAGAGGGTGACTAGTATCGAATCACAGCCCAAGTGTCGAGGAGAGAAAGGTAAGTAAAGTATAAAGCGAAAAAATTGTAATGTTTTTTTTTAAGTCACGGATTGAGGTCAAGACAGAATGGTATCAGAGCAGTATTGGTTTGATGTGAGTCGGTATTACTTTAGGAAAGTGTACATCTGTGAGATCTGAGAATTTTGTACATATCTAAACTATGTAACGAGAACATTAAGTGTAATTGAATTGAACTAAATGTGATGTACCTCTATATTGAGGTGGTATGGAATGAAATTTTAAGTGATGAATGAGTTATAAATGAGATCTTATGTTAAAGTATGAAACTATGGGGCCAGATCGGTCTTGGAGAAGAAAGGATTGATCTGGTAGGCCAAAAATGACAAGGAAGGAGGAATTTAAGTGAGCAGATCGATCTCCAATAGAATAGGATCAATCTCCTTATGATTTTATAATGAAGAGATCGATCTCATGAGGATGAATCGATCTCAAAATGTTTCTATAAAGGAGAAGATCGATCTCATGAAGCATTCTGTAAAGAGAAGATCTATCTCCCCAAGGAGCAGATCGATCTCATGAAGCATTCTGTAAACTAGAGATCGATCTCACAATTGGAACAGATCGATCTCATTAAGCCATTAAGAGATTGATCTACCCCACGACAGATCGATCTCCTAGGCATAAAATTACCCCAAATCATCCCCAAATTCAAATGCAGATTGATCTCATCAAGAGCCAAATCAATCTCCAACCCTCCGTCTATAAAAGGATCCCTTTGTTTTCCTGGAAATCAATCTCTCTCTCTCTCTCTCTCTCTCTCCCCCAAATCGCTATTTTCGAACCATAACTTTCTCTCCCCTCGAAAACACTCATTTTTATCCAAAATCAAAGGTTGTGGCAAGAAGGAAAGTTGTTCCTCATCAAACGGAGAACAACATACTTGGAAATCGAAGGACAGATTGAATCGAGCCAAGAGTTAATCACTCCACAAGTTTTGGGTAATTTTTTAAACCTCAATCTTTGATTTTGAAGTAATCTTTGGTGATTGTGAGCATGGGCATTGTGATGAAATAGCTGAGAAATGATTTGGGATTGATGAAACTATGATTTTGTTGGAGTAGAGATGTTATTATGCAATTGTGGTAATTTTGGGAATTATGGCTATAAATTGGAATTGAGACAATGTGGTGAATTTAGCATGGAATATGGTATGAGAAATGTAGGATTGTGAGGTGTAGTGGATGAGCATGTGAATTGTGATGAGTTATGAGAATTGAGTTATTTGAGGTGTTAATTAGAACATGAGAAAATGTATGCTCAATTGAGTTATTGATGTTTTTACATCGTTTGGACAGCTCGGGAGTTCCAGAGAGGAATGCGAGCTAGTCTGTGATACAGGGGAATGATTGCACTATACGAGGTGCAAAGAGGTAAGGGAAACTTAAACTCGTTTGTGTATGTGAATTGTGAAATATTGTAGCATGAATTGTGATTGAGAAAACAAGCATGTTTTATGTGTTGTGAATGAGAAATTGCACACGATTTTATAGCCGGTTGGGGTCCACGTTTTATGAGTTGTAAACTATGTGTGAAAATGTTTTACAATTGTTTTGTGTTTAAAACGTGAAAAAGAGATTTAGGTTTTACGTTAAGGCATACTGAGATTGAGAAATGTGTGCATGGTTTTGCCGGTTGGAACTCAGTTTTAACATGTTTTGTGTTGAGTACACAAATATTTTAAATGAGATTTATGAGAGAAAACCATTATAGTTCTACGTGAAGGCAAAATGTTTTATATGATAATGGCTAATGATTGAGACTTAGGCATGTCATGTTGAATACACATCAGGCTTTGCTTTGGTAGCATGTAAGTCCGGGCCTTGTTCTGGTAACATGTAAGTCCAATTATTTCTCCGCTTTGGTAGCGTTGGGAGGCCTTGCTCTGGTAGCATGTAAGTCTGGGACTTGCTCTGGTAACATGTAAGTCCGATATTCCTCCGTTTTGGTAACGAGAGATGCCTCTGTTTTGGTAATGTGAGATGACCCCCATTCTGGTAACGCTGGGTGGCCTTGCTTTGGTAGCATGTAAGACCGATAGAGTGGGCCGCCTGGGAACCGACCTAGGGACCACATGATAGTGTGCATGAGGAGAGGCATTGCTCTGGTAGCATGTAAAGTCGGGCCTTGTTCTGGTAACGCATAAGTCCAATATGCCATGTACACGACCATATGTTGACGTTCCCTCTTTTGAGGATGCCTGGGATGCGTACCCAGAGGAGATATATTATTGATGTGCCATAACAAAGATTTATATGGGTTTTATTGCCTAGTCTCCTTTTTATACACTAGTTGTGTTTGTGGCTGTGCCATGTGCATTTTATTGCGATGATTTTTATCACGTTTTAATGAGAAAAGCCATTATCGTATCATGATTTTCACATTCTTGTAACTGTGATTTATACTGAGTTATATACTCTCATGTTTTCACACGATTTTAGAGAATGAGATGAGAATTATGTTTTATTAAGTCATGCTACATTTTCTAACGAGTTTTCAACTATGAGTTAAAATGATTGTGCTGTGCAAATCATTGTTTTATTGATGAGTCCCTTACCCCCTTACTGAGCAATTTAGAAGCTCACCATGTTTTCTCTCCCCCCAGATTTCTTCAAGTGAAGAGAAGTTTTCCTGCGATGTAGGGAGCATTGGCTAGTGGAGGACTTGAGCTCCAGGCCATATATTTGTATTTGAGGTATAATTTACATTTCATGTACCCAGACTAATGTGTATTTACAAACACTTGATGTACAACATTATATGGGATGTATTAGGATTAATCAACTTGGAATTGAGTAATGTATATGATATGATATATACTATTTAATGATGAGATCCTGAGGCATGATATGTATGATGATGTATGACACTGCACAGGAATGCACCCTTAATTGTGATTTGATGAGAAAAAAGTTTTAAATTTACCATATTTTTCGTGCTTTCGGGGTGTCACAGAGTTTTCTTGGTATCAGAGCTTAGGGTGTTTAGTACTGTCAGTGTCCGTTAAGTGAAATAGAATACATCCCAAGTGTCTGTATAAGTCTGGTCATGAATTGGAATTGAGTATTGAGATTTCCATCAAATTTTATGTGTACACGCAGGAAACCTATTGAGATTGAGAATGAGTGGACGATGAGGTCGTTCGAGGAAGCACGTAGAGTCCCCTCCACCACCTGCCCCACAACCTGAGAGTCCTAACTCTCGATTTAATCGAATTGAGATCGATGTAAGGTTTTGAGCAAATGGCAGCGCTATTCACACAACATTTTGGAGTTAATGCCCCGGGTACTACTCCTACACCCCCACAAGGACCTCCCGTACCCCCAGTACAGATGGACCCAGTGCCTCCAGTTACTCAGCCTGATGACAGAAGTATGGTCCGACTGAAGGACTTTTTGAAAATGAATCCACCCGCATATAGGGGAAAGAAAGATCCTACAGAGGTCGAGGAGTGGCTGACGGAGTTGAGAGTTATATTTGACTATCTGGGGTGCACAGATGCTGAGAGGGTCAGTATGAGTGCCTATATGTTGAAAGGGAGAGCTCGAGATTAGTGGGGTACTACCCAGGTTATTCTGATGTCCCACCAGGATGTGATTGGTTGGGAAGAGTTTCAGATAGCCTTCAGAGCCTAATACGTACCACGAGCTACCCAGAGAAGGAGGCAAGCAGAGTTTTTGAGTTTGGTATAGGTAGACATATCTGTGGATGATTATGAGATCCGATTTATCGCTCTGCTGAGATATGACCTAGAGACCTTCAAGAATGAAGAGCTCCGTACTAAGAGATTTGTATATGGATTGAAGCCCATCATCAGAGATCGATTGATAGGGCTATGTATTACCGAGTTTGGAGATACTCTGAGACGAGCATAAGAGATTGAGAGGGGAAATGAAATTGTACAATCCCAGAATGAGTTTGAAGCAGTTACTAGAGACAGGGGCAAGAGGCCAGCCATGTCCCAGGCAGATGTTCGGAGAGCTTCCTTCAGAAGAGAAAGGATTGAGGTACAGAAGGGCAGATTGGAGAGACCCAGAGCTTATCCTATTATCAGAGAAACCCCTCGATATGTTAGGCCTGAGACGAAGGATTGCAGAGATTGTGGCTGACTGCATGAGGGGAGTTGTACTGGGTTGATCCGTGAATATTTTAGATGTGGTGACATAGGTCACAGAGTGAAGGACTGTCCTCAACCTCAGATACCACATGCTCTGGAGCCTACTAGACAACAGCCTCAGAGAGTGAATCCCCCGAGACGGGCCACTACTGTAGAGAAAGGGAAGAAGCCCGTTACAGTGGGACATGTGTTTGCTCTGGACAAAGAGACAGCAGACACTTCTGCAAAAACTATAAGAGGTATACTCTCTATTTGTGATCATAAGGCTCATGTGTTGATTGATTCAGGACCCACGCATTCGTTTATTTTTGAGCATTTTGCATGTAGATTAAACTTGAAGTTTGAACCCCTAGAGTATATACTACATGTAAATACCCTTATGCGTGAATCCTAGAGAACTAAGTTAATCTGTAGAGGGTATGAAATAAAGGTAGGATATAGAGTGATGTTAGAAGATCTAATCATGTTCAATATACATGGGTTTGATGTAATTTTGGGAATCGATTGGCTGGCAACCAATCGTGTGAGTTTAGACTGCTACACTAAGATTATAACTTTCTCCCTACCTGAACCTTACAGTGTACGGTTTAGATATTGAGGAAATGAATGTGTGGAATTTTTGTAAGTAATTTGAAATTTTAATATTATTTTTTAGAGTACTAAATTTGATCGTTCATGTGAAGGTTATGAAACACTCATCTCAGATGATGAGCGGGAACATCCGAGGATTAAAGATATACTTGTGATATGTGAATTTTTGGATGTCTTCCCAGATGAGTTGCCAGGTTTGCCACCAGAGAGAGAGCTGGTGTTTACCATTGATTTGGTATCGGATACTCAGCCTATCTCTAGACCTCCATATAGGATGGCATTAGTGGAACTTAAGGAATTGAAGAAACAACTACATGAGTTATTGGATCAAGGGTTTCTTAGACCCAGTGTCTCACCGTGGGGAGCACTAGTGTTATTTGTTACAAAGAAGGATGGTAGTCTCAGATTATGCGTAGACTACCAACTGTTGAATAAAGCCACGGTGAAGAATAAATATCCATTGCCGAGGATCGATGATCTACTTGATCAACTGAGAGGGGCCTCAGTCTTCTCCAAGATTGATTTAAGATCGGGCTATCACCAGTTGAGGATTAAGGAGGAAGATATTCCGAAGACGGCCTTCAAGATGAGGTATGGCCATTATGAATTTCTAGTGATGCCCTTTTGATTGATGAACGCCCCTGCAGCATTTATGATATTAATGAACGAGGTGTTCAGAGAGTATCTAGATAAGTTTGTGATAGTCTTTATTAATGATATCCTCATGTACTCTCGATCATATGAGGAGCACGTACAACATTTGTGGTTAGTACTTTAGATACTCCGAAATAAGAAATTATATGGAAAGCTTAGTAAGTGTGAGTTTTGGCTGGATCAGATAGGTTTCCTTAGACATATAGTTTAAGAGGAAGGAGTATCAGTGGATCCAAGTAAAGTAGAACCTGTGCTTGATTGGGAAAGACCGAGAACAGTTATAGAGGTACGAAGAGTCCTTGGTTTGGCAGGGTATTACAGAAAATTTGTGGAAGGATTTCCTAGGATTGCTGCTCCTTTGACTAAGCTCACGCACAAGGAGACTCCATTCATATGGACTAATCAATATGAGCTCAATTTTCAGGAGTTAAAAAGGAGATTAATAGCGGCACCTGTGTTGACTATCCTTGAGGGATCAGGAGGATTTTCAGTGTATAGTGATGCTTCTCATCAAGGATTGGGGTGTGTGCTCATCCAGCATGGGAGAGTGGCCGCTTATAGATCACGACAATTGAAAGACCATGAGCAGAATTACCCCACACATGATTTGGAGTTAGCCGCTGTGGTATTTGCCTTGAAGATCTGGTGGCACTACTTATATGGGGAAAGATTTCAAATCTTCACTGACCATAAGAGTTTGAGGTATCTCTTCGATCAGAAAGATTTAAAATGAGACAAAGGAGAAGGATGGAACTCCTTAAGGATTATGACTGCAAGATTTTATACCATCCGGGTAAGGCGAACGTAGTTGCTAATGTGATAATTCTATTTTTAATAGAATTATTTATGCTTAATTTTCTAATTAATTATTTAGACCCCCATATTATTTTATTAATTATCTCTGTTGGCTCTACCGAGAGGGGGGTGAATCGATTTTCTAATGATAATGCTAAATTTAAACTTAATTGAATCTTATTGCAAGCAATCAAAGAATAAGCAATAAAGTACAGTGCAATAAATTAAAGGAGATAAGGGAAGGAAGCAGCAAACTCAGTAATTTATAAAGGTTTGGCCAATCGCTTGCCTACGTCCTCTCTTCTTGACCTCCTTGTCAAGTGCTTTCTTTCACTATAACAATAGTTGATACAAACTCCCTTTTTAAGGTTACGGAATAACCTCTCTACCCCTTTTTACAAAGATAAGTATTCACACCTTACAAAATTATCTCACAGAGGAACTGTCCTTTTCTCTCTTGGATTAAGGATGAATACAAATAGAAGCTTTCTTTTGAGGGTAGGAAAAATAACTTCTACACAAAGCTTTTTAACACAATACAATCAATGTGATGTTGAAGACAAAGAGAATGTTAAGAAAGATCTCTTGAGAATATTCAGAATTTGCAGCACAAGTCTCTTATTTTCCAGTGTCTTCAATGCTTTGTTTTATACAGTAGGATTGGTAGTTGAAGTATTTAATGTTGTTTTTCGTATTGAAGATTTTACAGAAAGAGCCGTTGGGAACCTCCAGTAGAGTACCAGATCGATCTTCCATCATTACCAGATCGATCTCTTAGTTTAAATTCTTGCAATTACAAAGCAACTGGAAGCAAAGAGATCGATCTCATATTTGTAGAGATCGATCTTATAATTTGAAAAATGTTAGTGAAGATCGATCTGTTGAACCATCAGATCAATCTTCTAATATCTCTGTTTGGAGCAAGATCGATCTTCAGATCGATCTAGCAAGCATTCTCGTAGAGAGGAGATCGATCTCTAATCACCCTAGATTGATCTCCTAAACTCTTTGACTTTGAGGAGATCGATCTCTATCCATATGAGATCGATCTCATAAGCTCTCTGTTTGAACATAGATCGATCTTCAGATCGATCTAATACCTTTAACCTTTGCCTTAGAGGAGATCGATCTCTTCCTTGACCAGATCGATCTCATAGGCATTCTGTAAGTTTAGAGATCGATCTCATAACCCGAAAAGATCGATCTCGTCTTCCTCAATAACCTATACATGCTCTTTGAGTTCTTAATCCTTTAGCAGATCGATCTCATATTCTCAGGAGATCAATCTCTCATACTTGAAAACCCAGGAGATCGATCTCTCATCTTATGAGATCGATCTCATATCCTTTAATACCTAGTTTTTGGCAATGACATGTATTTAAATAAACTCTAAACATGTTTAAAACATTTCTAAATTTATAATGTCCATTATTGAATTACTGTTTTATCATTTCAAAATATATTAACTTAACAATCTCCCCCTTTTTGATATGACAAAACTTATTCAATAAACTAATTTTATAAACATGTTTAGTTTCCCCATTAACATTATGCATCTAGTTCTCTGGTTTCAAAAGCTTCCTCTTTGTTCAAAAACTCCCCCTTAATTTAAGCTCCCCTTAACATGTTTTCTTAACATATTCTCTTCTCCCCCTTTTTGTCATATCCATGGCAATCAAGGCAATAAATCATATAATGTCAACACATGTCTCAAAATATATTCTATCTTTTCAAAATAAATAAAGATAAATGTTTAATCAATCATGTCTCAAAATAACATCGTGGACAATCTATCGAGGACAATCTAAACATGCATGGCCTAAGATGGAGGAGGAAATCACTCCATAAGTTCTTCGATTCGTGTGCGGGTGACCTGCAACTTATCAAACATGGCCTATTGTGTGGCATGAAGATTTGCAAAACCTTCATCCATCTTCCTATTAAGCTCCATAACCATTACCATAATTGATTCCATCGCGTCGGAAGATGAGGCAGGTGCAGTAGGCTGAGCAGTAGACGAAGAAGGGACCTCAGTAGATGGCGTGGTAGGCTCAGCTGATATATCCTCTTCCATGGCTACCCCATGATGGGTTTCTCGTTTCTTCCTCCACTGACCTTGGAAGTCTTTGTAATACCCCATATGGTGAAGTGTACCAATGTTCAAGATACTTTTTGCAGAGGGCACTTTATCGGTCTCACAAGAGTAGCCGACCCCGAGTTTTTGGAGTAGGTATGCAAATGGTTACGGGAAGACTATTGTGGAGGCTGGTCCACGCATAATTTTTAGCTAGTCTTCGTAGATGAAGTGGACTAGATTCGGTTTTTGGTCTTAAGAAGTGTGAAGGTAGTGGAGCCAAAAATGATCTAGTTTTGTAACTATGGAATGGTGGGTACCGAAAGGTCTGAGGTTCCATGAGATTATAAGGTGTAGTAACCTAGGGTGCATTGGTAGGTCACTAGCCTTATCCCCGGGCAGGTTAAATTCGAGTGGTACCTCCTCTTCTTCATCAGTCAACCCATCATCTTCATTCCCAAACACTCGGGCTAATAGATTTGTGTTTACGAAAATCGGTTTGGCCATGACGAATGTTTTGAAACCTAGAATCTTACAGGTATCGTCAGGGTCATAGACAAGCTCGACATTTGAGAAAAATGCTCAAATAATGTTTGGAGGTGCAGGTGTGTTTATCTTAAGAAATGGAAGCTAACCAAATTCTTCCATTTTTGACAAATATGGGAAGTCTATACGATTAAGGAATGAAAAGTCAATTGTCCTCCAATGTCTTATGGGCATGGTAGAGAAATACTCTTCATATCGTTTTCTTTTTGTTGGTGTTTGAAAACACCTGCTATAGGTGGTGACAGAAGAGGCAGTGGGTAGTTGTGAGGAAGAGGGTCTAGACTCTTTGTTGGTAGCTCTCTTAATACAAGGCATTATTGTATACTAAGGAATTAGCTAGACACACTCAAAGATTGTTTTAAACACACCTAGGCAATAGTTTGAAGAGTTCTCTAAAAACTTAGGCAATGAAACAGTTCAAGAAGTGCCCTAATGATGATTTCAGCAAATACAAAGGAATTTTTTAAGAAAACTTGACAATGTAGATTGCTAAAATGAAGATTGATGAAAACGATTGGACATGAACCTTACCTGAGATCGATTTGAGAGTGAAATCGGAGGAGGAGGTGCGATAGAGGGTTTAGGAATTTAAAATTTGGCTTTTTGAAATTTGGGGATTTTGAAGCAGTATTTATAGTCCAGGGCTAAGGAGATCGATCTGTCGAGGTACCAGATCGATCTGATATTTCTAGAAACTTAAAGAGATCGATCTGATGTTTTACGAGATCGATCTTCAAAATACAGAAGCTCAAAGAGATCGATCTCCCAATTGCAGAGATCGATCTTCAACTTACAGAGGCTGAAGGAGATCGATCTGCCAAATGCAGAGATTGATCTGTAAAATACAGAAGCTTAAGGAGATCGATCTTATGGGATAGAAGATCGATCTGCTTAGCTGAACCTTACTGCTTTAGGCCAATTTAGAGCATGAAGATCGATCTATAGTGATAGGAGATCGATCTCTCATATTTTTTACCCAGAAAATGAGTTGAAAATTCAGTTGCAAATCAATTTGAAATCAAAGTTTTGAAGGCAATAAGTCTTAAGGAGCATTCATAGGTCCTAATTCACCTCTAAGAACACAAAACCTATCTCTATCAAGAGGTTTGGTGAAGATATCAGCTATTTGACATAAAGTATCAATATATTCTAGAATTATATCTCTTTTTTGTACATGATCTCTAAGGAAATGATGCCTAATCTCAATATGTTTAGTTCTAGAGTGTTGGATTGGATTTTTAGAGAGATTAATGGCACTGGTATTATCACATTGGATTGAGACTTGCTTCATGTCTACACCATAATCTTTCATTTGTTGTGTAATCCACAACACTTGAGTACTACAACTACCAGCTGCTATATATTCTGCTTCCGTTGTGGATTGTGCTACACTATTTTGTTTCTTAGAGAACCATGAGATTAGTCTATTCCCTAAGAATTGGCATGTTCCTGAAGTGCTTTTTCTATTTATTTTACAACCTCCAAAATCCACATTAGAAAAAGCATAAAGAGCAAAGGTGGAATCTTTAAGGTACCAAAGTCCTAGAGAGGGAGTGTCTTTAAGATACCTAAAGATCCTTTTTGTAGCTAGTAAGTGTGACTCTCTAGGAGAGGATTGAAATCTAGCACATAGACATACACTAAACAAAATATCAGGTCTACTTGCAGTAAGATAAAGCAATGAACCAATCATAGACCTATATAGTTTAGTATCTACACACTTACCACTTTCATCTTTATCAAGCTTGATATTGGTGCCCATTAGAGTTGCTTGAGGTTTGCAGTTATCCATTCCAAATCGTTTGAGCAAATCCTTAGTATACTTAGCTTGATTGATGAAGGTTCCATCTTTAGTTTACTTCACTTGAAGTCTCAAGAAGTAGGTGAGCTCTCCTATCATGCTCATTTCAAATTCACCTTACATGATCTTAGCAAACTCTTGACATAGAGATTCATTAGTTGATCCAAAAATAATGTCATCTACATATACTTGAACAACTAGTAAATCTTTATTCTTATTTTTGATAAACAGAGTGGTATATACTTTTCCTCTTGAAAATCCTTTTTCTATTAAGAACTTTGAAAGTCTTTCGTACCATGCTCTAAGGGCTTGTTTCAAACCGTAAAGTGCCTTAGAAAGTTTGAAGACATGTTCAAGAAATTCATAACTTTCAAAACTGAAAGGTTGCTCAACATAAACTTCCTCATTGATGAAGCCATTTAAAAATGCACTCTTCACATCCATTTGATATAATTTGAAGTTTTTGTAGCATGTAAAAGCAAGTAGCATTCTTATTGCTTCTAATCTAGCTACCGGTGCATAAGTTTCATCATAGTCTATTCCTTCTTCTTGCTTATAACATTGTGCAGCTAGCCTAGCCTTGTTTCTTATTATCACACTATTTTCATCCATCTTGTTCTTGAAAATCCATTTAGTTCTAATTATAGAGTGATCACTAGGTCTAGGGACTAAATTCCATACTTTGCTTCTTTCAAATTGATTTAGTTCTTCTTGCATGGCTAAAAACCAATTATTGTCATCTAAAGCTTCATTGACATTCTTTGGTTCAATTTGAGATACAAAGGCTATATATTGACATACATTTCTTAGAGAGGACCTTGTTCTAACTCCAAGAGTTGGATCACCTACAATTTCACAATCTTTGACATATCCTAATTCTCTTGGTGCTCTAGACTCTCTTTCTAGTATTTCTAGTTCTTCTTCATCCTCTTTATTAATGTCAAGTTTTTCTAATAGATCATTTTCTATGTTTGAGGAATCTTTCAAGGTTTCATCAAACATTTCAATATCCTCATCATTGGTTGAACCTTTGATGCATCGTTTGACTCATCAAATATTACATGTATTGATTCTTCTACCATCAAGGTTCTTTTGTTATATACTCTATATGCCTTTGAATTCAAGGTGTATCCTAAAAAGATTCCTTTATAACTCTTGGCATCAAATTTTTCTAAGTTGTCTTTTCCATTATTTAATACAAAGCATCTACAACCAAAAGGGTGAAAATAGCTAATATTAGGCTTCTTTCCCTTGTAGAGCTCATAAGGGGTTTTCTTTAAGATTGGTCTAATCATGGCTCTATTAATGATATAGCAAGATGTATTTATAACTTCAACCCAAAAATATTTAGGTCAATTATTTTCACACAACATTGTCCTAGCCATTTCTTCTAATGTTCTATTTCTTCTCTCAACTACCTCATTTTGTTGTAGTGTCCTAGGGGCTAAAAAATTATGACTAATTCCTTGATCATTACAATATTCATCAAAACCAATATTTTCAAATTCCTTGCCATGATCACTTCTAATGCTAGTTATACTGTAACCTTTTTCATTTTGGGCTACTTTTGTATAGACAATGAATTTTTCTAAGGTTTCATTCTTTACTTTTAAGAAAATACTGAAGTGAACCTAGTGTAATCATCTACAATCACAAACCCATAATGCTTACCACCTAGGCTTGTAGTTCTAGTTGGTCTAAATAGATCTAGGTGAAGTAATTTAAGAGGTCTAGTAGTTGATACACTATGTTTAGGTTTAAATGATGTCCTTTTATGTTTTCCCTTAACACAAGCTTCACAAATTTTGTCATAGTCAAAGGACAACTTAGGTAATCCTACAACAAGGTCTTTTCTAGCTAGCTTAGATAATACATGCATGCTAGCATGACCTAGTCTTTTATGCCACAGCCAAGGTTCTTTTTCTTTATCTACCATAAGGCATACATTTTAATTTTTAAGTTCATTTAGATAAACAATGTCTATGTTACCTTGTCTATGTCCGAGAAAAAGAACTTTATTTGAATTAGGATCTATAACATGACATTTCAAGCAATCAAAAATTACTTTGTAACCTTTGTCACAAAGTTGACTAATACTTAGCAAATTATGTTTTAGACCTCTAACAAGTAAAACTTTTTCTAGTGAGAAATAGTTATTACCAATTGAACCACTTCCTTTAACTTGGCCTTTGGAGTTGTCCCCAAATGTGACTTCTCCACCAACTTTTGATTTGAATGAGTTGAAGTGGTTTCTATCATCGGTCATGTGTCTTGAGCATCCACTATCCAAGTACCAAGCTTCCTTTGTTTTTGCCTTGTAGCAATGTTCAATCACCTATAATCAACATTCAAACATTTGTCTTAGGTACCCAAATTTTCTTGGGTCCTTTGGAGTTAGTGAATAGAATTCTTGATCCTTTCGAGATCCATTTTAATATTACATTAATGTCTTTTGAATTAACTACCGCTTTTGGAACATAAATTCTTTTCACTATCCTTCCTCTAAATGTGGTCATCTTCACATTGAAACTATATGATGCATACCCCTTTTTATTACAATGTGAACAAGTAGTTGAGGATTTATGCATATCCTTTCTAGCTAAGAAACTTTTAAGGTGAGTTTCCCCACTTTTTCCATCATATCCTAACCCATTCTTATCAAAGAAAGCCCTTTGAGTTTCTAGCATGTTATCTAGTTTTTGTTGACCCATGTAAAATCTAGTAAAGGAGTTATGTAAGTTGCTATTCTTTTCTTTTAGGTCATGGATTTCAAGATTTGTACTTTCTAATCTCTTTTCACATTCTATCTTTTCTTTTAGTATTAATTCATTTTCTTTCTTTAGTTTAGAGATTAATTTTTTGTACTTCAAATTCATGCATTCATATTCTAATGCAAGATCCTCAAATGCATCTTGTAGTTCATCAAAAGAGTACTCATTGAGATCTGAAGTTACCTTTTCATCTTCAATTGCCATGAAGCATAGATTGGCAATATCCTCATTTGAATCATCATCAAAGCTGTCACTGTCTCTCCATGTTGCCATCATTGCCTTCTTTTTATGATTCCTATCACTTGATCTTTTAAGAAGAGGGCAGTTAAATTTAATATGTCTAGGTTTTTTGCATTCATAGCATACAATAATATCTTTTCTACCTAGTTCTTCTTGTTCTTTCTTGTAGTTTCTCCTACCACTACCATTTGCTCTCATTCTCATAAATTTGTTAAATCTCTTGGCAAATATTGCCATTTCGAGATCTTCTTCATTACCACTCTCATTTTTATTCTCTTTCAAATCTTCTTGAGTAGTGGATTTCAGAGCTACTCCCACTTTCTTGGGTGGCTCTTCATTTCTCCTTAATTTCATTTCGTATGTGAGTAGTGATCCTATCAATTCATCTAATGATAGTGTGTGGGGGTCGTTGGACTCTTCAATTGCTGTTACTTTAGCTTCCTATGATTTCGGTAGGCTATTCAGGATTTTCTTAACCATTTCTATATTCGAATAGATTTTACCTAAGGACTTTAGTCCATCTATTACATCAGTAAATCTAGTGAACATGTCACTAATTGACTCTCATTCTTTCATCCTAAACATCTCATAATCATGTGTGAGCATTCCTACCTTAGTCTCATTTACTTGAGTTGTGCCTTCATGAGTAATTACCAATTTGTCCCAAATTTGTTTGGCATTGTCACAACCGGAGACTCTATTATACTCATTGGGCCCTAACGCACAAAATAAGGTGTGCATGGCCTTTGCATTTAGCTGAGCACATTTTACATCATTAGAATCCCACTCATCTTTTTCTTTTGGGATATCTCTTCCCTCTATCCTTTTAGTTGGGATTTGAGGACCTTTAGTTATAATCCTCCATACCTCATAATCATTTGCTTGAATGAAAAACATCCTTCTAGTTTTCCAATAAGCATAATGTTCACAGTTGAACATGGGAGGCCTAACTGTAGAATGCCTCTCTCCTACTAGACTGGTTGCTATATTGCTATGAGCCATTAGATCGTTTTTAACTCCTAGGAAGTTATTCTTTTATGATCAAAGAGTTCGAGCTCTGATACCAATTTTTAGCTCTACCGAGAAGAGGGGTGAATCGATTTTCTAATGATAATGCTAAATTTAAACTTAATTGAATCTTATTGCAAGCAATCAAAGAATAAGCAATAAAGTACAGTGCAATAAATTAAAGGAGATAAGGGAAGAAAGCAACAAACTCAGTAATTTATAGAGGTTTGGCCAATCGCTTACCTACGTCCTCTCTTCTTGACCTCCTTGTCAAGTGCTTTCTTCCATTATATCAATAGTTGATACAAACTCTCTTTTTAAGGTTAAAGAATAACCTCTCTACCCTTTTTTATAAAGATAAGTATTCACACCTTACAAAATTATCTCACAGAGGAACTCTCCTATTCTCTCTTGGATTAAGGATGAATACAAATATAAGCTTTCTTTTGAGGGTAGGAAGAATAACTTCTATACAAGGTTTTTTAGCACAATACAATCAATGTGATGTTGAAGACAAAGAGAATGTTAAGAAAGATCTCTTGAGAATATTCAGAATTTGCAGCACAAGTCTCTTATTTTCCAGTGTCTTCAATGTTTTGTTTTATACAACAGGATTGGTAGTTGAAGCATTTAATGTTGTTTTTCCCATTGAAGATTTTACAGAAAGAGCCATTGGGAACCTCCAGTAGAGTACCAGATCGATCTTCTAATCTCTCTGTTTGGAGCAAGATCGATCTTTAGATCGATCTAGCAAGCATTCTCGTAGAGAGGAGATCTATCTCTAATCACCCTAGATCGATCTCCTAAACTCTCTGACTTTGAGGAGATCGATCTCTATCCATATGAGATCGATCTCATAAGCTCTCTGTTTGAACATAGATCGATCTTCAGATCGATCTAATACCTTTAACCTTTGCCTTAGAGGAGATCGATCTCTTCCTCGACCAGATCATCTCATAGGCATTCTGTAAGTTTAGAGATCGATCTCATAACCCCAAAAGATCGATCTCGTCTTCCCCAATATCCTATACATGCTTTTTGAGTTTTTAATCCTTTAGCAGATCGATCTCATATTCTCAGGAGATCGATCTCTCATCTTATGAGATAGATCTCATATCTTTAATAGCTAGTTTCTGGCAATGACATGTATTTAAATAAACTCTAAACATGTTTAAAACATTTCTAAATTTATAATGTCCATTATTGAATTACTGTTTTGTCATTTCAAAATATATTAACTTAACAATCTCCTTTATTTAATTAAAATTCTTTAATGTGCAGATAAAATAAATCCTGATGAAACTCAGTTGTTTTAGTCAAAATTGGGTTGAAAACGGGCTAAAGGAGACTGGACCACTTCCAATTTGCAGACCGAGTCACCAGTCGTCTGGACACGCATGATGTTAGGTGTCCATATTTTATTCGCTCAAAAACGATAATATCAACGGACACCATGCCAACCTTCTGGAAGACACACGTCGGGCCACATCACACAGCCAATTGGAAAAAAAGACGAGTGACATGAAAATATCTACTCTGCAGCAAATCAAAGGAAGACAAGTGACCAAACAATGCCAACTCATCTACGATGGAAAATTACCATTGTACCCCTAAATGTGTGTATAAATAGAACATGATGGCAATTGAAAAAATGAAGTAGGGTAAGTAGTGTAAGTAGTCTAGGGTAGGAGTAGTGTACAATTTAGGAGTAGTGTAGTTTAGGGTTAAGTAGTTTAGTTTCTTTTATCTTTCCGTTTAGCCACCATTTTTTACTGTTTACAATAATGTCCATTTTTTTTCAAAAGCTTTTCAAGTTAGTTTTTCGTTTTCTTTATAGCCACCATTGATTTGCATTTTGCAAGTTCTCATAGTTTTTCGTTTTCTTTATAGCCACCATTGATTTGCATTTTGCAAGTTCTCATTTTGTTTACTGTTGATGGCAAACTTAAACCTTCATTAGATAGAAATGGTTACACTTCTCGGTGGTTACAAGCTCTCTTCTCTTTCTAGTTTTTGCCTTACTGTGCATTCGGGTTGGAAGGGCAGGTAACAGTAGCAATCTACTTAACTCGTTGCTCTTGTTTCAATTTTATTCATTGCATATTTTTTCTTTATTTAGTTTATCTTCCATTTTCCAGTTTGTGCATTTTATCAATTTTTATTTTTTTTCTTGTGTTTACAGTCCAGTAGTGTGTCATTCGGGTATTGTTTCATCACCTCTTACTAGTAGTGTCTCCAATTTCTTCAAATCTTACGATGAAAATTTCACTGTTTTGAGAAAAAAAATTTACGAACTGAGGCACTGGGAGTCTGCATTTGTGTTAAAACTTTCTCCAACTTCGGTTTAATTTTCAGTTACTGCTTTTACTTATATATATATATATTTATTTTTTTTACTAGTTTTAGCCTTCTGCATTTTCTATTCTTCTTGGTTTCGTAGTTATTTGCTTTTGCGTGGTACTGAGGGGGCTAATGATGGGTTGTGACTGTTGGACATGGCGAGGCTTGGATCGTGTAATGTACTCCAGTGATCGAAGCAGAAAAGCAAGGCGGGAGGGTTGAGTTTGCTGGTGTACTAGCTGAATCAGGCAGAGTAACGTTGGCCAGACCGTGAACTTGCAGTGAACTGGGATCAATAGTCTTCCTCTGTTCTACTCTGTTTCATTCATTCACATATTGTTCATTTCTGTTTTGCTGGATATTGTGCATTTTTCCATGTTGTCAATGTGCTGATTTCTGCTGGTTTGCTATTAGTTTGCTCAGTTTCTTTTTGTTTCAAGTTTAGCTTTAGATAATCAAAGATTGTTGTTATACAAGAGCATGAGTGGTTGCTGTGCCAAGAACCGCAGCTTTGGTTTTCTGATCATTTTAATTTTTCTTAATCTGTTTATATTTACTGCTTAGTTTCTCTTAGTTTCATTTAACCATCTCCTTTATGTAGTTGATGTTCAGCCCTTATGTTTCTTCAAGCATCATTTCTCCTTTGTTCTCTGCTGTTCTATGTATTCATTTACTGTTCACTTTCATTTTCTGGTTGAAGGAGTTGCGGCTTGTGTGTGACCGACTGCAGTGATCAGCTGGGCAGAGAGATGATCGGTTGCTGTACGTGCTGATTATGGCAACTGGAGCAAAGGAGATTGGAGAGGTAACTCCAGTGCACGGGTGCTGCATTATTGTAACTTGTTGAAGAAGTGCAGAGTTGGTATCTGCTGGGATGTTGCAAGTGGTGCTGGATCCGCCTGCATTGTGGTGTAATAGTGTTGTTCGGGTATTCAGCTGCTGTTACTGGAAATGATGAGGAAGTTGCAGGATTACAGTGCAGTACAGGAGCCGGATAACGCCTGATGCAGAAGCCACGGACAGACAGCAGACAGCACCAGCAGCAGACAGGATCGAGAGCAACGCCTGGAACGGAAATGAGAAGAACCATGCATAGTACAGCAGTCGGGACCATTCAGCTGGAAATTTTTTATTAAGGCCGTGTTTGGCAACGTGGAAATGTCCCAATTCAATTTACCATGCATTTCTATTATTTGTTATTTCTTTTACTATAGTTTATTAACTGAGGTAGAGTTAGAGTATTGAATTAATTTGCTTATTAGTTATATTTTCTTAGTTTATTAGTTTAAGGCTTAGTTTTAATTTTATTAATAGTTAATTTTTTTACTACAATAGGAATTAATGTTTAATTTAAGTAATGTTCATGTATAGCATTTAGGGTAGAATTATTTTATGCATTTTTTTTAGTTAAATTTCATTTTAAAATTAAAAAAAATCCAAAAGTATTTATTTCTCTTGATTTATTTAGATTTTTGGTTTTTGCTAAGTTAGAATTTAGATATAATTAGGATCAATTTTAGATTCCTTAGTTTAGACATTTAGATTTATGGTTATTTTCTTGGAGTTTACTGCATTAAATTTTAAGTTAGTTTAATTTGCATTTTTATTAAGTAGTTTAATTACATGCATATTTTATTTTAAGTTTGTTTAATTTTAGTTTAATTAATTTTGTTTCTTTATTTTCATATTTGCATTTTAGTTTAATTACGTTAATTAATTTTAACTGTTTTAATTATCTTTTGTTGGTATTTGATTTTAATTACATGGAGCTTTGAAAGTAATTTTTGCTCTGTTTTATTTTTTTTAGCTTATAACTGTTATTGTTTTCAGTAGTTTTAATTTAAGCTTTATAGATCACCCACTAAGAATTCATAATTTGCTAGGATATACTTAGGGTAAGATTAACCAGTAGTTAGTTAGGCTAATCAACTTCTTTGTGGGACGATAATCCGGGACTCAAATCCCATTATTACTTGTACAACCCGAGCACTTGCGGATAAAACGTCTAGGTCACTTATAGTGGGCACTATTTCCTATCAAGTTTTTGGCGCCGTTGCGGGGGAAGTCTTAATTAGCCAGTAATTAATATCGGTGAAATTATGCTTAGGTGTAATTTTAGCTTGTAAATACTTAGGTTGTAAATATTTAGAGCCTAGTGTAGTTAATTTTTTCTCTCATAATTAATTAAAATAAAATTGAAAAATTAAAAAAACTTTAAAAAAAATTTCTAAGGACTTTTTGATGTTTACATGCGTAGAGCCAAGAGTTATGATTGCTTTCCTTTAGATCCTGAAATTGAGTGAACACTTAGAAAAATTAGAAAGGATTCTAGGAAATTTATAGCTCCGCTGCAAAACATCATGGCAGAAAATAGGGAAATTAGGACCGTTGAAGATTATGCAATGCCGACTATTGGAGGTTATTATACCGGCATTAGGCCACCAGCTGTCCCTGCAAACAATTTTGAAATTAAGCCTTCAATCCTCCAGATGATACAGACTTCTCTGCAGTTCAGTGGGCTTCCGCACGACGACCCACATGCTCACCTTAGGCAATTCCTGGACCTGTGCAACACCTTCAAGCACAATGGATTATCTGATGATGCGCTTAGACTTAGACTATTCCCCTTCTCGCTTAGGGATAGGGCGCAACACTGGTTAACCTCCTTGCCTCCAGGATTCATCTCTACTTGGGACGAGTTAGCCCATCAATTTCTAGCTAAGTTTTTTCCTCCCTCTATAATGGCCAGACTCCGTAGTGACATATCTTCCTTTGCCCAGTTCGATTCTGAATCTCTTTACGAAGCATGAGAACGATATAAGGAGCTTCTTAGGAAGTGCCCTCATCATGGCCTACCTTTGTGGCTACAAGTCCAGACCTTCTATAATGGATTTACAAGGTAAAATAGGACCATTGTTGACGCTGCTGCGGGTGGAGCGCTAATGTGTAAAACAGAGGAGGAAGCTTATGAGTTGTTAGACAAGATGGCTGCTAATAATTACCAATGGTCTTCGAAGAGGCAATTGCCTAAGAAGTCGACGGGTATTTATGAGCTCGACACGCTATCTACCTTAACCTCTCAAATAGCTAACCTTACGAAAAAGGTAGAGTCGCTCAGTACCCAGCATAATCCTTCCAACAGTTCTAATCATGTTTATTTTGTCCAAAGTCCTTTTCTTTCCTGTGATCTGTGTAGTGGTACACACTCTGTAGATAGGTATTCGCTTAATTTAGAATCGGTTCAGTACGTTGCCCCATCTCAGAAGCAACAGAACAACCCCTTTTCAAACACCTACAATCCAGGGTGGAGGAACCATCCTAACTTTTCCTAGAGCCAAAATCAAGGGCAATCTTCTAACTCCATATCTGTAGGACCCCCTCGTTTTCAAGCTCCATCGGTTCATGTACCACTACATCAGTAATTTCCACATCATCCACCTCATCATCCCCACCCATCTCAATTTCACCATCCACCACCACCACCACCACCACCACCACCACCACCACTACTTATGCAGCCCCAACTTTACCATGCACCAGCAGCTGAGAAGAAACCCTCGCTTGAGGAAATGTTCACGACTATCCTGCAAAATCAAGCTGCCTCAATTAAGAAATTAGAAGTTCAGGTTGGACAAATAGCTAGTGCTCTTAGCCAGCATCCACAAGGGACCCTCCCCAGTAAAACTGAAGTTAACCCTGTTAGACAAAGGGAGTGTAAAGAACATGTGAAATCCATCACCTTTTGGAGTGGCAGAGAGCTGGATGATCCACAAGTTAAGTCCAGCCTTGAACAGCACATAGTTGAAGATTCCTTATGTGAGACCCCGTATATATATAGTTGTAATGTGTAATGAATGTGAATGGACTTGTAATGTAAAGTATGATTGATGTAAGTCCATGGATTCAATGTACGTATGTGTAATATGAATTGTAACGTACATACAAGTTTCATTGAGTATGAATATGAAGAAATGAGTTCTGGCAAGTGATGGATGTGATTGAAACTCAAAATGGGTAGTGTGGTAAAATGGAATGAAGTTATGCTTCCATTTGGTTTTATGTAGCATACCTTTGGACATACAATGAATGCACACAAGTTTCAATGTGCATAAGGTATGAATGGATGCCATTTTCAAGTTATAAAGGTGGATGGATGAGAAAATGGCCATGGCAACAAATTCAGGATGTGTTGGTATGAGTTGCAACAAGGAAACTACAAGAAATCTGGAAAACATGAAGGCCAGATCGATCTCATAGGATGAGAGATCGATCTGGAAGAGCCAGAATGCTCTTATTTGGGCAATGGAATAGAGCAGATCGATCTCCAATGTGGCCAGATCGATCTCCTAAGCATTCTGTCATGAAAAGATCGATCCTCAAGCACCCAGATCGATCTTCTTAGCTCTCTGTTTGGGAGCAGATCGATCTCATGCTTTGACAGATCGATCTCATGCTTAAAAATTTCGTGAAAATGAGAGATTTAAGGGGACCAGATCGATCTCCTCTTGGACCAGATCGATCTCCCCAAGCTATTTCTATATAAGGAGGGCTGAAAATCTGAAAATTTTGGGAAAAACACCAATCTTCCATTTCTAACCCAAAAACCTAACTTTCTTCCTCTAAAATCAGCCATTTCCAGTAAGAATTGAGGGGAGACCATTAGACATTAAGTTGTTCATCTTGAGGAAGAGAACAACATAGTTGGAACCAAAAATCTCATTGTGGGTATTGAAGGAGATAAGGGCATTGACATTTGGAGCAAGAAGAAAAATCATATTTGGTAAGATTCTAACACTCCAACCCAAGTACATTATCTATTTAATTGACTTCGAAGTTGTTTGGCATGAGTATGTATGGATGGAAACACCTAGGTTGTGTTAGAAACTAATGTAACCTAGAAAATGGAATGCCTCTAGTGTGAGAAAGTATGATTTGGGGAATTGGTGGTTTATGGGCTATGATAAGTTGTTAAATGAGTAATGTGGGTGATTTGGAATGGTTATGTGGAGTTATAATGTGGGTTTAAGTGAAATTATGAAAATGAGTATGTAAATGCTTAACAAATGCCATAGTGAGGAAATCAATGAAATATGAACACTATGAGCTTGATATCGATTTAATATCGATTTGGAATGAGTTAATAGGCCTAAAAGAATCCATAGACTCGAGTTATGGGTAAAGTAATGAAACGAGGCCTTAAGAGCGTCACTAGAAACTATAGGTCGAATTGACTATAGTGAACGCTTGATGTCATATTATATGGATCGAATATAATGCGGGATACGATTTTGTTCAGTCCCGAAGAGTCCGTTGGAGACGAATCGAACCGAGAGAAGGATAGGAAGAAGCCGGTTAGAGATAGAGGTTTCAGTTATCGAGGAGGGAGGAGACTTTTCGATAAGAGACCAGGGATAGAGGAGGTGCGAGAGAGACCAGTTAGACCTCCTACATACTTGGATATAGCTTCGGCGAAGGGCATTACGATTGGAGGACCGAGGCCTACTACTGATCAATGCAGTAGATGTGGTAGATACCATGGTGGTAGACCTTATCCGATGAATCCTATTATGTGTTTTCTATGTGGGAAACTGGGGCACATTGCTAGAGTTTGCCCAAAGATGGTTAAGGCTGCCCCATAGAAGGGAAAGGGGCCAGAGAGAGCTCCAGGTGATACGTCTACTTAGAGGAGGAGAGCGATGGCAGAGGAAAAGGGGAAACAGGTGATAGGTCAAGGGCGAGTACATGCTTTGGACCAGGACACGGCGGATTCTTTGACGGATGTGATTAAAGGTAACATCCTGATTTATGATTTAGAAGCATATGTTTTAATTGATCCTGGTGCCACACATTCATTTGTATCGCCCTCATTTGCATATAAGATAGCAAAGTATATAGAGCGTACACCTTTGAGTAGGATGATGTTAATTAGTACGCCTATGGATAATAATCAGCTAGTGGAGTATGTGTTAAATGATTGTAAGTTAAGAGTAGGGGAAAAGGATTTGATAGCCAATCTGATATTATTGAGTATGAGTTACTTTGATGTAATACTAGGTATGGATTGGTTATCTGCAAACCATGCTGTTTTAGATTGTTATGCTAAGACAGTTATGTTTCCTAACCCTGAAAAATATGTTGTAAAGTTTGATGCAAAGAAATAAAAGTAATTGTTATGATATGTGATTTTTAAAGTACTATGTTGACTGAGAAATGAATATGTTAAAGGTTTTATAGCGTACATGGTTGATACGGATAAGGTACATCCGGAGTTGGAACACATTCCTGTGGTTAGTGAATTCCCAGATGTCTTTTCGGATGAATTGTCAGGGTTGCCACCAGACCGAGAGATGGAATTCTGTATAGACTTGGTGCCTGGTACTGAACCTACATCGAAACCGCCGTATCGTATGGCCTTGGTTGAGCTAGAGGAGCTCAAGAAACAGTTACAGAAGCTGTTGGACAGGGATTTTATTAGACTGAGTGTTTCGCCTTGGGGAGCACCGATTTTATTTGTAAGGAAGAAGGATGGAAGCCTCCGATTGTGTATAGATTACCGATTGTTGAATAAGGCAATCATTAAGAATAGATATCCCCTTTCGTGAATTGATGATTTGTTGGATCAGCTCCGAGGAGCACTGGTCTTTTCTAAGATTGATATGAGGTCTGGCTATCATCAGCTGAGAGTTCGGAGTGGAGATGTGCCCAAGACAACATTTAGGACCCGATATGGCCATTTTTGAGTTTTTGGTGATGCCATTCGGATTGACAAATGCTCCTGTAGCTTTTATGGCATTGATGAATGATATGTTCAAGCCATAGTTGGATCAATTTGTTATAGTTTTAATCGATGACATTTTGGTATACTCTAAATCTGAGGAAGAGCATGAGAGACACCTCAGGATTGTATTGCAGACTTTACGAGAGCAGAAGATATATCCTAAACTCAACAAGTGTGATTTTTGGTTGTCACAGATCTCATTTTTGAGACATGTAGTGTCAAGGGATGGTGTATCAGTGGATCCAACCAAGATTGAGGCTGTAGTTCAGTGGAAACAACCGAGGACAGTTACCAAGATTAGGAGTTTCTTGGGTTTAGCAAGATATTATCGGAGATTCGTAAAAGCATTTTCGAAGTTAGCATTTTCGAAGAGTCGATTGACCAGCACTCTAATTCTCACTATCCTTACCAGTTAATAAGGATTTTCAGTATATATCGATGCATCGCATCAGGGACTAGGTTGTGTATTGATGCAGGATGGGAGGGTAGTTGCTTATGGATCCAGACAGCTGTTTTTTTTTTATCATTTTTTTTAAGGAAGATGGCTAAAAATAATTTAACAATAGAGCAACGGGAAAGCTTGAAAAAAAATAAAATGCTAACTTATAATTACCTAAAACTATTCTACCCTAACTTACATAGTTTTTCAATTGTCATCCTTTCCTATTTATACACACTTAGGGGTACAATTGTAATTTTTCCATCCTAGATGAGTTGGCATTTTTTTGGCCACTTGTCTTCACATCATTGGCTCCTTGAAAAGATATTTCCATGTCATCTATCTTTCTTTCCAATTGGATGTGCTAGGTGGCATGGCTCGTGTTGTCTACGTGGTCCAATCTCGATTTTAGCCCAATTCCAGTCCATTTTCTACCGAAATTTTCAAAATTCATCCAGATTTGATTTATCTGCAAACATGATGATTTTAATTAAATAAAGAGGATAATTAACAAAACAAATTGGGTATTTAAATAATTAATTAGAAAATTAAGCACAAATAATTATATTTTCATAGAATTATCATACCCCAAACTTGAGCTTTTTCTTTTCCTCAAGCAAAACAAAATAATTGTAAGAATGACAAGTACTAAACACAATAATTTCCCCAATATCATCCTTAAAGAAAAAGTACAAACTATGATCTCAAAGACTCACAATTACAAGTCCAACATTCAGAATTATTCAATCATAAGTCCTAACCCAAATTAGACTCCTCGTAGGTGTGTGAAAAATGTCAAAGTCACTTCACAGTACATTATCCGGATCAGATTATGCAGACATAGTGAATGCAAAGTCAATGACATGTGATCATTCCCATAAGTTTGCTTTTCACTTCTCTCTCCACTAATGTAGTCACACTTAACCAAAGATCAATAGGACTTCATTAAGCTTGTAATGTAAGGCTGGGGCTAAGGTATGATAAAATCGATTTAGGTTTAATTACCCCTTAACATGCATTACTTCTAGGATCTTAATGTAAGAGCTCAAATCATTTCCCCCAAACTTATTTATTTCACTAAACTTTTTATGCTATTTTTGTATTTTTCTTCTTTCTTCTTTCATATATATATATATATATATTTATACATACTCATTCACTATCACTTAATACCCATATAGCTCACAATATATCCCAATGACTTTTCATGCTTTCGGGGTAAGGGATAGGAACAGAGTATTTAAGCTAAGGAAAAAAAATAAGCAGGTGTATTTACAGAAAAAAGCTTATTTGACCCAGATGGGTGACTAGGGGTAAAATATGTACAAGGAAGGCTACAAAGGCTCAAAAGGCTCAAACGATTCAAAGATGGCCTAAATCATCTCCCTAATTAAGTGTGATCTAATATTTCGCCTCGAGATCAGATCAAACAAATTCTAGAATATGATGCACCAAATCAATTGAACAAATGCAATCCTATGTACACATAAGCTTTCTCTAAATAAATATACAGATTCATGATATGACATGTGCATAAGATGAGGCAATCACAATCAGAATTAAGACAAATTCAAGAATTCAACTTCATCCTTTTCCTATAATCATGCTTCTCAGTTAATCAAAGTCAGACTAAATCATGGGGTCATATCATCGAAATATGAGAAAACTACATGCTAAGCACTAAATCATCCCAAAATCAAACAACTTAAGCTCATATTATCGAAAAAATTTTGAAAATTCTTTCTCAGATTTTTTTAAAAAATTTTGCAGTTTTTTATAATTTTTCACAAAATTGCTCAAGTGATATCCCCTCCCCCAAACTTAAAGTGCACAGTGTCCTCAGTGTACAGATAATATAAGAATTTAAGCTCAAGAATAGAGTACTCCCCTTTCTGATTATGATGAATAACTGAAGCTTGATTAAAAGCGTAATACTAGAAAAGAGATCTGCAACATAAACAAAGAAAGAAACAACAGAAAAGAAAAAGAAAAAGAACTATATACAAAGTGAAAAGAAAAACATCGACACTTCAAATGTATCTAAAAAAAACAACACTCAACAGCAGGGCGAAGAGTAGGAGGGTTAGCCAAAATGGTGACAGAATGTTGACAGTTAACTCCTCCTTAGCTCTATCTACTTCCCTCATTCTTTCAGATTTCTTGTGCTTAAGCCTTAAATCCTCTTTAACCTCCATCTTAAAACACTCTTGAGAGTCATCAGGGAGCTTCAAAGGTTTGAAAACATTAAACTTTACTTCCTCATCTTGGACTCTCATCGTTAACTCCCCATTTTGTACATCAATTAAGGTTCTACCAGTCGCTAGGAAAGGTCTACCTAGTATAATGGGGACTTCCCTATCTTCCTCCATATCTAATACAATAAAATCCGCGAGGAAAATAAACTTGTCCACCTTTACTAACACATCTTCAATGACCCCCTTCAGATATTTAATGGATCGATCAGCCAGCTGAAGGGTTACTGTGGTAGGCTTGACATCCCCTATTCCTAACTTTTGGTAGATTGACCAAGGCATCATATTTATACTAGCTCCTAGATCACACAGGGCTCTACCAAAGAACATATTTCCTATCGTGCAGGGTATGGTAAAACTCCCGGGATCCTTGAGCTTGGGGGTAATTTCCTCTGGATGATTGCATTACATTCCTCAGTTAAGGCCACAGTCTCATAATCTTCCAATCTTCTTTTCCTAGAGAGGATGTCCTTTAAAAACTTCACATAACTTGGCATTTGCTCTAAAGCATCTACGAAAGGAATGAAAGTGAAGTTTCTTAAAAACCTCAAGAAATTTGGCTAATTGTTGGTCAAGCTTCTGGTTTTGAAACCTCTGAGGAAAAGGTACTGGTGCTATAACTGGAAGGGATGTAGTGGTAACATGTATAGCATCAAAGGACTTTGAAGGCTGTGAAGTAGAAGAAGGTATAGATAAAGAAGTGCCTAGCTTTGTTTCCTTTGCAACTCGATCCTGATGTTCCTACTCTTTCTGAGCTGCTTCATTCGAACCTATGGGTTTATTAACTATGGGCTGTTCAGGGCTGGACTTGTGGATCATCTAGCTCTCTGTCACTCCTAAGGGTGATGGATTTCACTTGTTCTTTACCCTCCATTTGCCTACCAGGATTAGCTTCAATGTTACTAGGAAGGGTCCCTTGAGGACGTTGACTAAGAACGTTTGTTATATATCCAACCTGAACTTCTAAGTTCTTAATTGAGGCAGCTTGATTTTTCAGGATAGTCATGAACATTTCCTGAAGCAAGAGCTTCTTCTCAGCTGTTGGTGCATGGTAAAGTTGTGGCTGCATAAGTGGTGGTGGTGGTGATGGATGATGTTGAAATTATTGTGGGGGTGGTTGATGAGGTGGATGATATGGATACTGAGATGGTGGGTGGTGAGGAAATTGATGTTGTGGTGGTACCTGAATCGGTGGAGCTTGAAAACCAAGGGGTCTTACTGGTCTAGAGTTAGAAGTTTGCCCTTGGTTTTGGTTCCAAGAAAAGTTAGGATGGTTCCTCCACCCTAGATTATAGGTGTTTGAAAAAGGGTTGTTCTGTTGCTTAGGATGGGCAACATACTGAACCGATTCTAAGTTAAGTGGACACCTATCTACAGTGTGGGTACCACTACACAGATCACAAGAGAGAAAAGGAGTTTGTGCAGAAAACACAGGGTTAGCATTGGTGGAAGGATTATGTTGGGTACTGAGCGAGTTTACCTTCTTCGTAAGGTTAGCGATTTGAGAGGTCAAGGTAGACAGTGTGTCGAGCTCATAAATACCCATCGACTTCTTTGGCAATTGTCGCTCCGAGGACCATTAATAGTTGTTAGCCGCATCTTGTCTAACAGCTCGTAAGCTTCCTCCTCTGTTTTGCACATCAGGGCTCCACCCGCAGCAGCGTCCACGATGGTCCTATTTTGGCTTGTAAGTCCGTTGTAGAAAGTTTGGACTTGCAGCCATAAAGGTAGACCATGGTGAGGGCATTTCCTAAGAAGCTCCTTATATCATTCACATGCTTCGTAAAGAGATTTAGAGTCTAACTGGGCAAAGGAAGATATATCACTACGGAGTCTGGCCATTTTAGAGGGAGGGAAAAACTTGGCTAGAAATTGATGGGCTAACTCGTCCATGTAGAAATGGATCATGGAGGCAAGGAGGTTAACCAGTGTCTCGCCCTATCTCTAAGTGAGAAGGGGAATAGTCTGAGTCTAAGCGCATCATGAGATAATCCATTGTGCTTGAAAGTTGCACAAGTCCAGGAATTGCCCAAGGTGAGCATGTGGGTCATCATGTGAAAACCCGCTGAACTGTAAAGAAGTCTGGATCATCTGAAGGATTGCAGGCATAATTTTGAAATTATTTGCAGGGACAGCTGGTGGCCTAATGTCGGTACAATATCCTCCAATCGTCGGCATCGCATAATCTCCAACAGTCCTGATTTTCCTATTTTCTGCCATGGTATTTTGCAGCGGAGCTATAAATTTCCTAGAATCCTTTCGAATTTTCCTAAGAGTTCGTTCAATTTCAGGATATAGAAGAAAGCAATCAAAGCTCTTAGCTCTACGCATGCAAATATCACAAAGTCCTTAGAATTTTTTTTTTAGTTTTTTAATTTTTTAATTTTAATTTTTCAATTAACTAATCTAGATTAAACTTCTAAATATTTACAACCTAAATATTTACAAGCTATACACATAAGCATAATTTCACCGAAATTAATTAATGACTAGTTAAAACTTCCCCGACAACGGCGCCATTCTTTTTTTTTATCATTATTTTTTTATTATTATTATTTTTTAAGGAAGATGGCTAAAAATAATTTAACAATAGAGCAACGAGAAAGCTTGAAAAAAAAAATAAAATGCTAACTTAAAATTACCCTAAAACTATTCTACCCTAACTTACATAGTTTTTCAATTGCCATCCTCTCCTATTTATACACACACTTAGGGGTACAATTGTAATTTTTTCATCCTAGATGAGTTGGCATTTTTTTGGCCACTTGTCTTCACACCATTGGCTAATTGAAAAGATATTTCCATGTCATCTGTCTTTTTGTCCAATTGGATGTGCTAGGTGGCATGGCTCGTGTTATCTGCGTGGTCCAATCTCGATTTTAGCCCAATTCCAGTCCATTTTCTACTGAAATTTTCAAAATTCATCCGGATTTGATTTATCTGCAAACATGAGAATTTTAATTAAATAAAGGGGATAATTAACAAAATAAATTGGGGATTTAAATAATTAATTAGAAAATTAAGCACAAATAATTCTATTTTCATAGAATTATCAAAGGACCATGAGAAGAACTATCCGACCCATGATTTGGAGTTAACGGCAGTAGTGCTTGCGTTGAAGGTATGGCGCCACTACTTGTGTGGAGAGAAATTTTAGATTTTTACCGACCACAAGAGCCTTAAGTATCTGTTCTCACAAAAAGAATTGAACATGAGACAGAGAAGATAGCTAGAGCTTCTAAATGACTACGATTGTGAGATACTTTATCATCCGGGTAAGGCTAATGTTGTAGACGATGCTTTGAGAAAAAAGAGCCTTGGGTGGTAGGTACATGATGGTCAGGGAACATGAGTTACTAAAGCAGTTTGCTAGCCTCAGTTTGGGAGTTGTGCCTTCCGACAAGGATATGGATTGTGTGATTCCTCGTCTATGCTTGGAGCCTGATCTATTAGAGAGGATCAAAGTGGCTCAGCAGACTGACTCGTATTGCATTGACATGAGAGGTCAGATGCAGAAGGGTACAGTCACTGACTTTGAGATAAGTTCAGATGGACTCTTGAGGTTTAGAAATAGATTGTGTCTTCCCTAGGACCCATGGCTCAGGAGACTTGTATTGACATAAGCTTATTCATCAAGGTACACGTTACATCCGGGAAGTAACAAGATGTACCAAAATCTCCAGAAAGAGTACTGGTGGTCAGGTATGAAGAAGGATGTTACGAATTTTGTGAGAAAATGTCTTGTATGTCAGCAGGTGAAGGTAAAGCATCAAAAGCCTGCAGGGTTATTTCAGCCTCTACCTATACCAACATGGAAATGGGAGCATATCACCATGGATTTTGTGATGGGTTTATCGAGGACTCGAACGAATCACGATGCTATATGGGTGATAATTTATAGACTAACGAAGTCGGCCCACTTTCTAGCCATGAGAGCTACCGATACTCTGAGTGCATTGGCAAAACTGTATGTAAGCGAGGTAGTGAGGTTACATGGTATTCCAGTTAGTACTGTCTCGGACAGGGATTCTCGCTTCAGTTCTCACTTTTGGGAACATTTTTTGGAAGCCAAGGGAACCCAGTTGAGTTTGAGCACTGCTTATCATCCTTAGACAGATGGTCAGTCAGTGTCACGCCCCGAAAACGCAGAAAATAAGGCAAATTTAAAACTTTTTACTCATCAAATCACAATTAAGGGTGCATTCCTATGCAGTGTCAAACATCATCATGCATATCATACCTCAGGATCCCATCATTAGATAGTATATATCATATCATATACATTACTCAATATTAAGTTAATTAATCCTAATACATCCCATACAAGGTTATACATCAAGTGTCTGTAATTACAATAATTGTCTGGGTACATGAAAAGATAAATGATATCTCAAAACACAATATATGGCCTAGAGCTCAAGTCCTCCACTAGCCACTACTCCGTAAATTGCAGGGAAATCCTTTTCACTTGAAGAAATTTGGGGGGAAAGAAAACAGGGTGAGCTTCTAAATCGCTCAGTAAGGGGGGTAAGGGACTCATTATATAAACCATAATGCACATCATAAAATATTTATTTGTATGTGAAACTCAGTATACTTATTTGAAAACCATAGCATGAAGTTCTCATATCTCAAAATCATGTGGAAACATGAAGTAAAAGGCTCAGTGTGAGATCTGAGAATTTCAGACATATTTTAATGATGTAATAAGAAATTGAAGTGTAATTTATTGAGCTAAGTGAATTGTGGGAATTATAATTGGAGATTTATATGTTAAGTGTGTAAAATGAGCATGAAGTATGAGGACAGATCGATCTGGGAGAAGGAGAGATCGATCTGGTGAGTTATAAACGACAAAGAAGGAGAAATTTAAGGAGCAGATCGATCTGGGAGAATGAGAGATCGATCTGGTGAGCTAAAAATGACAAGGAATGAGAAATTTGAGGAGCAGATCGATCTCCAATGGAAGAGATCGATCTCTAAATGATTCTGTTTGAGAAAGGATCGATCTCATGAGGAAGAGATCGATCTCCAAATGCTTCTGTTTGGGGAGAAGATCGATCTCCTTAGGAGCAGATCGATCTCATAAAGCCATAAAGAGATCGATCTCACCCCTCGACAGATCGATCTCCTAGGCATAAAATTGCCCAGATCGTCCCCAAAATTCAAACACAGATCGATCTCATCAAGAGGCAGATCGATCTCCTACCTCCAGTCTATATAAGGAACCCGTGTTTTCTCTGCAATTTCACTTTCTCTCTCTTCCAACCCCCATTTTTCCAAAAACCTAGCTTTCTCACTCATCCAAATCACCCATTTTTGGCCGAATCAGCTGTTGTGGTAAGAAGGAAAGTTGTTCCTCATCAAAGGGAGAACAACATAATTGAAAATCAATGGACGAATCGGATCGAGGCGTGAGTTGTGCGTCTCACAAGCTTTGGGTAATTTCTAAACCTCGATCTTGATATTTGAGCTGATTTTGATGCTATTGGTGGTTGTCATTGTGTTGAAATAGTTGAGAAATGATTAGGGATTGATGAAATTGCAATGTAGTTGGAGTAATGTAGATATTTGATAATTTGGTAATTTTGAGAATTTGTGCTATAAATGGAAATATAGACAATGTGGAGAATTAGCCTAGATAATTGGCATGAGGAATGTAGGACATTGAGATATTGTGAATGAGGTTGTAGTTTAGGGTTGAGTTACGAGAAATCAAGAGATTTGAGGTGTTATGAGCAATTATGCTCGATTTTGAGAATTGAGGGTTATGAGATAATTGAGTATTGATGTTTTAACATCGTTTGGATAGCTCGGGAGTTCCAGGGTGGAATGCGAGGCTAGTCCGTGATACGGGGGAAACGATTGCACTATACGAGGTGCAAAGAGGTAAGGGAAATCTAAACCATTTGTGTATGTGAATTGCAAACTGTTTTAACATGATTTGTGGTTTATAAAACAAGCATGTTGAGTGTTTTGTGTTGAGATTAAATTGCACACGATTTTATAGCCGGTTGGAGCCCAATGTTTTATGAGTTTATAACTGGGCTCTACGTTAAGGCAATATTGAGATTTGAGAAATGTGTGCATGTGCTTTGCCGGTTGGAACTCGATTTTATTACATTTTGTGTTGAGTACAAAACGATTTCAAATGAGTTTTATGAGAGAAAACCATTATGAGTTCTACGTGAAGGCAAACCAGTCTTATGTGATAAGACTTAGGTGTGTAGTTATGAGTACACACCGGGCATTGCTCTGGTACCATGTAAGCCCGAATTCTTCTCCGTTCTGGTAACGTGAGAATAACCTATTCTGTGGCTGTGCCACGTTGAGAAACCCCATTGGTGGCTGCGCCAGGTTAAACCCCATTGGTGGTTGTGCCACGTTGAGAAACCCCATTGGTGGCTGTGCCACGTTATACCCCATTGGTGGCTGTGCTACGTTGAGAAACCCCATTGGTGGCTGCGCCACGTTAAACCCCATTGGTGGCTGTGCCACGTTGAGAAACCCCATTGGTGGCTGTGCCACGTTATACCCCATTAGTGGCTGTGCCACGTTGAGAAACCCCATTGGTGGCTGTGCCACGTTGAGAAACCCCATTGGTGGCTGCGCCACGTTATACCCCATTGGTGGCTGTGCCACGTTGAGAAACCCTATTCTGTGGCTATGCCACGCGAGAAATTAAATCAGTGGCTTTGCCACGTGAGTTTTGTGGCTATGCCACGTGAGAAATTAAATCAGTGGCTATGCCACGTGTGTTTTGTGGCTGTGCCACGTGCATTATATTTACTGTGATTTTATCACGTTATTTGAGAAAGCGTTTATCGCGTTGTTTTCACATGCTTTGGTAATGCTCTAGAGTGAGCCTTTTTACTTCATGTTTTCACATGATTTGAGATATGAGAATATTGTTTTGAGAACTTTCATGCTATGGTTTTCAAATGAGTTTCACATACAAATAAACCTTTTGTGATGTGTATTTTGGTTTATGAAATGAGTTCCTTACCCCCTTTACTGAGCGATTTAGAAGCTCACCCTGTTTTCCTTTCCCCCAGAGTTCTTCAAGTGAATAAGGACTTCCCTGCGACGTACGGAGTAGTGGCTAGTGGAGGATCCGAGCTCCAGGCTATATATTTTGTACTTTGAGGTATATTTATCTTTTCATGTACCCAGACTATTATTGTAATTGCAGACACTCGATGTATAACATTATATGGGATGTGTTAGGATTAATTAACTTGAGATGGATTAATGTATTTGATATGATATTTAAATCCTAGTGATGAGATCCTGAGGCATAATAATTATGATGATGTATGACACTGCACAGGAATGCACTCTTAATTGTGAATTAATGAGTAAAAAGTTTTAAATTAGCCCTATTTTTTGCATTTTCGGGGCGTGACAGAGTTTTCTTGGTATCAGAGCTTAGGGTGTCTAGTACTGTCAGTGTCGGTTAAGTGAAATAGAATACATCCCAAGTGTCTGTAATAGTCTGGTCATGAACTGAAATTGAGGATTGAGATTTCAATCGATTGTGATATGTACGCGCAGGAGACGAGTTGAGATAGAGAATGAGTAAACGACGAGGTCGTTCGAGGAGGCAGGCAGAGTCCCCTCCGCCACCTGTCCCACAACCAGAGAGTCCTAACTCTCGATTTAATCGGATTGAGACCGATGTGAGGTAAGGTTTTGAGCAGATGGCAGGGTTATTCGCGCAACACTTTGGAGTTAATGCCTCGGATACTACCCCTACACCACCACAAGGACCTCCCATACCCCCAGTGCCTCCCGTCACTCAGCCTGAGGATAGAAGCATGGCCCGACTAAGGGATTTTCTGAAGATGAATCCACCCGCATTTAAGGGAAAGAAGGATCCTACGGAGGCTGAGGAGTGGTTGACAGAATTAAGAATTATATTTGATATCCTGGGGTGCACCGATGCTGAGAGGGTCAGTATGAGTGCCTATATGCTGAAGGGGAGAGCTCGAGATTGGTGGGGTACTACCCAGGGTATTTTGATGTCCCACCATGGTGTGATTGGTTGGGAAGAGTTTCAGACAGCTTTTAGGACCCAATATGTACCACGAGCCGCTCAGAGAAAGAAACAGGCCGAGTTTTTGAGTTTGGTACAGGGTGACATGTCTGTGGATGACTATGAGAGCCAATTCACAGCGCTATTGAGATATGACCCAGAGACCTTCAAGAGTGAAGAGCTCCGCACAGAGAAGTTTGTGTATGGGTTGAAGCCCGTCATCAGAGATAGATTGATAGGGCTGTGCATCATTGAGTTTGGAGATGCTCTGAGACGAGCACAAGAGATTGAAAGAGGGATTGAGATGGTACAATCCCAGAATGAGCTCAGAGCGGTGAATAGAGATAAGGGCAAGAGGCCAGCACTTTTCCAGACAGAGGCTCGGAGAGGTTCCTTCAGAAGAGGGAGGATTGAGGTACAGAAGGACAGATTGGAGAGACCCAGAGCCTATCCTATCATCAAGGAGACCCCTCGATATGTCAGGTCGGATATAAGGGTTTGTAGGGACTGTGGCCGATCGCATGAGGGAAGTTGTACTGGGTCGATCCATGGATGTTTTAGATGTGGTGACATGGGTCACAGAGTGAAGGACTGTCCCCAACCTCAGATATCACATGCTCCGGAGCCCACTAGACAACAGCCTCAGAGAGTGGATCCCCGGAGACGGGCCACTGCGGCAGAGAAAGGGAAGAAACCTGTGGCACAGGGACGTGTGTTTGCCCTGGATAAGGAGACCGCAGACGCTTCGGCAGAAACTATAAGAGGTACACTCTCTGTCTGTAATTATGAAGCTCATGTGTTGATTGATTCAGGATCCACGCATTCGTTTATTTCTGAGCATTTTGCATGTAGATTAAACTTGAAGTTTGAACCTCTAGAATACATACTACATGTAAATACCCCTATGCGTGAATCCCAGAGAACTGAGTTAATCTGTAGAGGATGTGAGATAAAGATGGGAGATAGAGTGATGTTAGCAGATCTAATCATGTTGAATATACATGGGTTTGATGTAATTCTGGGAATGGATTGGTTGGCGACCAATCGAGTGAGTTTAGACTGCTACACTAAGATTGTAACTTTCTCCCTACCTGAACCTTATAGTGTACGGTTGAGATATTGAGGAAATGTATATATGGAATTCTAGTAAGTAATTTGAAAATTTTAACATTATTTTGGAGAATATTAAATATGATTATTCATGTGAAGGTTATGAGACACTCATCTCAGACGATGAGCGGGAACATCCGAGGATTGAGGATATACCTGTGGTGTGTGAATTTCTGGATGTTTTCCCCGATGAATTGCCAGGTTTACCACCAGAGAGAGAGCTGGAGTTTACCATTGATTTGGTACCAGATACTCAGCCGATCTCTAAACCTCCTTACAGGATGGCATTAGTGGAACTCGAGGAATTGAAGAGACAACTACAGGAGTTATTGGATCAAGGGTTTATTAGGCCTAGTGTTTCGCCGTGGGGAGCGCCAGTACTATTTGTTAAGAAGAAGGATGGTAGTCTCAGATTATGTGTAGACTACCGGCTGTTGAATAAAGCCACGGTGAAGAATAAATACCCACTACCCAGGATTGATGATCTACTTGATCAGCTGAGAGGGGCATCAGTCTTTTCTAAGATTGATTTGAGATCGGGCTATCACCAATTGAGGATCAAGGAAGAAGATATTCCAAAGACGGCCTTCAGGACGAGGTATGGCCATTACGAATTTTTGGTGATGTCCTTTGGATTGACGAACGCCCCTGCAGCATTTATGAGATTGATGAACGAGGTGTTCTGAGACTATCTGGATAAATTTGTGATAGTCTTTATTGATGATATCCTGGTGTACTCTAGGTCGTATGAGGAGCATGCACAGCATTTGTGGTTAGTACTTCACATACTCCGAGATAAGCAATTGTACGGAAAGCTTAGTAAGTGTGAGTTTTGACTGAACCGGATAGCTTTCCTTGGTCATATAGTCTCAGAGGAAGGAGTATCAGTGGACCCAAGCAAGGTGGAGGCTGTGCTTAATTGGGAGAGACCGAGGACAGTTACTGAGGTACGAAGCTTCCTTGGTTTGGCAGGGTATTACAGGAGATTTGTGAAAGGATTTTCAAGGATTGCCGCTCCTTTGACTAAGCTCACGCGTAAGGAGACTTCGGTCATATGGACTGATCAATGTGAGCTCAATTTTCAAGAGTTAAAGAGGAGATTAACAGCGGCACCTGTGTTAACTATTCCTGAGGGATCAGGAGGATTCTCGGTGTATAGTGATGCGTCTCATCAAGGATTGGGGTGTGTGCTCATGCAGCACGGGAGAGTGGTCGCATATGGATCGCGACAGCTGAAAGACCATGAGCGGAATTACCCCACGCATGATTTGGAGTTAGCCACTGTGGTATTTGCTTTGAAGATCTGGCGACATTACTTATATGGCGAAAGATTCCAGATCTTTACTGATCACAAGAGTTTGAGATATCTTTTTGATCAGAAAGAGTTAAACATGAGACAAAGGAGATGGATGGAACTCCTTAAGGATTATGACTGCAAGATTCTTTATCATCCGGGTAAGGCGAATGTGGTTGCTGATGCCCTGAGCAGGAAGAGTATGATATCTACTATGATGATCAGGGAATGGGATTTGTTAGAGCAGTTCGTCGAACTTCGGATCAGAGTTAAAGAGGTAGAGACTGGATTTTTGGCTAGCCTGCAGATAGAGCCCCGGATCATGGATCAGATTAGAACTGAGCAGCGCAGTGACATGGTTAGTCAAGCTGAGCAGAGTTCGCAGTCGGATCTCACCATCAGTGAGGATGGATTGTTGAGATTCAGAGGACGGATTTGTGTACCGGACGATAATACCCTGAAGAGATAGATACTGAGAGAATCCCACTGCTCGCGATACACCATGCACCCAGGGAGTACTAAGATGTACCGAGACTTAAGAAAGGTGTATTGGTGGAGTGGTATGAAGCGAGACGTGGCAGAGTATGTGGCCAGGTGTTTAGTATGCCAGCAAGTGAAAGCTGAGCATCGGAAGCCCGGAGGACTACTACAGCCCTTACCTGTACCTACATGGAAATGGGAGCATGTCACTATGGACTTTATTATGGGTTTACCGAGGACCCGAAGAGGTCATGACGCGATATGGGTCATTGTGGATAGATTGACCAAGAGTGCCCACTTCCTTGCCATCAAGAGCACAGATACTGTGGATGCCTTAGCTGAACTGTATGTCAGCGAGATAGCTAGATTACATGGGGCTCCAGTGATTATTACTTCTGATAGAGATTCTCGGTTTACTTCCAGATTTTGGACCCAGTTTCAGGAGTCCATGGGATCTCGATTGAGTTTTAGTACCGCCTATCATCCTCAGACAGATGGTCAGTCAGAGAGGACTATTCAGACCCTGGAGGATATGTTGAGGGCGTGTACGATGGATTTTAAGGGATCATGGGATGATCACCTGCCCCTAGCAGAGTTTGCGTACAATAACAGCTATCATACAAGTATTGGAATGGCACCTTTTGAGGCTCTATATGGTAGGAGGTGTAGATCCCCTGTAGCTTGGGAAGAAGTCGGTGACACAAAAATAAATGCTCCCGAGCTTGTTGAGCAAGCCGTACAGAGTGTGAAACTCATACGTGAAAGGTTACGGGCTGCACAGAGTAGACAGAAAAGCTACGCGGATGTGCGTAGACGGCCACTTGAGTTTGATGTTGGTGATGCAGTATTTCTGAGAGTATCACCGAGCAAGGGTATCATGCGATTTGGGAAGAAAGGAAAATTGAGTCCTCGATACATAGGACCATTCGAGATTCTTGAGAGAGTGGGAGAGGTAGCTTACAGATTAGCATTACCCCCACAGATGTCCGAAATACACAATGTTTTTCATGTATCTATGTTGAGGAAGTATCACCCGGACCCTTCTCATGTTATAGAGTATGATGAGATGGACATACAGGAGGACATGAGCTACACTGAGGAACCCGTCCGGATTCTTGATAGAAAGGAGAAGGTACTGAGAACCAAGAGCATCCCATTAGTGAAAGTTTTGTGGAAACATCACTCAAGGGAAGAGGCAACGTGGGAACTAGAGAGCCTCATGAAGGAGAAATACCCTATCTATTTTGACTAGTTGAGTTGAATTTGGAGGACCAAATTCTTTTTAAGGTGGGGAGCATGTGAGATCTGAGAATTTCAGACATATTTTAATGATGTAATAAGAAATTGAAGTGTAATTTATTGAGCTAAGTGAATTGTGGGAATTATAATTGGAGATTTATATGTTAAGTGTGTAAAATGAGCATGAAGTATGAGGACAGATCGATCTGGGAGAAGGAGAGATCGATCTGGTGAGTTATAAATGACAAAGAAGGAGAAATTTAAGGAGCAGATCGATCTAGGAGAAGGAGAGATCGATCTGGTGAGCTAAAAATGACAAGGAATGAGAAATTTGAGGAGCAGATCGATCTCCAATGGAAGAGATCGATCTCCAAATGATTCTGTTTGAGAAAGGATCGATCTCATGAGGAAGAGATCGATCTCCAAATGCTTCTGTTTGGGGAGAAGATCGATCTCCTTAGGAGCAGATCGATCTCATAAAGCCATAAAGAGATCGATCTCACCCCTCGACAGATCGATCTCCTAGGCATAAAATTGCCCAGATTGTCCCCAAAATTCAAACACAGATCGATCTCATCAAGAGGCAGATCGATCTCCTACCTCCAGTCTATATAAGGAACCCGTGTTTTCTCTGTAATTTCACTTTCTCTCTCTTCCAACCCCCATTTTTCCGAAAACCTAGCTTTCTCACTCATCCAAATCACCCATTTCCGACCGAATCAGCTGTTGTGGTAAGAAGGAAAGTTGTTCCTCATCAAAGGGAGAACAACATACTTGAAAATCAAAGGACGAATCGGATCGAGGCGCGAGTTGTGCGTCTCACAAGCTTTGGGTAATTTCTAAACCTCGATCTTGATATTTGAGCTGATTTTGATGCTATTGGTGGTTGTCATTGTGTTGAAATAGCTGAGAAATGATTAGGGATTGATGAAATTGCAATGTAGTTGGAGTAATGTAGATATTTGATAATTTGGTAATTTTGAGAATTTGTGCTATAAATGGAAATATAGACAATGTGGAGAATTAGCCTAGATAATTGGCATGAGGAATGTAGGACATTGAGATATTGTGAATGAGGTTGTAGTTTAGGGTTGAGTTACGAGAAATCAAGAGATTTGAGGTGTTATGAGCAATTATGCTCGATTTTGAGAATTGAAGGTTATAAGATAATTGAGTATTGATGTTTTAACATCGTTTGGACAGCTCGGGAGTTCCAGGGTGGAATGCGAGGCTAGTCCGTGATACGGGGGAAACGATTGCACTATACGAGGTGCAAAGAGGTAAGGGAAATCTAAACCATTTGTGTATGTGAATTGCAAACTGTTTTAGCATGATTTGTGGTTTATAAAACAAGCATGTTGAGTGTTTTGTGTTGAGATTAAATTGCACACGATTTTATAGCCGGTTGGAGCCCAATGTTTTATGAGTTTATAACTGGGCTCTACGTTAAGGCAATATTGAGATTTGAGAAATGTGTGCGTGTGCTTTGCCGGTTGGAACTCGATTTTATTATGTTTTGTGTTGAGTACAAAACGATTTCAGATGAGTTTTATGAGAGAAAACCATTATGAGTTCTACGTGAAGGCAAACCAGTCTTATGTGATAAGACTTAGGTGTGTAGTTGTGAGTACACACCGGGCATTGCTCTGGTAGCATGTAAGCCCTAATTCTTCTCCGTTCTGGTAACGTGAGAATAACCTATTCTGTGGCTGTGCCACGTTGAGAAACCCCATTGGTGGTTGCGCCACGTTAAACCCCATTGGTGGCTGTGCTACGTTGAGAAACCCCATTGGTGGCTGTGCCACGTTATACCCCATTGGTGGCTGTGCCACGTTGAGAAACCCCATTGGTGGCTGCGCCACGTTAAACCCCATTGGTGGCTGTGCCACGTTGAGAAACTCCATTGGTGGCTGTGCCACGTTATACCCCATTGGTGGCTGTGCCACGTTGAGAAACCCCATTGGTGGCTGTGCCACGTTGAGAAACCCCATTGGTGGCTGCGCCACGTTATACCCCATTAGTGGCTGTGCCACGTTGAGAAACCCTATTCTGTGGCTATGCCACGCGAGAAATTAAATCAGTGGCTTTGCCACGTGTGTTTTGTGGCTATGCCACGTGAGAAATTAAATCAGTGGCTATGCCACGTGTGTTTTGTGGCTGTGCCACGTGCATTATATTTACTGTGATTTTATGACGTTATTTGAGAAAGCGTTTATCGCGTTGTTTTCACATGCTTTGTTAATGCTCTAGAGTGAGCCTTTTTACTTCATGTTTTCACATGATTTCAGATATGAGAATATTGTTTTGAGAACTTTCATGCTATGGTTTTCAAATGAGTTTCACATACAAATAAACCTTTTGTGATGTGTATTTTGGTTTATGAAATGAGTTCCTTACCCCCTTTACTGAGCGATTTAGAAGCTCACCCTGTTTTCCTTTCCCCCCAGAGTTCTTCAAGTGAATAAGGACTTCCCTGCGACGTACGGAGTAGTGGCTAGTGGAGGATCCGAGCTCCAGGCTATATATTTTGTACTTTGAGGTATATTTATCTTTTCATGTACCCAGACTATTATTGTAATTGCAGACACTCGATGTATAACATTATATGGGATGTGTTAGGATTAATTAACTTGAGATGGATTAATGTATTTGATATGATATTTAAATCCTAGTGATGAGATCCTGAGGCATAATAATTATGATGATGTATGACACTGCACAGGAATGCACTCTTAATTGTGAATTAATGAGTAAAAAGTTTTAAATTAGCCCTATTTTCCGCATTTTCGGGGCGTGACACTTGGTATAGAGCAGCAACAAGCATGTGAAAATAATGCGATAATGGTTTTCTCGATAAATGTGATAAAATCACTGTAATAATAATGCACGTGGCGCAGCTACCAAACACACATGGCATAGCCACTGATTTAAATTTGTACGTGGCACAGCCACAGAATAAGGTTCGCTCGTGGCACAGCCACCAAATATACGTGGCACAGCCACAGAATAGGGGATCTCACGAGGCACAGCCACCAAATATACGTGGCACAGCCACAGAATAGGGTTCACTCGTGGCACAGCCACCAAATATACGTGGCACAGCCACAGAATAGGGGATCTCACGTGGCACAACCACCAAATATACGTGGCACAGCCACAGAATAGGGGATCTCACGTGGCACAGCCACCAAATATACGTGGCACAGCCACAGAATAGGGTTCACTTGTGGCACAACCAAGAATAGGGTTCGCTCTGGCACAGCCCCTAAATATACGTGGCACAGCCATAGAATAGGGGATCTCACGTTACCAGAACGGTGAAGAATCGGACTTACATGCTACCAGAGTAATGCTCTGTGTGTACTCCAAATTACACACCTAAGTCTTTTCAATAGCCATTATCATATAAAACTGGTTTGCCTTCACGTAGAACTTATAGTGGTTTTTCTCTCGTAAAAACTCATTTAAAACCGTTTTGTACTCGACACAAAACATATTAAAACCGAGTCTCAACCGGTAAAACACGCACACATTTCTGAAATCTCAATATTGCCTTAACGTAGAGCCCAATTCATTTCTCACACAAACTCAACGGTTTATCAAGCAGTTTCACGCGTAGCTTATAAACTCATAAAAACATTGGGCTCCAACCGGCTATAAAAAATCGTGTGCATTCTCATCAAAATACAACACATCAAACATGCTTGTTTTATAACTCGCAAATCAGGCTATAATAGTTCACAAATCACATACACAAATGGTTTAGTTTCCCTTACCTCTTTGCACCTCGTATAGTGCAATCATTTCCCCCTTATCACGGACTAGTCTCGCATTCCACTCTGGAACTCCCAAACTATCCAAACGATGTTAAAACATCAATACTCATCATCACAGTAACCTCAATTCTCAAAATCGAGCATAATTGCTCATAACACCTCAAATCTCTCAATTCTCGTAACTCTATCACAATCCATAACATCTCAACATCCTACACTTCCCATGCCATAATATCTATAGTAATTCACCACATTGTCTAAATTTCCATTTATAACTCAAAATTTCCAAAATTACTAAAATTGCTAAATATCATCATCACTCCAACTACATTGAAATTTCATCAATCCCTAATCATTTTCTAGCTATTTCAACACAGTGCCAACAACCATTATCACCAAAATCATTTCAACTATCAAGATCGAGGTTTAGAAATTACCCAAAATTTATGGAGAGCTTATCTCTTTCCTCGATTCAATTCGTGTTCCGATTTCCAAGTATGTTGTTCTCCCTTTGATGAGGAACAACTTTCCTTCCTACCACAGCCTCTGATTTGGACAAAAATGGGTGCTTTGGATGAGTGAGAAAGCTAGGGCTCAGGTGAAAATGGGGTTTTGAAGAGAGAGAAAGTGAAATTGTAGGATAAAACAGGGGTTCCTTATATAGACGGAGGGTAGGAGATCGATTTGGCTCTTGATGAGATCGATCTGCATTTGAATTTGGGGATAATTTTGGGCAATTTTATGCCTAGGAGATCGATCTGTCGAGGGGTGAGATCGATCTCTTAATGGCTACATGAGATCGATCTGCTCCTTGAGGAGATCGATCTTCTCCCAAACAGAAACATTTGGAGATCGATCCCTTCCTCATGAGATCGATCCTCTCTCAAACAGAATCATAAGGAAATCGATCATTTTCCATTGGAGATCGATCTGCTCACTTACTTTCCTCCTTCCTTGTCATTTTTAACTCACCAGATCGATCCCTCCTTCTCCAAGATCGATCTGACCCCATAGTTTCACACTTAGATTAAACACTTAACATGTAAATCTCCAAATATAATTTCCACAGCTTACTACTTGGATTATTTATCATTTATCACATATACATTTCACTTAGCTCAATAAATTACACTTCAAGTTCATATTACATAATTAAAATATGTCTAAAATTCTTAGATCTCACAGTCAGAGAAGACCATACAGACTGTGGAGGTTATGTTGAGAGCATGAGTACTGGATTTTAGAGGCTCTTGGGATGATCATTTTCCACTAGTCGAGTTCACCTACAATAACAGTTATCATGCGAGTATTAGGATGGCACCGTATGAGGCTTTATATGGTCGTAGATGTTGTTCCCCTATCGGTTGGAAAGAAGCCAGTGACAGAAAGATTTTTGCTCCTAATTTGGTTACATAAGCCTCTGAGGATGTCCGGTTGATTGTTGAGAGATTGAGGAAAGCTCAGAGTAGACAAAAGAGTTATGCTGACAAGAGACGAAGACCACTTGAATTCATAGTTGGTGAATCAGTATTTCTGAAGGTTTCACCTTCCAAGGGTATAGCGAGGTTTGGAAAGAGAGGTAAGTTGAGTCCTCGCTACATTGGACCCTTTGAGATACTGGACAGAGTGGGAGGTAAGGCATATAGATTGGCTGTGCCACCGAATTTATCGGGAGTGCATAATGTCTTCCACATTTTGATGTTGAGGAAGTATCATCTAGATCCAAATCATGTGATTCGGTATGAGCCATTGGAGCTCAAAGATGATCTAACTTATGTAGAGAAATCGATCTGGATATTGGATAGAAAGGAGAAAGTCTTGAGGAATAAAACTATCGGGTTAGTAAAGATTCTCTAGTAGCATCACACTTCAGAGGAAGCTACTTAGGAGCTAGAGAGTTTGATTCGAGAGAAATATCCCCATTTGTTTGTAGAGTAACTTGGTTATAATTTAGAGAACCAAATTCTTTTAAGGAGGAGAGGATTGTAAGACCCTCAATTCATAAGTATATACATGCACATGCTAAGTGAAGCATAAATGATGTAAAGTCCATAAATTGAATATACACACTTGTAATATGAGTTTGTGATGTACGTACAAGTTTCGTTATGTATGAATAATAAGAAATGGACTTTTGTAGATGATGAATGTGAGTGGAATAGAAAATGAGTGGTGTAGTAAATGGAATGAAGTATGCATAAATTGCATAAATGGTTATACCTCATTTGGTTGTAAATTGTATACCTTTGGTTATACAATGAATGCACACAAGTCTTAATGTATATAAAGTAGGAATAGATGTCAATTTCAAGCCTTAAAGGTAATTGGATGAGAAAATGACTATGGCAGCAAAATAGATAAAGTTAGGTGTGTGTTTACAGCAGAAAACTGCAGTAAAATCTGAAAAATATGAATGAGAGATCGATCTCATGGGATGAGAGATTGATCTGGAAGAGCCAAAAATGCTTGAACAAGAGCAATGGAACAGGGGCAGATGGATCTCCAAGAGGGTCAAATCGATCTACTAAGCATTCTGTGAAGAAGGAATCGATCCCTAGAGGGCCAAATTGATTTCCTTAAGCTACTAACTTGCAATAGATCAATCTCATGCAAGAGCAGATCGATCTCCTTAAGGTTCTGTGTTGTTAAGATCCACCAAGAAACTTCAATTTGTGATCAGTTTTGAATGAGATATAGTTGAGCAAAGTTGTTCTTGGCAAAGAGGAGAACAACATACTTGGAAACAAGAGATTGAAATCAAGGATTTCAAGAGCAAGGAGGATTTTACCATTTTGGTGAAAAAGGAAAGAAATCTCAGCTAAGTAAGATTTGATGCACCAAGTTGATATATGTTAAACTAGGTGTATTGATGAGTTGATTGGTATATATATGAAATGTTGGAAATGAAAGGAGCATGAAAAATCACCATGACCTAGATATTGATGAGAAAATGAGGAAATGATGAGGAAATGGTGTTAACATTGATTTAATGATGGATTATGCATGTATGGAAGATTATAAGGTAATCTTATAAAATGCATAAATTAGAAATGAGGAGAAATAAAGATAGTTATGTGAAAATGGGATTTTATACCATATTGGGAGAAAATAGTGAGATGATGTGTTTAATTGAGATTTGGCAATTTAAATGAGTATATAGAGAAATACTAATGCCAATAATTATGACAGCTTCGAAAAATCATCGTGGAAAATGCTCGGACTGCGAAAGTGAATTGCATCGAGGAAGAGAGGTCACTTGATGTGATCCGAGGTAAGGGAATTGCGTGAGTAGCTAGAGATGGCTGCACGTATTTCGAATAGATTTTCGTTATTGTATTCTATATGAATTACCTTAAAGAGACATGTGGTTGTGATAGAAATAAATGAGAATAAGTGGATTTTATCTAAAAATAGGGTGAAATTACCTAAGATGCATGTTATGACCCAAATGCATGAGCTGAATGATAGAATGACTAATGTTTTCCTAATTATGCGAAAATCACACATTTGAGTGCTTATTTAATTTATTGTGTGAAATGTGAGTTGAATAGCCATCTATTTGCTTTTGTGTGAAAACCATAAGTGCTAGAGGATACTCACACTATATTTTGAGAGATGCATCATAAAGTACTTGAGTGTATACTCGTACTTGGTTTTAAATGCGATTTATGCATGTGAGAGTACTGGGAGCATAGCTCGTACTTAGTTTTCTGATTGATGCATATAAAGTATTGGGAGCTTTGCTCATACTCAGTTTTACATTATATAGTACTAGAGCGATAGCTCGTACTTGATTTGAAAAGAGAATTATGCATTAACCTAGTACTAGAGGTTACTCGCACTAGTGTTTGATATTTTGAGATGCATACATAGTGTTTAAGAGGCAGAGTGTTGATTGAGAGTCACACTCAAGATGCGCACTGTAGTTTTACATGATATATAAGACATGTTAGAAAAATCGTGATGATTTCCTCCGTGTAGACTGAGTGTCACACTGTTGAGATATTCGTACGTGTATTTAGAGACGTGGCATTTATTCCATAGTGTGAGGGCTAAGACTTATGGCAAGCACCTCAACTATGATGTATTTCCTTGGAGTGAGTACTAAGACCTATGGCAGGCACCCCGACCATGAGGACAAGGTTCACGGGTGTACGTTGTACCGTGCGAGTGGTATGGAGTACACTGTACCGCATGTTGTGTGGAGTTGAGGAGTATATAGTTGGCAGTTGTGATGGACTGACCCCCCTCCCGTTACAGCAGTGATAACTCATACACCGAGATCTGTGTTGCTTGGGATTTCACCATTATAGGATATGGCCATAATCAAGGAGCGTATTGCATTTAACCACTGAGTCTCGCATGATATATCACTCGTTTTCATGATACGGTTAAACCTGAGGGATGGGTCAGAAACCGATTTTTATGTTATGTTGTGAACTACCATATTTACTGTGATTTATGTGTAAATGGCAATGATTTCTATAAAGGCATTTCAAAATTATAAATATGCACTGTTTTGCATGAATACCTACATTTGATAACTGAGCATGATTTTAAGTACATGGAATTTATTATGTACTATTATTATATCATTTTGATACATGCTTTGAGATGAGAGAAGGAAAGGCAAAGCCTTATTTTCAGTAGATAGTGCAGTTGTCTACTTGCTTGCCTGATTTCCTTATTGAGTGCGTTGTTTATTCATCCCCCTTTATTTTCTACTCTCTACAAATCATCCGCAGTAGATTGAGTCCGGTTGAGCTATAGCATTCATTGTATCCGCTGCCTATCCATCTTAGGAGAGGTATATACACTCGAACATTTTGTACTGAACAATGTATAAGCACAGTTATGTAAACTATTGTACGGTCGGGATGTATATTTACAAATACTGTATAACAGTTCATGATATCGGAAAGAATACTAAATTCTATGTGTATTGTGAATGAATGTGAGAGGGTGACTAATATCGAATCACAGCCCAACTGTCGAGGAGAGAAAGGTAAGTAAAGTAGAAAGCGAAAAATTTGTAGTGTTTTTTTTTTTTTTGGTAAGTCACCGATTGAGGTCGTGACACTCTCACCTAGGATAACCTTACAAATTAGACATTTACATTTATCCCTCCTCTTAATCAAAATGAAATCTATTTGATTGTCCCTCGGTCCACTCTTAAAGATTATAAGGTGAGGTTTTCTTTTCCTAAACAGTGTAGTTACTAGGTTTAGTTCATAAGATAATGCAAAATCTAAGATATTATCTCCACCCACATTTCTTACACCATAACTAAAACCTCTATGTACGCTCTTCAAACTCAATTTACTAGCACCTACCAAGCCATTAATGTAACCACCAGTACAAGGTTTTCTCCTATAAGCACTTCTTATACTATCTTATCTAAATCCTCCCAAAACTACTCTTTATTAGCATAATCAAGTCCTATTTGTGGTGCATATGCACTCATAACATTCAAAACCTCTCCTCTTAGAATTAGTTTAACCAAAATAATTTTATCCCCTTATCTCCTAACTTGTACAACATACTCTTGATACTCTTTGTCTATAATTGATGATACCTATACCACTTCAGTCTTTATCCTTTCTTATGTACCAAAGCTTATATTACCAAGATGCTAACTCTCTAGCCTTCTCCTAAACTCATTTGGTCTCTTGGAGACACAAACATCTAAATTATATATGATGTAAAATCAATCATAAGAATATAAATTAATTAACTTATAGTTAATAATTAAAGAAAAGGACTTAGATATTGCTTAATTCTTAATTTAGTGAATCCTTATTTTTATTTCCTTATTTGCATTATTTACTTTGCATTGCAACATCTAACTAATTAAATTATATATGATGTAAAATCAACATAGAAATATAAATTAATTAACTTCTAATTAATAATATAATGCAAAAAGACTTAGATATTGCTTATACTTTATTTAGTGAATCTTTTTTTTATTCACTTACGTTATTTACACTACATTACAACTTCTAAATTATATATGACGTAAAATCAATCATTGAAATTTAAATTAATTAACTTTTCATCAATAAAGCAAAAAGATTTGGATATTGTTTAATACTTTTTTTAATGAATCCTTATTTTTATTTCCTAATTTGCATTTTATTTATTTTGCACTGTAACATCGATTTAATTCAATTATATATGATGTAAATCAATCATAGAAACATAAATTAATTAACTTTTAATTTATAATTAAAATAAAATGTACATTAAGGTATTTCCAAAAAAAAAAAGTAGATTAATGTCTTAGGTATTTCCTAAGTATACTATAAAAGAAATTTTCTTCATGGTCCCAAAAGCAAAAGTCCAAATAAGGCCAGATCTGGACGTTACCAATTTTGTTGATCAATTCCTAAGCTTCATTCGGTATTGGTGTAATGTCATGAGTATTATCACAAAATTCTTTTCGCTCAAACATACAGCTTCAGAACTTATCTATGTTTCTACAACATCTAGCAATATCAAAACTTCTTTTCATAAAATTTACTAGATTCAGAGAAGGCAAAACTTAGAGCCCTTGTTCTCTTTACTCACCCTCTAAGCAAATCAATATAATAGCACACACATATATGGCTTCGAGCGTATGGCCTTTTTTCTACTGCTAACTTTAAGTATGCAATCTTAAGTTGGCTTTCCTTCAACTAAAATAATTATACATTCCTTTCCTATATAATGACTCTGCGTTCCAAGCTTGTTTGCATCTTGTAAAAATGATTTTTTTTCACTTTTAAACCATGATGAGAATCTTAGGTTATTCAATGAAACATTCTCAAAGATATTATTGTCTTTTAAGGCTTTATTAAAAGCCTTATAACTTATGTTAACATTCACGAAATCAGTAATTGAAATGAGAGCCTCATGTCAAAGAATCAAAGACAAGATCACTATTGAAGGATATTCAAAAATATTGCTATAGAGCTTGATAGTTTTATTCTTCATGGTTTTAAGATTAAGGAAGAAGAGAGCCTATACTTTTAAGAAAAATGTAACGACCTAAATTTTCACACAATTTGGTTGGGCTACAAGTCGATATTAGGTTAGAAAAATAACTTAGTCTGATTAATTTTCTTTCTTAGTAAAAAATTTTAATCAATATTCATTCAAATTCCCCAGACACATCTAGTATGCATAACTGTACTTACATAAATTTTAGATACAAAAGAATTGTTTAAGCCTGTGTATACCTTCGATACAGAAATATGCTCTGCGAAATCTTAACTGTGCATAATGCCTTACTAACGGAAGCGATCCAAGCTACAGATAGGGCTCTATGGAGGAAAGTAAAGGGTGAGCTCAACATGCTCAGTAAGAAAAACCCCATAGCAGGTAGATAAATACACTACCTAAAAATATATATTTATATGTATTTGCCAAATTCAGAACATTTCACAAAGTATACAAATAGTTCGACAAATTCACAGATACCAAAAACGGATTTAAGAAAACAGAGCATATATCGGTAGTAAAATTAGTACTGTGGTAAATACAAAAATTTCAGAGCTTCCAGTAGCAAAATAAACGGATTTTCAGATATCACAACTCATGCAGGCAGTTTAGAAAATATTTCAATATTCGCAAAGGCACTGCCAATTTTGAAAAATCAAAGTCGAAAAAATCCATGACAATTTCAGTATAGAAATGGAACTGAAATCAATATTATTTTCTAAAACTTTAAACAGATTCTAAAAGCGATGACAGTGTGGCACTTTGGTCCCGCAGGATTCAAGAGGTGGCTACCACGATCTTTTATGCATTAAAATATTCAGTTACATACGAAAATACATTCACAGAGTCAATTCAGAAGTTCAAATAGACGAGACAAGGTAGACATGCTATATCAGAAATGAAAATTGGCCAATGTCAGTGACTCCGGGACAATCAAGGGTCAGGTGTACTGAGATGTCAATCGTCGTGGGAGTGGTCAGTTACCCAAACGGCTCACAGATAAGAATTTTCGAAGACCAGAAACAGAATCAGAAACACGGTACATCGTACTCGCATGCGTACTGCACGGTACATCGTACACTGTGGACCACAAAAACAGATACAGAACAGACAGAAATGTAGCATGATCTCACTAACGCCTTTGTCTCAAAATCAGTGTGAGTCGGATCATACGACACACAGTCAATACGCACTCAATCACATATCATCAAAATAACTTTATAAGCAAATCATTTCCTTTAAATCGCTTATAAATTCAGTTCGTTTTATAAAACAATTAAGAAGAGGCTGACTAGCCTTTTTCTCTCGGTTAAAAATGCCAATAAATAGGCTATGGTGAGTAAAACTAAAAAATTTTGATTTAAAATCAATAATTATAATTACCCGAATTTTGGTCTGAATAAATCAAGTAAATCTATATCGGTAGTTGGGCCAATCTACGGAGTTTAAAATTCCCTTAAATTCCAAAACATTAATTCGGCCTAGGGGTTTCTACAATTTCGGTAAGTGGAAAATTTACCCTAAAATTTATATATACAAACACAAAGAAATTATGTATATTTATCTCTAGCAACACAAGAGAATTTTCCTTACCTCGGTGTCCGTCTATAGTCCTCGATTGCCTAAACGTTGTGAGTCAGTGGGTCCGGTCCACTCGGGTTATTATCCCGAAATTTTGTACAAATATTTTTCGAATTATCCTCCCTCAGTTTTTCCCAAAATTTTCAATGTACTCTCTTCTTTCATCAATTTTCTTCTATTCTCCAATATACATATATATATATATATATCTTTCTTACTTTTTTTTGAATTATTCATGCCAAACTCTTTCTTTTCTTTCTTCTTTCTCTTCTTTCTTTCTTCCTCGTGCCTACTGTTCATACACTTCTTCCCTCTTTGTTTCCTCACTTTTCGGTCTTACCATCCTTTCCAACGCTTTTTCTGGTTTTCAACACCACTATCATCATCATCTTCACATCCAGGCCATCCTCCCCCAACACTGTTGGCTCTGCCTCTGTCTTCCACCGTCTCTACTCTGAACGGCCAGGGACAGCCCCTATTTCATTGTTGTAAACCTTACTGCCACAGCACATCTTTCTCTCCTTCCCTTGCTCACACCAGGTCTCGGATCATGACCCCTCTGACACCAGCAGCGGCATCCGAATGTCACAATTCAGCTTGGTTCTTCCTCAAGGCGTATTATGTACAGCCTTGCCTCAATCCTGCAATGAAACATAGGTCTAGGTTCAACAACAAAGCGCAGGTCTCGGTTCGACAACTCCTCCACGTATTGTTTCAGTCACCAAAACCTCATTCATATTCTTTCAGCAGTTTCTGTTCCAGCCTCCTAGCTCCCTTCCAATTCCATCTCTATCTTAGCACTCTCTCTCACTTGCTGCAGTTCCCCAAAGTCGAAGTCCTCTGTTTACTGCCTTAAATCTCCCAGCCCATTTTTGGTTTTTTTCCCTACACCTCTCCTTGTTGTCTTTTTTCTTCCTCTGCCTCACGGTTTCTCTCTGTCACGCCTCAGAAACGCGGAAAATAGGGCAATTTTAAAACTTTTTACTCATCAACTCTCAATTAAGAGTGCATTCCTGTGCAGTGTCATACATTAACATATTTATCGTACCTCAGGATCTCATCACTAGAAATTATATATCATATCAAATACATTAATCAATCTCAAGTTAATTAATCCTAATACATCACACACAATGTTATACATCAAGTCTCTGCAATTATGATAATTGTCTGGGTACATGAAAAGATAAAAGATACCTCAAAATACAATATATGGCCTGGAGCTCAAGTCCTCCACAAGCCACTACTCCGTACGTCGCAGGAATACCCTTTTCACTTGAAGAGATCTGGGGGGGGAAGAAAACAGGGTGAGCTTCTAAATCGCTCAGTAAAGGGGGTAAAGGACTCATTTCATAAACCAAAATGCACATCACAAAATATTTATTTGTATGTGAAACTCATTAATCTCATTTGAAAACCATAGCATGAAAGTACTCAAAACGACATTCTCATATCTCAAATCATGTGAAAACATGAAGTAAAATGCTCAGTATAGAGCAATAACAAAGCATGTGAAAATAATGCGATAAACGCTTTCTCAATTAACGTGATAAAATCACTGTAATAATAATGCACGTGGCACAGCCACTAAACCCACATGGCATAGCCACTGATTTAAATTCACACGTGGCATAGCCACTAAACACACGTGACATAGCCACTGATTTAAATTCACGTGTGGCACAGCCACAGAATAGGGTTTCTCACGTGGCAACGACCACCAATTAGGGTTTCTCACGTGGCAACGGCCACCAAATGGGGTTCTCACGTGGTAACGGCCACCAAATAGGGTTCTCACGTGGCAACGGCCACCAAATAGGGTTTCTCACGTGGCAACGGCCACCAAATGGGGTTCTCACGTGGCAACGGCCACCAAATGGGGTTTCTCACGTGGCAAAGGCCACCAAGTATACGTGGCATAGCCACATAATAGGTTATTCTCACATTACCAGAACGAAGAAGAATCGGGCTTACATGCTACCAGAGCAATGCCCGGTGTGTACTCAAAACTACACACCTAAGTCTTAATCACATAAGACTAGTTTGCCTTCACGTAGAACTCATAGTGGTTTTTCTCTCATAAAACTCATTTGAAAACCGTTTTGTACTCAACACAAAACATATTGAAACCGAGTCCCAACCGGCAAAACACGGACACATTTCTCAAATCTCAATATTGCCTTAACGTAGAGCCCAGTTATAAACTCATAAAAACATTGGGCTCCAACCGGCTATAAAAAATCGTCTGCAATTGTATCACAACACAACACTCAACATGCTTGTTTTATAAATCACAATTCATGCTATAATAGTTCGTAAATCACATACACAAATGGTTTAGTTTCCCTTACCTCTTTGCACCTCGTATAGTGCAATTGTTTCCCCCTTGACACGGACTAGTCTCGCATTCCACTCTGGAACTCCCGAGCTGTCCAAACGATGTTAAAACATCAATATTCCTCATCACAGTAACCTCAATTCTAAAAAATCGAGCATAATTGCTCATAACACCTCAAATCTCTTAATTCTCGTAACTCTACCCCAAACTACACTCTTATTCACAACATCTCAACGTTCTACATTTCTCATGCCAATTATCTATGCTAATTCACCACATTGTCTAAATTTCTATTTATAGCTCAAATTCCCAAAATTGCTAAATATCATTATCACTCCAACCACATTGTAATTTCATCAATCCCTAATCATTTTCCAACTATTTTAGCACAATGACAACAACCATTATTATCAAAATCATCTCAGATATCAAGATCGAGGTTTAGAAATTACCCAAAACTTGTGGAGAGCTTATCTCTTGCCTCGATTCGATCCGTCTTTCGATTTCCAAGTATGTTGTTCTCCCTTTGATGAGGAACAACTTTCCTTCTTGCCACAACTTCTGATTTGGACAGAAATGGGTGTTTTGGATGAGTGAGAAAGCTAGGTTTCGGTGAAAATGGGGGTTGAAAGAGAGAGAAAGTGAGATTACAGGAGAAAAACAGGAGTTCCTTATATAGGCTGAGGGTAGGAGATCGATCTGGCTCTTGATGAGATCGATCTGCATTTGAATTTTTGGGACGATTTGGGGCAATTTATGCCTAGGAGATCGATCTGTCGAGGGGTGAGATCGATCTCTTTATGGCTTTATGAGATCGATCTGCTCCTTGAGGAGATCGATCTTCTCCCAAACAGAATCATTTAGAGATCGATCTCTTCCTCATGAGATCGATCTTCTCTCAAACAGAATCATAAGGAGATCGATCCTCTTCCATTGGAGATCGATCTGCTCCTCAAATTCCTCCTTCCTTGTCATTTTTAACTCACCAGATCGATCTCTCCTTCTCCTAGATCAATCTGTCCTCATAACTTCATACTTATTTTAAACACTTAACATATAAATCTCCAATTATCATTCCCCAATTCACTTAGCTCAATAAATTACACTTCAAGTTCATATTACATAATTCAAATATATCTAAAATTCTCAGATCTCACACTCTCTCCCTTTCCACTCCGCTTAGTTCTCCACTCTCAGCTTTATTTTCTTCTATTCTTGGTTTTGGTTCAACAACCAGTCCCTCTCGTATCTCCTTTTTTGCTTGGTTCACCAGCCTTGTGCTTATATTTCCTTTCTCACATTTCTCCAGACATACGCAGCTTATGGGCATATCAAGTGGCGTGAAGGTGGAATGGAAGTAGGTTGGTAGAAGGCATGGAATGTCACGACCCAAAAATCAAAGTAAATTTTTTGTATTTCTTTCATACTTACCTGTCATCTGATCGTGACCACACTCCACTATCAATTAGGCTGTGCGTCAATGCCAGTCCTACCATTCATCCACCACATAACTTAATTCCTTATTACAGAAAAAGGTAAACACATGAGTTTTTCATTTATTCTTTTCCATTCATTTACAAGTGTTTACATTATCTATACATCCCCGACAGTTACTTACAAACATGTTACTGTGCTATTCTTATTAAGATACAATATGTACAAGTGTATATACCTTAAATGATGGGCAGCAGCAGATATCAGGAATGCAGTACTCAGTCGCCTCAAAGTCTACTGGAGATGATTTGTGTGAGAAAATGAAAGGGGTGAGCACATCAAGATCAATATGACAATCCTACGAACAAATAGGTAACCATACTACCTACATGAACGTGGTGTCATGTATAAACCACCCTTTCTCTACCCATTTCAAAACAGATACTATAATTTGTCATGTCATGATGTCATGTAAAATGAATTCACATATGGGTTTCAAAGAGCATGAAAAATTCAACATGCAACTCTTTTGAATCTTTTCTCATTAAAATTTCATAACAAAGCCGGGACTCAACCCATCCCTCGGGTGTTCCTGACTCACACAAAACCATGAAATCAAATGCTTTTCAAAGCAATAGTGACATGCAATACAATGAATGTCATGTAAAACCAGTTTACATCATTCATGGGTTTAAATAGCATGAAAAAAATCATGCAAATTCAATTTAAAACCCAATTTCATTCTCATCAAAATCTTATCTCAGTTAGAATCTAACCCCTCCCTCGGGTGATCCAAACTCACACAGAAATCCACAAAACAAGTTTCTCAAAACATCTACATGCGAGACTAGGCAGTATGTGTATATCTCAGGCAAATAACAAGGACAATGGCCATATGTCCTTGTGATCCCACTGCTACACGGATCCTAGTGTGTAGGGTCTCACCACTATTGGGAATCGCCCCGGGAGGTGGGTCAGTCCATCCCGTCGATTCTGCCCGATCAATCGCATCCGAAGATGCCACTCATCCGAAGATGCCACTCCCATCCGAAGATGCCACTCGCATCCAAAGATGCCACGCATCCAAAGATGCCACATAATCAATCCCAGCACGGTACAGCGTACTCCATGCTACTTGCACGGTACAACGTACTCCATGGACCCATATCTCATATCCATACTCATGCCCTGTCTCAAAATGCACGTGCGAGCCTATTTAATCGGCATGACACACAGTCTACCCGACGCTCCAAGCACGACTCATCGCATGCTCTCATAAAACCAGTGCAAGCGATGCTTTAGCACTCTCATAAAATCAAGGAAAATCTCGTGCGAGCCAAGATCCAGCATGCATTTCATATAATCTCATAAGATTAGTGCGAGCTAAACTCCGGCACTCTGTCAAAATCATGTAAAACTAGTGCGAGCTAGGCACCAGCACTCTGTCATAATAATCAAGTGAAAATCTGGTGCGAGTTAGACTCTAGCACCCTGTCACGAAAATCATATGAAAATCTGGTGCGAGTTAGACTCCAGCACCGTATCACGAAAATCATATAAAAATCTGGTGCGAGATAGACTCCAGCACCTATGCATGTAAAACTCTAGTGCAAGCTTTTGCTCCAGCACTAATGCATGCATCACACAAAGCAAGACTCGTGCGAGCTGAGCTCTAGCACATCACATTTTCATAAAATCACGTAGGCGGCTATAGTTCTCAAATCAATTTCAGAGAAAATCAACATTGTTGAAAATATGCAATGCTGTGCATTTTTATTTAAAAGTTAGCCAGTCTACTCATGCACATGTCAAAACACCTCAAGAATGAGCAGGAACCTCTTGTTCTTACTCCTCTCAACTTTTCCTAAATTTGAAAATTTTACCCTTCACAAGGGTATTTTGGTAATTTGCCTATTCGGGGCACTAAAATTTTTATCTTAAATCTAGACCCTTCAAAAAATTTAAGATACTGTAAATGAAGTTAAAATTGCGTAAAGTTACCTCTAGCAGTCCATAAAATTCCCTTACCTGGAATTACGTGCAAGCTTATCCCGACTCGATCGTACCAGGTTTCTCAGTCCAATTCGCGTCAACCAAGTCTACGAAATTGCATATAACCACATATTTGGGGTCAATTCAATTATATTTATCAGTATATCAGACTTACTAATCGAATCTAAAGCTTTAGGCCCATTTTACTCTATTGGGCCCGATTGCACTTTAATGGGCCTCGACCGCTTTTTCAGCCCGTTTCCACTATTTAAATCCCTTCTTCGAGTTTACTGGGCTCTTTTGGCTTATCAATAATCATCAGGTTTCGTTCCAAACTCAATGGATAGCCCGGATACTATTTACGATAATTTCTTTGAAATTTCAAATAAAATTCATTTTATACAGAATTAATCCGTAAAATCCGTAAAATAATCTGAACTCTGCATTAAAGGACTCATATTATTGTAATTAAAATCTACTTACCCAATATGATGCGGGGTACGAAAATTGGAGCTAAGTCGGCTCTCGTTTGGGATTTATCACCGAACTGCACAATTTTATATTTAATTTCGGGTTAATTTTCGATCAAATATAATTTAAATAAATTTTTTGAAAATCAAATCGGTCACTTTTGACCTCTTACCGACTTACCCAAAGTTCGGTGTATCCCCAAAAATCTTTCCCTTTTTCCTTTTTCTCTTTTTCTTCCTTTTTCTCCCTTTTTCCTTTCTTGGCTGAACCGGTTCGGTCCGGTTCAACCTGGTTCAGACTATTCGATTCAGCTGGTTCAGTCCAGTTCGGCCGTTTCAATCTAGTTCGGTCGGTTCAGGGCTTCGTTGATCGATTCTCCACTGGCTTTCGTCGCCAGCAGCTCCGCAGGACCTCGCGAAGCTCGGATCTGCCCTCGGTTTCGCCATGGCTGGCCGAAAAGTGGCCGGTCCGACCTCTTCTCCCTCGGCGTCGGTACCCTTTCTCTTTCATTGTCGTTGCCGGCGTTAGTGGCCATTTCGCCGATCACTATCGGTCTCAAAAGGACCATCTCCTCCTCTCAATCACGCCGGTGCCCTCCGTTCACGCCCAGCTGTCGTGGATCGTCGAAATCAACCCCGTTTTCCTCGCGATTTTCTTTTCCTCTGTTCGCCGGACACAGCAGTCGTCGGCGCGTCATCGGTGCCAACGTGTTCACCAGTCGCTCCTCTTCCTCCTCCGGTCTTCGTTTGGGTCCGTCGATCGCCGGTGGCTCGTCAGTGGGTTTCGGTCTCCTCAGGTTGCAGTGTCGGTTTCGGTTTCCAATTTTCGGGTTTCCCGATTTTTCGATTTCAGTTCTCTTATTATTATTATTATTATTATTATTATTATTATTATTATTATTATCCATTAAAATCTATTAAAATAATCAAAATATCCCTAAAAATATCTAAAAAAAATATTATTTTATCCATTTAATCAATAAATGGATTTATCGGTCTTATTTCGTCTTTTTGGTATATTTTTTGATTATTTTCAGGATAATTTTTTGAATTAAAAATCCCGATTAATTTCGATTAATTCCTATAAATTCCAATAAATTTACATCTAGATCAATTGGACTCAAAATTAACTATTTTCCTCGTTATTGATCCAGATTCCTCAATTTTCATATTTTTAATTAAATTTTCTTGTCACGATTAATACCGAATTTTGGTATTTTGACCGTTTTACCCTTCAACGTGATCGGGAATACCATTCCAATCCTTTTGCATTTTTCATTTCGTGTTTTGAATAAAATCGGGTCTTACAATCTCCCCCACTTAAGAAATTTGGTCCTCCAAATTAGAACCAAGTCAAATGGGTCCATAAACAACTTCGGGTACGTCTATCGTATCTTACTCTTTAATTCTCATATGACTTTTTTCGGAGTGCACTACTATCAAAGGACTTGACTAGGGAGATCGTCTTAAATCTCAACACTTGCTCTTTCCATCTAACACCCGTATCAAGTTTTTTTCAACATACGTTATACTTTCATTGAGCTGAGCTGTTGGAGCTCATATCTGATCACATATGCTGGGTCCGGATAGTATTTCCAAAGCATCAAAAGATGGGACACATTGTGGATACTTGCTAATTCAAGGGGTACACCAACCTATAGGCCTTATCGCCCACTTTGTCCAATCTCTCAAAGGATTGAATCTAACAAAACTCAATTTGTCTTCTTTTTGAATCTTGTTATACCCTTAGGACAAGTAACTTCCAACAATACAGATTCACCCTCGGTGAATTCCAATACTTTTCTGTCTCTTATCAGCATAGCTTTTCTGTCAGATCTGAGGTGTTCTTAATCTCATACAAATCAACTGAATATCTTTAGAGGTTTGTCTTACCAATTCGAGAGCAATTCTCTATCTGTCACCCACTTCTTCTTATCCAAGTCGGGGAGCAACCCCTACGGCTATACTATGCCTCATATAATGTTATCCGGATACCCAAGTGATAACTGTCGTTATTGGCGAATTCAATTTGTAACAACTGATCATCCCAGGAGCTTAAAAAATCAATAGCACACGCTCTCATCATATCCTCCAGAACCTGTACAGTCCCCTCTGACTGACCATCTGTCTGAGGACGAAAAGCTGTGCTAACACTCAATCGGGTTCCCATAGCTTCCTGAAAAATATTTCCAGAAGTGGGAAGTGAAGCAGGAATCCCTATATGATACAATGCTCACTGGAAAAAACATAGTGTTCCACAATCTTCCTTACATATAACTTTGCCTACACACTGAGAGTATTTGGGGATTTCATAACCAGAAGGTGGGTAAACTTAGTCAATTTATCAACTATCACCCAGATAGCCTCATGATTCATCCGGGTCCTCTATATCCCATCACGAAATTCATGGTAACTTGCTCCCATTTTTTGTATCGATATAGGTAGAGGTTGCAATAACCTGGAAAACTTCTATTGCTCTACCTTACTCTGCTGATATACGAGACAGTTCTCCATAATCTCCACAATCTCTCTTTTCATATCTGACCACCAATACCCCTTTTTCGAGATTTCGATATATTTATTACTTCTCAGATGCACTGTACATCCCGAAGAGTGAGCTTCTGACAATATCACTATCTCATCAACTGTGGTCTTAGGGAGCATTTATACTGTCTCTGAATCTCAGTAAGCCATCATCGCACTCTGTGAACTCTGTCACTGTACCCCTCTGAATCTGACCCACACTATCGACATCATGCCGATCATCACGCTAAGCCTGTCAAATCTGGTCACTCAAATCCGATTCTAATCTTAAGCTAGCTGTCATACAATCATTGTCATCATCAGAAGGGATCACATCACTACTGAGGCTCACAACTGCTCTAGCAGCTCACGCTCCCTGACCATCATATGTAATACCATCCCGATGCTCTTTCTGCTCAAGGCATCAGCCATTATATTAGCCTTTCCTGGGTGGTACAATTTCCACAATCATAATTCTTCAGAAGCTCTAACCCTTTATGTTATCTCATATTCTACTCTTTCTATGAAAACAGATACTCGGGGCTTTTATGATCACTGCATACGTAAAATTTCTCATCGTATAAATGGTGGCGCCATACCTTCAATGTAAACGCTACGGTTGCCAATCTTTAAATCATGGGTCAAATAGTTTCTTTCATGATCCTTGAGTTTTTTGGATCCATAATCGACTATCTTCCCATTTTGCATCAATACACAACCCATTCATTATTTTGAGGTATCCATATACACTGCGAAACCTCTTGAGCTACTGGGTATGGTGAAAATAAATGTGGTGGTCAGTTCATACTTCAATGCACCAAAACTCCTATCACGTTTATCATCCCATTCAAATACCACTTTTCTTAGTTAAACGTGTCAACAAAGTAGTCCATTTCGAGAACTCTCAACAAACCATCTGTAAAAACAATTTTCAATTATTGCTTAAAATTTTCCCTGGACTTTAAATACACCCAAAATATCATCAATAAAGACGATAAAAAATCGGTCTAGGTAAAGTTTAAATACATCATCGTAGTTAAGTTTCACTAAATATTTCAATCACCCATATCCTTGACCTATGTACGCAATAACGTATAATGTCCTTTCGAAATAGCTTCCGTTCACGATACTGTGTCATTTCCCTTTTCTTATATTAACGGCTTTTATAAAATTTTAATTTTTAAACCTTCCTGGTTAATCGAATTCTATATTTCTTTATCGTACCAGTAAAAGTTCCCAAATTTTAAATATATATATATATATTACGACTGTCGATTTCAATTTATAGGTGATGTGTACTTCTAGACGCTGTCAAGTCTTCAGGCGGGGAGGTATTTTGAAATACCTTTATTAACCCTCAAACTACAAGAACTGGTTATAGATATATCCCCCCTTATCCTTAGTCACAATTCATATTCACTATATATCGCTTAATCTAAATTACTTCACATATCAGAGATATTCGTACCTTGCATATGCCTCTTATTCCAATATATCTCGTATTCAGAATCTATCACATCTCAAAGCTTATCTCCTTTTGTATATCACTTATAACAAACTCTGTAATTACTCATTTCGTGAGTATAATCATTTACTCCATTAATTTCAATCGCTACACCCCTTTTATTACTTGTCAAAACTTACCGTATACTTCTCAGGGGTAAAACATCACTATCTTAGGATAGCAATCTGAACAACACAGTTTGCAACCGACCAATTTATTCTTAAATATTACTTCAAATTATTCATATTCCATTGAATAAAATTGGTTGAATTATTCTTCTTCCCCCGTTTTCGATTTATAATCTCTTCATAAGTATTCTGTTAGTTAGCCCTCCTCCATTGCGGTACTAACTATCAGCATTGTGCCCAAGGGTATAGGCATTCATGTCTTTCACTAACTTATATACAAATGAAGGCGGTATGACTAAATGTGTGGCAGCAGGATTAATTAAAATAATTACTTCTTTATTCATAACCAGTGTGGTATCTTTCACCACATCATATGAAACATCAGTAGTGTCCTGGTCCAAGACATACACTCGCCCTCATCCAACAGCCTACTTTCCCCTTTCTCTTCGACTGTAGCCTCCCTTTTTCAGTGTAGAGATATCAACAGGGTTTTCTCTATCTCTTTGCTCTTCTGTGGGGCAGTTTCACCCAACTCTGAGCAATCATTAAATAAATGGCTCGTCTTACCACACTTAACGCCTATTTTAGTCAATAAAGTGTAGGGTCTACTTCCGTGGTATCTACCACACATCCTACACTGCTTACATTGCTACAAAGCAGGTCGGGGTCCTCTAATCACAATACCCCTCAAAAGTGCTGAAATTGGATATATTGGGGCCTTACCAATCATCTTATCTCGTGACTCATCAACTCTAATCTTTTACCAACTGGTCTCTGTCCCGCTCTGACATCTCTGTCATTCTCTATTTTCTTTTGTCTCTATTTCAACCCTTACTACCTTTCCAAATCTCAGAGGCATGCAACACATGATCTTATTCACATAACTATAGTCTGCGCATTGCCTCGGCATAGGTAGTGATATCTAACGGGGCCAATCGGACTCTAATTGACAATCTGAGCCATTCCATGAACTTTTGGGCTTTTCGACTCTCACTGCCCATAGTGTCGGGGTAATACCTGCCCAAGGATATAAATTGAGTTTCATACTCGTCAATCAACCAGTTCATCTGAGTCAGAGTAAGGAATTCTATCTGTAATTTCCTTTAAGCAGTATCCGGGATATTCTGTCACTGGAATACATCCAGAAATATTTCTCATGTCGGCTCTAGATGTCTGACTCTTAAGATGGGTTGAGCGGACTTCCACCGATGCTCCTACTCGCCCTCAAATCCCAGGCATACTTTGAGCAATTAGCTCCTAAAATATTCTCCATACTCTACTCTAACCTCGTAAAGCGTGTCTCAATACTGTCTGATCTCTCTGTCAGACTCTATGGGGCATGCTCAACATCAGCCTCCATTTCAATTTCATCTTGGTTCTCATAGGTCGACTCAACATGACTAGCAGGCTCAGGCCTACCACTACGACCTCTGCTTAGTGCTCTACCTCCTTTATCGCGACTCATATTAGGCATAATGCCTATAATCCTGCATTCTCAACCATTTCTTAGTTAAACTCATCTCAATATACACTATTGTATCTAACCAAGCATAGTAACACGGGGATGTAATTTTCTAATTACTAACACTGACACACATCAGACCAATTTCGCTCTGATACCACCTTTTGTCATGACCAAAAAATCAGAGTAAATTTTTCATTTTTCTTTCATACTTACCTGTCCTCTGATCGTGACCACACTCCACTAACAATTGGGCTGTGCCTCAATACCAGTCCCACCATTCATCTACCATATAACTTAATTCCTTATTACAGAAAAAGGTAAACACATAAGTTTTTCATTTATTCTTTTTCATTCATTTACAAGTGCTTACATTATCTATACATCCCCGACAGTTACTTATAAACATGTTATTGTGTTATTCTTATTTAGATACAATATGTACAAGTGTATATACCTTAAATGATGGGCAGCAGCGGATATCAGGAATGCAGTACTCAGTCGCCTCAAAGTCTACTGGAGATGATCTGTCTGAGAAAATGAAAGGGGTGAGCACATCAAGCTCAGTAAGGCAATCCTACGAACAAGTAGGTAATCATACTACCTACATGAATGTGGTGCCATGCATAAACCACCCTTTCTCCACCCATTTCAAAACAGATACTACAATTCGTGATGTCATGTAAAACGAATTCACATTTGGATTTCAAAGAGCATGGAAAATTCAACATGAAACTCTTAAAATCTTTTCTTATTAAAATTTCACAACAAAGCCAGGACTCAACCCATCCCTCGGGTGTTCCTGACTCACACAAAACCATGAAATCAAATGTTTTTCAAAGCAATAGTGACATGCGATATAATGAGTGTCATGTAAAACCAGTTTACATCATTCATGGGTTTAAATAGCATGGAAATAACATCATGCAAATTCAGTTTAAAACCCAGTTTCATTCTCATCAAAATCTTATCTAAGTCAGGATCTAACCCCTCCCTCGGGTGATCCAGACTCACACAGAAATTCAAAAAATGAGTTTCTCAAAACATCAACATGAGAGACTAGGCAGTATGTGTATATCTCAGGCAAATAACTAGGACGATAGCCATATGTCCTTGTGATCCCACTACTACATGGATCCCAGTGTGTGGGGTCTCACCACTATCGGGAACCACCCCGGGAGGTTGGTCAGTCCATCCCGTCGGTCTTGCCCGATCACTCGCATCCGAAGATGCCACTCGCATCCGAAGATGCCAATCACATCCGAAGATGCCACGTATCCAAAGATGCCACGCATCCGAAGATGCCACATAATCAATCCCAGCACGGTACAACGTACTCCATGCAACTTGCACGGTACAACGTACTCTGTGGGCCCATATCTCATATCCATACTCATGCCCTGTCTCAAAACGCACGTGCGAGCCTATTTAATCGGCGTGACACATAGTCTACCCGACGCTCCAAGCATGGCTCATCACATGTTCTCATAAAATCAGTGCGAGCGATGCTCCAGCACACTCATAAAATCAAGAAAAATCTCGTCCGAGCCAAGCTCCAGCACTGTAAGCTTCTTCGCTGGGAGTTCTGCTCCAACCTGTCTCACCCCTTCTTATCCTATTTCATTTCCTGTTGGGGATCCTTCTTACTCTCAAGGGACCCCTTCCGGTCGTCACATTTTCATAAAATCACGTAGGCGGCTATATTTCTCAAATCAATTTCAGAGAAAATCAACATTGTTGAAAATATGCAATGCTGTGCATTTTTTTTTAAAGTTAGCCAGCCTACTCATGCACGTGTCAAAACACCTCAAGAACGAGCAGGAACCTCTTGTTCCGGCTCCTTTCAACTTTTTCTAAATTTGAAAACTTTACCCTTCACAAGGGTATTTTGGTAATTTACCCATTCGGGACACTAAAATTTTTATCTTAAATCTAGACCCTTCAGACAATTTAAGATATTGTATATGAAGTCAAAATTACGTAAAGTTACCTCTAGCAGTCCGTAAAATTCTCTTACTTGGAATTACGCGCAAGCTTATTCCGACTCAATCGTACCAGGTTTCTCAGTCCAATTCGTGCCAACCAAGTCTACGAGACTGCATATAACCACATATTTGGGGTTAATTCAATTATATTTATCAGTATGTCACACTTACTGATCGAATCTAAAGTTCTGGGCCCGTTTTACTCTATTGGGCCCGATTGCATTTTAATGGGCCTCAACCCCTTTTTCAACCCGTTTTCACTTTTTAAATCCCTTCTTCGGGTTTACTGGGCTCATTTGGCTTATCAATAATCATCGGGCTTCATTCCAAACTCATTGGATAGCCCGGATACTATTTACGATAATTACTTTGAAATTTCGAATAAAATTCCTTTTAAGCAGAATTAATCCGTAAAATCCGTAAAATAATCTGAACTCTGCATTAAAGGACTCATATTATCGTAATTAAAATGTACTTACCCAATATTATGCGGGGTACAAAAATCGGAGCTAAGTCGGCTGTCGTTCGAGATTTATCGTCGAACTGCACAATTTTATATTTAATTTCGGGTTAATTTTCGATCAAATATAATTTAAATAAATTTTTCAAAAATCAAATCGGTCACTTTTGACCTCCTACCGACTTACCTGAAGTCCGGTGTATCCCCAAAAATTTTCCCCTTTTTCCTTTTTCCTTTTTCTCTTTTTCTTCCTTTTTCTCCTTTTTTCCTCTCTTTCTTGGCTGAACCGGTTCGGTCCAGTTCAACCCGGTTCAGATCGATCGGTTCAGCCGGTTTAGTTCGGTTTGGCTGGTTTAGGGCTTCGCCTGTCGGTTCCCCACTAGCTTCTGTCGCCAGCAGCTTCGCAAGACCTCGCGTAGCTTGGATCTGCCCTCGGTTTCGCCATGGCTGGCCGAAAAGTGGTTGGTCCGATCTCTTCTCCCTCGACGTCGGTACCCTTTCTCTTTCATTACCGTTGCCGGTGTTAGTGGCCATTTCGTCGATCACTACCGGTCTCGAAAGGACCGCCTCCTCCTCCCGATCACGTTGGTGCCCTCCGTTCACGCCCAGCTGCCGTGGATCGTCAGAATCAACCCGTTTTCCTCGCGGTTTTCTCTTCCTCCATTCGTCGAACATAGCCGTCACCGGTGCCAACGTGTTCGCCGGCCTCTCCTCTTCCTCCTCTGATCTTCGTTTGGGTTCATCGATCGCTGGTGGCTCGTCGGTGGGTTTCGGTCTCCTCGGGTTGCAACGTCGGTTTCGGTTTCCAGTTTTTGGGTTTCCCAATTTTTCGATTTCAGTTCTCTTATAATTATTATTATTATTTAATTTTATTATTATTTTAATTCATTAAAATCTATTAAAATAATCAAAATATCCCTAAAATATCTAAAAAATATTATTTTATCTATTTAATCAATAAATGGATTTATCAGTCTTATTCCGTCTTTTCAGTATATTTTTTGATTATTTTCAGGATAATTTTTTGAATTAAAAATCTCGATTAATTCCGATTAATTCCCATAAATTCCAATAAATTTATATATAGATCAATTGGACTCGAAATTAACTATTTTTCTCGTTATTGATCCAGATTCCTCAATTTTCATATTTTTAATTAAATTTTCTTGTCACGATTAATACCGAATTTTAATCTTTTGATTGTTTTACCCTTTAATGTGTTCGGAAATACCATTTTAATCCTTTTGCATTTTTCATTTCGTGTTTTGAATAAAATCGGGTCTTACATGGAAGGTGTAGGATGCGTGTGCAGGATGAGGTGTTGGTGCATGCAGGAGGGTTCGGTGAATTGCTTTAGTCTTTTCCATACACTATCATTCGTCCCCATCACTTATATAAATATATATATATATATACTTATTTATTTATTTGTTTATATATATTATTGTCATCATCATCATCATTATTATTATTATTATTATTATTATTATTATTATTATTTTACACTTCATAATTATCACAATTTCAGTTTATAATAATTTAATAAATTAACTTAGTCACAGTCTCCCATACTAAAATTTAACATATGATTTTAAATTGATTAACCTAAATTGAGCATGCTTAATTCCATTTTATTCCAATCAAAACCAAATGCCAAGTAATTTCATGGGGTTTACAAAAAAAGATAATGAAAAAGAGAAAGTACAAAATAAAATAATGGATGATGGATGTGTTTTCAAACTTTAAGTATTGTTGGAATGCTTTCTTGAAACGATCCAAATTAAATATTGCAAGTTTGTGACTCTTGGATGATGAAGCATTAGACACAAAAAATTACGTTTAAACAACTAAACTATAGTTTATTAGTAAATAAAATGGCAGTTTAATTAATTCCAACTATAAAATGTTTGTTCATAATTGATGTCACAGCAGCCTTAACCTAAATCTGAAATCAATATACTTGAATATTTAATCATGGGAAACGAAAATTGAGCCACAAAATACTATAAGAAACAAACCGTAGTCTATTACATATAATAGGACGACGTTTAATGGAGAAAACATATCTTTTCATATTCTTTTAAGAAATAACTTTTTTCAACTAAATTATCGAGCTACAAAAGACTACTTTTAGAATAACAAATTGTACTCTATTTACATATAGTAGAATGGGAAACAAGTATTTCCATATTCCATTAATAAATAACTTTTTCAATTAATAATAGTTTTTTAAACATAATTTTTATAAAAATTTAAATTTATATACTTTTATTATTTAAAGACTATAGTTTTATTGGAAATAGTAGTTTTTGTTTAATTATGTTTAATTAAAATGTGGTCTTTAATTATCTTAAACTACGTTTTATATATAAACACAGTTAAAGCTATGACTAAAACAGGTTAAGATTTTAAAACCATAATTGAAGATATTAGGCAAGGCACACTTTCAATTATTGTAGTTAATATTTTTTACGTTACCGTAGTCTTTGCACTTTTTTCTAGTAGTGACCTTTAGAGCACTAATACTTTTTAAGCATCGACTTGAGCATCCAATGCATCAATCGCAAGCCCAAATTCGACTTAAGTGTTAGTTTGTGGTGCTTATACTTTCTCAAATACAATTTTGCTACCATTAGTCACTTGTGTGAGAAACTATTTCTCCAAAAAGGAAAAATATGGTATCCAATACTCTCTTTCTCCTCTTAAGCACCTTTCATTTAATGGGATTATAGAAGTAGTATCCAATACTCACTTTTCAATATCTCACAAATTTACACTTTTCAAAGCTAGCTTCAAGCTTATCATACATCCCCAAATATTAGTGTGCAACAAGTTGGGTTTCCTCTCATGTCTTATCTCTTATGGTGTTTTGTCCACCAATTTGGTTGGAACTTTATTTTTTTTAAAAAGTAGGTAGCAGATTCTAAGGCATATCCCCAAAAGGATATTAGAAGGTGTGCCTTAGACATCATGGATCGAACCACATCCAACATGGTTCTATTCCTTATTTTGGAAACTTTGTTACATTGAAAAGTTCTAGTGGTGACCACTATGATAGAATGCCATATTTTGTTAGATAATTCAATAAATTTTAGCTAAGATATTCTCTTCCTCAATCACATCTAAAAGTGAGTGGGCATCAGTAAATGTGGTAAAATACGAATAACCACCTATAACACTTGTGTTCATTGGTCCACATATGTCCGACTATACTAGGCGCATTAACAACCTAGATCATTCACCCTTTTTAGTGGAAGGTGTATTAATCATTTTACAAAAGAGACAATATTGACAAGTATGGTATGATTCATAACCATCTTTATGCAATTGACTATCCTTTTCTCATTGCTATGTCTAAGTTGACAACACCAGATATATGATGGATTTGGAACATCCTTTCATGCTTTCTTAACCACAATATTGAGTATAGGCTTCATAAAATCCAATACATGAAGCCCACTGCAATATGTAGATATTCCATTACATATTTCTTTTAGAATAATAGAGTAAATATTACCCTTAAGTTTAAATTCAAAACCACTGTTCATCGCAATGTATGAAAATGATACGATGTTTCTTGTTAATGCTGAAACATAATAGCATTCATTTAGTTCTAACATTAGGCCTAATGGCATAAGGTGAATATAAGTTCCTATGGCAATGGCTGCAACCTTTGCATTGTTGCTTACTCTTATGACTATCTCACCTTTACCTAACTTTCTACTATCTTAAGCATATTTATGTCAGTACATAAATGTGATCACATCTCGAATCAAGTATCCATGAATTGGAGTTGACAAAAGAAAGGTTCAAGTCAATCATATTAATTATCGAGGAACAACTTTCTTCTTCCATTGAGATGTTTCTTAAATTCATATACCAATCCCAATGTTTTGGGCTTGTAGAACTATATCTCCCATAACAAAATTTATATTACTCATTTTAGCAACTTAAAATCTACCATTGATCCTTCTACTAATTTTTTAAAATAATAGCCTTCACTATAGAATAGAAAACCCCGTAAAGGTATTTCTAGTGGGCTTAGACCCCTTTCTACTTGTTACAACATTGAGTTTACCTAATAGATTACACCAAGCCTAATTAGATAGATAACATAGCTTATCAATTGTATCTCTATACAACTCCCAAATCAATTAGGTGACAACTCTTTATCTAAATATATTATATATGTTTCGCCTAACGTTTGCCTTTAAATTATGTGGTCAAGTTTTTCGTATCCTGACAATATTTTAGTTGAGTAAGACCTACCAAGTCATAACTCAAATATATTCATGTAAAAGTTTGGCTTTATATGTCCCTAACATACCTCCAACTAAAAGAACTCTTGTTATTTTTCAACAAAGCAAAAGACAATTTTATCATGCTTAGCATGTAACTCAATATTTGAACAAGAGATTTTCTTGTTCATTTTCTTTTTCTAGGTCTCATCAATTTGCATGCATAGTGTTGTAGTCAATATTAACGATGACGTATTGCTGACGTATTCACCTCGATCTTCGTGTCACGTGCTTTAGAATATTCTGCAAAAAAGGAAATGATAAGAGAGACGCAAAGGTTTTTCCTTGTGTTTGCACTCCAATGTTTAAGTCAAAGAATGATTTTGGCAGAGTTTCAGTAAGCAATTGAATTCCAGTTCAAAGAATCATACCTGACCCCTATTTATAGGAAGTTTCTTTGTTCCTTAATTACGTTTTTGTCCTTTTCTAAAAATGTCTCGATACATAAGATCATGTTTAGATATGTCATGTGGCCCAGTACGATTGGTTAAAATAGCATCGAAATTATTATTCATAACACATATCATTTATTAGATTGCATAAAATAAATTTATCATATGATTTTCCACTAGAATGATTACGGACTTCTATCTAATCTAATTTCCTTAAGCCATCGAAGGAATCAATTGGTCATATCCTAAGATTACATACATAGACTCCATAATTTTTTAATGTAATCTTGATGGTGTCGAGGGATCTCCATCTTCATCTTCATGTTATATAAAATTCAATCATATTTAGTTCTAATTTACATTTGTTTTGTAATCTAATTACATCAATCGTAAAGAAATATCAAATTAGATTCATGGGAGTTTAGATGGTAAGAAAATCTTACAACCCCATATAAAAGTTAAAGAAAATAAAGGGCTCGCAATCCCTATTTAAAAACAAATACAATTTGGGAAATTGATTTAATTTAATTTTTCATCTTATAACCAAATTACTTAATTTTAGAAGGACTTTTCTTATTCAGTAATCAAACCATCTACATACTTTCTAATAGGATTTTAGCACGTGGTTGATTAATTTGATTATTAACTTTCATAAATGTCCAAATATTAAATCTACAAGTTTATTTAACTTTGGAATTTAGGCCGAAAATAAGCTTATCATGTGTAGTTTCCTAATTAGGTCTATTTGGCCCAATTGAGCTCGCCTTTGATCAACTTGAGCCACTATTTTTACCACACATAATGGGCCGTAGTGAAAGGTCAGCGAGATTGAAAGCCCCAAAATTGGAATCGCAATGAATTTCCGGTTTGATTTTTCATGGCTTTACATGAACAATTCATACTCTAACCATTATGAAATCCTCCTAACATGTGTATAGAAGGATTTTGCACATCTTTAATCTTAAGACTCATCAAAATCAGTAACAAACTGTCGAGGAAAAGTCGCACACAAATCACCAAAACTAAGGAACGTGCATGTTACTAGTTTCACAAGCTATAACCAAACTCTACATAAAATTCTTTCCTATGTCCAAATAATTATTTAAACATCCAATTTCCAGAATCAAATTATCATTAAAACCATTTTTAAATCATCTCATTTTGCTTTGGAATTAAAACAAACACGTAGCATGCATTTGTATGCATCAATGGCAAAATTAAATAAAGATGGAATGAAATGAAGACGGAATCACTATGATGATATCTAAGACCTAGGTTGTGTTAGTAAACAACATTAAAGATGGTTAGTCTTGGCTGATGCTTTTGTTTAATTTATTGCCAATGCACACCAATGGTCTTTCATGGTTGTAACCTTTTGAAGTCTGCTGGAATGAATTCTCGGTTGGTTCTCAAGAGCCATTCTCCTTAGGCTTACGCGTAGTTAACGGAAAAACAGCATTAGGACAATACAATTTTGATTTATCAGTTCTGCAACTTTGTAACTGTTGTTTGGCTACAAGGCATGCCAGAATTTCAATATTGTTGTCTTGAATGTATGGACTTTCACATTATCTGAGCTTCAACTCTAATTCACTTCTATAAGTTAGTTTTGTCTTTTGCTCTGAGCTTCAACTCTAATTCACTTCTATAAGTTAGTTTTGTCTTTTGCTTCAATGCTTATTTGACGTTGTCAGTTTGAAGTGCTATACGTTTATACATACCCCATTATGTATTCAATTAGGAACATAAACAATCTTTATTAAGGGAAGAGAAGCCAGAACTCTCTTCAGCAATACAAAGCCATGTCGGCCCCTGTAGGGGATAAAAGTATAATATTAGATGTATCCTCAACCAAGTAACAAATCAATAACATCATAAAATGATTCCTACTAGGATAGTGTTATGAGAGGCAGGGCATACTAGAGAATATTCAGTGTGATGAGAAGATTGAACTATATGATGTGGCCAACAGGAAGAAGATGAGCAAAGAGAGTGACACTTTTATGGTGCTTCCATCTGATGAGCCATCTTCCTGTGTGGATGGTACAGTTTTAGATCCACGTCCTGCACCCACTTTTAGCATTTACTTCGATGATTTAAATTGAAGAACAAACATAGAACTTTGGACAAATATGTCTCATTGTTTTCATGCTATTTGAGATGTTTTAACTTTTATATGAAAATGCTGTGGAAACTAGATGCCTAAACATGGTAGTAATCTGCAACGAAAGAAATAGTCAAGAAGATAACAACTATTTTGTACCTGTAGGAGTTATGCCGCCTGATTCTGGTGATCCAGCTGGAGAGTTCGCTGGAGCTGGAGAAACAGCTGATAACAAGCAGGCGTGGTGTTAGTAATACCAGACAATTTTGAGTAAATTCCAATAAACTCTTAATTAATTGAAGAACTTTTAGACAGTTGTTATTTTTATTTCTCAATTGTTTCCTGATTGATTGTGCAGAAGCATTAAAGTACTGGGAATAAGCAAAAAATTTTGCCAACATCTCTGCAAGATTGAGAATAAAAAGAAATACTGTTGTAATTGCGTCCTTACCATTACAGCTGCTGATGGGTGGAGTCTGAACATTGCATGAGCCAGGTAAGGCCAAAGCTTGAGTCTGGTTGATGGTGATCCCCAGTGATGAACCACCACCGTTAAGGACCTCACACAAGCACTGCGGTGAAGAACTCACAACATTAGAAAGCTGTGTGCAGCATTGTTGAGATGGGGTTGATGAGTTCCCTGTAATGTAACTGAGGCAGGGTGACAGGCTGATTAATGCACTAGTGCAACCTGACTGCGCTGTAGCTCCTGCACAAAGCATAGCTACTAGGAGCAGGACAAGACATGTTGCAATCTTCAAGTTTGCCATTAGTTCTCTTGGTATGGAAATTGCTGAGAATTCCTGTAGATTGTGCTGGTTTCCTGGATTTCAAAATTTGGCTAGTATTGATGCAGTGATGGCAGAATGTTCAGGTTTTTATAGGGAGACCATGCAATGATGGAGTTGTAGGTGACCAACTTTCCTACTCTTTAAGGGGATCAATAGTCAACTACAGGTTCATATCTTTGAGTTTTATAAAATTATATGTATTGTTTGGTTTGTAATGGAGAACTTTGAAGGGTGGTTATGTGGGTTACCAACCAATATTCAGCTGATCTTTGATACAGAGTCATGGATTTTGAAGGGTTCAAAGCTGAACAATCTGGGAAAGCTCAACTGTGGAGAAAGCATAACGTGTTTCTGACTACCTTTTCCACAGAATTTAGCTTTCTGAAACTCTTTCAAGAATCTGACTCTGATTTAGATAGAAGAAAATTCGGTACAAGTTAAAAAGACAATGAACACAATTGTGTGTTGGAGAAGGTCGTCGCTTGCTTTTTCTAGATGTGTGTCTGCCTTCCTCTGAAAATGATATATACTCTGTTTTATTGCTTCGGACCCAAGAAAATTGACTGCCCCCATTGATGATTTAGGACATGACACATGTCTCCAGTATTATAGGCAGACTTTGAAAACACAAAATTGGAATCAAGTGATCATCATCGAAAAGGTAAAGTGTGTAATATTCACAGGTTTGGTTTATATTCAGTTTCCATTCTGAGTTGGATTGGAAATAAGTCTTTGTTTGTTGAATTGAGTTGTGAAATTGTGAAAAACTTATAAAAGAAAAAAATTCCTTCTCGCCCATGATTTTGAAAATTGACCAATCAATCATGGGCGAGAAGGATTGGAAATATTTTTTTTTTAATCATAAATAATACTTCTCATTATCAAATCATAATGTCTTTGATTACATACGGACTCCAGTAAGGAGTTCCACCAGTGTCTGTTCATTAACACCACTGACTTAGCTAATGTATTTGCTTCTTTCTTAACAAAACTAAGTTTGCAATTTATAAACGAATCTTTGGTATCCAAATATCCCACATTATACTACCTCCACCCCAGAAGGATATGTCATCTCTACTAATTTCATTAACCGTCGGAAGACAGTCACTTTTCACTACGATATCGAAATATTGTTGTTCCTTTGCCAAATTTTGACCAAACCAGATAGCCACCAATTCAGCATAGAGTGCCGATTTCACAAAAGCTACCTTTGTAACTCCAATCAAACAGTCCTCAATGAGGCCTTTTTTTCATATCATTCATGAAGCCAGCGTCCACGTTAATCTTTACAACCCCCTCCATTTGTGGCTGCCATCTCTGCATATCAATAGCATAAGTGTACCTTCCCTCTCTAAACCTATTCTCGTTTCAACCTTGCCATCTTCAGTTTATCGATTGGCATCCGCAGTTATCCTAGGTCTAGAACTGCACATTTTCTCATGCCAGCAATTGTTTCGATTTCCCCACATGAACCAAATCATGTTACAGCACCATTTCAGCCTTCCTTTCTCTACTGCTCGCGTTTGGCAATTATCCCAAAATTCCTCCGGCTCCGTTCTATCCTCCAATACAGGGAAAATCCAATTGTCTTCGATCAGCCAGACCTTTTTATATAAGGTACAATTGAACAAATATACGTCGCCACGATTTTGTTTCCTCACCACAAGCCCATATACATTTTCAACGTATATCCTAATTAGATTTATCTCTGAACTATTAAATTCAATTTTGATTCGGATCTAATCTTGATTAATGTAAAAATTATAAACGTTTAAGTAATTAAGTTAATAATATATCTAAGTTCAGTAGCATGATTTTAGTTAAGCATGATCCTAGTATTGTTGTTTGTTTAGACCCTCTTAATGGGATGGGTCAATTTATACTAAGTGAAGGGATAAAAGGATAAGAGTAGTAAAACCTTTCTCTATCTTTCTTTTTCTTATACAGGCCCAGGAGTAGTCAACAAGAAACATTCAATAAGTGTTTCAGCCTAAAGTAACTACAGTGGTGAGATTAAGTTCTCACCTATATCCAGGAGCTTTGCAATTTAGTGTTAGTGATTTGGTGAGATTTTGGTTGGTTTTAACACTTGATATAAGATCCAAGCTTACATAAAAGTCTTTAACTCTTCAATATGAGTGTCATAACTTGTCAAGAGTTAGATCCTAACCCACTAGACTTAAACTATAGAATCATCACCAATCATTCTACTTAAGTATGATTGATCATCTATTAAAACTATTGATAAGACTTAATTTACATTTAAGCATCTTAGGATCCAAGAGTACATTTACGTGTGAAAAAAGATTAACACCTTCACATCTCTCATCTTAAAATGATACCAACTAATTTTAAGTTATATCAAATTTGCCTTGGTTAATTTTAATTTTGATAATTATATATCGCAAATTATTTCTAAGCATCCTTCATTAAGCTAGTGAGACAACTTAAAAAATCTTTCATACCTCAAGCATATTCAAGTAGCACTGTCCGACTTGTTTGAATAGGTTTCGTTGTCGAATTCTTTATAATGTCTTATGGAATTTTCTCATCTTTGACTCCTCTACCCAATTCATTCTTGTTGTCTTATTTAATATTATTTTCTATTATTTTTATTGATTCTTACTTTTATTTATCTTTCATTATTTATTATTATCTTTTTATTTTTAAGAAAATGAATATAAATAATTTTTGTCAAAAAAATCCTTTTAGATCTTCATTAAACTGACCAGACCTTAAAAGAAATTTTCTTACATAAAAATTTTTCAAAGTAGAATCTTATAATAATAATAATAATAATAATAATAATAATAATAATAATAATAATAATAATAATCATGAATTATTTGTATGTTGAAAATTTCCTTGTGTTCCTCCATTAAGTTGGTCAGGCCATGAAAAAGATTTTCTTATATAAAGATTTGCAAAGTATTACTTAAACGTAACCCTTATAGGAATTTCATCATTGGAATAATTCACATCCATTCTCATAATTACTATTTTTCATATCTAATTCCTCTTACTTTATTTATTCCTTCTTTATTTTTATTACTTTGCTATTATTATTTTTATTATTTTATTATGAATTATTAATATCTTTTAAAGCTAGCCATTTTTATCAAAATCTCTCCTCAGACCATCCATTAAGCTAGTGTGGCCTTGGAGATAATTTTCTCGCCTAGAAATTCTCAAGAAACTTACTAAAGCATAATTGATCCCTTGATATTTCATTATCGAAAAATTTTTTGAATGAAAAGAAAGAAACAAAAATGATGAATAATAAAGGAAATGTAAATATAAAAGCATGATTGCAATTCTTCAGGTATAACTCATCTAAGACGCAATAGAAGATTGGATGAAAAATGAAAATAGATGATTTCAATGAGAAGAATTCAATAGATAGAATGAACTTGAGAAAGACAAGATGAGCTTTAGAATCTTGTTACCACAATTGCTATTGCATCTACATACATGCATAAGGAATCATATATATTATATTATAAGGCACATACACAGTTGTTATTTTTTCTACTTATACAGCGCTGATGTGTACAATTTATTTTATTGACATGTAAGCAATTAATTTATTTCTCTCTCCCACACCTTTCCCATTTTAAACACTTTTCAAAGTCTTTCTCTCTCTCAAACTCCCACTAATTTCTCTCCCTTCACTCCTCATGTTCCTCTTATCTATAATTATTGTACAATTTTAAGTATAATAATTAAGCCCTTATCTCTATCAAACTCCCACTAAATCCAACACTAACTCTATAATTATATAGCTAATTTTAAAAATAGTTTTCAAAAATAATATATTATCTACCACAATTTAAATTTATCACAAATAAAAAATAAAAGAAATCTTCTCTCTCCCTCATCGGTTTTTAAATTTTAATTTAAACAATAAATTTAAAAGATTAATATAAAATCTTAACATTTACCCTTAATCTTCTTCTCCTCTCACGCTAATCACCTTCTCTCTCACAAAACTGCAGTTTTTCAATTTCACACTCCTTGCTTCTCTCCCTCAACGATTTATCTCTCTTTCAATTTCAATACCTATAAATCTCATTTTGATTTAAATCCTACATAAATTTCCTGCAAGACAAGCATATCTATCCATATTGATGTAAGTCGTTCATATATTATCTCAACATTCTTTTTTTAATAGCTATAATTCTAATTTTCTTTTTAATCTTACAAAAATCAAGCATTTCGAATCTATATTTATGTATCGAATCTATATTTATGTAAATTGTTCATATATTGTCTCAATTTTTCTTCAACTTCTTAATGTACTATACATTTTATGCAATCAATGTAAACTGATTATGAATTTTATCTTATCGATATTTTGTTACAAACGCAAGACAAAAATTATTATTGCTTCACGAAATACAAAAGGTAATTACTACGATATTTAGTATAAAGCATAATATCAAAATTTTTCCTAATTAATTTTTAAAAATTTAACACTACATATAAAAAGTCTAAAACTATTTTATTTCGATTTTTTGTGGAAAATCGTTCTCCATCAAATGTAAGGCTAATACCTATGGAGATGACTACTGTCTTGATAAGTAATTGCGCTTATGAAAATGAAAATTTTCTTCGAAAAGGTTTCACTTACCTGAATACATTTTTTTCATCTATTGAATGATTAATTTTCTGTCACGACCCTTTTAACCGAAAATCACTATAAATTTTTCGCATTTTTCCTTTCCTTACCTGGTCGTGAACAAACTCACCACTACACAGTTAGGCTGTGAGGCAGTAATAATCATTCTTTACCATTCACTTTCCAAATAAATCAAAAGTATTGTTATGTATCCAAATATTAAGTGGTATGTTCATACATACTAAGTGTTATGATATTTACATCCCCCATATTACAAATTCAAATGATCACTGTGCTTTTACAATTATTTAGATAAAAAAGAATATCTGTGTATATACCTCTGGGTGATGGAGATGCAACAGATGTCTCAACAAAATGCCTCGGTCCTCACTGGGTGTCACAAGGTCGTTCTCTCCTATAGAACTTTTCCCAGTGATGGCCTAAGTTCCCCGCAACTTAGTACAGCCAATCTCCACACTAACCCAAATCTGGGTCAATACGCAGCGATCTAACACTCGAGCAGAAAGATGACTCGACAAAGTATTCTAATAAAGCAAAGAACACTCAAGCTTTAGAGAAAAGAGTCTTTCTATTAATCCGCAGTAAAAAGGAATACAATATTTAGCCAAGAAGACCGCTCTTATCTATCACTCTCTTTCTCTCTGAATGATTCTCTCACTGAATGATGAATGAATATATTCTACCCCCTCCCATGGGGTTTATATAGGCAAGTGAGGACATCCCCCTCACGTAGGTAACTGAGTTTGATTACAACAGAAATTCTATAGAATTAATTCCTACTAAACTAAGGACTCTCCGGATGATCGCCACCTCAATGCTCTTTAGAGTTTATATCCGTGATAATCTCCAGTGATTCAGTCTGCCAAGACTTCTCCGCTTATCCCGACTTATGACCCGCATTCATCCTTATCCCGATTTTTAAGGATTCGCCTTAGCTCTCACGCCCGTCTCCCACGACTGCACGATCTTTGCTATGGCCGTTGTCAACCACTTGGTTCACGTTTCTAGAGTGTTGGCAAGTTAGCTCGCCACCTGCAAACTACGATTATCGTCTGTTAGCGTCTCCGTTTCAAGCTTGGCAATCCGCCCAAGCCAAGTGCCTGTCTTGCCTGTTTTGGTGCGCGCCCCGTTGCGCCCCGTGCAAAGCTTTCCCGTGCTCCGCACTCGTCACAGCGCTCCCAGTGGATCCCTTGCGAGCTGGGCGCCTGGTCAAGTAGTTAGGGTCTAACAAACCTCCCCCCGTCGGAGGAAGCCGATGCCCTCATCGGAATGAGCTCCAAATACGCCTTGATCTCATCCTCGAATTGCCACAAAGAAGTGTCTTTCTCCCAAGTAGCGTCTGCCTCATCTTCACCTTTCCACTGCACCAAGTAGTAGGTTCTCCGATTCTTCTTACTAGTTCCCTCAACCTTGTGGTTGAGTATCTTCGCCACCTTCTTCTCGAAATGGCTTCTCACAGTAGGTGGAGCTTTCCTTACTTGTTGTCTCCCAGGATCAACATCTTCGTGGTAAGGCTTCAAAAAGCTTACGTGAAAAGTAGGATGCAACTTCATCCTCTCTGGCAGTTTCAGCTGATAAGCCATCGCGCCTACCCGCTTTATAACTTCAAAAGGGCCATCGTATTTTTGCACTAGACCTTTGTGATATCGCTTGTCTGTGACTTGTCTCCATATCTGAGGCGTTAGTTTGAGTAACACCTTGTCACCCACCTCAAATTCTAGTGCCCGCCTATGCTGATCCGCATATTTCACCATCCTCTTTTGTGCCTTCTCCAAGCTCTCCCTAGCCTGTTCCATCAACTCCTGACGGTCTCGCACAAATCTGTATACCACTGGGCATTCCCCTTGGGACTTAGTCTTTGCTATCTCCAAAGGTGTAGTAGGTTGATGTCCAAATACTAACTCCGCTGGACTCATACCCGTGGAAGATGATCTATGCATATTATAGCAAAACTGTGTAGAATCGAGCAAACTCACCTAATTCTTTTGGCTTGCGGTCACATAGTGCCTCAAGTATTCTTCCAACAATGCATTAATCTGCTCCGTCTGACCATCTGTCTGCGGATGATTAGCCGTTGAAAACTTTAATTTTGAACCTATCAACTTGAACAAGTAAGTCCAGAATCTCCCAGTAAACCGAGTATCCCGATCGCTCACTATATCCTTGGGCAATCCAAAGATCTTCACCACATGATTCAAAAATAACTCTGCAGCTTCATGTGCAGTACATGCATGTGGGGCTGCTATGAACACAGCATACTTAGAAAAACGATCTACCACCACCATTATAGATTTCATCTTGTTTATCTCCGAAAATCCTGTAATGAAATCCATAGAAACTGATTCCCATATCCTCTCAGGGATAGGTAGTGGTTGAAGCAAACCCGCTTGCTTCTTCCTCTCGGTCTTATCAATCTGGCATATGTGGCATATGTGGCATGTGCGGACATATAATTCGATGTCTTCCTTCATCTTCGGCCAATAATATGTCCTTGACAACAATGCCAACATCCTCTCCACTCCAGGATGTCTTGCCCACTGAGGGTCGTGGGTTTCTCTAAGTAACTCTTTTCTTAGTCCCCCGCCAGATGGAACATAGAGTCGATTGCCTTTGGCATACAACAAATCCCCCTCGAGCTAATACCCACGAACTTTACCCAATTTAACGTTCTCCTTGAGCTATTCATAAGTCTTATCCGCTGATGCCTGCTGCCTTAGCCTGTCAATCAAGTTAGTCTCAATAGCGGATAATGAATCAATATAAGACTGGACTATCTTACGACTCAGCGCGTCCGCCACCTAGTTCTCCCTTCTTGGTCTATGTACCCAGGTGAAATCAAACTCTGCAAGGAATTCTTGGCATCGTGCCTGCTTCGGGCTCAACTTCTTCTGTGTCTTGAAATAAGTGTTAGCCGCATTGTCTGTCACCACCACAAATTTCGTTCCTAACAAATAATGCTTCCATACCTCCAAACAGTGCACAACCGTCGTCATCTCCTTCTCATGAGCTGAATATCGCATTTTCGCATCCTTCAACTTGTGACTTTCATAAGCAATTGGGTGTCCTTCCTGGACCAACACCCCTCCAATGGCTCGGTCTAAGGCGTCTGTGTGAACTTCAAATGGTAGCCTAAAATCTGGCAGTCTCAACACTGGCTCGGATGTCACTGCTTCCTTGATTTCCTGAAAAGCCCGCTCACATTCATCAGATCACACCCACTTCTTGTCCTTTTTCAAAAGATCAGTTCAAAGACTCACCATCTTGCTATATCCCTTGATGATCCGTCTGTAATAGTTGGCCAGTCATAAGAAAAACCATAATTTCGGGACCTTTGCAGGGGCTTGCCATTCAACAATGGCTTGGATCTTTCTCTCATTCATCCGTATTCTCCCACTGCTAACTTTGTGACCTAGGAACATAATCTCCCGTTGGCAAAACTCACACTTCTCCTTCTTCACATAGAGAGAGTGCTTTCTCAAGGTCTCAAACACCACCCTGAGGTGCTCCACATGTTCTACAAGCGTCTGGCTATACACCAGAATATCGTCTAGGTATACCACCACAAAGTGATCCAGGTACTCATAAAGTACATCATTCATCAAGTTGTAAAATGTTGCAGGTGCATTAGATAAACCAAAAGCCATAACTAAAAATTTGAATGAGTCGTACCTTGTTAAGCAAGCCGTCTTAGCTTCATCTCCCTCGGTAATCCTTACTTGCCAATATCCTGATCTCAGGTCTAACTTGGTAAAATATGCCACCTTCGACAACCGGTCGAACAGATCAGCGACATTTAGAACTCGATACTTATTCTTAACCGTTACCTTGTTCAGGGCTCGGTAATCCACACACATTCTCAGTGTGCCATCCTGGTTCCTCTAGAACAAAACTGGGGCTCCATATGGTGCCTTTGATGGTTAGATATATCCCACATCCAACAACTCACCAAGCTATTTCCTTAACTCGGCCAGCTCCAAAGGACTCATCCTGTAAGGTGCTCGTGTAAGTGGTCTAGTTCTCAATTCCAACTCGATCTTATGATCTATGGTGTGCTTAGGTGGTAGCGCCTTGGGTAATTCTGGGGGCACTACATCATTGTAATTGTTCAGCACCGTCGCTACTTCATCCGGTACCTCGACAACCGTGACTAGTTTCACCTCAACTAGGGCAACAAGTATAGTTGTCTCCCTCTTCTTCAACCCAGTGTTTACTTGTGAAGCCGACTGCAGCAACGGCTTCCCAGCACCTTGTCCTCTCTCCGTAGGGATAAAGTTTGGACATGTCTCGTCAGATATCATCAATCCACCCAAGTGTGGAATAGAAAATGCCTTTGCTTGCACAAAAGATTCAATGCCCATGATCACATCAAAATCATCTATAAGTAAAGCCAAGAACTTACAATCCTGTTGCCAAGTTCCTATCTTCACCGATGCGGTAGCCGTTCCCTGGATACCTTGGGCTTTAGAATTGACTGCTTTCACCTAATTGTTACTCCTCGTGACTTTCAGGCCAAGATGCTCAACCGCGTTTAATGAAATAAAGTTGTTGGTCGCTCCTGTATCAAGCATCGCTCGAATCGATCTCCTATTCACCTCAGCTTTAACATACATTAGTCCCTTATAAGGAGCTTATTGCTCTGTTCGAATAGCGTTGAGCAACTGCATTGGGGCAACTCTTGGACATTCGACATCCGGATCCTCCTTACTCATGAGGGCTGCCAACTTGGTCCGTCTAAGGCAATCTCGAGCCTTTTGATTTCCATTACATAAGAAACAACTCCAATCTCTCTTGTTTTGGGGTGGATCCGATCCCCTCGGCTTAGAAGACTCAGCCTTCTCCTTGTTTCTCTAGTGCTTCTTCCAGTCCTTCTTGCCTTTCCCCCTATTTCCATCAAGATGGTTTTTCTTCCTTTCCCCAATGTTCAAAGAAGAACCCAGTTTGTAATCTGCCAAACTCTCTGCAGCCGTAATTACCTGTGATAGGTCCTTCACGTTTTGTCTACGTAACTCAGCCTAAGCCCATGGCTGAAGTCCTGAGAAAAAAGTTGAACAACTTATCCTCCTCTGACATATTCTTGACATCCAACATCAAAGAGCTAAACTCCTTGACATAATCTCGCACAGAACCCGTGTGCTTCAGTTTCTTGAGTGCCTCTCTCACGACCCATGCCGCATTTAAGGGAAGGAATTGATCCCGTAACTCCTTCTTCAGTGCGTTCCATGTTTCAATCCTTGAACGACCAGCACTATCATCATCTGCCAGTCTGCTTCGCCACCATAGCTTAGCATCACACGGGAGGTACATGCTAGTGATTGTAACTTGGTCCTGCTCCGGTATTCAGGCAGCTTTGAAATACTGCTCCTTGTCCCATAGAAAGTTCTCAAGCTCCTTCTTATTGCAAACTCCTGTGAACTCCTTAGGTTCAGGCACCTTGATCTTCTTTTGAAGATCGTTACTATCACCCCCTCTGCTACTACTAGACGCCTCCCCATGGTCTGTAGCAGTCATTGCTCGTTTCATCAATAAAACGTCAACCTTTAGGGAATTCAACTACACCTCAAATTTATCCGATAGATCGTGAACATGTTGCTTGATGTTGGTGTAGCGATTAACATGCTCTTTTTGCATGTCGAATGCCAGCTGTGTCAACTCTTGGACACTGCCTACCATGGCCTGAATCAGCTCAACCATTGTACCCGCCTCCTATTACGGTACGCCCACCATTACTTCAAGTACAGCAACTCTGTCAGCCAACTCGTGTGCCATGATCCAAAACTTCGCTCTGATACCAAATTGTCACAGGGTCGTTCTCTCCTATAGAACTTTTTCCAGTGATGGCCTAAGTTCCTCACAACTTAGTATAGCCAATCTCCACATTAACCCAAATCTGGGTCAATACGCAGCGATCTAACATTCAAGTAGAAAGATGACTCGACAAAGTATTCTAATAAAGCAAAGAACACTCAAGCTTTAGAGAAAAGAGCCTTTCTATTAATCCGCAATAAAAAGGAAAACAATATTTAGCCAAGAAGACCTCTCTTAGCTATCACTCTCTTTCTCCCTGAATGATTCTCTCATTGAATGATGAATGAATACATTCTACCCCCTCCCTTGGGGTTTATATAGGCAAGTGAGGACATCCCCCTCACGTAGGCAACTGAGTTTGATTACAACAGAAACTCTATAGGATTAATTTCTACTAAACTAAGGACTCTCCGAATGATCGCCACCTCAATGCTCTTCAGAGTTTATATCCGTGATAATCTCTAGTAATTCAGTCTGCCAAGACTTCTTCACTTATCCTGGCTTATGACCCGCATTCATCCTTATCCTAATTTTTAAGGATTCGCCTTAGCTTTCGTGCCCGTCTCCCACGACTACACGATCTTAACCACTTGGTTCACATTTTTAGAGTGTCGACAAGTTAGCTCGTCAACTGAAAACTACGATCATCGTCTGTTAGCGTCTCCGTTTCAAGCTTGGAAATCCGCCCAAGCCAAGTGCCTGTCTTACCTGTTTTAGTGCACGCCCTGTTGTGCCTTGTGTAAAGCTTTCCCGTGCTCCGTACTCGTCACAGTGCCCCCAGTGGATCCCTTGCAAGTTAGGCGCCTGGTCAAGTAGTTAGGGTCTAACACTGGGTCACTATGTACTCTCTGTAGAGGGGGAAAGTAGAGAGGGATGAGCAACCACACGCTCAGTAAGGCAATAATGCAAGTATGGTAGATAACTACTCTATCTACATGTTGATAATGTTATGCAAAAATCATTTATAACAGAAGCATGAGGAATTAAAACTATACCATATGACTATACATATATCAAGTATTTAAATCATGGAATTTGGCATATAAAACATGGTAAAATCATCATGTACAAATCATATCATGCTCATCAATCGTCCAATCTCATAGAAAAGGGCAATTCATTTAAGAAACATCCTTTTGAAATCACATCTCTTTCTCAAATACATACAATCCCTTCATAAATCATTTTCTTATTCACAAACATCATTACCATTTCCCAAATAAAATTCCATAAGGCTCGACCCCTCCCTCGGGTCTACCCTGAACAATCAAAATCACACTCAAGTATCAAGACAATGTGGTTTACATAATAAGCAAGGAGACAAGTCACTATATCTCGACTAACTATGTTGGCTAACTATGTCGTAAATCATCCCAGACTACACGGATCCCGGTGTGTGAGGTATCATGCTGGAATGAAGGTGGGTTAGTTCTCCGCCAGACTTTTCTCATCAGTATCTCAACCATGCGGTACATCGTACTCCGCATACCCAAAATATGGTTGGGGGTGCCTCCCATAGGTGTTATCTACCCATACCAAGTGTAACCTCTATAGTCTCAAGTGCACGTGGGAGTTCTCTTAATATCAATTCCTAGCCCCTCATGGCCTTGCTCGCCCCTTTTGGGTTCCCTGATTCAGGTCTTAACCCCTCATGCCCTTACGCGACCCTGTTGGGTTCCCTGAATTGATTAATGCCAGTACCTAGCCCCTCACCCTCACCCTACTCAAGAGATCTGTTAGGCCTGTTGGGTTCCCTGAATTTTAATCCGTATTACCCTCACCACGGCATCATACATACCAGGCTTAATACCCAAATTTACCCTCAATGTTTACCCAAAAATGGAATTAAGCCCTCGATATTTAATTGCATGGAAATAAGTCCCTTAAGGTTTATTTTGAGCAATTTAACCCTTAACGTTAAAAAAATAATAATTAAACCATTTTCGTTAAATCTTACAAACAACCGTTAACAGTGTACATGTGGCATGCTGGCGTGGCATATTTATGCCACGTAGATTGTGACGTGGAAAATTTTTTTCACGTGTACACATAAACTCAGCTTCAATGTTTTTTTTTTCTTTTCAGAATTCGTTTTTCCTTATTCTCAATTGAAAAAAGCTTATGGAGCCAAGCTTAATTCTTTCCTTCAACAAAGGTTCATTCGAAGGTTTAGGGTAGGACAGAAGAATCGGGATAAAGGATTTCAGAAACATTTCAAGGATCGCTTAAAGGAAACTGCGGTTTAGGGTGCGAATCGATTTAGGATTTTTTAATTGGGGATTAGGTTTTCTGAAGTAAAAGGAGTGAATCGATTTAGGGTTTTCTAAATATTGGGGTTTACCGAATTGATTTAGGGTACTGAGATTGGGTTTCGACACTTGCTAAAGTAAGGGTTACGAATAGGGTGTTAACTTTGGGTTTCGATACTTTACTTTCTGGAGTAAGGAGGTCTCGATTCGTAGTTTTTTGGGTTCACTGAGGCTTATCGAAGGGGGAGAGGGAAAGGGATTTGAAGTATCAAAGCTTAGGGGTTGTAATCCGGGAAAGGGATTTGTCAGTTCAATGTTTTGGTGGTTTTTGAAGAAGGCCATAAAAAGAAGATTGTTGTAGAGAGACAGAGGCATACTGAGGAGGGAGAGAAGCTTATTCAAGAGTTGAAGCTAGGTAAAGGTCAATTTGTATATTTTGCAACTTGTTAATTTAGAATATTTTTGTGGTTGATTTCTGTGCAACTGGTCCCATTTGCTGTTAGATTCCTGAATTTCTTTTCAGAATACAAGAACTGGTCTATATGGTGTTAGATTCTTCCATGTTTTCAGGGTCCCACATGCATTTTCTTAACTTATCCATTCTGTCTGGTGTGGTTTGTAGCCTACTTAGGAAGCATTTTTACTTGAAAAATATTTAATTTATATAGTTTATTTAAGGTTTAATATACTAATATTTTATTTTATTGTTTAACAACATGTGGAACCTTGTGACTTTAAGAATCCACAATGGAGGGAATTTTGTGCGTCAACCTGAGCTGAAGTACATAAACTATGAGGTAGATGAGGTAGAGTATGATCCGGATTTAATTTCCTATCCTCACTTGATCAAGCTGATTAAGACAAGAAATTATGCTAATGTGGGTAAGATTTTATTTAAGGCCTCTGATGAAAATATTAGTGAGCTAAGGTTATTATGTGATGATACTTTTGCAATTGATTTAATTGTTATCTGTATTCATTGGGGTAAGTGTGATATTTATGTGGATCATGGGGTCGATGAACCTATCTTAATAGAGACACCTTTATTAATAGGACCTAAACCAAGTACAACAAAGGAATGGGTAAGTGTGGTAGAGTTAAGTAGTGGGGCAGGCACAAGGGCAGGGATTAGTGAGCCCAACACTGGATTAGGGGAAGGGAATGGTGAACCTAACAGTAGGGCAAGGACAGAGGTAGGGACTGGTGAGGCCTACACTAGGGCAGGGGAAAGGAGTGGTGAGCCCAACAATGGGGCAGGGGAAAGGAGTGGTGAGCCGAACAGTGGGGCAGGACCCAACAGTGGGGCAAGGACAAAGGTAGGGACTACTGAGGCCTACACTAGGGCAGGGGAAAGGAGTGGTGAGCCTAACAGTGGGGCAGGGGAAAGGAGTGGTGAGCCCGACAGTAGGGCAGCGAAAGGGAGTGGTAAGCCTAACAGTGGGGCAGGGGAAGGGAGTGGTGAGCCCAACAGTGGGGCAAGGGAAATGAGTGGTGAGCCCAACAGTGGGGCAGAGACAGGATTTGAAGAGGATAGTGGTGATGATGCTAATGGTGATAGTGACATGTTGTATGATGCAACATTTTTATCAGATGATAATGATGATGAGGTTAGAGAGGCAAGGAAGAATATTAAGCAATGGTATGGTAATGAGAATGAAATGAGAGGAGAAAATGATAATGCTGCAGGGCCAAGTACTGAGAATCAAACAGATGAGACAGTACCTACTGCTGAAACGTTAGGTGAAACATGTCATAGTAGAAAATTTAAAAAGAGGCCACTTCCACCTTCTACAGCTGAAAGTGATCATAGTAGTGGTGGATTATCGAAGGAGTGTGCTGATTCTTTTGAACCTCCTAGCTATGAATCCGATACTGATGATGATGGTGAGGAGGTTGAAACAGTGAGGAGAAGGGAAAGTAGTTTTCCATCTTATTATCCTAATTCCCTTTTCCCGGATCTTGTGCTAGGTTTGTTATTTGAAGATGGGGCTCAGTTTAAGGATGCCATGGTGGACTATGCTGTGCACACCAAGAGGGATGTTTGGTTCACTAAGAACGAGCCTAAGAGAGTGAGGGTTTTGTGTGGTGATACATGCCCATTTCAGTGCACTGCTTGTTATGAAGAGGAGTTGAAATGTTTTCAGGTGAAGACTTTATGCAATTTGCACAAATGTAATTGTAAGTATAAGTTACAATTACTTAGTGCAAAATGGTTGGCGAGAAAATTCGAAGAGAAGATTCGAAAAGAACCGTACTTGAAGCAAAGTGAATTGTGAGCTCATATTGAGTCAAAGCTGAAGGTGTTTGCCTCTCTTGATAAAGTGAGAAGGGCAAAGTTGATGATATTAGCAGGTATGCAAGATGCCTTCACCGCAGAGTTCTCTAAACTAAGGGATTATGCTGATGAGTGCCTCAATCAAAATCCTGGTAGCACTGTTGTGATCAAGACAGAGAGGATAGTCCTTACAAGCTCGCCATATTTTCAGAGAATCTATTTCTGCTTTGCTGCCCTTAAGGAAGGATTCAAAGCAGGCTGTAGAAAAATTATAGGATTAGATGGCTGTTTCTTGAAGGACTCGATTAAGGGTGAAATTTTAAGTGCTGTTGCTAGGGATGCAAACAATCAAATGTATCCCGTTGCTTGGGCTGTTGTAGAAAATGAGAATATTGATTCATAGATGTGGTTTCTCAATATTCTCAAAATTGATCTTGATATTACCAACAGTGCAGCTTGGACATTCATTAGTGACCAACAGAAGGTATGGTTCCTTTTTTTAATTTAATTTATTTGGTTTAGGGTCTGTTACATATGATTGATGTGTAATATATCTTCTTATTGTTGTTTTTTAGGGACTAATTAATGTTATGGAGGAATTGTTTCCTAATGCTGAGCACAGAAGGTGTGCTAGACACATACATGCAAATTGGAGCAAGAAGCATCGGGGAAAGCTACTAAAGAAACATTTCTGGATGTGTGCTATTGCAACTACCGAGAGGCAATTTTAAGATATGTTGGAGTTGTTACACTAGAAAGACAACTTTGGGTTAGGAAAGGAGGGCTTGTTAAAATATCCCCCACGCTATTGGTGTAAGGCTTTCTTTAGAACATACATCAAATCTGATGTTTGCCACAATAACTTATGTGAGACATTCAACGACACTCTAATCAAAGCTAGACATCAGCCTATCATCACCATGCTTGAGGAGATTAGAGAGGCTGTGATGATGAGGATAGCTGAAAAAGAAAGAATGTGGGGAAATGGGTGGGGAATCATGGTCCACAAGTGATTGAAAAATTAAACAAGAATTTGAGTGAAGTAACTTAGTGGCGAGTCATTTTTAATGGCAGTGATGGATACGAGGTTAAGTGTGGTAAGAGGCAGTTCAGAGTCAATCTTACTAGGAGAACGTGTGCTTGTCGATTATGGGATCTAACTGGTATCCCATGCTGCCATGCAATTTGTGCCATTTTTTATGATGGTGGTCAGCCAGAAGAGTACATTCATGAGTGCTATTCAAAGGAGACATACTTACGGACGTATGAGCACACATTACAGCCTATCAATGGTGAAAAAGAATGGCTAAAAAATGGATTAGAAGCAATATTGCCTCCTTTGATAAGAAAAATGCCTGGCAGGCCTAAAAGAAATAGAGTTCGAGAGCATGATGAGCGTAAGAATAAATATAAGCTGCCTAGAAAGGGACAGGTGCAACATTGTGGGCTTTGTAAAAAATCTGGACACAACAAAGTTAGTTGCCCTCAAAACAGCAATTTTGTGGGTACTTCTAGCTGTGTAAGTTACCATACTATTATAAATTTTACTTTTTTCTTTTGACTAATTTTTTGTCTAATCTTTCATTTCTTATTGCTTGTTTTACTAGGTTCAACAAGAGACTGTTGATTTAAGTGAATCAACAAGGGGGACAGGAAGAGGCAGACGGAGGTGAAGAGGAAGAGGAGCTGAGATTGTCACGACCCTCAACTTACCAAAATATGTACAAATTTTTCGCATTTTCCTGCACCAATCCTTAGTCATCCTTCCTCAATCGTGACCAACAACTCGCTTAACGGTTGGGCTGTGTGTCGACGTCTAACTCACTCCACCATACCAATTTAATTTGAACATTATTTATGAGTAAACACTTGTATAAATGTATATATATCAGAGTTGTTACATGTGTTTACATAGTATTACATCCCCAGTGGTTACATACAAAATGCTACTGTGCTATGTCTAGTTTAGATACAAAATAATCAAGGTGTGTATACCTTTAGCGATGGGATGCAGCGGATTACCAAAAAGGAAACGCCTCCAGTCACGTCCAATCTATACTCAAATATCTGTAGAGAGGGGAAAATAAGGGGGGTGAGCAAACCACACGCTCAGTAAGGCAATCATGCGAACAGGTAGATACTGTACTATCTACGTGATCGTGATGCCATGCTCAAAAGCATTTAACTCATTATTTATCTCAAAACATGAGTGTATGATTGTGTTAATGGTATGTAAAGCATTCATGCTATTAAAATTCAGTTCACATTTCAACTCAAAGCATGGTATAAATCATCATGCATAATTCACAATAGAAGCATGGCATTAAACATCATGCATCAGTGCACTTTAAAAACCATTAACAAATCAATTCAACGTCAGGTCCCAGCCCATCCCTCGGGCTTTCCTGACCACAATCACATCAAACATGGATTTATTCTCAAATAGCATTATACATGTGAGATAGGCAGTTTCAACAATAGGTAATAACCTCAAGGTCTATGTACATAACTTGTGATATCGGCTACACGGATTAGGTGTGCGGGATATCACCACCATCTGCTTCCACACGGGAGGTGGGTCAATTCCTACCCGTCGGTCCATAGCAGATCTCGTCCGAAGACGGCACATCACATCACAACACGGTATAATGTACTCCATGCTACATGCACGGTACAATGTACTCCGTGGACCCCCAGCCTTATCCCTCGTTCGGGCTCATCAGCTGTTCCTCCAACCCTTATCCCTCGTTCGGGCTCATCAGGTGGATCTCCAACCCTTATCCCTCGTTCGGGCTCATCAGGTCGTTTTAACATGCCATGTCTCAAAACAATGCACGTGTGAGCCTATTTAATCGATGTGACACCAAGTCTACTCGAAGCTCCAAACACGGCAACATGCAAGGTGGGCATCCAGTGCGAGACAAACTCAAAGCACAATGCCAAAACAATATGAAATCCATGTGAAAACTAGTGCCTCTTGCACTCTTTCATACTCACGAAATCATGTAGGTGGCTCAAAACTTGCAAAATATGGTTAACAAAACCAAAACATACTCATTTCTTTTGCAAATCATTTCAATGTTAGCCAACCTACCAATCATTTGCTAAAAAGCAATAAAACATGATTTCCAAAGAAATATGCTTTTGTTTTCATGCACATTTCTCAAACTCCCAACTTTTACCCTTCAATCACCCAACAACATTTCCTAATCTCATGCATTCTAGCAAAACATTTATGCGCCCAAATTGCGCACAATATCTCTAAGAGTCCACACAATTCCCTTACCTCGATTTACTTGGTGTGACTCCTTTTCTCTTAGCTCCTCACGCTCTTGGGTCAACTCACCTCGGCGTACTCCCGGAAGCTGCGATTCATTCATTAAATCGATTGAGTTAACTTATTTAACCCATAATTGACCTCACTAGTCATATTATTCACTTATGCACTTTACTAATGCCTTATATTCACATTTTACCTCTTTTAGGTAAACCTCACAATTTATCCACCAACAACATCTTAAAATCATACCCATAACACTATTGTTACCTCTAGGCATCCCATTTCTCATTAATCTCAATCAATTTCACTTTCTCACACTAAACCATTTCTAGGTCATAATCATACCAATGCATTTAGATAGTTTCTAACCATCTATACTCATGCCAACAACTCCAAAATCACTAAATAAACAATGTACCATAGTTGGAGTGTTAGAATCTTACCCAATTTGATTTCTCCTCATGCTCCAAATGACAATGCCCTTAAATCCTTCAATATCAACAATGGGAAAATGCTTTCCAACTATGTTTTTCTCTTTTTGCTAGGAACAACTTTGTCTCTAATGGTCTCTCTTCAAACCTCACTGAAAATGGCTGATTTTTGAGAGAGAATGTTAGGTTTTTGGGTTGAAAGTGGAAAGTTTATGTTTTTTTTTTCCCGAAATTTTCTGATTTCCAGCACTCCTTATATAGAAATAGCTTGAGGAGATCGATCTGGTCCAAGAGGAGATCGATCTGGTCCCTTAAAATCCCTCTTTTTCACGGTATTTTTAAGCCTGAGATCGATCTGTTTGAAGCATGAGATCGATCTGTCAAGGCATGAGATCGATCTATCGAAGCATGAGATCGATCTGCTCCCAAACAGAGAGCTAAGGAGATCGATCTGGATGCTTGGGGATCGATGTTTTCAATACAGAATGCTTAGGAGATTGATCTGGCTCCATTGGAGATCGATCTGCTCTATTCCTTTGCCCAAATAAGAGCATTCTGGCTCTTCCAGATCGATCTCTCATCCCATGAGATCGATCTGCCCTTCAAAATTTCCAGATTTTCTACAGTCCTTCTGCCACAACACTTACCAAACATCCTTAATTTGCTACCATGATCATTTCCTCATTCATTCATCTTTGAGACTTGAAGATGGCATCCATCCTCACTTCATACACATTAAAACTTGTGTAGGATCTTTGTATGACCAATGGTACTTATTATAAACTAAAATGGAAGTGCACATCTTATGCAATTATACTTCCATTTTACCAAGCTATTCATAATCTATTCTACACACATTCTCCACATGTTTAAGTCCATTTCTACACATTCATACCTAATGAAACTTGTATGTACGATTACCACTCTCATTACAAGTGTGTACATTACTTATGGACTTACATCACATATACTTCACTCATAAATTCATAGTACAACTCTATTTACACATCTATGTACATATATACCCTTATACATATACGGGGTCTCACATTCTCCCCCACTTAGAAAATTTGGTCCTCCAAATTGGAACCAATTATTCTGTGAACAACTCGGGATACCTCTCCCGCATCAAACTCTCCAATTCCCATGTGGCTTCTTCCACAGTGTGATGTTGCCAAAGTATCTTCACCAAGGGAATTGTCTTGGTCCTCAGCACTTTCTCTTTTCTGTCCAATACCCGAACTGGCTTCTCAACATAGGTCATACCCTCATTGAGCTCCAAAGGCTCATATCTTATCACATGTGTCGAGTCCGGGGGATACTTCCTCAACATGGATACGTGGAAGACGTTATGCACACTTGCCAACTCTGGTGGCAATGCCAACCTATACGCCTTGTCTCCCACCTTATCAAGTATCTCAAATGGCCCTATATATCGAGGGCTCAACTTTCCTTTCTTCCCAAATCTCATAATTCCCTTCGAAGGGGAAACTTTCAGAAACACTGACTCACCCACCTCAAACTATGTGGTCTCCGTCTCTTGTCAGCATAACTCTTTCGCCTGCTCTGAGCTGTCCATAACCTCTCACATATCAATTGGACGTCCTCAGAGGCTTGTCTAACTAAGTCGGGAGCAAAGATCTGTCTGTCACCAACCTCTTCCCATCCAATAGGGGAACGACATCTACGCCCATACAATGCCTCATATGGTGCCATCCTGATACTCGCATGAAAACTGTTATTATACGCGAACTCTGCGAGTGGCAAATGGTCATCCCAGGAGCCTCCAAAATCCAACGCACACGCTCTCAACATGTCCTCCAGGGTCTGTATAGTCCTCTCTGACTGACCATCTGTCTGAGGATGAAACGCGGTGCTAAAATTCAACTGGGTCCCCATCGCTTCCTGAAAATGTTCCCAAAAGTGGGAAGTGAAGCGGGCATCCCTATCAGAAACAACGCTCACTGGAATTCCATGTAGCCTCACTATCTCGCGCACATATAGGTTCGCTAACTGGCTCAGAGTATCGGTAGCTCTCATAGCTAGAAAATGGGCTGATTTCGTCAACCGATCCACAATCACCCATATGGCATCATGACCTCTCCGGGTCCTCGGCAATCCCATCACAAAATCCATGGTGACATGCTCCCACTTCCATGTCGGTATCGGTAGAGGCTGCAATAACCCTGCAAGCTTCTGATGCTCTACCTTTACCTGCTGACAAACGAGACACTTAGCAACATATTCAGCAATGTGCTTTTTCATTCCCGACCACCAATAAACCTTTCGAAGGTTTTGATACATTTTGGTACCCCCTGGATGTATCGTATACTTCGATGAGTGAGCCTCTGTCAGGATCAACCTTTTGATCTCTGCGTCATCAGGAACACATATTCTACCTCTGAACCTCAACAATCCATCCGAACTCAACCCAAAGTCCGTCTCTATACCCCTCTGTATCTGCCCGACAATATCGCTACACTGCTGATCAACTCGCTGAGCCTGTCGGATTCGATCTACCAGATCCGATTCCAACTGCAGGCTAGCTATCATAAATCCACTATCAGCGTCAGGCGGGGTCATATCCAAATTGAGGTTCATGAACTGTTCTAATAGCTTGTGTTCCCTGATCATCATGAATGATACCATCCCGAGATGCTTCCTACTCAATGCATCAGCAACCACATTTGCTTTACCCGGGTGGTATAGGATTTCATAATCATAATCCTTTAACAGCTCGAGCCATCTCCTCTGTCTCATGTTCAACTCTTTCTGTGAGAACAGGTACTTAAGGCTCTTATGATCTGTATAAATCTGAAATCTCTCACCATAGAGGTAGTGGCGCCATATCTTCAGCGCAAACACCACCGCTGCCAACTCCAAGTCATGGGTCGGGTAGTTCCTCTCATGATCCTTTAACTGTCTTGATCCATAGGCTACTACCTTCCCATCCTGCATCAATACACAGCCCAGTCCTAGGTGTGAAGCATCTGCATACACCGAGAAACCTCCTGAGCTGGTAGGAATAGTGAGTATTGGAGCTGTAGTTAATCTCCTTTTCAACTCCTCAAAACTGTCTCCACACTTTTTGTCCCACACAAACTCTACATTTTTCCTTGTGAGACGTGTCAAAGGAGCAGCTAACCTCGAAAATCCCTCTACAAACCTTCTGTAATACTCAGCTAAACCCAGGAAACTTCTGATCTCTGTCACTGTCTGGGGCCTCTGCCACTGAACTACGGCCTCAATCTTAGATGGATCCACTGATACTCCATCCTTTGATACTATGTGACCCAGAAAAGAGATCTGTTCCAACCAAAAGTCGCACTTACTGAGTTTAGCGTACAACTTCTTCTCTCGGAGGGTTTGTAGCACTATCCTTAAATGCCTTTCATGCTCCTCTCTAGAGCTTGAATACACCAGTATATCATCAATAAACACAATAACAAATCGATCCAAGTACTGGTGGAATACCTCATTCATCAAGGACATAAAAGCTGCGGGAGCATTCGTCAACCCGAATGGCATAACCATAAACTCATAATGTCCATACCGGGTGCGAAAAGCTGTCTTGGGTACATCTCCATCTCGTATCTTCAACTGATGGTACCCTGACCTCAGATCTATCTTGGAAAAGACCTGCGCTCCCTTAAGCTGATCCAACAAATCATCGATGCGTGGGAGGGGATACTTATTCTTGATAGTGGCCTTATTCAACAACCGGTAGTCTATACACAGTCAGAGGCTTCCATCCTTCTTCCTTACAAACAGAACCGGTGCTCCCCAAGGTGAGACGCTCGGCCTGATAAACCCCTTCTCCAGCAACTCTTGTAATTGTTTCCTTAACTCCTCTAACTCAACTTGAGCCATTCTGTATGGTGGCTTGGACATCGGCTCTGTACCAGGTGCCAAATCTATCCCAAACTCCATCTCCCTATCTGGAGGTAACCCTGGTAACTCATCTGGAAAGACATCTGGAAATTCCCTAACCACTAGTATGTCTTCCAATTTTGGACGTGCCTTATCCATCTCAATCACAAAAGCGATGAATCCTTTACATTATTCTTTCCACCATTAGTATCATAAATCATCACATCACATACATAAATGAAATCAAATTTATCTTTCATACATCATGTATCAAGATTTTACTCATCACACTTATAAAAATCATGTTCTTTAATTTCATTTCACAAAATTAACTACAAGGTTGTCTATCTTTGGAAACATCAAGGTTTTAGCATGACAATCCATAACAACATAATTGGCAGCCAACCAATCCATTCCTAGGATCACATCAAAATCACTCATGTTTAGTAAAATTAAATCGGCTGCCATCTCTTTACCTCCTATCTTCATTTTACAATCCCTATATATATGCTCAGTCAACTGACTATCATTCATAGGGGTAGATATCAACAACATCTTATCAAGCAGCGTGGGTTTTACATGCTTCAACAATTTATATGCAAAGGATGGCGAAATAAAGGAATGCGTGGCACCAGGATCAAACAGTACATAAGCTTCTAAATCAAAGATTTGGATGGTACCTTTTACCACATCTGAAGACTGATCTGCAGTATCCTGATCCAGTGCGTGCACTCGTCCTCTGCTTACACCCACTGCTTGCTTCCCTTTTTCTTCAGCTGTAGCCTTCCTCTTCGGAGCAGCTGTACCAACTAGAGCTCTCTCTGACTCCTTGCCCTTCTGTGGGGCTCTCTCTATCATCTCTGGGCAATCTCTGATTATGTGCCCTGGCTTCCCACATCTGAAGCATACAACCTGAGGTCCATAACATGGTCGAGTACCATGGTACCTACCACACCTGCCACACTGTTCTGTAGTAGGCCGTGGTCCTCCAATCACGATTCCCTTAGCTGGAGCAATGGCCGGATACATGAGAGTATCAACTGTCCTCTCCCAGATTTCATCAATTCTCGGCCTCCTTCCAGAGAATCTCTTGCTTCCTTTATAGCTGAAGCCTCTATCCATCATAGGTCTCTTCTTATCTCTGTCCCTTATCTTACCAACCTTTCCAAATTCCGAGGCGATTCTATCAACATCTTGTTCACATAATTGCGCCCTGCGCACTGCCTCCTCATAGGTCGGTATATCCAAGGGAACCAATTTAGACCTGATGGTCGGTCTCAATCCATCCACAAACTTTTGGATCTTCTCGACCTCATTACTCATCGTGTTGGGATCATATCTGCCCAGGGATATAAAAGCAGTCTCATACTCATCCACAGTCCTGCTCCCTTGGGTCAGTCCCAAAAATGCCATCTTTAGCTTTCGCTGGGCGGTATCCGGGACATACTGTCTCCGGAAGGCCTCTAGAAACACATCCCAGCTGATCTCAGTATGCCGGGCTCTCAAAATAGGCCTGGTGGATTTCCACCAATGTTCTGCTGATCCCTTCAGCATGAAAGCGGCAAATGCTACCATCTCGGTAGTAGTGCACTCAAAGAACCCATATAATTTCTCGATCTCATTGATCCAATCCTCAGCCTCTACTGGGTCTTTTACTCCACTGAAAGACGGCGGTCCAAACTTCTGGAATTACCGCAGTCTATCCAAATCACATCCATATCCCCAACCTCTACTGCCTGGCGTAGCAACCGGCGTAGGCACATCCTGTGGGGGTGGGGTATCTGTCGTCTGAGGTCCTTGGGCTTGCCTAGCCCGTGCCTCGGGAGCAGCTGCCTGCTCGGCATCACCCTGTGTAGCGGGACTCTGTCTACCGCCAACTCCAGGTAAAGATTGAGTGACCAATTCCAAAATCATCTCAATGCTCCGCTCAATCCTTGCGAAGCGAGCCTCAGTACTCTCGGGCCTCTCCTCTGGACCTTGTGGAGCGTGCTCAACGTCGACCTCTACCTCAACATCCTCCTGAGCCTCGTGTGTTTCCGGCTCAACACGACCCCCAGGCCTACCTCTACGGCCTCGAGCTTGTGCTCTCATCCCTCTACCGCGACTGGTATTAGGCATACTTACTCAGTTCCCTACATTCACAACCAATTACTTAGTCAACCCATCGACATGCACAATTTGTATCTAAACAAGCACAGTAACTTGGGGATGTAATTTTCCACTTATTAAGTATTTTAGACACGACACACGTCAGACCAACCCGAGCTCTGATACCAACTTCTGTCATGACCCTCAACTTACCAAAATACGTACAAATTTTTTGCATTTTCCTGCACCAATCCTTAGTCATCCTTCCTCGATCGTGACCAACAACTCGCTTAACGGTTGGGCTGTGTGTCGACGTCTAACTCACTCCACCATACCAATTTAATTTGAACATTATTTATGAGTAAACACTTGTATAAATGTATATATATCAGAGTTGTTACATGTGTTTACATAGTATTACATCCCCAGTGGTTACATACAAAATGCTACTGTGCTATGTCTAGTTTAGATACAAAATAATCAAGGTGTGTATACCTTTAGCGATGGGATGCAGCGGATTACCAAAAAGGAAACACCTCCAGTCACGTCCAATCTATACTCAAATCTCTGTAGAGAGGGGAAAATAAGGGGGGTGAGCAAACCACACGCTCAGTAAGGCAATCATACGAACAGGTAGATACTGTACTATCTACGTGATCGTGATGCCATGCTCAAAAGCATTTAGCTCATTATTTATCTCAAAACATGAGTGTATGATTGTGTTAATGGTATGTAAAGCATTCATGCTATTAAAATTCAGTGCACATTTCAACTCAAAGCATGGTATAAATCATCATGCATAATTCACAATAGAAGCATGGCATTAAACATCATGCATCAGTGCACTTTAAAAACCATTAACAAATCAATTCAACGTCAGGTCCCAGCCCATCCCTCGGGCTTTCCTGACCACAATCACATCAAACATGGATTTATTCTCAAATAGCATTATACATGTGAGATAGGCAGTTTCAACAATAGGTAATAACCTCAAGGTCTATGTACATAACCTGTGATACCGGCTACACGGATCAGGTGTGCGGGATATCACCACCATCTGCTTCCACACGGGAGGTGGGTCAATTCCTACCCGCCGGTCCATAGCAGATCTCGTCCGAAGACGGCACATCACATCACAACACGGTACAATGTACTCCATGCTACATGCACGGTACAACGTACTCCGTGGACCCCCAGCCTTATCCCTCGTTCGGGCTCATCAGCTGTTCCTCCAACCTTTATCCCTCGTTCAGGCTCATCAGGTGGATCTCCAACCCTTATCCCTCGTTCGGGCTCATCAGGTCGTTTTAACATGCCATGTCTCAAAACAATGCACATGTGAGCCTATTTAATCGATGTGGCACCAAGTCTACTCGAAGCTCCAAACACGGCAACATGCAAGGTGGGCATCCAGTGCGAGACAAACTCAAAGCACAATGCCAAAACAATATGAAATCCATGTGAAAACTAGTGCCTCTTGCACTCTTTCATACTCACGAAATCATGTAGGTGGCTCAAAACTTGCAAAATATGGTTAACAAAACCAAAACATACTCATTTCTTTTGCAAATCATTTCAATGTTAGCCAACCTACCAATCATTTGCTAAAAAGCAATAAAACATGATTTCCAAAGAAATATGCTTTTGTTTTCATGCACATTTCTCAAACTCCCAACTTTTACCCTTCAATCACCCAACAACATTTCCTAATCTCATGCATTCTAGCAAAACATTTATGCGCCCAAATTGCGCACAATATCTCTAAGAGTCCACACAATTCCCTTACCTCGATTTACTTGGTGTGACTCCTTTTCTCTTAGCTCCTCACGCTCTTGGGTCAACTCATCTCGGCGTACTCCCGGAAGCTGCGATTCATTCATTAAATCGATTGAGTTAACGTATTTAACCCATAATTGACCTCACTAGTCATATTATTCACTTATGCACTTTACTAATGCCTTATATTCACATTTTACCTCTTTTAGGTAAACCTCACAATTTATCCACCAACAACATCTTAAAATCATACCCATAACACTATTGTTACCTCTAGGCATCCCATTTCTCATTAATCTCAATCAATTTCACTTTCTCACACTAAACCATTTCTAGGTCATAATCATACCAATGCATTTAGATAGTTTCTAACCATCTATACTCATGCCAACAACTCCAAAATCACTAAATAAACAATGTACCATAGTTGGAGTGTTAGAATCTTACCCAATTTGATTTCTCCTCATGCTCCAAATGACAATGACCTTAAATCCTTCAATATCAACAATGGGAAAATGCTTTCCAACTATGTTGTTCTTCTCTTTGCTAGGAACAACTTTGTCTCTAATGGTCTCTCTTCAAACCTCACTGAAAATGGCTGATTTTTGAGAGAGAATGTTAGGTTTTTGGGTTGAAAGTGGAAAGTTTATGTTTTTTTTTTCTCAAAATTTTCTGATTTCCAGCACTCCTTATATAGAAATAGCTTGAGGAGATCGATCTGGTCCAAGAGGAGATCGATCTGGTCCCTTAAAATCCCTCTTTTTCACGGTATTTTTAAGCCTGAGATCGATCTGTTTGAAGCATGAGATCGATCTGTCAAGGCATGAGATCGATCTATCGAAGCATGAGATCGATCTGCTCCCAAACAGAGAGCTAAGGAGATCGATCTGGATGCTTGGGGATCGATCTTTTCAATACAGAATGCTTAGGAGATCGATCTGGCTCCATTGGAGATCGATCTGCTCTATTCCTTTGCCCAAATAAGAGCATTCTGGCTCTTCCAGATCGATCTTTCATCCCATGAGATCGATCTGCCCTTCAAAATTTCCAGATTTTCTACAGTCCTTCTGCCACAACACTTACCAAACATCCTTAATTTGCTACCATGATCATTTCCTCATTCATTCATCTTTGAGACTTGAAGATGGCATCCATCCTCACTTCATACACATTAAAACTTGTGTAGGATCTTTGTATGACCAATGGTACTTATTATAAACTAAAATGGAAGTGCACATCTTATGCAATTATACTTCTATTTTACCAAGCTATTCATAATCTATTCTACACACATTCTCCACATGTTTAAGTCCATTTCTACACATTCATACCTAATGAAACTTGTATGTACGATTACCACTCTCATTACAAGTGTGTACATTACTTATGGACTTACATCACATATACTTCACTCATAAATTCATAGTACAACTCTATTTACACATCTATGTACATATATACCCTTATACATATACGGGGTCTCACAGAGATTGCTAGAGAAACTGCCACTACTGGTTCAAAAACAGCCACTGGTGTTGCTGGAAGAGGGAGGGGAAGAGGAAGAGGAACTGAGATTGCTAGAGAAACTACCACTGCTGGTATAGAAACTGCCACTGTTGGTTCAAAAACAGCCACTGCTGGTGTTACTGGAAGAGGAAGGGGAAGGGGAAACAGAGGAGGAAGAGGGACAGAAACTACCATTGCTGGTTCAGCAGAAGATTCTACAAATCTTGTTTTAAGAGAGGTAAAATTAGATTCTACAAATCTGGATTTATTCTATAGTGTAAAATTAGATTAAGACTTTGGTGTTTGATGGATGCTTTGTTGGGATTTGTTGATTTACACCTGTATGTTTTATTTCTTGTTCTATATATGTTTTCCACGAGGAAAATTAGCTGACATATTTAGCTTGGCTGATGTGATGATATGTTGCAAGTTCTGCTACTTTGGTGCTTTTCATCATAATTGACGCTTAAGTTTTTTACCTAGTTGTCAACTGATATTCCATTCCCTTCTGCTTATATGTGTTTTCGTTTTTGTTTTTTTTGTTCTTTTAATGAAGATTGATACTTGACTTCTTACAACTAAGCTAATATATATTTTTTTTTACTTTTTTTCTAATACAGCATAATTGCTGAGGGAGTTAGAACTATAATGTTTTTGGTTGAAGTTGTGATTGGCAAGTTAAAGTCAGATACTGCCACAATCAGTTGCTTGTTTTTATGTTAAATTTAGGCTTAATACCCAAATTGGCTTAATTGGATTTAGGGTTTTGTTATTAACTGTAGTTTTAGGCTTGATTTTGCTCTAAATATGTTGTTATTATAGCTTAATTTTGTTGTAATGAATATGTTAGTTGTCTTTTACTTCTATTGTTCTATTTGCGATAAATTATTTTGTATAGTTATATATTTTTCTTCTCTCAATTTTATTTTTGTATTAATTTTTGGATGTTTTCAGCAGAAAACTTGTAATTTTGGAAAAAAAAATTGTAATTTTGAACAAAAAGAGGTGTCCAAACAAATTGTTATTTTTCCATTGTAATTTTGGAAAAATGAAATTTAAAAAAAAAATACATTTTGAGAGATTATGTAATAAGCCAAAAAAATATTTTTGGAGGAAAAAATGTACTTTTATTAAATAAAAATAACAGTAAGAAAAAAAGTAATTTCTGCAAAAAATAAAAAATTAAAATTAAAAAAAGTAATTATGAGAAAAAAGAAATTAAAAAAAAAACACTTTGGGTTCAATATTCCACGCCAGCGACATGTGTACACGTGAAAAAAAATTTTCAAGTCACCAATCCACGTGGCACATGCATGCCACATGTACACTGTTAATGGTTGTTTGCAAGATTTAACGGACAATGGTTTAATTATTATTTTTTTAACATTAAGGGTTAAATTACTCAAAATAAACCTTAAGGGACTTATTTCCATGCAATTAAACGTCGAGGGCTTAATTCCATTTTTGGGTAAACGTTGAGGGTAAATTTGGGTATTAAGCCTACATACCACAACGTGAAAACCTGCGTGAGCTACGCTCTAGCACGAATTCATGCATCATCATCAAACCACCTCGTACGAGCAACACTCTAGTACGGCATTTATGCATAAAACATGAAGAAAACCACGTATGAGCATAGCTCCAGTACGGTTATATGCATAAGAAATCCACTCGAAATCCACGTACGAGCAAAAGCTCCAGTACAGTTTATAAACCATCACCACAATTTAAATTCAAGTGCAAGCTAAGCTCCAACACGTTTCAAACATGTGAAAACATCAATATCCAGTGCGAGCTAGGCTCCAGCACGGTTTAATTCACATAAACATGATAACCGGCTCATAAACAACTAAAACATTCATAACCCATGCTTAGCACCTCACATGTGCTATTTGACAAAATGTTCAAACATTTACCAGCCTATCAGTCAATATGCTTAAAACAAAGTAAGGTGTTTTGTGAAAACATTTAAACATGTGATTTATGTAATTATTAGCTTTACTATCCCATTCCTTTATAATACCAGTTCAAACAACCACATCTCATACGAATACTCGAAACAATTTCTATACATTCTCAAATATATTTCTATAAACTCATGCACATTTCCAAAGCCCTATATACCCACGAGTTCAAAATACGAGCAGTTAACTCTATATACTCAAAAAATTCCCTTACCTGGAATCGTGACGCGTGATTTCACTTCCTTAAAGTTGCTTACTCGTGTGGTCTGATTCGTCTCCAACAATCTCTCCGGAACTGCACATAAACGTATTTCACAACATTTTAGCACATTATAATCCAATATTTGTGTTTACTATAGTCGATTCGACCTATAGTCTCTATTAACGCTTATGAGGTCTCGTTTCATTACTTTACCCATAACTCAAGTCTATGGATCCTTTTAGGCCTATTAACTCATTTCAAGTCGATATTAAATCGATATTAAGCTCTTAGTGTTCATATTTCATTAATTTTTTCACTATGGCATTTATCAAGCATTTACATACTCATTTTCCATAATTTCCCCAAACTCACAATGCAACTCCATTTAACTATCTCAAATCATCCACACTACTCCAATAACAACTTTATATAATCCATAAATCATCAACACACCCAAATCACACTTTTTCACAGTAGACTCATTCCATTTTCTAGGTTACATTAATTCCATTTCATCCTGGGTAGTTTCAACCATCAATATACATGCCAATCAACTCCAAAATTAATAAATAGACAAATGTACTTGGGTTGGAGTATTAGAAACTTACCAATCTAGTTTCTCTTCTTGCTCCAAAGGGAAATGTTCCTTGCTCCTTCAATAACAACAATGAGGTTTCGATTCCAAACTATGTTGTTCTCTTCTTTAAGATGAACAACTTTGTATCTAATAGCTCCCCTTCAATTCTTACTGGAAATGACTGATTTTAGAGAGATAAAATCTAGGTTTTGAAGGTTGAAATGGAAAGAATGGTTTGTTCCCATGATTTGTAGATTTCACTGCTCCTATTTATAGAAATTGCTTAATGAGATCGATCTATCGAAGCATGAGATCGATCTGGTCCTCTTAAATCCCTCATTTTCACGCTAATTTGAATGCATGAGATCGATCTATCGAGGGCTTGAGATCGATCTGTCTCAAGCAGTAGCTTAAGGAGATCATTATGCTTCCTGGGGAGATCGATCTGCTCCAACCTGAGAGCTAAGAAAATCGATCTATTTGCCTTAAGAATCGATCCTCATTTCACAGAATGTTTAGTAGATCGATCTGGCTCCATTAGAGATTGATCTCTCTTGTTCTATAGCTCAAATAAGAGCATTTTGGCTTTTCTAGATCGATCTCTCATCCTATGAGATCGATCTGGCCTTCATATTTTCTAGATTTTCTATAGTTTTTCTGCAGCAACACACACCCAAACATCATTAATTTGCTGTCATGGTCATTTTCTCATCCAGTTACCTTTAAGACTTGAAAATGGCATCCATTCATACCTTATACACATTAGAACTTGTGTGTATCTACTGTATAGCCAAAGGTATACCATACCAAGCTAAATGGAAGTACAACTTCATTCCATTTTACCACACTACTTATTTTGAGTTCCAACCACATTCATCACTTATAAAAGTCCATTTCTCCATATTCATATAAAATGAAACTTGTGTGTACATTACAAATTCATGTTACAAGTATGTACATCGAATCCATGGACTTACATCATTTATGCTTTACATTGTAAATACATCACTATACTCATGATTTCATAAAGTTTACATCTAAAAATACGGGTCCTACATTCCTCCCCTCTTCAAGGAATATAGTCCTCCAAATTAGAACCAAGTCACTCTTCAAAAAGTTGGGGGTATTTCTCCCGTATCAAGTTCTCTGATTCCCATGTGGCCTCTTCCACCGTGCAATGTTGCCAAAGAACTTTCACTAAGGGAATTATCTTATTCCGTAATAGTTTCTCTTTTCTGTCCAATATTCGAACCGGCTTCTCAACATACGTCATACTCTCATTGAGCTCCAACGGCTCATATCTTATCACATGTGTCAGGTCCGGGTGATACTTCCGGAGCATAGAGACATGGAAGACGTGATGAACATTCGCCATGTTCGGTGGCAATGCCAACCTATACGCCTTATCTCTCACTCTCTCCAAAATCTCGAAGGGTTTGATATATCTAGGGCTCAGCTTGCCCTTCTTACAAAATCTCATAATACCCTTCAAAGGTGAAACTTTCAAAAATACCGACTCACCCACATTAAACTCTAGTGGTCTCTGTCTCTTGTCAGCATATCTCTTTTGTTGGCTCCGAGCTGTCCGTAATCTCTCACATATCAATTGGACATCCTCAGATACCTGCTGCACAAGGTCCAGAGTAAAAATTTATCTGTCACCAACCTCTTCCCATCCAATAGGAGATCGACATCTGCGTCCATACAATGCCTCATAGGATGCCATCTCGATACTCGCATGATAGCTATTATTATAGGCGAACTCGACTAACTATCGGTGATCATCCCAAGAGCCTCCAAAATCTAGCACACACGCTCTCAACATATCCTTCAGGGTCTGTATAGTCCTCTCTGACTACCCATTTTTTTGATGATGAAAAGCGGTGCTAAAGCTCAAGTGGGTCCTCATCGCTTCCTGAAAATGTTCCTAGAAATGGGAAATGAAGTGGGCATCCTTATCAGAAACAACGCTCACTGGTACACCATGTAGTCACACTATCTCTCGAACATACAGGTTCACCAACTGACTTAGGGTATCGGTAGCTCTCATATCTAGGAAATGGGATGACTTAGTCAACTAATCCATAATAACCCATATGGCATCATGACTTCTGCGGGTCCTCAGCAATCCCATCACAAAATCCATGGTGACATGCTTCCACTTCCAAGTCGGTATCGGTAGAAGTTGTAATAATCCTGTAGGCTTCTGATGCTCTACCTTCACCTGCTGACAAATGAGAGACTTAGCGACATAATCAACAATGTCCCTCTTTATTCCAAACCACCAATAAACCTTCCGAAGGTTTTGATACATCTTGGTACTCCCCGGATGTATCATGTACTTCGATGAGTGAGCCTCTGATAAAATCAGTCTCCTGATCTCAAGATCCTCAAGAACACATACTCTGCCTCTAAACCTCAATAAACCATATGTACTCAGCTCAAAATCAATACCCACACCTGCCTGTATCTGACTCAACCAATCGATACACCGTCGATCGTTCTGCTGAGCCTATCGAATACGACTAATTAACTCTGGCTCTAATCTCATACTAGCCATGATATCCAATCTCTCCAATCCAGTGGGGTTACATCCAAACTGAGGTTCATAAAGTGTTCCGACAATTCATACTCCCGTACCTTCATATAAGATACCAACCCAAGGTTCTTTCTGCTCAAAGCATGGACAACTACATTTTCCTTACCTAGGTGGTACATGATTTCACAATCATAGTCCTTCAGGAGTTCGAGCCATCTCCTCTGCCTCATATTTAGCTCTTTCTGCGAGAACAGGTACTTAAGACTCTTATGATTTGTGAACACCTGAAATTTCTCACCATAGAGATAGTGATGCCATATTTTCAAAGCAAACACCACGGTCGCCAACTCTAAATCATGTGTCCGGTAGTTCCTCTCATGATCTTTCAACTGTCTAGATCCATAGGCAACTACCTTCCCATCCTGCATAAGTACACAGCCTAGTCCTTGGTGGGATGCATCCGTATACATCGAGAAACCTCCTGAGCTGGTGGGAATGGTGAGAACTGGAGCAGTGGTCAATCGACACTTAAGCTCCTCAAAACTCCTCTCATATGCCTCATCCCATATAAACTGAACGTCCTTCCACGTGAGGCGTGTCAATGGAGCAGCTAGTCTGGAGAAACCCTCTACAAATCTCCGGTAATAACCTACCAATCCCAGAAAACTTCTGATCTCAGTAAATATCTTGGGCTGTTCCCACTGTACAACTGCCTCTATCTTGGATGGATCCACTGATACCCCATCCTTCGACATGACATGGCCCAGAAATGAGATCTGCTCTAACCAAAACTTACACTTACTGAGTTTGACATATAACTTTTTCTCTCGGAGGGTCTGCAGGACTACTCTCAAGTGCTCCTTATGATCTTCCCTGGACATGGAATAGACCGATATGTCATCAATGAACACTATCACAAACTTGTCCAGGTCTGGTTTGAATACATCATTCATCAATGCCATAAATGCTATGGGGCCATTCATTAATCCGAATGGCATAACCCAAAACTCATAGTGGCCATATTAGGTACGAAATGTTGTCTTGGGCACATCTCCACTCTGTATCCTCAACTGATGATACCCCGATCGCAGATCTATCTTTCAAAATACTTGGGCTCACTAGAGCTGATCTAGCAAATCTATACGTGAAAGGGGGTACTTGTTCTTAATGGTAGCCTTATTCAACAACCGATAATCTATAAACAGTCGGAGGCCCCTATCCTTCTTCCTTACAAATAGTACTGGTGCTCCCCAAGGTGAGACACTCGGTCTTATAAAACCCTTCTCTAGCAACTCTTACAGCTATTTCTTTAGCTCTTCCAACTCAATCGGTGTCATTCTATATGGTGGTTTCGATATCGGCTCGGTACCAGGCACTAACTCTATACAAAATTCCATTTCCCTTTCAGGTGGTAGTCTTGGTAATTCGTCCAGAAAGATATCAGGGTAATCCGTAATTACAAGTATGTCCCTCAATTCCGGGTGTGCCTCATCTATATTGACCACATAGGCAATAAACCTTCACATCATTCTCTCCACCATTAGTGTCACAAATCATCAGTCAATATTCAACATAAGCATATAAATTCATCTCTCAAGTAGATTAAATAAAATCATTCTCTTTTCATTTATCATAATCATGTGATTTCATTTCTTTTCATTAAAGTTTACAATGAGATTGTCTAATCCTGAAAACATTAGGGTCTTAGCATGACAATCCATAACAACACGATTGGCAGCCAACCAATTCATTCCCAAAATTACATCAAAGTCATTCATATTTAATAAAATTAAATTGGCTGTCATTTCCTTTCCCTCTATCTTCAACTTACACTCCTTACATACATGCTCAATCAATTGACTATCATTCATGGGTGTGGAAATCATCAACATTTTAACCAATAATATAGGTTTCACATGCTTCAACAATTTATGTGCAAAGGAAGGCGATATGAAGGAATGCGTGACACCAGGATCAAATAATACCAATGCTTCTAAATCGAAGATTAGGATGGTACCTTTTATCACATCTGTCAATGCATTTGCAGTGTCCTGGTCCAATGCGTGCACTCTTCCTCTGCTCACACCCATTGCTTGTTTTCCCTTTTCTTCAGCTGTGGCCCTCCTTCTCGGGGCAGCTGTCTCAACTGGAGCTCTCTCTGGCTCTTTGCCCTTCTACGGGGCATTCTCAATCATGTCAGTATAGTACCTCAAAATATGTTCGGGCTTTCCACACCTAAAACACAAAACACGGGGCACTTAACATGATCTAGTCCCATGGCATCTGCCACATCTCCTATACTGATCAGTAGTGGGTCGTGGTCTTCCAATAGCTATACCCCTTAGTACAGTCAAAGCCGGGCATACGGGAGGTCTAGCAGCTCTCTCTTGCACCTCCTCAATCTTAGGCTTCTTCTCAAAATATCTCTAACCTCCTCTCCTGGCCACTTTATCCATCCCGGATCTCTTCCGGTCTTTGTCTCTTTTGACACTAATCTTCCCAAGCTCAGAGGCATTCCGCTCAAAATCTTGCTTGCATAATTGAGCCTTGTGCACAGCCTCCTCATAAGTCTGAAAATCAAATAGGGCTAGCTTAGTTCGGATGGCCAATCCTAATCCATCAACGAACTTCTAAATCTTCTGGGTCTCACTACCCATAGTATCTGGGTCATACCTCCCCAAAGATATGAATTTGGACTCATACTCGTCCACAGTATGGTTACCCTGAACCAAATTCATAAATTCCATCCGTAATTTCCTCTGTGCGGTGGCTGGGATGTACTGCCTCCTGAAGGCCTCAAAATATATCTCCCATGTGATCTCGGAGTGTCTAGCCCTCAAAATAGCTTCGGTAGATCTCCACCAGTGCTCTGCTTCACCTTTTAGCATAAACACGACAAAGGCTACCATCTTAACTGATGTCCATTTGAAAAATCTGTATAACTTCTCTATCTCGTACACCCAATCCTTCATAATAACCGGGTCCTATACCCCTCTGAACATTGGAGGTTTCAACCCTTGGAACTCTCGCAATCTGCTTAGCTCATAGTCATAACCCAAATCACTACCGTTCTGCTGTGGAGTGATAGGAGAAGCTGTATCCTGGACTGGAGGTGGTATAACAGTAGCATTCTTTACAGTCTGAGGTCTCTCTGCCTCTGCAGCTGCCTGTCCAGTAGCATTAGGCTGCGCTGTGGTACCTCGTCTATCATCGGCACCCAAAGCTTACGTGACTATCTCAACTAGGCTCTCTATACTCCACTCTAACCTAGCGAAGCGAGCCTCTGTATCCCCTGATCTCTCAGCAGGGTTCTGTGGAGCCTGATCAGTCTGTGGCTCTACACGGCTCTCAGGCCTACCTCTACGGCCTCTGACACGTGTTCCAGCCCTTTTACCTCTACGTATAACAGGTATATCACCTAACTTTCTGTATTAATAGTCACTTATTAAGCTCAATCCATCACAATATATAAAGTTATATCTAAACAAAAGCACAGTAACATGAGGATGTAACTTTCTTTCGTTTTATTTACTGAGTCGCATTAGTCCAACTCAGCTCTGATACCAATCTCTGTCACGACCCTTTTTATCCTTTTTAACCGAAAATCAGTATAAATTTTTCGCATTTTTCCTTTTCTTACCCGATCGTGAACAAACTCACCACTACACAGTTGGGCTGTGAGGTAATAATAATCATTCTTTACCATTCACTTCCAAATAAATCAAAAGTATTGTTATATATCCAAATATTAAGTGGTATGTTCATACATACTAAGTGTTATGACATTTACATCCCCCATATTACAAATTCAAATGATCACTGTGCTTTTACAATTATTTAGATATAAAAAGAATCTCTGTGTATATACCTCTGGGTGATGGAGATGTAACAGATGTCTCAACAAAATGCCTCAGTCCTCACTGGGTCACTATGTACGCTCTGTAGAGGGGGAAAGTAGAGAGGGATGAGCAACCACACGCTCAGTAAGGCCATAATCCAAGCATGGTAGATAACTACTCTATCTACATATTGATAATGTTATGAAAAAATCATTTATAATAGAAGCATGAGGAATTAAAACTATGCCATATGACTATACATATATCAAGTATTTAAATCATGGAATTTAGCATATAAAACATGGTAAAATCATCATGTACAAATCATCTCATGCTCATCAATCGTCCAATCTCATAGAAAAGGGCAATTTATTTAAGAAACATCCTTTTGAAATTACATCTCTTTCTCAAATACATACGATCCCATCACAAATCATTTTCTCATTCACAAACATCATTACCATTTCCCAAATCAAATCCCACAAGGCTCGACCCCTCCCTCGGGTCTACCCTGGACAGTCAAAATCAACTTAAGTATCAAGACCATGTGGTATTACGTAATAAGCAAGGAGACAAGTCACTATATCTCGACTAACTATGTTGGCCAACTATGTCGTAAATCATCCCAGACCACACGGATCCTGGTGTGCGGGATATCATGCTGGAATGAAGGTGGGTTAGTTCTCCGCCAAACTTTTCTCATCAGTATCTCAACCACGAGGTACATCGTACTCCACGGACCCAAAATATGGTTGGGGTGCCTCTCGTAGGTCTTATCTACCCCATACCAAGTGTAACCTCTATAGTCTCAAGTGCACGTGGGAGTTCTCTTAATACTAGGTCCTAGCCCCTCATGGCCTTGCTCGCCCCTTTTGGGTTCCCTGATTCAGGTCTTAGCCCCTCATGCCCTTACACGGCCTTGTTGGGTTCCCTGAATTGATTAGTGTCAAGTCCTAGCCCCTCACCCTTACCCCACTCAAGAGGTCTGTTAGGCCTGTTGGGTTCCCTAAACACCAATCCATATTACCCTCACCACAGCATCATAATACCACAATGTGAAAACCTGCGCAAGATACTCTCTAACGCGAATTCATGCATCATTATCAAATCACCTCGTACGAGCAACGCTCTAGTACAACATCTATGCATAAAAATGAAGAACACCACGTACGAGCATAGCTCCAATACGGTTATATGCATAAGAAATCCACTCGAAATCCATGTACGAGCAAAAGCTCCAGTACGATTTATACAACCTCACCACAATTCAAATTCAAGTGTGAGCTAAGCTCCATCATGTTTCAAACATGTGAAAACATCAATATCTAGTGCGAGCTAGGCTCCAGCACAATTTAATTCACATAAACATGATAGGCGGCTCATAAATAACCAAAACATTCACAACCCATGCTTAGCACCTCACATGTGTTATTTCACAAAACGTTTAAACATTTGCCAGCCTATCAGTCAATATGCATAAAACAAAGCAAGGTGTTTTATGAAAACATTTAAACACGTGATTTATGCAATTATTAGCCTTACTATCCCATTCCTTTACAATACCAATTCAAACAACCAAATCATATATGAATACTCGAAACAATTTCCATACATTGTCAAATATATTTCTATAAACTCATGCACATTTCCAAAGCCTTATATACCCACGAGTTCAAAATATGAGCAGCTACCTCTATATACTCACAAAATTCTCTTACCTGGAATCGCGACGCGTGATTCCACTTCCTTAAAGCTGCGTACTAGTGCGGTCTGATTCGTCTCTAAAGATCTCTCTGGAACTGCATATAAACGTATTTCACAACATTTTAACCCATTATAATCCAACACTTGCGTTTACTATAGTCGATTCGACCTATAGTCTCTATTAACACTTATGGGGCCTCGTTTCATTACTCTACCCATAACTCGAGTTTATGGATCCTTTTAGGCCTATTAACTCATTCCAAGTCGATATTAATTCGATATTAAGCTCTTAGTATTCATATTTCTTTGATTTCTTCACTACGGCATTTATCAAGGATTTACATACTCATTTTCCATAATTTCCCCAAACTCACAATGCAACTCCATTTAACTATCTCAAATCATCCACATTACTCCAATAACAACTTTACATAATCCATAAATCATCAACACACCCAAACCACACTTTCTCACACTAGACTCATTCCATTTTCTAGGTTACATTAGTTCCATTTCATCCTAGGTAGTTTCAACCATCAATATACATACCAATCAACTCCAAAATCAATAAATAGACAAATGTACTTGGGCTAGAGTATTAGAAACTTACCAATCTAGTTTCTCTTCTTGCTCCAAAGGGAAATGTTCCTTGCTCCTTCAATAACAACAATGAGGTTTCGATTCCAAACTATGTTGTTCTCTTCATTAAAATGAACAACTTTATATCTAATAGCTCCTTTTCAATTCTTATTGGAAATGACTGATTTTAGAGAAATAAAATCTAAGTTTTGAAGGTTGAAATGGAAAGAATGGTTTGTTCCCATGATTTACAGATTTCACTGCTACTATTTATAGAAATTGCTTGATGAGATCGATCTGTCGAAGCATGAGATCGATCTGGTCCTCTTAAATCCCTCATTTTTACGCCAATTTGAATGCATGAGATCGATCTGTCGAGGGCTTGAGATCGATCTGTCGAGGACAGAAGCTTAAGGAGATCAATCTGCTTCCTAAGGAGATCGATCTACTCCAACCCGAGAGCTAAGGAAATCGATCTGTTTGCCCTAAGAATCGATCCTCATTTTACAGAATGTTTAGTAGATCAATCTGGCTCCATTGGAGATCCATCTGTCTTGTTCTATAGCTCAAATAAGAGCATTTTTTGCTCTTCCAGATCGATCTCTTATCCTATGAGATCGATCTGGCCTTCATATTTTCCAGATTTTCTGCAGTTTTTTTGCTGCAATACACACCTAAACATCCTTAATTTGCTGCCATGGTCATTTTCTTATCCAGTTACCTTTAAGACTTGAAAATGACATCCATTCATACCTTACACACATTAGAACTTGTGTGTGTCCATTGTATAGTCAAAGATATACCATACCAAGCTAAATGGAAATACAACTTCATTCCATTTTACCACACTACTAATTTTGAGTTCCAATCACATTCATCACTTATAAAAGTCCATTTCCCATATTCATATAAAATGAAACTTGTGTGTACATTACAAATTCATGTTACAAGTATGTACGTCAAATCCATGGACTTACATCATTTATGCTTTACATTGTAAATACATCACTATACTCATGATTTCATAAAGTTTACATCCAAAAATACGGGTCTTACATTTTCACTTACTTTAGTAGTTGTATGCATTTTTTAGATATGTTATTATTTTTTATATTTGAATGAATTATTTACATATTTTGTTATTCATCAATTTTTGTTCATAATTTTTTATAAATCTTAATATTTAATTTTAAATATTATTTAATTCGAATTACTTATTTTGATTATAATATATGTATGCTTAGATAGTTTCTTTTTACATCTAAATAGCTAAATCATATATATATATATATATATATATATATATATGATTTCATATCACATTTAAATAAATAAAAAAAATGGTGCATCACACGAGTCATAAACTAGTTTGATAGAATAGTTTAGAGGGCATAACATTGATATTTGCATAGCATTAATGGCATTCATAATATTCATGGCATGCATTATATTCATGACATGCATGGCATTTCATTATTGCATTTTGACATGATAAACATATAAATGAGATAGTGAGGAAAATTAAAAAATGATAAGAAGATGTGAGAAAAAAGGTAAAAAAGAGAAAATAAAAAATGAAAAGAATAAATGATGAGAAAATGTGAGAAAGAAAAGAATAAGAAGAAAATTCAAAATATGGAAATATGAGATATGAGAATTTGTAAAATATGATAAGATATGAGAAGATAAGGAGATAAACATCTTTGAGAAAATATTTTGATGAGAACAAAGCCCAGTTTAGTTGGCACATAAGATTAGATGTTAAGCCCAGTTTAGTTAGCACATGAGACAGGGCAATAAGCCAAATATAGCTGGCACCAAAATGAAATTTAAACCCAATTGTGTTAGCATTAAATGAGAATGAAGTCCAATATAGCTGGCACCAAAATGTGATTTAAGCCCTGTAACGACCCTTGACCTTTAAAAATCGGGGGAATTTAATTTTTTTTTGAACATAATTTACCCACTTATTCACTTTAGGTTCATTCCTGTGCAGTGTCAAAACACTTTTTCTAGTTCTTTATCCATAATTATATTTAATTTCCATACTTTGACCTATATGGCCGATAAAAATTTCGGCAGCATAACGACTTATATATAAGCACACCCTCCTGCAAAACAATTGTTTTGACAATCCTAGATATCCACAACTACCAAGCATGCTTTCCAAATCCACCTTTACAACTCAATACACCTATTTCGATTTAATACTAGTCATCTCAAAATATAATCCCAAAATAATATTGTTTACATCGTTTTCCTTACAAATTACATCCCATAAAATATTCCCAATATATGTGTCTATGCGTACAGATATGTCTGGTACAGGAATGTAAATGTATACTTTTTTGCGTGTACAAAAAGTAGCCTAGGGTAGCTCTTCCCACCAGCCTACGCGTGTACGTGGCAGGTCACGCTTACGGATCACTGCAAATAGTCTAAGAGATAGAGGGGTGAGCTTTTTTGGGAAACGCCCAGTAAGAAAATGTATTTAAAACGGTCCTAGTAATTCAAATATGTAGAAAACATAATAGTACGTATAATGATTACTTTCTGAAACTAATATAAAGAACATTCAAAGACTAAGGAAAATTGGAAACATCGAGATTCAAAACGTAATTCTTTAAGTACATGAACTTAACGGATAATACGTAAACTTTTCGTACATTCAAAATTCCAAAATAGGAATACACGTCAAATCACATACTATAAAATCAGATTTTCAAAACAGAGTTTTAATTTTCAAATAGAGACTAAATCGGTCCATATAATTATCATACGACAATAACATATTCATCATGCGGCAAATAACCAAGTCATCTTCCGTAGAGGGAATTCAGAACCTATGGCCATGGTAAGGCTATAGACGGGATCAAGGTTGTACAGCGTTCAGACACCCGAAGGTGAAGTTCAGATGCCTAAAGGGCGAAGTTCAGGCACCATGTGTGAGACCCCGTATATGTATAAGGGTATATATGTACATAGAAGTGTAAATAGAGTTGTACTATGAATTCATAAGTGAAGTATATGTGATGTAAGTCCATAAGTAATGTACACACTTGTAATGAGAGTGGTAATCGTACATACAAGTTTCATTATGTATGAATGTGTAGAAATGGACTTAAACATGTGAAGAATGTGTGTAGAGTGGATTATGAATAGTTTGGTAAAATGGAAGTATAATTGCATAAGATGTGCACTTCCATTTTAGTTTATATTAAGTATCATTGGTCATACAAAGATCCTACACAAGTTTTAATGTGTATGAAGTGAGGATGGATGCCATCTTCAAGTCTCAAAGATGAATGAATGAGGAAATGATCATGGTAGCAAATTAAGGATGTTTGGTAAGTGTTGTTGCAGAGGAACTGCAGAAAATCTGGAAATTTTGAAGGGCAGATCGATCTCATGGGATGAGAGATCGATCTGGAAGAGCCAGAATGCTCTTATTTGGGTAAAAGAATAGAGCAGATCGATCTCCAATGGAGCCAGATCGATCTCCTAAGCATTTGGTAGTGAAAAGATCGATCCCCAAGCACCCAGATCGATCTCTTTAGCTCTCTGTTTGGGAGCAGATCGATCTCATGTTTCGACAGATCGATCTCATGCTTAAAAATGCCGTGAAAAAGAGGGATTTTAAGGGACCAGATCGATCTCCTCTTGGACCAGATCGATCTCCTCAAGCTATTTCTATATAAGGGGTGCTGGAAATCAGAAAATTTTGGGAAAAACACAAACTTTCCACTTTCAACCCAAAAACCTAACATTCTCTCTCAAAAATCAGCCATTTTCAGTGAGGTTTGAAGAGAGACCATTAGAGACAAAGTTGTTCCTATCAAAGAGAAGAACAACATAGTTGGAAAGCAATTTCCCATTGTTGATATTGAAGGATTTAAGGGCATTGCCATTGGAGCAAGAAGAGAAATCAAATTTGGTAAGATTCTAACACTCCAACTATGGTACATTGTTTATTTAATTGATTTTGGAGTTGTTTGGCATGAGTATGGATGGTTAGAAACTATCTAGAATGCATTGGAATGATTTTGACCTAGAAATGGTTTAGTGTGAGAAAGTGAAATTGATGGAGATTAATGATGAATGAGATATGTAGAAATCATTAATAGTGATTGTGGTATGATTTTAAGATGTGGTTAGTGGATAAATTGTGAGGTTTACCTAAAAGAGGTAAAATGAGGGCTAAGGCATTTGTAAAATGCATAAGTAAATAATGTTGACTAGTGAGGTCAATTATGGGTTAAATACGTTAACTCAATCGATTTAATGAATGAATCGCAGCTTCCGAGGATACGCCGAGGCGAGTTGAGCCAAGAGCGTGAGAAGCTAAAAGGAAAGGAGTCACACCAAGTAAATCGAGGTAAGGGAATTGTGTGGACTCTTAGAGATATTGTGCGCAATTTGGGCGCATAAATGTTTTGCTAGAATGCATGAGATTAGGAAATGTTGTTGTTGGGTGATTGAAGGGTAAAAGTTGGGAGTTTGAGAAATGTGCATGAAAACAAAAGCATATTTCTTTGGAAATCATGTTTTATTGCTTTTTAGCAAATGATTGGTAGGTTGGCTAACATTGAAATGATTTGCAAAAGAAATGAGCATGTTTTGGTATTGTTAACCATATTTTACAAGTTTTGAGCCACCTACATGATTTCGTGAGTATGAAAGAGTGCATGAGGCACTAGTGTTCACATGGATTTCATATTGTTTTGGCATTGTGCTTTGAGTTTGTCTCGCACTGGATGCCCACTTTGCATGTTGCCGTGTTTGGAGCTTCGAGTAGACTTGGTGTCACATCGATTAAATAGGCTCACACGTGCATTGTTTTGAGACATGGCATGTTAAAACAACCTGATGAGCTCGAACGAGGGATAAGGGTTGGAGATCCACCTGATGAGCCCGAACGAGGGATAAGGGTTGGAGGAACAGCTGATGAGCCCGAATGAGGGATAAGGCTGGGGGTCCACGGAGTACGTTGTACCGTGCATGTAGCATGGAGTACATTGTACCGTGTTGTGATGTGATGTGCCATCTTCGGACGAGATCTGCTATGGACCGGTGGGTAGGATTTGACCCACCTCCCGTGTGGAAGCAGATGGTGGTGATATCCCGCACACCTGATCCGTGTAGCCGGTATCACAGGTTATGTACATAGACCTTGAGGTTATTACCTATTGTTGAACTGCCTATCTCACATGTCTAATGCTATTTAAGAATAAATCCATGTTTGAAGTGATTGTGGTCAGGAAAGCCCAAGGGATGGGCTGGGACCTGACGTTGGAATGATTTGTTAATGGTTTTTAAAGTGCACGGATGCATGATGTTTAATGCCATGCCTTATTGTGAAAATGCATGATGTTTAATGCCATGCTTTTATTGTGAATTATGCATGATGATTTATACCATGCTTTGAGTTGAAATGTGCACTGAATTTTAATAGCATGAATGCTTTACATACCATTAACACAATCATACACTCATGTTTTGAGATAAACAATGAATTAAATGCTTTTGAGCATGGCATCACGATCACGTAGATAGTACAGTATCTACCTGTTCGCATGATTGCCTTACTGAGCGTGTGGTTTGCTCACCCCCCTTATTTTCCCCCTCTCTACAGAGATTTGAGTATAGATTGAGCGTGACTGGAGGCGTTCCCTTTTGGTAATCCGCTGCATCCCATCGCTAAAGGTATACACACTTGGATTATTTTGTATCTAAACTAGACATAGCACAGTAGCATTTTGTATGTAACTACTGGGGATGTAAAACAATGTAAACACATGTAACAACTCTGATATATATACATTTACACAAGTGTTTACTCATAAATAATGTTTCAATTGAATTGGTATGGTGGAGTGGGTTAAACGTCGACACACAGCCCAACTGTTAAGCGCGTGGTTGTTCACGATCGAGGAAGGATGATTAAGGATCGATGCATGAAAATGCGAAAAATTTGTACGTATTTTGGTAAGTTGAGGGTCGTGACACCATGAGGGCGAAGATCAGGCGCCATGAGGGCGAAGTTCAGGCGCCACGAGGGCAAAGTTCAGGCGCCACGAAGGCAAAATTCAGGCTCCACGAGGGCGAAGTTCAGGCGCCACAAAGGCGAAATTCAGGCGCCACGAGGGCGAAGTTTAGGCGCCACAAAGGCGAAATTCAAACGCCACGAAGGTGAAGTTCAGACGCTACACAGGCGAGGTTGACATGCGTTAGCATATAACATAAATAGCCCTTAGTCTCAAAACATACTATAGTTTTCATATGTGAAATTATCGAAATAAAATCATCTTATTTAAAAGATCATTTCAGAAGACGTACTCTTATTCAAAAGTCAAACTCAGAAATATGCAGTTATTCAAAAACAAAAATACAGAGAGCATATTCTTGATCAGAGATATAAATTTAGAAACTTGCATGAAAATCATACTTCATGTCTTTGTAAGCTTTCCTTAATCATGGTTCAGAAAGTAACTACTTCCGTTTTAAATTACATCCCCTTACCTCGATCTATCAAAATTTCTGAACTCGAGTGGTGACGCCTTCTAATACCTCCTTTAATTCCTCTTACAATCACCAACACCGAAATTGTATACTTAGCACCCTATTCATGCGAATTGTCCGAATTGAGTTAAAATCGTAACCTATTCGTTACAACTTCGTGTGTTCGTATTATTGTACATACCTAGGGCAACACGCACGTTTATATATTTTCTTTACTATTTATATATTTTGTACATACAAATATTAACATATACCTTTATTATATACATCTACATGTATATGCACATATATATATATTCATTTGTTTTCCATTTTTCCTTATCACATGTATATATTCTTTGTATGTACATATACTAACATACACATTTATCTTATATACACCCATATGTATATACACCAATATATATATATATATATATATATACACATACACACACACATATATATATATATATATTATTATTTGTTTCCATTATTCAATATTACAAATATATATATTTGCCTACTCCTCATCATTCCCATTTTTTGTCTAATTAAATCTACACTAACATGCTTGTATCTACAACTCATATATCTACATGTACATTAAATATACATACATGTATAGATATATTTTATCTTTGTCTTTTTCCTTTCAATCTTCCAACTATTCTCTTTTTCTTTTGTGTCCTCGCTAGTCACCCACTACTGCCTTGCTCATCGTTCCCTGCTTCACCGTGACTCCCTGCCTCGCCGATCACTCTTCCTCCCTCACAGTCCTCCCTACTATGTTTCATGTTTCTGCCTAGCTCCCCTTTTCTGCTTTTCAGTCTCGGTTCCAGCCTCACTTCAGCTTCAATTTCCTTTCTCCCTTTGCTTGCTCCAGCTTTGTGGCCCTCAATGCTGCCTCTCTTCAATCTCCCCTGCCTCAGTTTCAGCCCTTTCTCTTGGGTTCTGTTTCTTTCTTTAATCCATGGCTCTCGGTTCCAGCTTCAATTTTTTGCTTGGTCCTCTTCCTCGGTTTGTCCATCCCCTTCTCCCGGTCTCACCTCCAGTAGCAACTTTGGATTTCTAGCTGCAGCTCTTCTGCTCTGTTTCACATTCCAGGCTGCTCCTGCTTCAATTTATTTTTCTTCCTCTCGGTTTGCTGCTGTATTCCAATTTTCAGTTCCGTTTTCAGCCGGCTTCTTCCTTCAGATCGACCAGCCTCTCGGTTCTACTGCAACTTCTTCAACTCTCGATTTTCTCCTTTCCTTTTTCCTCTTCATTTTGGTCTGCTTCTCGGTTTCAGCTCTCCCGATCAGCCCCTTCCTTCTTTTCCTCTTTTCTTTCTTCCTTTCTTCCTTTCCCGATCAGCCCTCTTTCCTTTCCTTTCCTTTCTTCTTTTCTCTCATTTCCTTCTTCCTTCCTTTCCTTCTTCTTCTCTAGCTGAGCAGTCCTCTCTTTTCTTTTCATTCCTGGTTTGGCTTTTCCCGCCTAGCTCTCTCTATTTCTTTTTCAATTGCTCATTCTTTCCTTTTATTTTCTAGGTGCGGGATTGGCTTTTTTTTAAGCCAATCCGTACACCATATTTTATATATATATACCTTAATATTATTTTATATATATATATATATATATATATTATATTTTATACTAACTCATATATAGTATATTAATGTATGTTTATACATTATATTAGTATATATATGTTGTTTGTTTATTGTCATTATTATTTTTTTCTTTGTTTCATTTGTTTTGTTACTACCTATATAATACATACTACACATTACAATATATATATATATATATATCATTATTTATCCATTTTAAATTTTTTCCTAGTATATATATATATACATATACATATACATATATATACATTTCCTTCTCATAAAATTATTCAATGACAATATTCATGCCTTCTATGAAATCTTCATTATTTCGAACATGAATTATTATTGATATTTCATCATTCCTCATAAATCCGATATAAGTTTTTACATCAAAAATTTTCAACTAGTAGATTAAAATTTTCCAATCCCTCCGTGCTTGCATTTGCTCTGTCACTCATTGTATTTCGGGTTCCCTGTCATTCACGGGCTTCTCGGCTCCTATATTCCTCGAGCCCTACAACAGATATTCACACTTCCATTAAAATATATTATTTCCATTTTTATATAATCTAATTAAATGTAGGAAATTTATGGGGTTTACGTTCTCCCCACCTTAAAAGAATTTGGCCCTCCATATTCATTCGGGTTCATCTATCTACGATCTTCCAGATTATATCATGCCTCTTTCGAGTCCTTGGTAATCCCATTATCAAATCCATAGTAATGTGCTCCCATTTCCAAGTAGGCACTGCAAGAAACTTAAGTAACCCCGCTGGTCTTTGGTGTTCGATCTTAATCTGTTGGCAAATCAAACAATTGGCCACAAGCTCAGCTACATTTCTTTTCATACCGACCCACCAATACACCTTCTGTAAATCATGGTACATCTTAGTACTTCCCTGGGTGCATGGTGTACCGAGAACAATGGGACTCCTTTAAGATCCTTTGCCGTAGGGCATCATCGTTTGAGACACCAAACTTATCACAATTTCCCATTTATCCTTAATGAGAATCTGTTCTTAATTTATATCCCTTGGTCCAAATCGCTTTACATACCAGAGATATTCGTACCTTACATACATCTCTTGTTCCAATATGACTCGTATATTCAAGATTTATCTCATTTCAAAGTTTGTCTCATTTCGTACATCAACTATAGCAAAATTCCTTCCTTATTCCAATTAAGTCTCACATTAAAAACATACGAATATTAAAATTACAATCCTTAGATTCAATATGTAATCCATATTCCTAAGTTTCCTTATATCTCAACTCTAAATTTTCATAATAGTTTGAATCTTTCCCATTAACATGTAACCTCTATTTGGGAAATCCTACTTACACCCATTCTTAATACACTATGACCCAAGAGACTCCAAGTCTCCTTAAAATTTAACACCAGTACACTCCAAAGTGGGTCACTCGGTTCAAAAATCTCCCCTTCTTATAGTTCTTATAATTGCTCTCTCAGCATTACTAATCCAAGCAAGGTCACTTAGTATAGTGGTTTGAGTAATTAATTTGATACCACCTACTAAATCAATTCTAAAACTTCTCCTTTTAGTTTAGGGGTAACTTGATAAATCATTTGATCATATGTCAGAAAACTTTCCCTGTTTACAGGATGTTTCTATACTCCGAACATGCCCTATCTTTATCAATCATGTAAGTAGTGCGACCTTTAGAGTCTTATTTATATTGTTAGTTCTCTGATTCATTCTTCCAGTATAGTGACTATGTTCTTTCATTGTCACTATTTCCTTTGTAGATCTCTTTTCCGTCATTCTCTTTAACTTCCATTATCTCCTATGAGTTTCTGAACTTCCTTTATCTAACAGTTCTTGCAACTCCTTTTTCATTTCCTCAAGATCCACAACGTCCATCTAGTAAGGAGACTTCGAGATTGGCTGAGTCTCTAGTGCCAAACCTATAGTGAATTCCAACTCTCTCCAGTGGTAGTCCCGGTAGTTCATCAGGAAACATATCCGGGAACTCGCATACCATAGATATGTCCTGAATACTTGGACATTCCCGACTAGTATCGAAGATGAATGCAATATAACTTTCACATCAACACGTTCATAAAAAACTTTCATCAATAGTCAAAATCATACACTTTATTCCTTAACTGTAAAGCATACATTAAACTTACTAGGTAAGGGGAAGGTTGCAGTCTTAGTATAACAATCTAAACTTACACGATTGGTGGCTAGCAAATCCATACTCAAAATTACATCAAAGCCATACATGCTCAACCAGATTAGATCTGCTAATATGATCCTATCTTCTACCTTGATTTCACAATCCTTACACACCATATCAGTCCTAGGCAAATGCCCTTCTATGAGTGACAGGCTTCTTGCCTTTATCTGCTGCGGTAGGCCGTCTCTGTAGGACTTGTCTCTAGGAAGCTTGCCTTTTAGGTTGTTGTGGTAGCTCCAGGGGCTATGGAATCTACTTCTGTGGGTAATCTTTAATCAGGTGTCCCTTCTGTTCACACCTAAAGTAGCTCCCTGTGGACCAGTGACATGCACCTCTATCAAAACTACCACACCTAGTGCACAATCTCTCATACTGCTGGAAGCCTCTGGTAGTTTGTGGGGTAGCTATAGGAGTCATGGGCCCATCAATCCTAGCCCGAGACTCATCTGTCCTCTGTCTCTTAGGCTAGCCCCTTCGAAAGTCCTGTCTCACAAACTCTGTTCGCTTACTCTTATCTATGTTCTTTCTCTTAAATGCTAGAGGCTTCATTGTTCAGAAATCCCTCATCCTACCGATATCCCTCTCCTCCTTCCGGGCCTGTACAAGAGGCTGAGGCGTCATAGGTACTGGAGGAACCTGTGGAGGAGGTGGTAGTGGTGCTTGTGGAAGAGTCGGCACCGGAGTAGGAATTTGTGTCGTGTCAGCTGAATCAGAAACGTTTTCCACTAGATGTTGGGCAACCATGGCAGCTATCGACTCCAACTGCTCCAACTGCTGTTCAAACTGAGCCATACGAGTATTGGGGCTCTCTGACGACGGTGGAGGTGGCTGTGCCTACCTCCGAAGACGTCCACGTCTTCCACTCATCATGAAAGTGATCTAATACCTGCACGTAATTCCAAAGTTCAAACCTTAAAGTCATTAGGTATACATTACCCACAACCAGACAAGTATAGACATTGGGATGTAATTTTAGCCTTATTTTCGACACTGACAGTACTAGACAACCTTCGCTCTGATACCACTTAAACTGTAACGACCCTTGACCCTTAAAAATCGAGGGAATTTTTTTTTAACTTAATTTACCCACTTTATTCCCTTATTCACTTTAGGTTCATTCATGTGCAGTGTCAAAACACTTTTCCTAGCTCTTTATCCGTAATTATATTTAATTTCCATACTTTGACCCATATGGCCGATAGAAATTTCGGCAGCATAACGGCTTACATATAAGCCTACCCACCTGCAAAACAATTGTTTTAACAATCCTAGAAATCCACAACTACCAAGCATGCTTTTCAAATCCACCTTTACAACTCAATACACCTATTTCGATTTAATACTAGTTATCTCAAAATATAATCCCAAAATAATATTGTTTACATCATTTTCCTTACAAATTACATCCCATAAAATATTCCAAATATGTGTCGTGCGTACAAATATGTCTGGTACAGGAATGTAAATGTATACCTTTTTTGTGTGTACAAAAAGTAGCCTAGGGTAGCTCTTCCCACCAGCCTACGTCGTGTACGCGACAGGTAGTGCTTACGGATCACTGCAAATAGTCTGAGAGGTAGAGGGGTGAGCTTTTTTTGGAAAAACCCAGTAAGAAAATGTATTTAAAACGGTCCTAGTAATTCAAATATATAGAAAACATAATAGTACGTATAATGATTACTTTCTGAAACTAATATAAAGGACATTCAAAGACTAAGGAAAATCGAAAACATCGAGATTCAAAACATAATTCTTTAAGTACGTCAACTTAACAGATATTACGTAACTTTTTGGACATTCAAAATTCCAAAACAGGAATACACGTCAAATCACATACTATAAAATCAGATTCTGAAAACAGAGTTTTAATTTTCAACTAGAGACTACATTGGTCCATATAATTATCATGCGGCAATAACATATTCATCATGCGGCAAATAACCAAGTCATCCTCCGTAGAGGGAATTCAGAACCTATGGCCATGGTAAGGCTGTAGACGGGATCAAGGTCGTACAGCGTTCAAACACCCGAAGGGGAAGTTCAGACGCCTCAAGGGCGAAGTTCAGGCGCCACGAGGGCGAAGATCAGGTGCCATGAGGGCGAAGTTCAGGCGCCACGAGGGTGAAGTTCAGGCGAACAAAGGCGAAAGTCAGGCGCCACGAGGGCAAAGTTCAGGCGTTATAAAGGCGAAATTCAGACACCACGAAGCGGAAGTTCAGACGCCACACAGGCGAGGTTGACATGCGTTAGCATACAACATAAATGGCCCTTAGTCTCAAAACATACTATAGTTTTCATATGCGAAAACATCGAAATAAAATCATCTTATTCGAAAGATCATTTCAGAAGACGTACTCTTATTCAAAAGTCAAACTCAGAAATATGCAATTATTCAAAAACAAAAATACAGAGCATATTCTTGATCAGAAATATAAATTTAGAAACATGCATGAAAATCATACTTTGTTTCTTTGTAAGCTTTCCTTAATCATGGTTCAGAAAGTAACTATTTCCGTTTTAAATTATATCCCCTTACCTCGATCTATCGAAATTTTTGAACTCGAGTGGTGACGCCTTCTAATACCTCCTTTAATTCCTCCTACAATCGCCTACACCGAAATTTTATACTTAGCATCCTATTCATGCGAATTGTCTGAATTGCGTTAAAATCGTAACCTATTCGTTACTACTTCGTGTGTACATATTATTGTACATACCTAGGCCAACATGCACGTTTATATATTTTCTTTACTATTTATATATTTTGTACATACAAATATTAACATATACCTTTATTATGTACATCTACATGTATATGCACATAAATATATATATATATATATATATATATATATATATATACACTCCTATATATATATATATTCATTTGTTTTCCATTTTTCCTTATCACATGTATATATTCTTTGTATGTACATATACTAACATACACATTTATCTTATATACACCCATATGTATATACACCAATATATATATATATATATACATATATATATTATTTGTTTCCATTATTCAATATCACAAACATATATATATTTGCCTACTCCTCATCATTCCCATTTTTGGTCTAATTAAATCTACACTAACATGCTTGTATCTACAACTCATATATCTACATGTACATTAAATATACATACATGTATAGATATATTTTACCTTTGTCTTTTTCCTTTCAATCTTCTAGCTCTTCTCTTTTTTTTTTTGTGTCCTCGCTAGTCACCCGCTACTACCTTGCTCATCGTTCCCTGCTTCACCGTGACACCCTTCCTCGCCGATCACTCTTCCTCCCTCACAGTCCTCCCTGCTTCGTTTCACGTTTCTGCCTAGCTCCCCTTTTCTGCTTTTCAGTCTCGGTTCCAGCCTCACTTCAGCTTCAATTTCCTTTCTCCCTCAGCTTGCTCCAGCTTTGTGGCCCTTGGTGCTGCCTCTCTTCAATCTCCCCTGCCTCGGTTCCAACCCTTTCTCTTCTGTTCTGTTTCTTTCTTCAGTTCATGGCTCTCGGTTCCAGCTTCAGTTTTTTGCTTGGTCCTCTTTCTTGGTTTGTCCTTCCCCTTCTCCCGGTCTCACCTCTAGCAGCAACTTTGGATTTCCAACAGTAGCTCTCCTGTTCTGTTTCACGTTCCAGGCTGCTCTTACTTCAATTTATTTTTCTTCCTCTTGGTTTGCTGCTATATTCCAGTTTTCAGTTCCATTTTCAGTCGGCTTCTTCCTTCAGATCGACCAGCCTCTCGGTTCTACTGTAACTTCTTCAGGACTCGGTTTTCTCCTTTCCTTTTTCCTCTTCGTTTTGCTCTGCTTCTCGGTTTCAGCTCTCCCGATCAGCCCCTTCCTTCTTTTCCTCTTTTCTTTCTTCCTTCCTTCCTTTCCCGATCAGCCCTCTTTCCTTTCCTTTCCTTTCTTCTTTTCTCTCTTTTCCTTCTTCCTTCCTTTCCTTCTTCTTCTCCAACCGAGCAGTCCTCTCTTTTCTTATCTTTCATGGTTTGGCTTTTCCCGCCCAGCTCTCTCTATTTCTCTTTCAATTGCTCATTCTTTCCTTTTATTTTTGTCACGCCCCGGAAACGCAAAATATAGAGCAAATTTAAAAACTTTTTATTTACATCAATACACATTTATAGGTGCATTCCTGTGCAGTGTCATACATCAACATGCATATCATACCTCAGGATCTCATCATTAGATAATATACATCATATCATATTCATTACTCAATCTTAAGTTAATTGATCCTAATACATCCCATACAATGTTGTACAACAAGTGTCTGTAATTACGATAATTGTCTGGGTACATGAAAAGATAAATGATACCTCAAAACACAATATATGGCCTGGAGCTCAAATCTTCCACTAGCCACTACTCCGTACGCCGCAGGGAAACCCTTTTTACTTGAAGAAATCTGAGGGAAAAGAAAACAGGGTGAGCTTCTAAATCGCTCAGTAAGGGGGTAAGGGACTCGTTATATAAACCATAATGCACATCATAAAATATTTATTTACACGTGAAACTCAGTATACTCATTTGAAAACCATAGCATGAAAGTTCTCAAAACAACATTCTCATATCTCAAAATCATGTGGAAACATGAAGTAAAAGGCTCAGTATAGAGCAGTGACGAGGCCCTAAGGGTATCTTATCCACAAGTGCACGGGTCGTCCAAGTAATAATGGGATTTGAGTCCCGAGTTATCGTCCCACAGAGAAGTTGTTAGCATAATTAACTACCGATTACTATTACCCTAAGTATATCCTAGCAAATTATGAAATTAAAGTGGGTGATCAACTAAGCTAAAATTAAAGTACTGAAAATAATAACAACTATAAAACAAAGAAAATAAAACCGAGCTCAAAGTACTTATAATACTCCAAGCAATTAAAAACAACAACCTACAAAAGAAAATTAAAACAGTTAAAACGAATTAACGCAATTAAAATAAAATGAAAATATAAACATAAAGCAAAAAAACTAATTAAACTAAAATTAAACAACCTTAAAATAAAATGCAATTAAACTACTTAATTAAAATGCAATTTAATCTAAACTAAAACTTAATGAAAATAAAGACTAAATTAAGATTAACAATACATGAAACACATCTAATCTAGATTAAATCTAAAGGTAACCTGTAAAATGCTCAACTAAAATTAAATCCTAAATTATAACTAATTACTAACTTAACAATAAAAATTAACTACTACATGAAAAATCAATTTTAATCTAAATTGCAGCTAAACTAAAATAAAATACTAACACATATAATATGAAATAACTACTAACTCCAAATTAACACTACAATTTAAATTAAAATGCAATTGTACTAAAACTAACCCACCAAAAAAGAAACTAATAACTCATTAAACATTGAAGCATGAAATAACCAATTAACTGGCCAAACAAGGCCTTAACTGGATTGCAAAACTCCAAGTGGTCCCGATATGGGACACTGTGCACTTGTCTTCTCCAAAGCTTGCTCTGCCTCTAGGCGTGTTCTGCTGTGGCTGTCTCCAGGTGCAGCAGCGCACGTCCAAGCCTGTCGCCTGCTGCGTCCTGGTGTGCTGCGGCTGCCTCTGCTGTGTCCTGCATTCCATTCCTGCCGTGCTGCTGCTGCCTCTCACTGTCCACATCCGCACAGGTGCTGTGCATCTCCAGGAAGTCAGTGCTGCTCTGGTCCCGGTCTGTCCGCTGCAGGTTCCTGCCACGATTTGTCTGCATCTGCGTGCAGCTGCTCCAACCTGCAGTCCTACTTCAGCTAGCATATACATCTGACATGCTGCCTGCTTCAGACGTCCTCAGCTCAGCTACTGTCTGCTGCCGAATGCTGCTGCTAGTTTTTGCATCATTCAGCTCGTGTGCACAATCGAATGCCAAGGGAGTTCTTCAACAGCATCAGCAACTGCGTCCTAGCCTAACATCACCTTTAACCTCTCGGTGTCCAACGATTACTTCATGAAACTCTACACCGGAAGACTCATCCCAAACTTTACACTAACCGTTAACAAGCAGGAAATGAACACTTAACTATAATGTGGAATAAAATGCAGTAAATGGTTTGATTAAAGAAACATACTGATCATGCCATAAAAATGGAAGCTACATTCTAAATACTACCTTGAACTGAACATAAAATGCATGTAAGTCAGAATGAAATCAATAAAAGAAAGAACAAAAACATGAAGCAACCCAGAAGATAGAAACCGAGAGAAAATAAAGAGACAACAGAAAACAAACTAAATGGCAGTGGCAAAATAATCTCAAACCCGCAGCTCACTCATCACCATCGATTTCCTCTCTTCTAGCTTTTTAATGCAATGGTTCCACATTGCTTTAATGTGAACTAATGCCTAGCATTTGCCCACATTCCAGCACCAAAACCAATCAGCATAGATACAGGAAGAAGCAGGAACCGAATGCACCCTTTTGAAAGTTAACCAAGAACAACTAAAGTTATGGTTTAATCAATTAAAGAAAACAAGCTTAAGTGATTTGGAAAGAGAAACCGAGAGCTAAAATAAGGAAAGATCATTGTGAACAAACATTGGAAAATGAAAGAGTTAATGATTCTGAACCGAGCTTGAAATGAAAATGAAGTAAGCTTTCATTGAAATGAACTTAAACAAAGATTCATGAAAACAAAGGAATGCATAGTAAAAATTTAAGAAGATGGCTTAACGGGAAAAATAAAAGAACAAGGAAAATAAATTCTAAACTATTCTACCCTAGCCTCTACCTTACCCTAGGCTACTCTAATTTACCCTACCTACACTACTTCTAAACTAACCTAAAATTACTTTTTTTTTTCAATTGCCATCATGTTTTATTTATACACAAACATAGGGGTACAATGGTAAATTGTCATCCTAGATGAGTTGGCATTGTTTGGTCACTTGTCTTCATTTGATTTGCTGCAGAGTAGATATTTCCACGTCATCAGTCTTTTTGTCCAATTAGCTATACGATATGGCCCGACGTGTGTCCTCCAGAGGGTTGGCACGGTGTCCTTCAATCTTATCGTTTCGGAGCAAATAAAATACGGACACCTGGCATCACGCTTGTCCAGTCGACTGATGATTCGGTCTGCAAATTGGAAGTGGTCCCGTCTCCTTTAGCTCGTTTTCAGCCCAATTTCGATTGAAACGACTGAGTTTCATCTGGATTTAATTTATCTGCACATTAGAGAATTTTAATTAAATAAAGGGGATTATTAATGAAATAATATGGGGATTAAGTAAATAATTAGGAATTTAAGCACTAATAATTCTACTAAAAATAGAATTATCACCCCCCAAACTTGAGCTTTTGCTTGTCCTCAAGCAAAACAAAATAATTGTAGGAATGATAAGTACAAAACATAATAATTTCCCCAACATTATCCTCAAAGAGAAAGTACAGACTATGAAATCAAAGAATCACAATTAGAATTCCAGCACTTAGAATTATTCAATCATAAGTCCTAACCCAAATTGGACTCCTCGTATGTGTGTGAAAAATGTCAGAGCCACTACTGAATACATTATCCAGATCAGATTATGCAAACACAGTGAATGCAAAGTCAATGACATGTGATCATTCCTATAAGTTTGCTTTTCACTTCTCTCTCCACTAATGTAGTCACACTTAATCAAAGATCAATAGGACTTCATTAAGCTTGTAATGTCTGGCTGGGGTTAAGGTATGATAAAGTCGATTTAGGTTTAATTACCCCTTGATATGCATTACTTCTAGGATCTTTAATGTAAGAGCTCATTTATTTCCCCCAAACTTATTTCTTTTGCTAAACATTTTTTTTCTTTCTTCTTTTTTTTTTTCTTTTTCTTCATTCATTTTTTTTTTAATTTTCACTATCACCAGATACCCATATGTACAAAGCTCAAAATATATCCAATGACTTTCCATGCTTTCGGGGTAAGGGATAGGAAAAAAGTATTTAAGCTAAGGAAATTTATGTAGGTGTATTTACAGAGAAAAGCTTATTTGGCCCAGATGGGTGACTAGGGGTAAAATATGTACAGGGATGGCTAGAAAGGCTCAAACGATCCAAAGATGGCCTAAATCATCTCCCTAATTAAGTGTGATCTAATATTTCGCCTCGAGATCAGATCAAGCAAATTCTAGAATATGATACACAAAATCAACTGAACAAATGCAATCCTAGGTCCACATAAGCTTTCTCTAAATAAATATACAGATTCATGACATGACATGTGCATAAAATGAGGAAATCACAATCAGAATCAAGACAAATTCAAGAACTTAACTTCATGCTTTTCCTATAATCATACTTCTCAGTTAATCAAAGTCAGACTAAATCATGGGGTCATATCATCGGAATATGGGAAAATTACATGCTAAGCACTAAATCATCCTAAAATCAAACAATTTAAGCTCAGATTTTCGAAAAAATTTTGAAAAAATTTTCAATTTTGCCCAAATTTTCAAAAATTGCTCAAGTAATATCCCCTCCCCCAAACTTGAAGTGCACAGTATCCTCAGTGTGCAGATAATATAACAATTGAGGTTCAGGAATAGAGTACTCCACTCTCTGATGATGAACAATTGAAACTTTGATTGAAAGCGTCAAACTAGAAAAGAAACCTGCAAAATAAACAAAGAAAGAAGCAACAGAAAAGAAAAAGAAAAATAACTATATACAAAGTGAAAATGAAAACACAACCACTTCAAATGCAGCTGAAAAACACTACACTCAGCAGCAGGGCGAAGAGCAGGAGGGTCATGCAAAGTAGTGATAAGGTGCTGACAGTTAACTCCTCCTGAGCCTTATCTACTTCCCTCCTTCTTTCGGATTTCATATGCTTAAGCCTTATATCCTCATTAATCTCCATTTTAAAACACTCTTGAGAGTCATCACGGAGCTTCAAAGGTTTGAAAATATTAAACTTCACTTCCTGATCTTGCACTCTCATAGTCAACTCTGTATAATCAGAGGGCAAGGAAGGCAATGAATAAGAAGAAGGTATAGATGAAGAAGTGCTTAGTTTTATTTCCTTGGTAGCCCGATCTTTAGGTTCCTGCTCTTTCTGAGCTGCTTCGTTAGAACTTACGAATTCTTCAACTATGTGCTGTTCAGGTTGGGACTTAACTTGTGGCTCCTCTAGCTCTCTGCCACTCCTAAGGGTGATAGATCTAACATGTTCCTTACCCTCCCTTTGCTTAATAGGATTAACTTCAGTATTACTAGGAAGGGTCCCTTGAGGATGTTGGCTAAGAGCACTAGCTATTTGTCCCACATGAACCTCTAAGTTCTTAATTGAAGCAACTTGATTTTGCAGGATAGTCGTGAACATCTCCTCTAATGTAGGCTTCTTCTCAACTGCTGGTGCATGGTAGAATTGAGGCTGCATGAGTGGTGGTGGTGGTGGTGGTGGTGGTGGTGATGGATGATATTGAAATTGAGGTGGGGATGGATGATGAGGCAGATGATATGGAAATTGCGGCTGTGGTGGTACCTGAACCGGTAGAGCTTGAAAACTAGGGGGTCCTACAGATATGGAGTTAGAGGTTTGCCCTTGGTTCTGGCTCCAGGAAAGTTTAGGATGGTTCCTCCACCCTGAATTATAGGTGTTTGAAAAAAGGTTATTCTGTTGCGTAGGGGGAGCAACATACTGAACCGATTCTAAGTTGAGCGAAGACCTATCTACAGAGTGGGTACCACTACACAGCTCATAAGAAAGGAAAGGACTTTGGACAGAATATATAGGGTTAGGACTATTGGGAGGATTATGTTGGGTACTGAGCGACTCCACCTTCTTTGTAAGATTGGCGATCTGAGAGGTCAATGTGGACAGCGTGTCAAGCTCATATATACCTGTCGATTTCTTTGGCATTTGCCTTTTCGAGGACCATTGATAGTTGTTAGCAGCCATTTTGTCTAGCAACTCATAAGCCTCCTCCTCTGTTTTGCACATCAAGGCTCCACCTGACGCAGCGTCCACTATGGTCCTATTCTGGCTTGTAAGTCCATTGTAGAAGGTTTGGACTTGCAGCCATAGAGGTAGGTCGTGGTGAGGGCACTTCATAAGAAGCTCCTTGTATCGTTCTCATGCCTCATAAAGAGATTCAGAGTCGTAATGGGCAAAGGAGGATATATTGCTTCGGAGTTTGGCCATTTTAGAGGGAGGAAAGAATTTGGCTAGAAATTTGTGGGTTAACTCATCCCATGTGGAAATGGATCCTGGAGGCAGTGAGGTCAACCAGTGTCTTACCTTATCCCTAAGTGAGAAAGGGAATAGTCTAAGCTTAAGTGCATCGTCTGATAATCCATTGTGTTTGAAAGTGTTGCATAAGTCCAAGAATTGCCCGAGGTGAGCATATGGGTCATCGTGTGGAAGCCCACTGAACTGCAGAGAAGTTTGGATCATCTGGATGATTGCTGGCTTAATTTCAAAGTTATTTGCAGGGACAACTGGTGGCCTAATGCCATAATACCCTTTAATTGTCGGCATCGCATAATCTCCAACAGTTCTAATTTTCCTATTTTCTGCCATGGTGAATTGCAGTGGAGCTAATAATTTCCTCGAGTCCTTTCGAATTTTTCTAAGAGTGTGTTCGATTTCAGGATCTAGAGGAAAGCAATCAAAACTTCTGGCTCTACGCTTGCAATCATCGAAAATTCCTTAGAATTATTTTTTTTTAAAGTTTTTCAATTTTTCAATTTTTTTTCTTGATTTTAATTAAGAGAAAATTTAACTAACCTAAGCTAAGGCTCTAAATATTTACAACCTAAATATTTACAAGCTAGAATTACACCTAAGCATAATTTCACCGATATTAATTACTGACTAATTAAAACTTCTCCGGCAACGGCGCCAAAAACTTGACGAGGCCCTAAGGGTATCTTATCCGCAAGTGCACGGGTCGTCCAAGTAATAATGGGATTTGAGTCCCGAGTTATCGTCCCACAGAGAAGTTGTTAGCCTAATTAACTACCGGTTACTATTACCCTAAGTATATCCTAGCAAATTATGAAATTAAAGTGGGTGATCAACTAAGCTAAAATTAAAGTACTGAAAATAATAACAACTATAAAACAAAGAAAATAAAACCGATCTCAAAGTACTTATAATACTCCAATCAATTAAAAACAACAACCTACAAAAGAAAATTAAAACAGTTAAAACGAATTAACGCAATTAAAATAAAATGCAAATATAAACATAAAGCAATAAAACTAATTAAACTAAAATTAAACAACCTTAAAATAAAATGCAATTAAACTACTTAATTAAAATGCAATTTACTCTAAACTAAAACTTAATGAAAATAAAGACTAAATTAAGATTAACAATACATGAAACACATCTAATCTAGATTAAATCTAAAGGTAACCTGTAAAATGCTCAACTAAAATTAAATCCTAAATTATGACTAATTACTAACTTAACAATAAAAATTAACTACTACATGAAAAATCAATTTTAATCTAAATTGCAGCTAAACTAAAATAAAATACTAACACATATAATATGAAATAACTACTAACTCCAAATTAACACAACAATTTAATTTTACTAAAACTAACCCACCAAAAAAGAAACTAATAACTCATTAAACATTGAAGCATGAAATAACCAATTAACTAGCCAAACAAGGCCTTAACCGGATTGCAAAACTCCAAGTGGTCCTGATATGGGACACTGTGCACTTCTCTTCTCCAAAGCTTGCTCTGCCTCCAGGCGTGTTCTGCTGTGGCTGTCTCCAGGTGCAGCAGCGCACGTCCAGGCCTGTCACTTGCTGCGTCCTGGTGTGCTACGGCTGTCTCTGCTGTGTCCTACACTCCACTCCTGCCATGCTGCTGCTGCCTCTCACTGTCTACATCCGCACAGGTGCTGTGCATCTCCAGGAAGTCAGTGCTGCTCTGGTCCCGGTCTGTCCACTGCAGGTTCCAGCCACGTTTGTTTGCATCTGCGTGCAGCTGCTCCAACCTGCAGTCCTGCTTCAGCTAGCATATACATCCAACATGCTGCCTGCTTCAGACGTCTTCAGCTCAGCTACTGTCTGCTGCCGAATGCTGCTACTGGTTTCTGCATCATTCAGCTCGTGTGCACAACCGGCTGCCAAGGGAGTACTTCAACAGCATCAGCAACTGCGTCCTAAACTAACGTCACCTTCAACCTCTCGGTGTCCAACGATTACTTCATGACACTCTACATCGGAAGACTCATCACAAACTTTACACTAACCGTTAACAAGCAGGACATGAACACTTAACTATAATGTGGAATAAAATGCAGTACATGGTTTGATTAAAGAAACATACTGATCATGCCGTAAAAATGGAAGCTACATTCTAAATACTACCTTGAACTGAACATAAAATGCATGTAAGTCAGAATGAAATCAAGAAAAGAAAGAACAAAAACATGAAGCAACCCAGAAGATAGAAACCGAGAGAAAATAAAGAGACAACAGAAAACAAACTAAATGGAAGTGGCAAAATAATCTCAGACCCGCAGCTCACTCATCACCATCGATTTCCTCTCTTCTAGCTTTTTAATGCAATGGTTCCACATTGCTTTAATGTGAACTAATGCCTAGCATTTGCCCACATTCCAGCACCAAAACCAATCAGCATAGATACAGGAAGAAGCAGGAACCGAATGCACCCTTTTGAAAGTTAACCAAGAACAACTAAAGTTATGGTTTAATCAATTAAAGAAAACAAGCTTAAGTGATTTGGAAAGAGAAACCGAGAGCTAAAATAAGGAAAGATCATTGGGAACAAACATTGGCAAATGAAAGAGTTAATGATTCTGAACCGAGCTTGAAATGAAAATGAAGTAAGCTTTCATTGAAATGAACTTAAACAAAGATTCATGAAAACAAAGGAATGCATAGTAAAAATTTAAGAAGATGGCTTAACGGGAAAAATAAAAGAACAAGGAAAATAAATTCTAAACTATTCTACCCTAGCCTCTACCTTACCCTAGGCTACTCTAATTTACCCTACCTACACTACTTCTAAACTAACCTAAAATTACTTTTTTTTTCAATTGCCATCATGTTTTATTTATACACAAACATAGGGGTACAATGGTAAATTGTCATCCTAGATGAGTTGGCATTGTTTGGTCACTTGTCTTCATTTGATTTGCTGCAGAGTAGATATTTCCATGTCATCAGTCTTTTTGTCCAATTAGCTATGCGATGTGGCCCAGCGTGTGTCCTCCAGAGGGTTGGCACGGTGTCCTTCAATCTTATCGTTTCGGAGCAAATAAAATACGGACACCTGGCATCACGCGTGTCCAGTCGACTGATGATTCGGTCTGCAAATTGGAAGTGGTCCCGTCTCCTTTAGCTCGTTTTCAGCCCAATTTCGACTGAAACGACTGAGTTTCATCTGGATTTAATTTATCTGCACATTAGAGAATTTTAATTAAATAAAGGGGATTATTAATGAAATAATATGGGGATTAAGTAAATAATTAGGAATTTAAGCACTAATAATTCTACTAAAAATAGAATTATCAAGCAGTAACGAGCATGTGAAAATAATGCGATAATGGCTTTTTCAATAAACATGATAAAATCACTGTGATAATAATGCACGTGGCGCAGCCACCAAACACACGTGGCATAGCCACTGATTTAGATTCACACGTGGCACAGCTACAGAATAGGGTTTCACGTGACAACGACCACCAAATATACGTGGCACAGCCACAGAATGGGGTTTCTCACATGGCAACGGCCACCAAATATATGTGGCACAGCCACAAAATAGGGTTTCACGCGGCAACGGCCACCAAATATACGTGGCACAGCCACAGAATGAGGTTTCTCACGTGGCAACGGCCACCAAATATATGTGGCACAACCACAGAATGGGGTTTCTCACGTGGCAATGGCCACCAAATATACGTGGCACAACCACATAATAGGGTTTCTCACGTGGCAACGGCCACCAAATATACGTGGCACAGCCACAGAATGAGATTTCTCACGTTACCAGAACGAAGAAGAATCGGGCTTGCATGCTACCAGAGCAATGCCCGGTGTGTACTCAAAAGTACACACCTAAGTCTTTATCAATAGCCATTATCGTAAAAACTGGTTTGCTTTCACGTAAAACTCATAGTAGTTTTTCTCTCATAAAAATCATTTAAAACCGTTTTGTACTCAACACAAAACATATTTAAAGCCGTGTTCCAACCGGCAAGACACGCACACATTTCTCAAATCTCAATATCGCCTTAACGTAGAGCCTAATTCATTTCTCACACAAACTCAACGGTTTATAAAGCAATTTCACACTCAGCTTATAAACTCATAAAATAATGGGCTCCAACCGGCTATAAAAACCGTGTGCATTCTCATCAAAACACGACACATCAAACATGCTTGTTTTATAAGTCGCAAATCATGCTATAATAGTTCACAAATCACATACACAAATGGTTTAGTTTCCCTTACCTCTTTGCACCTCGTATAGTGCAATTGTTTCCCCCTTGTCACGGACTAGTCTCGCATTCCACTCTGAAACTCCCGAGCTGTCCAAACGATGTTAAAACATCAATATTCATCATCACAGTAACCTCAATTCTCAAAATCGAGCATACTCTCTCATAACACCTCAAATCTCTCAATTCTCATAACTCTATCACAATCCAAACTCTCATTCACAACATCTCAACATTCTACACTTCTCATGCCACAATATCTATGCTAATTCACCACATTGTCTAAATTTCCATTTATAACTCAAAATTCCCAAAATTCCCAAAATTGCTAAATATCATTATCACTCCAACTACATTATAATTTCATCAATCCTTAATCATATTCCAGCTATTTCAACAGAATGCCAACAACCATTATCACCAAAATTATCTCAAATATCAAGATCGAGGTTTAGAAATTACCCAAAACTTGTGGAGAGCTTATCTCTTGCCTCAATTCAATCCGTCTTGCGATTTCCAAGTATGTTGTTCTCCCTTTGATGAGGAACAACTTTCCTTCTTGCCACAACCTCTGATTTGGACGGAAATGGGTGGTTTGGATGAGTGAGAAAGCTAGGGCTTCGACATAAATGGGGTTTGGAAGAGAGAGAAAACAAAATTGCAGGAGAAAGCTGGGGTTCCTTATATAGACGGAGGGTAGGAGATCGATCTGGCTCTTAATGAGATCAATCTGTCACGACCCGAACTACCCAAAAATCAGAGTTAATTTTTCGCGTTTTGTTATTTCTATTTCATACTTACCTTTCCTCTGATCGTGACCATACTCCACTAACAAATTGAGCTGTGCGTCAATGCCAGTCCCACCATACATTTACCATGTAACTTATTTCTTCTCCAGTCATTTATAATTGTTTACAATATTTATACATCCCCTAAAGTTACTTACAAACATGCTACTGTGCTATGCTTATGTAGATACAATATGTACAAGTGTATATACCTTAAATGATGGGCAGCAGCGGACATCCGGAATGCAGTACTGAGTCGCCTCAATGTCTACTGGAGATCATCTGTGGGAGAAAATGAAAGGGGTGAGCACATCAAGCTCAGTAAGGCAATCCTACGAACAAGTAGGTAACCATACTACCTACATGAACGTGGTGCCATGCATAAACCACCCTTTCTCCACACATTTAAAAACAGATGATATGAAAGTTATGATGTTATGTAAATCAAGTTTGCACGAAAAATTCAACATGCAATTATATCAAATCATTTCTTTCTCATTTAAAACTTTCACAATAAAGTCAGGACTTGACCCCTCCTTCGGGTGATCCTGACTCACACAAAACCATGAAAATCGGTTTACATCACACATGGGTTTAAAAAGCATGGAAATAACCATCATACACATTTAATTAAAAACCCAGTTTAAATCATCGAAATCGTCGACATGCGAGACTAGGCAACATCTGTATATCGACAATAACCAGGACTGGCCAATATGTGTCCTCGTGAGTCCCTCTAGCTTCACGGATCCCAGTGTGCGAGGTCTCACCCTGATCGGGAACCGTCCGGGAGGTGGGTCAATCCAACCCGTCAATCTTATCCGATCTCACGCATCCGAAGATGCCGTATCCGAAGATACCCCGTATCACAAGATACCGTATCCGAAGATACCTCGTATCACAAAGATACCGTATCTGAAGATACCCCACGGTACATCGTACTCCATGCTACTTGCACGGTACATCGTACTCCATGGACCCATATCACTCTAGGTACTCCAGCCCAAATGGCCTGCTTCCCACAAAGAGGTTTTGTTTCTCAATACTCATGCCATGTCTCAAAACGCACGTGCGAGCCTATTAAATCGGTGACACACAGTCTACTCGATGCTCCAAGCACGACTCATCGCATGTTCTCATAAAATCAGTGCGAGCGATGCTCAGCACTCTCATCAAATCAAGTAAAATCAGCAGAGCCCGCTTTACATCCCCACAAGGCCGCCAACCTCATCCCTCACTCTCACCCTACTTAAGAGGTCTTTTGAGCCTGTTGGGCCTTTTGGCTGACTCCAAGGGCAGACAGTGCTACTCCACAAATCCAGTAAAACTAGTGCGAGCTAGGCTCTAACACTCTATATATAAATCACCTGAAAATCTTATAAAATCTGGTGCGAGTTAAACTCCAGCACCCTGTCACGAAAATCATGTAAAATCTAGTGCGAGTTAGACTCTAGCACCGTGTCACGAAACAAGCATGTGAAATCTGGTGCGAGTTATACTTTAGTACCTATGCATGTAAAACTCTAGTGCGAGCTCTCGCTCCAGCACTAATGCATGCATCACACAAATCAAACATCGTGCGAGCTGAGCTCTAGCACATCACATGTAAATAAAAACACGTAGGCGGCTCGGTTATCTCCAAATAGTTTTCACAGAAATTACATCGTTTAAGGTATGCAATGCTATGCATTCTTCTTTAAAAGTGAGCCAGCCTACTCATGCATGTGTTAAAATACCTCCAGATCGAGCAGGAACCTCTTGTCCTTGCTCCTCCCAATTTTTCCTAAATTTGTAAGTTCTACCCTTAATAAGGGTATTTTAGTAATTTGCCCATTCGGGGCACTAAAATTATTATTTGACCTCTAGACCCTTCAGATAATTTTTAAAGACTGCAATGAACTTAAAATTGCGTAAAGTTTACCTCTAGCAGTCCGTAAAATTGCCTTAAGCCCGTTTTCCACTTAATTTTTACTTTATCGAGGCCTATTGGGCTCACTGGGCCCACCAACAATTTATTGGGCCTCGTTCTAACTCTCGAATAGCTAAATTTATTATTTACGACAATTTATCTAAATTTTCATAATTTAATTCAATTTATGCGGAATTTAAATTCATATCACGCATAACGATGTAAATTGTCGTAAATAAGGGTCACTTACCTGAGATTCCATGCTAGTACGTAAATCGAGGCTATCTCGAGCTCTCGATGGATGCCAATCGTCGAGCTACACAATTCCACAATTTTTCGGGTAAGTTTTCAGTTCAAAATTAATTAAATTAAATACTCCAAAATTTAAATCGGGTCAATTTCGACTACTACTGACTTACCCGTAGCTCGATTACATCGCAGGGATTTTTCTCCAATTTTTCCTCTTTTTATTTTTCCCCTTTTTCTCCTTTTTTCCTCTCTTTTTGGCTGAATCGGTTCAGTCCGGTTCGGACCGGTTCAGACCCGGTTCACCACCTTGCCGGCCGGTTCTCCGCCGGCTTCCACCACCAGCACCTCCGCGAGGTCGCCGGAACGCTGTCGGTTCGGCCTCTTCTCCCCGGCGTCGGTAACCCATTTCTTCCCTTGGTCGTCGCCGGCGATTCCCGCCGTTTCGCCGACAGCTACCGGTCTCAAAATGACCTGCTCCTCCTCCTGAACTCGTCGGTGGCCTCCGTTGATGCCCAGCTGCCGTGGATCGCCGGGACCGAGCCATTCTCTGCCTCGATTTTTCCTTCCTCCGATCGGCGTCCTCCGGCCACTATACGACGCATCTCCGGTGGCTGAAGGATCGTCAGCCTCTCCTCTTTCACCTCGCTGGTCGTCGGCGGTCAAGGATCGCCGGTGCATCCTCGGGCTCGTCGGGTTCCCTTGGGTCTTCTTCGGGTTTTCTGTTTCAATCTTCTTCTCTCTCCCCGATTTCTGATTTCCCCTTTTTTTTTCTTTTTTTTTATTATTTTAATCATTCAAATACCTTAAAAATACCCAAATATCCCTTAAAATTATTATTTTATTCCAAATTAATTAATTTAATTTAATTTAATTTATTTATTATATTTTAATCCTTTTTCGGGTATAATTTCTCTGTATTTTCGGGTTATTGTCCCAAATGACTTTTCAGTATATTTTTCGATTATTTTCGGGATTATTTTTCCAAACTAAAAATCCCGATTAATTCCCATAAATTCATATCTTGATCAATTTAACCCGAAATAAATTTATTTCACCTTTATTGACCAAGATTTCTCAAATCCATATTTTTAATTAAATTTCCTTATCGAATTTACCCCGGCTTTCGGTCTTTTGACCGTTTTGCCCTTACACGTGTTCGGGATTAATTTAACCCGACTTCCTTTCACGAATACTCATTTATTTCGTATTTTAATTAAATCCAGGTCTTACACAATCTGCATTTGAATTTGGGGACGATTTTGGGCAATTTTATGCCTAGGAGATCGATCTGTCGAGGGGTGAGATCGATCTCTTTATGGCTTTATGAGATCGATCTGCTTTATGAGATCGATCTGCTCCTTGAGGAGATCGATCTTCTCCTAAACAGAAACATTTGGAGATCGATCCCTTCCTCATGAGATCAATCTTCTCTCAAACAGAATCATAAGGAGATCGATCCTCTTCCATTGGAGATCGATCTGCTCACTTCCTTTCCTCCTTCCTTGTCATTTTTAACTCACCAGATCGATCTCTCCTTCTCCAAGATCGATCTGACCTCATAGTTTCACACTTAGGTTAAACACTTAACATGTAAATCTCCAAATATAATTTCCACAGTCTACTACTTGGATTATTTCTCATTCATCACATATACATTTCACTTAGCTCATTAAATTACACTTCAAGTTCATATTACATAGTTAAAATATGTCTAAAATTCTCAGATCTCACAATTTTTCAGGTGCGGGATTGGCTTCTTTTTGAAGCCAATTCGTACACCATATTATTTATATACCTTAATATTATATTATATATATATATATTTTATACTAACTCATATATAGTATATTAATGTATGTTTATACATTATATTAGTATATATATATATGTTGTTTGTTTATTGTCATTATTATTTTTTTCTTTGTTTCGTTTGTTTTGTTACTACCTATTTAATACATACTACACATTGCAATATATATATTTGTTACATATATATATCATTATTTATCCATTTTAAATTTTTTCCTAGTATATATATATATATATATATATATATATATATATATATATACACATATACATTTCCTTCTCATAAAATTATTCAATGACAATATTCATGCCTTCCATGAAATTTTCATTATTTCAAACTTGAAATATTATTGATATTTCATCATTCCTCATAAATCCGATATAAGTTTTTACATCAACAATTTTCAACTAGTAGATTAAAATTTTCCAATCCCTTCGTGCTTGCATTTGCTCTGTCACTCCCTGTATTTTGGGTTCCCTGTCATTCACGGGCTTCTCGGCTCCTATATTCCTCGAGCCCTACAACGAATATTCACACTTCTATTAAAATATATTATTTTTATTTTTATATAATCTAATTAAATGTAGGAAATTTGTGGGGTTTACAAGCCCAGTCATGTTGGCATATTATATGAGAAAGTCAAGCCCATGATAATCGGCATTTCAAGATGAAATTTAATTTCCAAAAAATCACAGTCTTTAGTGAGAGGAGCTTTTTGTTTTCAAAAAGTTTTATAGCTTTTGGTGAGAGGAGTTTTTTTTTTTTTTCAAAAGTCTCAAAATCTCATATGGTGAAAGGAGTTCTTTATTTTGAAAAGTCTCATAGCCTTTGGTGAAATGAGCTCTTTATTTTACATTCATTCCTTAATCTCTATAAGAGAAAAATATTAGGAAATTCATTTTGCATTCATTCCTTAATTTTATGATAGAAAAGATTAGGAAAATTCATTTTGCATTCTTTAGTCTTATGATAGAAAAGGCTAAGAAAATTCATTTTGCATTCTTTAATCTTATGATAGAAGAGATTAGGAAAATCTATTTTTGCATTCCTTAGTCTTATGATAGAAGAGACTAAGAATTTCTTTTTTGCATTCCTTTAATTTATAGGAGAAAAAGATTATGAGATTTCATCTTTGAGTTATTCTTTAATCTTTATAAGGAAGAAGATTAAGATATTTTATTTTGTATTCATTTCTTAATCTTTTTAGGAGAAGAAGATTAGGAAATTTCATTTTGCATTCATTGATTAATCTTTATAGGAGAAAAAAATCAAGAAATTCATTTTTGTATTCATCTTATGAGAGAAAAGACTAGAAAATTTTATTTTTGTGTTCATTCCTTAGTCTTATGAGAGAAAAGACTATGAAGCTTCATATGTTACATTTTTTTTTAAAAGAACACATTGTAGTTGTGACAGCCCGGATGTCACGACCCTTTTCATTCTTTTTAACAGAAAATCTCAATAAATTTTTCGCATTTATTCCTTTCCCTACTCGGTCGTGAACAAACTTACCACTGCACTGTTGGGTTGTGAGTCAATAATATTCCACACGCAATATCCATTCTCTGTTAATAAAATTGATGTCATACATTTGAACGTCAATCATTCATTTATACAAAATATGATTACTGACATCTACATCCCCCATAATTACATTTCAAATGACTACTGTGTTTTTACATTGTTTAGATACAGAAAGGAATCACTGTGTATATACCCCTGAGTGATGGAGATACAGGGATGTCTTAACCAAAATGCCTCAGTCCTCACTGGGCCACTATGTATACTCTATAGAAAGGGGAAAATATAGAGGGATAAGCAACCACATGCTCAGTAAGGCAATAATGCAAGCATGGTAGATAACTACTCTATCTACATGCTGATAGTGTTATGCATAAATCATTTATAATAGGAGCATGAGGAATAAAACTATGCCATATGAGTATACATATATATCATGTATCAAAATCATGTAAAATTGTCATATAAAACATGGAATATCAACATACGAAAACATCTCATGCTGATTGTCATTAAACTCATAAAAAGGGCAATTCTTTTAAGAAACCTCCTTTTAAATTACATCTCTTTCTCAAATATACAGAATCCCATCGAAATCAATTCCCAATCACAACCTCATTTTCATTTCACAATTCAAGTTCACAAGGCTCGACCCCTCCTTCGGGTCTACCTTGAACAATCACAATCACACATATGTATAAAAATCAGGCCACTATATTACAGGTGACTATGCGGGCCAACTACATCATAAATCATCCCAGATCACAGCATCCAGGTGTGCGGGGTATCGTGCTAGCACGAAGGTGGATTATCCCTCACCAGACATTCTTATCACATAACCACCACGCTGTATATCGTACTCCATGTGATATACACGGTACAGCATACTCCGCGGACCCATATCGTGGTTGGGGGTGCTAGTCGTAGGTCTTATCTACCCCATACCAAGAACTTGTTGTACTCACATAGGAGAGCCTCCCTGCCGAACAGAGCCTCCCCGCCCATCCAGGGATTAAGGATGTTGGCTTAAGGATCCTTCCGTAAGAGAGCCTCCCCATCGAACAAAGCCTCCCTGCCTAACAGAGCCTTCCCGCCTCCTCGGGCTTAAGGATGTTGGCTTAAGGATGTAGGGCTTAAGGATCTTATCGTAAGAGAGCCTCCCCACCGAACAGAGCCTCCCTTCCTAACAGAGCCTCCTTGCCTCCTCGGGCTTAAGGATGTTGGCTTAATGATGAAGGGCTGGAGGATCTTACCACTTCCACGACCTCATGCGTACCACATTATGAAAACTTGTGCTACCAAAGCTCTAGCACGACTCACGCATCATAAATAAAACACCTCGTACGAGCAACGCTCTAATACGGCATTTATACATCAAGTCATGAAGAAACTACGTATGAGCACAGCTCCAGTACGATTATATGCATAAGAAACCAAATCAAAATACACGTACGAGCAGAAGCTCCAGTACGGTTTACAAACATCATCATAGTTTCCAAATCAAGGTGCGAGCTAAGCTCCAGGACGTTTCATACAAATGAAAACATTGAAATCTAGCGTGAGCAAGGCTCCAGCGCGATTTATGTCACACAATTACGATAGGCAGCTCATACACAATCAACACAATCCCAGAAATCGGGTTCAGCACCTCACAAATGCTTTTCTACAACATCATTAAAACACTAGCCAGCCTATCTATTCATTTGCTCAAAACAAAGCATTGTGTTTTGTGAAAACATTCAAAACACGTGATTTATGCAATTATTAGCCTTACTATCCCTTTTCATGAACCATTTCAAAATCAATTCTCATACAAATACTCGTAGTTGTTTCCATACATCGCTAAACCCATTCCCATAAACTCATGCACATTTCCAAAGCCCTATACATACCCACAAAATACAAGCAGCTACCTCTATATACTTACAGAATTCCCTTACCTGGAAATCGCGTCACGATATTTCCACTTCCTTTAAGCTGTTTACTCATGATTCATCTCCTTCGAGCTCTTCGAAACTGTACAAAGTCATATTTCGCATCATTATAGTCCATTATAATCCAACTCTTGCGTTTACTATATTTGATTTGACCTATAGCCCCCATTAGCTCTCATAAGGCCTAGGTTCATTATTCTATTCATATCTTGAACTCAATGATTCTTTTAGGCCTATTGATTCATACCATATCAATATCAAATTGATATTAAGCTCAGAGTGTTCCTATTTCATCAATTTTCCTTGATTTCTTCACTATGGCATTTATCAGGCATTTTACCTACTCATTTCCATAAATTCTCTAAACTCACAATGTGGCTTCATTTACCCATCTCAAATCATCCACATTACTCCAATAACAACTTATCAACATCCATAAACCACCAACTCACACAATCTACACTTTCTCACACTAGACTCATTCCATTTTTAGGTCGCATACTAATTCCATCTCATCCTAGGTGCTTCCTATCATCCATCCACATGCAAATCAACTCCAAAATCACTTAAATAAATAATGTACTTGGATTGGAGTATTAGAAACTTACCAAACCAAATTTCTTTTCTTGTTCCAAAGGGAAATGTTCCTTGCTCCTTCAATACCAATAATGAGGTTTTAGGTTTCAACTATGTTGTTCTCTTCCTCAAGATGAACAACTTTGTATCTAATAGCCTCCCCTCAATTCTTACTGGAAATGGACTGATTTTAGAGAAATAAACTTAGGTTTTGGGTGAAAAATGAAAGGGTGATGTTGTTTTCCCGAAAATTTCAGATTTCAGTGCTCCTTTTATAGAAATAGCTTGAAGAGATCGATCTGCACTTGGAGAAGATCAATCTGGTCCCCTTAATTCCCTCTTTTTCACGGTATTTTAAGCATGAGATATATCTGTCGAAGCTTGAGATCGATCTGCTCCAAATAGAGAGCTAATGAGATCGATCTGTATGCTTAAGGATCGATCTTTTCACTACAGAATGTTTAGGAGATCGATCTGGCCCTATTGGAGATCGATTTGCTCTATTCCATTGTTCAAATAAGAGCATTCTGGCTCTTCCAGATTGATCTCTCATCCTATGAGATCGATCTGGCCTTCATATTTTCCAGATTTGCTGCCATAGTCATTTTCTCATCCAACCACCTTTAAGACTTGAAAATGGCATCCATTCATACCTTATACACATTAGAACTTGTGTGTATTCTTTGTATAGCCAAAAGTATACCATACCGAGCTAAATGGTAGTACAATTTCATTCCATTTCACCACACTACTCATTTTGAGTTTCAATCACATTCATCACTTATAAAAGCTCATTTCTTCATATTCATACACAATGAAACTTGTATGTACATTAGAAACTCATATTACATGTATGTACATTACATTTATAGACTTTACATCAATTGTACTTCATATTACAAGTACATTACCACACTTATGAATCCATAAGGTTTACATAAAAAAATACGGGTCTTACATTCCTCCCCTCCTTCAAGGAATTTGGTCCTCCAAATTAGAACCAAGTTACTCTTAAAAAAGTTGGGGGTACTTCTCCCATATCAAGTTCTCCAATTCCCATGTGGCCTCTTCTGCCATGTGATATTGCTAAAGAACTTTCACCAATAGAATTATCTTATTTCGCAGGACTTTCTCTTTTCTGTCCAATATTCGAACCTGCTTCTCAACATATGTCATACTCTCATTGAGCTCCAACGGCTCATATCTTATCACATGTACCGGGTCCAGGTGATACTTCTGAAGCATCGAGATGTGAAAGACGTTATGAACATTTGCCAGGTTTGGTGGCAGCGCCAACCTATACGCATTATCTCTCACTCTCTCCAAATCTCAAAGGGACTAATATATCTAAGGCTCAGCTTTCCCTTCTTACCAAACCTCATAATGCCCTTCGAAGGTGAAACCCTTAGAAATACTGATTCACCCACATCAAACTCCAGTGGTCTCTGTCTCTTGTCAGCATAACTCTTTTACCGGCTCTGAGCTGTCCGTAATCTCTCACATATCCGTTGGACGTCCTCAGATGAATACCGCACTAAGTCCGAAATAAAACTCTGTCTCTCACCAACCTCTTCCCATCTAATAGGGGATCGACATTTGCATCCATACAGTGCCTCATAGGGTGTCATTCTGATACTTACATGAAAACTATTATTATAGGAGAACTCAGCTAACTGCAGGTAATCATCCCAAGAGCCCCTAAAATCCAGCACACACGCTCTCAACATATCCTCCAGGGTCTGTATAGTCCTCTTTGACTGCCCATCTGTCTGAGGATGAAAAGTAGTGCAAAAACTCAGTCGGGTCCCCAGCGCTTCCTGAAAATGTTCCCAGAAATGGGAAGTGTAGTGGCCATCCCTAGCAGAAACAACGCTCACTGGAACACCATGTAGCCATACTATCTCTCGAATATACAGGTTCACCAAATAACTCAGTGTATCGGTAGCTCTCATAGTAAAGAAATGGGAGGGCTTAGTCAACCGGTCCACAATAACCCATATGGCATCATGACCTTTACGGGTCCTCGGCAACCCCATCACAAAATCTATGGTGACATGCTCCCACTTCCATGTCGGTATCGGTAGAGGTTGCAATAATCTTGCAGGCTTATGATGCTCTACTTTCACCTGTTGACAAATGAGACACTTAGCGACATATTCAGTAATGTCTCTTTTCATTCCAGACCACCAATAAACCTTCCGAAGGTTTTGATACATCTTGGTACTCCCCGGATGTATCGTGTACTTTGATGAGTGAGCCTTAGATAAAATCAGGCTCCTAATCTCAGGATCCTCGGGAACATATACTCTGCCCCTGAACCTCAACAAACCATCTGTACTTAGCTCAAAATTAATACCCACACCTGTCTGCATCTACCTCAGCCAATCGATACACCGTTGATCGCTCTATTGGGCCTGCCGAATACGACCAATCAACTCTGGCTCTAATCTCATACTAGCCATGATATCCAATATCTCTGATCCATGTGGGGTTACATCCAAACTGAGGTTCGCAAAGTGTTCTAACAATTCATGAGACACCAACCCAAGGTTCTTCCTGGTCAAAGCATCGACAACCACATTTGCCTTACCCAGGTGGTACATGATTTCACAATTATAGTCCTTCAGGAGTTCAAGCCATCTCCTCTGTCTCATATTCAGCTCTTTTTTCGAGAACAGGTACTTAAGGCTCTTATGATCTGTGAACACCTGAAATTTCTCGCCATAGAGATAGTGGCGCCATATTTTCAAAGCAAACACCACAGCCGCCAACTCCAAATCATGTGTCGAGTAGTTCCTCTCATGATCTTTCAACTGTCTAGATCCATAGGCAATTACCTTCCCCTCTTGCATAAGCACATAGCCCAGTCCCTGATGTGATGCATCAGTATACACCGAGAATCCTCCTGAGCTGGTAGGAATGGTGAGAACTGGAGCAGCGGTCAATCGACACTTAAGCTCCTCAAAACTCCTCTCACAAGCCTCATCCCATATAAACTTAACATCCTTACACGTGAGACGTGTCAACGGAGCAGCTAGTCTGGAGAAACCCTCAATAAATCTCTGATAATACCCTACCAATCTTAGAAAATTTCTGATCTCAGTAACTGTCTTGGGCTATTCCCACTGGACAACCGCCTCAATCTTGGATGGATCCACTGATACTCCATCCTTCGACACAACATGCCCCAGAAATAAGATCTGTTCTAACCAAAAGTTACACTTGTTGAGTTTAGCATACAACTCTTTCTCTCTAAAGGTCTGTAGAACTATCCTCAAATGCTCCTCATGATCTTCCCTGGACTTGGAATAAACCAAAATATCATCTATAAGTACAATCATAAATTTATCCAAGTATGGCTTAAACACATCATTCATCAGTGCCATAAATGCTGTAGGAGCATTCGTTAATCCGAATGGCATCACCAAGAACTCGTAGTGGCCATAATGGGTACAAAATGCTATCTTGGGTACATCTCCACTCCTGATCCTCAACTGATGATACCCTGACCGCAAATCTATCTTAGAAAATACTTGGGCTCTCTGGAGCTGATCCAGCAAATCATCAATTCTTGGAAGGGGGTATTTGTTCTTAATGGTGGCCTTCTTCAACAACCGATAATCTATACACAGTCGGAGGCTTCCATCCTTCTTCCTCACAAACAGAACCGGTACTCCCCATGGTGAGACACTCGGTCTAATAAACCCCTTCTCCAACAACTCTTGCAACTGCTTCTTTAGCTCTTCCAACTCAATAGAAGCCATCATATATGGTGGTTTCGATATCGGCTCGGTACCAGGCACTACTCTATGCAAAATTCCATTTCCCTTTCAGGTGGTAGTCCTGGTAATTCATCCGAAAAGACATCAGGGTAATCCGTAATTACGAGTATGTCCCTCAATTCCGGGTGTGCCTCATCTATATCAACCACGTAGGCAATGAACCCTTCATATTATCCTTTCCACAGTTAGTATCACAAGTCATCACATCCACATTCAAAATAAATAGTGAATTCATCTCTCAAACATTATAAATTAAAATCATACTCATTTCATTCATCATAATCATATGATTTCATTTCATTTCATAAATCTAACAACATGGTTTTCTACCTCGGGAAACATCAAGGTTTTTGCATGACAATCCATCACAACCCAATTGGTAGCCAACCAATCCATTCCCAATATTACATCAAAATCATTCATATTTAATAAAATTAAATTGGCTTTCATTTCTTTCCCCTCTATCATCAACTCACAATCCCTGCATGCATGTTCAGTCAATTGACTATCATTCATGGGTGTGGAAATCATCAGCATTTTATCCAATAATGTGGGTTTCACATGCTTCAACAATTTATGTTCAAAGGAAGGTGATATGAAGGAGTATGTGGCACCAGGATCAAACAATACTAATGCTTCTAAATCAAAGATTAGGATGGTACCTTTAATCACATACGTCGAAGCATATGTGGTGTCCTGATCCAGTGCGTGCACTCTTCCTCTGCTCACACCCGCCACTTGCTTCCCTTTTTCCTCAACGGTAGCCCTCCTCCTCGGGGTAGCTGCCTCAATTGGAGCTCTCTCTGTCTCCTTGCCCTTCTGTAGGGCAGCCTCCATCCTCTCGGGATAATACTTTGCTATGTGTCTAGGTTTCTCGCATCGATAACACACCATAGGGGTCAACGGACAGGGCCTAGTCCCATAAAATCTATCACATCTCTTGTACCTCTCAGTAGTAGGATGTGGTCCTCCAATAATCATACTCCTCGGTGCAGTCAAAGCAGGGTACACGGGAGGTCTAACAGCTCTCTCCTGTACCTCCTCGATCTTAGGTTTCTTCTCGAAAAACCTTTGGCCTCCTCTGTTAGCCACTCTATCAAACCCAGATCTCTTTCGGTCTTTGTCCTTCCTGACACTAATCCTCCAAAGCTCGGAGGCATTCCGCTCAAAGTCTTGCTCACATAACTGAGCCTTATGTACCACCTCCTCATAAGTATGAAGGTCAAACGGGGCTAGCTTAGTCCGGATGGCTAACCTCAACCCATCAACGAACTTCTGAATCTTATGGGTCTCACTACTTATTGTGTCTAAGTCATATCTCCCCAACGACATAAACTTAGACTCATACTCGTCCACAATTCGGTTCCCCTAAACCAATTCATGAATTCCATCCGTAATTTCCTCTGTGCAGTGGCTGGGATGTACTGTCTCCTGAAGGCCTCTAAAAATATCTCCCATGTGAATTCGGAGTGTCGGGCCCTCAATATGGCTTCGATGGATCTCTACTAGTGCTCTGCCTCGCCTTTCAGTATAAACACAGCAAAGGCTACCTTCTCAGTTGAAGTGCACTTGAAGAATCTGTACAGCTTCTCCATCTCATAACCCAATCCTTCGTAATTACTAGGTCATTTACCCCTCTAAACACTGGGGGTTTCAACCCTTGAAACTCTCGCAATCTGCTCAACTCGCAGTTAAAACTCAAATCACTACCGCTCTACTGTGGAACTATAGGAGAAGTTGTATCCTGGGCTGGAGGTAGTGTAACAGTAGCAGTCTCTGCAGTCTGAGGTCCCTTTGCCTCTGCAGCTGCCTGTCCAGTCGTAGGTTGTGCTGCGGGACCTCGTCTATCACCGGCACCTAATGCCTACGTGACTATCTCCACCAGGTTCTTAATATTATGCTATATCCTAGCGAAGCTAGCCTCAGTATCCCCAGATCTCTCAGCAGGGTTATGTGGAGCCGGATCAGTCTGTGGCTTCGCACGGCTCTCAGGCCTACCTCTACGGCTTCTAGCACGTGCTCTCGCCCTTCTACCTTGGCACGTAATTGGCATAATGCCTAACTTCTTGTATTAATAATCATTTATTAAGCTCAATCCATCACGGTATACAAAGTTATATCTAAACAAAAGCACAGTAATTTGGGGATGTAACATTTCCTACGTTTTATTACTGACTCACATCAGGCCAACACAACTCTGATACCAATCTCTGTCACGACCCTTTTCATTCTTTTTAACAGAAAATCTCAATAAATTTTTCGCATTTATTCCTTTCCTTACTTGATCGTGAACAAACTTACCAATACACTGTTGGGCTATGAGTAAAAAATAATCCACTTGCAATATCCATTCTTTGTTAATAAAATTGATGTCATACATTTGAACATCAATCATTCATTTATACAAAATATGATTACTGACATCAACATCCCCCATAATTACATTTCAAATGACTACTGTGTTTTTACATTGTTTAGATACAGAAAGGAATCACTGTGTATATACCCCTGAGTGATGGAGATGCAGTGGATGTCTTAACCAAAATGCCTCAGTCCTCATTGGGCCACTATGTACGCTCTGTAAAGGGGGAAAATAGAGAGGGATGAGCAACCACACGCTCAGTGAGGCAATAATGCAAGCATGGTAGATAACTACTCTCTCTATATGCTGATAGTGTTATGCATAAATCATTTATAATAGGAGCATGAGACAAAAAACTATGCCATATGAGTATACATATATATCATGTATCAAAATCATGTAAAATTGGCATATAAAACATGGAATATCAACATGTGAAAACATCTCATGCTCATTCTCATTAAACTCATAAAAAGGGCAATTCTTTTAAGAAACCTCTTTAAATTACATCTCTTTATCAAATATGTAAAATCCCATCGAAATAAATTCTCAATCATAACCTCATTTTCATTTCACAATTCAAGTTCACAAGGCTCGACCCCTCCTTCGGGTCTACCTTGAACAATCATAATCACACATATGTATAAAAACCAGGCACTATATTACAAGTGACTATGTGAGCCAACTAAATCATAAATCATCCCAGATCACACGCATCCAGGTGTGCGGGGTATCATGCTGGCACGAAGGTGGATTATCACTCGCCAGACATTCTTATCACATAACCACCACGCGGTACATCATACTCCATGTGATATACACGGTACAGCGTACTCTGCGGACTCATATAGTGGTTAGGGGTGCCAGTCGTAGGTCTTATCTACCCCATACTAAGAACTTGCTGTACTCACATAGGAGAGCCTCCCCGCCCATCTAGGACTTAAGGATGTTGGCTTAAGGATCCTTCCGTAAGAGAGCCTCCCCACCGAACAAAGCCTCTCTACCTAACAGAGCCTCCCCTCCTCCTTGGGCTTAAGGATATTGGCTTAAGGATGTAGGGCTTAAGGATCTTACCGTAAGAGAGCCTCCCCACCGAACAGAGCCTCCCTACCTCTTCGGGCTTTAAGGATGAAGGGCTTGAGGATCTTACTTCTTCCACGACCTTATACGTACCACATTATGAAAACTTGTGCGAGCAAAGCTCTAGCATGACTCACGCATCATAAATAAAACACCTCGTACGAGCAACGCTCTAATACGACATTTATGCATCAAGTCATGAAGAAACTACATACGAGCACAGCTCCAATATGGTTATATGCATAAGAAACCAAATCGAAATCCACGTACTAGCAGAAGCTCTAGTACTGTTTATAAACATCATCATAGTTTTCAAATCAAGGTGCGAGCTAAGCTCCAGCACGTTTCATACAAATGAAAACATTGAAATCTAGCGCGAGCGAGGCTTTAGCGCGATTTATGTTACACAATTACGATAGGTGGCTCATACATAATCAACACATTCCCAGAAATCGGGTTTAGCACCTCACAAATGCTTTTCCACAACATCATTAAAACACTAGCTAGCCTATCTATTCATTTGCTCAAAACATTCAAAACACGTGTTTTGTGAAAACATTCAAAACACGTGATTATGCAATTATTAGCCTTACTATCTCTTTTCAATAACCATTTCAAAATCAATTCTCATACAATTACTCGTAGTTATTTCATACATCGTCAAACCCATTCCCATAAACTCATGCACATTTCCAAAGCCCTATACATACCCACAAAATACATGCAGCTACCTTTATCTACTTACAGAATTTCCTTACCTGAAAATCGCGTCGTGATATTTCCACTTCTTTTAAGCTGTTTACTCGCGATTCGTCTCCTCTGGGCTCTCTGAAACTGTACAAAGTCGTATTTCACATCATTATAGTCCATTATAATCCAACTCTTGCGTTTACATAGTTGATTCGACCTATAGTCCCCATTAGCTCTCATAAGGCCTAGGTTCATTGTTCTATTCATATCTTGAACTCAATGATTATTTTTAGCCTATTGATTCATATCCTATCGATATCAAATAGATATTAAGCTTAGAGCGTTCCTATTTCATCAATTTTCCTTAATTTCTTCATTATTGCATTTATCAAGCATTTTACCTACTCATTTCCATAAATTCTCTAAACTCATAATGTGGCTTCACCATCTCAAATCATCCACATTACTCCAATAACAACTTATCAACATCCATAAACCACCAACTCACCCAATCTACACTTTCTCACACTAGACTCATTCCATTTCTAGGTCACATATTAATTCCATCTCATCCTAGGTGTTTCCTATCATCCATACACATGTAAATCAACTCCAAAATCACTTAAATAAACAATGTACTTGAATTAGAGCATTAGAAACTTACCAAATAAAATTTCTTTTCTTGCTCCAAAGGGAAATGTTCCTTGCTCCTTCAATACCAACAATGAGATTTTGGGTTTCAACTATGTTGTTCTCTTCCTCAAGATGAACAACTTTGTATCTAATAGCCTCCCCTCAATTCTTACTGGAAATGGACTGATTTTAGAGAGATAAACTTAGGTTTTGGGTGAAAATGGAAGGGTGATGTTTTCTCAAAAATTTTAGATTTCAACGCTCCTTTTATAGAAATAGCTTGAGGAGATCGATCTGCACTAGGAGGAGATTGATCTAGTCCCCTTAATTCCCTCTTTTTCACGACATTTTAAGCATGAGATCGATCTGTCGATGTTTAAGATCGATCTGCTCTAAACAGAGAGCTAAGGAGATCGATCTGTATGCTTAAGGATTGATCTTTTCATTACAGAATGTTTAAGAGATCGATCTAGCCCCATTAAAGATCGATCTGCTCTATTCCATTGCTCAAACAAGAGCATTCTAGCTCTTTCAGATCGATCTCTCATCCTATGAGATTGATCTGGCCTTCATATTTTTCAGATTTGCTATAGTTTTCTGTAGTAATTCACACCAAAACAATCCTTAATTTGCTGCCATAGTGATTTTCTCATCCAACCACCTTTAAGAATTAAAAATGGCATCCATTCATACCTTATACATATTAAAACTTGTGTGTATTCTTTGTATAGCCAAAAGTATACCATACCAAGCGAAATAGAAGTACAATTTCATTCCATTTCACTACACTACTCATTTTGAGTTCCAATCATATTCATCACTTATAAAAGCTCATTTCTTCATATTCATACACAATGAAACTTGTATGTACATTACAAACTCATATTACACGTATGTACATTAAATTTATAGACTTTACATCAATTGTACTTCACATTACAAGTACATTACCACACTTATGAATCCATAAGGTTTACATCAAAAAAATATGGGTCTTACACCGAAAGTGCGAAAAATAGGGCTAATTTAAATTGTTCTTACATTAAACTTCCTACTTGAGGTGTATTCCTGTATAGTGTCAGCCAACCTCTTCAACCAATTATCCCAAGGATCATTCAAACATCCACAATCTCTTAACCAATTAATATTATATCAAAAGAAATCTACTTGTTATACATATACCATACTGATTACATCCCAACATCATTTAAATAGAAGTATCTGTATTACATAATTGTCTGGGTTACAAAATGAATTGAATTATACCTCATCCACCAGCGTATGTCACGTACGCAGCAGGTACTATCACTCACTGTAAGTAATCTGTGGGGGGGAGGAAAAGAGGGGGTGAGCTTTCAACTTTGCTGAATAAGGAGCGCATATGAGCTTTAGAAATCATCAATAAAGCACAAGTGTAATAATGGCATAATTCACATGATTATAAATACGTGATTAAAATCACAGTTTATCAACATCTTTATCTCATTTCACAAACACGTCGTATCTTAAAATAATTATAGAGACTAGGCATAGTATAAAAGTCATGAATGCAATCATCACATCACATCATATCATCCTCAACGAGGACATCTCACTTTACCAAAACGGAGGCATCTCACGTTACCAAAACGGAGGCATGGTAAGACCCGAGCCTAACAAAGCCTCGACGTCAACCGAAGTGTAAGTTTCATGACAAGCCTTTTAGTCTCAAAAATCACATGCCATTATTATGTAGAAAATAGTTTCACCTTCACGTAGAGCTCATGATAGTTTTGCTTATAAATCTTTTTTAAATAAAAGGATATATTTGCTCATAAATAACTTGAATCACAAAACCGAGCTCAAGCAGCAAAACATGCACTCAAGTGATAAATCTCAAAACAAACACTTTTCTCAATAAGTATGCTCATTTGTAAACTCATTTTATGCTACCAAAGCATTTTCATCGATAATGAAATACATATGCACAAAAGGTTGCATCCCTTACCTTGAATCACGTGTGAATCACTTCCCTTTGCTTTCCAGTGCTTGTGATCCGGCTTTATCAGCTCCAACTCAATCTTCAGGAGCTACAAGCATTTGCTACTCATATTAGTGTATTTCAACATACTAAATTCTCATTTGCATGAATTTCAATTCAATACATAGGGCTATTTCACGCCAAATTGGCCTTGTCACATCTTTTGGACCTTATGTCCTCTTAAGTCCATTTCGATTATTCTATTCATTTCTCGAAAGTCCTTTAGACTCCTCGAGCCTACCGATTCATATTGAACCGACATTAGCCTCGCAGTACCTCAAAGTCACCATTTTCATTCTCCATGACATTTTATCAAACACTCCTTATACCCCTTTTCAATCATCATCTAATTCAACATATGAATTTCACAAAAGTATTTTAAAATCATCTATACATGCTTATCAACTTCTCTATATACTCAAATCATCATTAACTTCATGTCATTTCAACTTTCTCTCACTAAGGTCATTCTAGGTCATGGTTACATTAAGCATGTACTTGGACATTTAAGCCAACAATGTATATACCAAATCAACTCATCTAAATGTTTAGATTATCATACTAGAAGTTGGTGCATAGAAATCTTACCTAGCTTGACTTTTCTCCTTCTTGCCAAATGTGAGGAGAGATTCCTTTTTCTCCTTCAATCCTTCGATCCAACCTCTAGTTTTCAACTATATTGCTTTTCTCCTCTTAAGCAACAACTTTGCTCAAATACATTTTTCTCAAATCTCTTTATAAGGTGTTGAAAACTTAGAGTGGGAAACTAGGTTTTTGGTCAAACATGGAAGGTTTTCAATGTTCAGGAGAAGAAGGCACTAATTGTTTGGCTTTTTTTATACATTTCACATTATGAGATCGATCTTCAAGGGGTGGAGATCGATATCCCCTAGCTTAAATTCTTCCAATTTTGACAATTTTAGGAAGGGGATCGATCTGCCTATAGATGAGATCGATCTGCTCAAGGGGATAAGATCGATCTGGTTCAGGCAGAAGGTTTTGGAGATCGATCTGGCCTTAAGAGGAGATCGATCTGGCCTATCTAGAGACCAACGGAGATCGATCTGGCCTATCCAGAGACCAACGGAGATTGATCTACCTTATGGGAGGAGATCAATCTCCGTCTTGCAGAGGCAATGAGATCGATCTCCCTTTGCAATGAGATCGATCTGCCCTGCGTTCTGCAGCATTCCAGCTGCAGTTTTTTGAAATTTCCAAGGTTAAACTCTCATTCATTTACTTCTATCCTCATTTTACATTTCATTCATACTTAGAGCTTAAAAACATCCATTACTTGTGATTCATATGTAATGCAACTTGTTTGTACATTCTGAAATCATACACATTACATTGGAATTTACAGGTCTTACAGTAGTGGTTGATAGATCCTGCACTAGGACAAAATGGTTGTCAATGCCTTTGCGCCGTTATTGTTTTACAGCAAAAGTATAAAGAGGGGCAGTTATAAATACCTCATTTTGTCCGGGCTCAAATTAGTTCTTAATTCGAGTTTAGATCTAATTTGATATAGATTCTTGTATGATTACATTTTTTAGTCTCACTTGAATTTCTAGAATTAATTTGAGCATTTTAATTGTTAATTAAATCTCAAATTGATTTTGGATTTTTAAAATTTAATTGCGCTTTTGAAATATTTCTAATTTGATCTTAATAGTTTAGTTAACTTTGAATATCATGATGGGCTTTATTTGGGTCTTTAAATAAGATTTGGGTTCTTTGTGCTTTTAAACCCATGAAAGGATATTTGTCTATGTGGGGTATACATTTTTATTTTCGACATTATCTTTATTTTAAAAAAATTAAAAAAATATCAAAAGAAAACAAAAAAAATAAATACAAAAATATGTCAAAAGGAAAAAAAAAAATCTAAGATTTCAAATATGGACAACCAAGCAAGATACCAGAGGAAAGTATTGGAATTCATTAGAAAAATCAAGAGGAAAATCAAATGAACTTTAAAGACCAAATCAAATTAGATTCGATTCTTAATCTTCATCAAAACCATTCCATAATCGAACCATTAGATCTTATAAGTCTAAATTAATAAACAGAAAAAAAAAATGAGGAATGAAAAAAAGGCAATAAAAAGAAAAGAAACAAATCTTTGCCTAGTCAAAAGTGTTGGAAAATTATCTATGTGAGCCTATATATATCAATTGATTGTACATTACAAACTATCTAATTTGTTTAGTCTATTTAGAAATGATTAAATAAAGTTACTGGACTTTAGAGCATCTAAATTAGTATGGGTTTTGCAATGTGTAGAGACCCAATATTTTATTCTATTTTAATGATGAGCCAAAATATGATAAAGTATACTATAATTATAAATAGGTTATGGTCCCCAGTCTAAACATTAATTTTTCTCATTCTCATATCCCATCAGTGAGTGAATTAGGGCTTTCTCTCACAAAATAAGGTTTAGACATGGAAGATTACTAACCTCCAATCAATTAATTCCAATGGATCCAGGTATGTTTCTATATTCTAATTTTCTTGATGATTGAACAAGAGATCTTGGGTATAGATATTATGTAATTAAATTTTACAACAAGTGGTATCAAGAGCCAATTCATGTTTAATCATTTAGAATTAAAATTATTGCTTGAAACATTAGGGATTTTATTCCCTATAAAATAAAGGTTAAAAATCTGTAAACAATTTTTTGGAGTTAGTTTCATGTTTCAAGTAATCATGGGTTTTAATTTTTTAAATCCCGAATTGAAAATTCAACCAAAACATTTATTTTGTATATGTTTTGATTCAAATTGATGAATGATAATTGTTTCTTGTGACTTTTATGGTTGAAACATAGTTACGAGTTTAATAAATTTTTGTTTTGGTTGAAAGAAAACCAAGAACATAAAGATTGAGTTTTAATAGTGGAATTGTTTCATTCTTGTTGTCTTGATTTGTCTCAATTCTTGGATGTTTTCATCCATTTTTTGCATGGGTATTGTAGAATACACATTTAATTTCAATTATGTAAAGTTAATTTATTGAAAATTAGTCTAAAAAGTTGTTAAAAAAATGAAGAACAGACCCAAAACGAGTATATTCTGCATCCAGTCGGGTCAAACCAACCCGGCAAGGGGTTAAAGAAGGTGGAAGATCCCGATTGATCCGGTAGCTCGACAGCCACCGTTTTCTCCAATTTAAAATAAAATTTTATTTTAAAATTTTTGGTAATTTTTTTGGAATTTTTAAAAATTATTAAATATTTATTATATAATATTTTGTATTATTTGAATTAAAGTTGTATGTTATGCACATGATTATTATTGTTTTGCTTCATGGTGATATGTTTTATGATGTTCTAAGTTGATTGGCAATATCTACTCTCCTTAAAATTGTTAATAAATTTATGTACTCTCACCTATAAACTTGTGCATATTTTACGAAAAGTAAAATTTTCAAAATAAATTAAATTGATATAAAATGCCACCAAAGTGACATCTTTTTTGTTAATTTATTTATTTTGAAAAATAAGGCTGTCATTAAAGAATTTATATGACAGTACTTTTTAATTCATGAGGAAAATAATCAGCTCAAAGGAAAATTATTTTTTGTCGAATTATTAACACATAAGACAATAAATATGTGATAAAATTGTTTTTTTTTTACCATACATGCAATATGTCGGTTCGAAAAAAGGTGTATTGTTGGCAAGATTTAGTTATCAATATTTACTAATAAAGTTTAAGAGTACCGCTTATAAATTGATATTTTTATTCAAAGACTAAATGTCAATGTTGTGCTTTGTATCTTATATGACCCAAAATTATTTAATTGTGAGCTAATTATTATTGCTTTCTGCTTACAGTGAATGTTTCTTCCATATTTGTTAATTTGAATAACATTTCAGTGCTTAACGTGTGAGAACTGTGAATTTTGTATACCCCATTTATGAGAATTGTAATTTGGTGTATGTAATTATGACATGTTAATGTACAAACAAGTTTTAAATATGATGAAGTATAAGAAAATGAGGTCTTTAAGTCTTCAATGTGTATGGATTGAATTATGGACTATGGGGTAGATTTTGGGAAGTTTTACATTGAGTTTTCTGCAAATTGATGCAACAGCAGTACAATCTGTGAAGGCCAGATCGATCTCTAAGGATGAGAGATCGATCTCATGGCTTCAAAATACAGGAAATGTGCAAGAACTGATAGGCAGATCGAGCCCATGGGAAAGAAGATTGATCTCATGAAGTATTCTATAAACAGAAGATCGATCTCGTCAAGGAGCAGATCAATCTCATGAAGCATTCTGTGAACAGAAGATCGATCTCCTCAAGGAGTAGATCGATCCCTTGAAGCAATTAAGAGATCGATCTCACCCCACGATAGTGTCACGACCTAAACTACCCAAAAATCAGAGTTAATTTTTCGCGTTTTATTATTTTCTTACTTAAATTCTTACCTGTCTTCTGATCATGACCACACTCCACTAACAAATTGGGCTGTGTGTCAATGCCAGTCCCACCATACATTTGCCATATAACTTAATTCTTTCTCAGTATTTATAAGTGTTTACAATATTTATACATCCCCTAAAGTTACTTACAAACATGTTACTGTGCTATGCTTATTTAGATACAATTTATACAAGTATATATACCTTAGATGATGGGCAGCAACGGATATCCGGAATGCAGTACTGAGTCGCCTAAACTTCAACTGGAGATTATCTGTGGGAGAAAATGAAAGGGATGAGCACATCAAGCTCAGTAAGGCAATCCTACGGACAAGTAGGTAACCATACTACCTACATGAATGTGGTGCCATGCATAAACCACCCTTTCTCCACACATTTTAAACAGATGATATGAGTTATGATGTTATGTAAAACACGTTCGCATGGAAAATTAAACATGCAACTCATTTTAAATTATTTCTTTCTCTTTAAAAATTTCACAATAAAGTCAGGACTCAACCCCTCCTTCAGGTGGTCCTGACTCTCACAAAACCATGAAAATTGGTTTACATCACACATGGGTTTAAAAAGCATGGAAATAGCATCATGCAAATTTAGTCTAAAGCCCAGTTTCAATCATTGTCAAGATCATCAACATGCGAGACTAGGCAACGTCTGTATATCGGCAATAACCAGGACTATGGCCATATGTGTCCTCGGGAATTCCTCAGCTACATGGATCCTAGTGTGCGGGTTCTCACCATGATCGGGAACCGTCCGGGAGGTGGGTCACTCCATCTCGTCGGTCTTATCCGATCCCATGCATCCGAAGATGCCAACATATCACAAAGATACAACGTATCACAAAGATACCACACGGTACATCATACTCCATGCTACTTGCACGGTACATCGTACTCCGTGGAACCCCAGCCTTATCCCTCTTTCGGGCTCATCAGCTGGACCTCCAACCCTTATCCCTCTTTCGGGCTCATCAGGTTGTTTTAACATTAAACCGTATTGCCATGTCTCAAAACGCACGTGCGAACCTATTTAATCGGTGACACACAGTCTACCCGATGCTCCAATCACGGCTCATCGCATGTTCTCATAAAATCAGTGCGAGCAATGCTCAGTACTCTTATCAAATCAAGTAAAACTAGTGCGAGCTAGGCTCTAGCACTCTGTCTCAAAAATCATATAAAAATATAGTGCGAGTTAGACTCTAGCACCCTGTCACGAAAATCATATATATATATATATATATAAAATCTGGTGCGAGTTGGACTCCAGCACCTATGCATGTAAAACTCTAGTGCGAGCTCTCGCTCCAGCACTAATGCATGCATCACACAAATCAAAATATCGTGCGAGCTGAGCTCTAGCACGTCACATGTCAATAAAAACACGTAGGCGGCTCTGTTTCCTCAAAACAGCTTTTCAAAACGATTATATCTTTGAAAGTATGCAATGCTGTGCTTTTTCTTTCAAGGTTAGCCAGTCTACTCATGCATGCATTAAAATGTCTCCAGAACGAGCAGAAACCTCTTGTTCTTGCTCCTCCCAAATTTTTCCTAAATTTGTAAATTTTTACCCTTAACAAGGGTATTTTGGTAATTTACCCATTCGAGCACTAAAAGTATTATTTGACCTCTAGACCCTTCAGATAATTTTTAAAGACTGCATATGAACTTGAAATTTCGTAAAGTTTACCTCTAGCAGTCCGTAGAATTCCCATACCTTATTTTCCTGTCGAGTCTGACCTTTTCTTTTCCACTGTTGTCTCGTCGCGCAGTCCAATATGCTCCCAATCAAACCTCCGAAACTGCGTATAATTATTCCTCAGGTCAGATAACATACAACTTAATTGTATTTCCTATTTTTTGGGCTTAATTTAAATCATTGGGCCCATTTACCCCTATTGGGCCCGATTGCACCTTAATGGGCCTTAATCGGCCTTAAGCCCGTTTTCCACTTAATTTTTACATTATCGAGGCATATTGGGCTCATTGGGCCCACTAACAATTCCTTGGGCCTCATTCTAACTCTCAAATAGCTAAATTTATTATTTACGACAATTTATCTAAATTTTCAAAATTTAATTCAATTTATGCAGAATTTAAATTCATATCACGCATAACGATGTAAATTATCGTAAATAAAGGTTACTTACCCGAGATTCCATGCTAGTACGCAAATCGAGACTATCACGAGCTCTCGTTGGATGCCAATTGTCGAGCTACACAATTTCATAATTTTTCGGGTAAATTTTCAGTCGAAAATTAATTAAATAAAATATTTCAAAATTTAAATCGGTCAATTCGACCGCTTAGCGACTTACCCGAAGCTCGATTGCATCACTGGAATTTTCTCCAATTTTTTTCTCTTTTTCTTTTTCCCTTTTTTCTCCTTTTTTTCCCTCTCTTTCTTGGCTGAACCGGTTCAGTCCGGTTCAGACCGGTTCAGACCGACGGTTCACCCCGGTTCACTCCGGTTCACCACCTTTCCGGTCAGTTCTCCATCTTCTTCCACTGCCAGTGGCTCCGTTGGGTCGTCCACAGCACGAATCTGGCCTCAGCTTCGGTCGAGGTCGTCGAAAGGTCGCCGGTCCGGCTCTTCTCCCTCGACCGTCGGAACCCATTTCTTTCTCTTCGTCGTCACCAACGATTCCCGCCGTTTCATCGGCTGCTACTGGTGTAGAAAGAACCGCCGTCGCCTGGGCTTTCAGAATCGGGACTTAGTTCCGCCCGAATCGCCGCCGTTTGCCGCCAGTGGCCATTTCTTTCCCGCGGCCTTCTCCTCCGTTTTTCGGCGTTCTCCGGCGTCCTTGGCGCGCGTCACCGGTGGCAGACGACTCACCTGGCGTCGGGCTTCCTTCGTTGGCCCTCGCCTGGGGTCCCTGGCTGCCGATGGTTCGTCGGGCTTCCTCGGTCTCGGCTTCGACTTTCCGTTTCCTTTTCTGCTTCGCGTTTTCGTTTTCAGTTTTTTTTTTGTTTTTAGATTCACTTTATTATTATTATTATTATTATTATTATTATTTATTTTAATTATTACACTATTCATTAAAATACTCTATAAAAATCCAAAATATCTACAACTTATATGATTTTATTCCAAATTTAATCTATTTAATTTAATTTAATTTATTAATTACATTTTAACCTTTTTTCGGGTATAATTCCTTTGTATTTTTGGGATATTGTCCCGAATGACTTTTCGATATATTTTTCGATTATTTTCGGGATTATTTTTCTAAACTAAAAATTTCAATTAATCCCGATTAATTCCAATAAATTAATATCTTGATCAATTTAATCCAGAATAAATTTATTTCACCTTTATTGACCAAGATTTCTCAATCCATTATTTTTAATTAAATTTCCTTATCGGATTTACACCGACTTTCGGTCTTTTGACCGTTTTGCCCTTACACGTGTTCGGGATTAATTTAACTTGACTTCCCTTCACGAATACTCATTTATTTCGTATTTTAATTAAATTCGGGTCTTACAAATCTCCCCCACTTAAGGAATTTGGTCCTCCAAATTAGAACCAATTCATATGAGTCTATAGACTACTCCGGGTACATCGATCGTATCATACTCTTAAATTCTTATGTGACCTTCTCCGGAGTGTATTACTACCAAAGGACTTTAATTAGGGAGATCATCTTAAATCTCAATACTTTCTCTTTCCTGTTTAATGCCCGAATCAATTTTCAATATACTTATATTTGCATTAAGCTGAACTCTTGGATCTCATATCCTATCACCTATGCTGGATCTGGATAGTATTCCCGAAGCATCAAAAGATGGGACACATTGTGGATGCCTGTTTATTTAAGTGATCACGCCAACCTACAGGTCTTATCGTCCACTTGTCCAATCTCTCAAAAGATTCAATCCAGCAAAACTCAATTTACCTTCTTCCAAAAGTTCGTTATGTCTTTATTCTCTTAGGACAAGAAACATTTCAACCATACTAATTCACGCTCGGTGAATTCCAATACTTTTCTATTTGCTTTGAGGTGTTCTTAATCTCTCATCCTTAACTAAACATCCTCAGAAACTTATTATCCAAAGTCGAAAATAATTCTATCTGTCACCCACTTTTTCTTATCCAATTTGGGGAACAACCCCTACAGCCATACGCTGCCTCATATCTTGTTATCCCAATACTCAAGTGACAACTGTCACTATTGACGAATTCAATTTGTAATAACTAATCATCCCAGGAGCATAAAAATCAAGGGCACACGCTTTCATCGGATCCTCCAGAACCTGTACAGTCCTCTCTGACTGACCATCTGTCTGAGGATGGAAAGCTGTGCTAATACTCAGTCGGGTTCCCATAGCTTCCTAAAAATATCCTCAGAGGTGGGAAGTGAAATGGGAATCCCTATATGATACCATGCTCACTGGAATGCTACTTAATGTACCACAATCTTCCTTACACATAAATCCTCATACACACGCTGAGTATCTGGGGAGTTCAATCCAGAAGGTGGGTAGACTTAGTCACTCTATTGACTATCATCTAAATAGTCTCGTGATTCACCTGGGTTCTCTGTAACCCATCATAAAATTCATGGAGACTTGCTCCCATTTTTCGTGCCGTGTCGATATAGGTAGAGGCTGCAATAACTCTGTAGATTTTTAATATTCTACCTTATTCTGTTGACATACTAGGCACTTTTCCACAATCTCTACCATGTCTCTTTTCATATCTGACCACCAATACCCTTTTCGAGATTTTGATATATTCTTTACTTTTCGTATGCACTATATATTCCAAAGTGTGAGCTTCTGACAATATTACTATCCCATCAACTGTGGTTCTAGGGAGCACTCATACTGTCTCGAAATCCTCAGTAACTCATCATCACTCACTGTGAACTCTGTCACTGTCTCCTTCTGAATCTGACCCACACTATCGACACCATGCCGATCATCACGCTAAGCCTAGCAAATCCGGGCACTCTTATCCGGTTCTAATCATCAGGCTAGCTGTCACACAATCACTGTCATCATCAGAAGGGATCACATCACTATTGAGGCTCACAACTGCTTTAGCAGCTCACGCTCCTTGACCATCATATGTGGTACCATCCCGAGGCTCTTTCTACTCAAGGCATCAGCCATCACATTAGCCTTTCCTGGGTGGTACAATTTTTCCACGATCAAAATCTCTCAAAAGCTCTAACCCACTAAGTATTCTCATATTCGCCTCTTTCTGTGAAAACAGATACTCGGGGCTTTATGATCAGTGCATATCCAAAATTTCTCACCATGTACATAGTAGTACCATATCCTCGGTACAAATACTGTTGCCAACTTTAAATCATGGTTCAGATAGTTTATTTCATGATCAAGGAGTTGTCTGACTCCATAATTGACTATCTTCCCATTATACATCAATACACAGCTCTTTCATAACTTTGAGGTATCCATACTCACTGAGAACCTCTTGAGCTGTTGGGTATGGTGAAGTTAACACAGTGGTCAGTTTGTACTTCACTACACCGAAATTCATGTCACATCTATCATCTTATTTATCATCTCATTCAAAGACCACGTTTTCTTAGTTCAACGTGTCAACAAGGTATACCATTTTTGAGAATTCACAACAACCCAATTGTAAGAGCAATTTCTAATTATTGCTTACAATTTGCCCTGGACTTTAACTAAACCCAACATATCATCAATAATGATGATTACAAATCAGTCCAGGTCAAGTTTAAATAACTTCATCGTAGTCGAGCTCCACTACTTATTTCAGTCGCATATATCCTTGACTTATTTATGCATAAGCGTATAAGATCCTTCAAAATTGCTTACGTTTTCAGGTACTAACCTGTGTCATTTCCTTTTCTTATCTTTAACGGCTCTTATTAAATTTTACTATGTTAACCTTTATGATTTGTCAAATTTTAATATTCTTATGTCTTAGTAAAGATATCCTAATGCTAAAGGTATTTATTACGACGATTGATTTCACGTTATAGGTTATATATATATACTTTTAGACGCTGTCAAGTCTTCAGGCGGGGAGGTATTTTGAAATACCTTTATTAACCTTCAGACTTAACCATAATTACTTTACAAATCAGTCCATGTGGTTACAATTTATATTCGCTACTAATTGCTTTAATCCTAATTACTTCGCATATTAAAGGTATTCCTTACCTAGAATATGTCTCTTACTCCAATACATCTTGTATTTAGGATCTATCTTATCTTCAAGATTATCTCCTTTCGTATATCCCTCATGACAAATCTCTTTCGTTATTCATTCCGTGAGTACAATCCTTTACTCCTTTAATTTCAACTGTTGTACCCCTTTTTTCAACTTAAAATCTCTATATCCATATTCCGTTAATTAATCCTCCTCTATTGGGGTACTCATTTATCAGTCTTGTGCCCAATGATGTAGGCATTCATGCATTTTACTCACTTATATGCGGATGAAGGCGGTATGAATAAATGTGTGGCACCAGGATCAATGAACATATGTACTTCATTATTCATAACAAGTGTGGTATCTTACACCACATCCATGAAACATCAATAGTGTCCTAGTCCAAGACATCCTCTCGCCTTCGTCCAACAGCCTACTTTCCTTTTTCTTTTCGGCTATGGCCTCCCTTTTTGTTGCAGCTATACCAACGAAGTTTTTCTCTGTCTCTTTACTTTTTTGTGTGGCGATCTCGCCTAACTCTGTACAATCAAAATCAATGGTCCGTCTTACCACACTTAACGGCCATTTTCATCAATACAGTGTAGGTATAAACCCTCCTTCCGTGGTATCCACCACACATCTCACACTGCTTACAGTGCTTACACTGCTACGCTGCTTCGTAGCAGGTCGGGGTCCTCCAATCACAAAGCCCCTCAAGAGTGCCAAAATTGGATGCACTAGGGCCTTACCAATTATCTTACTCCATGACTCGTCAAATTAAATCTTTTACCAGTTACCATTTTTCCATTTTAACATCTCTGTCATTTCTCGATTCTCTTTTCTGTCTCTATTTCAGCCCTCACTACCTTTCCCAATCTCAGAGGCGTGCAATTCATGTTCTTATTTACCAAACTGTAAATTTGCGCACTGCCTCGGTATAGGTAATATCTCACGGGGCCAATTGGACTCAAATTGACAATCTGAGCCCTTCCTAAACTTTTAGACATCTTGACTGTCACTTGTTCATAGTGTCGAGGTAATATCTGCCCAGGAATATAATTGAGTTTTATACTCATAAATTATACTCTTCAATAAATCAAATCCTCTGGGTTAGAGTAAGGACTTTTATCCATCATTCCTTTTAAACAGTGTCCGGGATATTCTATCACTGGAATACATCCAGAAATAATTCTCTTGTCAACTTTGGATGTTTAACACTTAAGATGGGTCGAGCGGGTTTCCACCAATGCTCCATCTCGCCCTCAAATCTCATTCATAATCTGAGAAATTAGCTCCTCAAAATAATCTCCACACTCCGCTCCAATCTCGCGAAGCGTGTCTCAATACTATCCGATCTCTCTGTCGGACTCAGTGGGGCATGCTCAACATTAGCCTTCATTTCAATCTCATCCTAATTCTCACAGGTCAACTAGCACGACTAGCAGACTCAGGTCTACCTCTACGACTTCTGCCTCGTGCACTATCTCATCTAACGCGACTCATATTAGGCATTCCTGCATTCTCAACCATTTTTTAGTTAAAGCCCATCTCGATATACACTATTGTATCTAACTAAGCACAGTAACACGGGGATGTAATTTCCTAATTACTGACACTGACACACATCAGACCAATTGTGCTCTGATACCACCTTTATATGTCACGACCCAAACTACCCAAAAATCAGAGTTAATTTTTCGCGTTTTATTATTTTCATACTTAAATTCTTACCTGTCTTATGATCGTGAACACACTCCACTAACAAATTGGGCTGTGCGTCAATGCTAGTCCCACCATACATTTGCCATATAACTTAATTCTTTCTCAGTCATTTATAAGTGTTTACAATATTTATACATCCCCTAAAGTTACTTACAAACATGTTACTGTGCTATGCTTATTTAGATACAATTTATACAAGTATATATACCTTAGATGATGGGCAGCAGCGAATATCCGAAATGCAGTACTGAGTCGCCTCAACTTCAACTGGAGATTATCTGTGGGAGAAAATGAAAGGGGTGAGCATATCAAGCTCAGTAAGGCAATCCTACGAACAAGTAGGTAACCATACTACCTACATAAACGTGGTGCCATGCATAAACCACCCTTTCTCCACACATTTTAAACAGATGATATGAGTTATGATGTTATGTAAAACACATTCGCATGGAAAATTCAACATGCAACTCATTTTAAATCATTTCTTTCTCTTTAAAAATTTCACAAAAAAGTCAGGACTCAGCCCCTCCTTCGGGTGGTCCTGACTCTCACAAAACCATGAAAATCGGTTTACATCACACATGGGTTTAAAAAGCATGGAAATAGCATCATGCAAATTTAGTCTAAAACCCAGTTTCAATCATTGTCAAGATCATCAACATGCGAGACTAGGCAACGTCTGTATATTGGCAATAACCAGGACTATGGCCATATGTGTCCTCGGGAGTTCCTCAGCTGCACGGATCCTAGTGTGCGGGTTCTCACCATGATCGGGAACCGTCCGGGAGGTGGGTCACTCCATCTCGTCGGTCTTATCCGATCCCATGCATCCGAAGATGCCAACGTATCACAAAGATACAACGTATCACAAAGATACCACACGGTACATTGTACTCCATGCTACTTGCATGGTACATCGTACTCCATGGACCCCCAACCTTATCCCTCTTTCGGGCTCATCAGCTTGGCCTCTAACCCTTATCCCTCTTTCGGGCTCATCAAGTTGTTTTAACATTAAACCGTATTGCCATGTCTCAAAACGCATGTGCGAGCCTATTTAATCGGTGACACACAGTCTACCCGATGCTCCAAGCACGGCTCATCGCATGTTATCATAAAATCAGTGCGAGCAATGCTCAGCACTCTCTCAAATCAAGTAAAACTAGTGCGAGCTAGGCTCTAGCACTCTGTCTCAAAAATCATATAAAACTATGGTGCGAGTTAGACTCTAGCACCCTATCACGAAAATCATATATATATATATATATATATATATATATATATATATAATCTGGTGTGAGTTGGACTCCAGCACCTATGCATGTAAAACTCTAGTGCGAGCTCTCGCTCCAGCACTAATGCATGCATCACACAAATCAAAATATCGTGCGAGCTGAGCTCTAGCACGTCACATGTCAATAAAAACACGTAGGCGGCTCTGTTTCCTCAAAATAGTTTTTCAAAACGATTATATCGTTGAAAGTATGCAATGCTGTGCATTTTATTTCAAGGTTAGCCAGCCTACTCATGCATGCATTAAAATGTCTCCAGAACGAGTAGAAACCTCTTGTTCTTGCTCTCCCAAATTTTTCCTAAATTTGTAAATTTTTACCCTTAACAAGGGTATTTTGGTAATTTACCCATTCGGGCACTAAAAGTATTATTTGACCTCTAAACCCTTCAGATAATTTTTAAAGACTGCATATGAACTTGAAATTTCGTAAAGTTTACCTCTAGCAGTCCGTAGAATTCCCTTACCTTATTTTCCTGTCGAGTCTGACCTTTTCTTTTCCACTGTTGTCTCGTCGCGCAGTCCGATATGCTCCCAATCAAACCTCCGAAACTGCGTATAATTATTCCTCAGGTTAGATAACATACAACTTAATTGTATTGCCTATTTTCTGGGCTTAATTTAAATCATTGGGCCCATTTACCCCTATTGGGCCCGATTGCACCTTAATGGGCCTTAATCGGCCTTAAGCCCTTTTTTCACTTAATTTTTACATTATCGAGGCATATTGGGCTCATTGGGCCCACTAACAATTCCTTGGGCCTTATTCTAACTCTCGAATAGCTAAATTTATTATTTACGACAATTTATCTAAATTTCTAAATTTTAATTCAATTTATGCGGAATTTAAATTCATATCACGCATAACGATGTAAATTATCGTAAATAAGGGTTACTTACCCGAGATTCCATGCTAGTACGCAAATCGAGACTGTCTCGAGCTCTCGTTGGATGCCAATTGTCGAGCTACACAATTTCATAATTTTTCGGGTAAATTTTCAGTCAAAAATTAATTAAATAAAATATTTCAAAATATAAATCAGTCAATTCGACCGCTTAGCGACTTACCCGAAGCTCGATTGCATCACTGGAATTTTTCCCAATTTTTTTCTCTTTTTCTTTTTCCCTTTTTTCTCCTTTTTTTCTCTCTTTCTTGGCTGAACCGGTTCAGTCCGGTTCAGACCGGTTCAGACCGCTGGTTCACCCCGGTTCACTTCGGTTCACCGCCTTTCCGGCCAGTTCTCCACTGGCTTCCACCGCCAGTGGCTCCGTTGGGTCGTCTGCAGCACGAATATGGCCTCAGCTTCGGTCGAGGTCGCCAGAAGGTCGTCGGTCCGGCTCTTCTCCCTCGACCGTCGGAACCCATTTCTTTCTCTTCGTCGTCGCTGGTGATTCCCGTCATTTCATCGGCTGCTACTGGTGCAGAAAGAACCGCCATCGCTTGGGCTTTCAGAATCGGGCCTTAGTTCCGCCTGAATCGCCGCCGTTTGCCGCCGGTGGCCATTTCTTTCCCGCGGCCTTCTCCTCCGTTTTTCGGCGTCCTTGGCGCGCGTCACCGGTGGCAGACGACTCACCTGGTGTCGGGCTTCCTTCGCCGGCCCTCGCCTGGGGTCCCTGGCCCCCGGTGGTTCGTCGGGCTTCCTCGGTCTCGGCTTCGACTTTCCGTTTCCTTTTATGCTTCGCGTTTTCGTTTTCAGTTTCTTTTTTTTTTTGTTCTCAGATTCACTTTTTTTTATTTTATTATTATTATTATTATTATTATTATTATTATTATTATTATTTATTTTAATTATTACACTATTCATTAAAATACTCTATAAAAATCTAAAATATCTACAACTTATATTATTTTATTCCATATTTAATCTATTTAATTTAATTTAATTTATTAATTACATTTTAACCCTTTTTGGGGTATAATTCCTCAGTATTTTTGGGATATTATCCTGAATGACTTTTCGGTATATTTTTCGATTATTTTCGGGATTATTTTTCTAAACTAAAAATTTTGATTAATCCCGATTAATTCCAATAAATTAATATCTTAATCAATTTAATCCAGAATAAATTTATTTCACCTTTATTGACCAAGATTTCTCAATCCATTATTTTTAATTAAATTTTCTTATCGGATTTACACCGACTTTCGATCTTTTGACCGTTTTGCCCTTACATGTATTCGGGATTAATTTAACTTGACTTCCCTTCACGAATACTCATTTATTTCGTATTTTAATTAAATTCGGGTCTTACAGATGGATCGATCTTCTAGGCATAAAATTACCCCAAAACGTTTCCAAATTCAAAAAGAGATCGATCTCATCAAGGACAAGATCGATCTCCTACCATCCATCTATAAAAGGACCCCTGCATTTTCCTGCATTTCATATTCTCTCTCTCTAAGAAACCGAAGCCCTAGCCTTCTCTCTCTTCCAAAGCCCTCATTTTCGTCCAAATCTCAGGCAAAGGTCAGAAGGAAAGTTGTTCCTCATCCAAAGAAGAACAACATACTTGGAAGTCAAAGGACGAATCGAATCGAGGTGTGAATAGAGCTCTCCATAAGTTTTGGGTAAATTTCTAAGCTTTAATCTTTGATATTAGGGTGATTTTGGTGATTGTGATTATGGGAGTTGTGATAAAATAACTAGAAAATGATTAGGGTTGATGAAATTATGATTTTTTTTTGGAGTGATGATGATATTATACAATTTGTGGTAAATTATGGGATTTTGGCTATAAATTGGAATTGAGGCAATGAGGTGATTTTGGCATGAATATTGTGCATGAAATATGTAGAATTTGAAATGTAGTGGAGGAGAATGTGGATTAGGATAGGAATATGAGAAAAAAGAAGTTTGTAGTATTTAATAAGAATGTGAGCAAATATGTGCTCGATGATGTGATTGAGATGAATAATTGATGTTTTAACATCGTTTGGACAGCTCGAGAGTTCTAGAGAGGAATGCATGGCTAGTCCGTCGTTTGGGAGAATGATTGCACTATACGAGGTGTAACGAGGTAAGGGAAAACTTAAACTCATTTGTGTATGCGATTTTGTTGATGATACTGTAGCATGAAATGTGATTTGAGAAAACAAGCATGTTTTATGAGTTGAGAATGAGTTATTGCACACGATTTTATAGCAGGTTGGGGCCCAATTTTTATGAGTTGTAAACTAAATGCGAAATTATTTTACAACCATTTTGAGTTTAAAAAGTGAAAAGTGATTTGGGCTCTACGTTAAGGTGTACTGAGATTTGAGAAATATGTGCGTGGTTTTGCCGGTTTGAGCTCGATTTTGACAGGTTTTGTGTTGAGTACAAAACGATTTTGAGATGAGTTTTAAGAGAAAAACCATCATGAGCGCTATGTGAAGGTAAAACGGTTTTATTTAATAATGGTTATTACTGAGACTTAGGCTTGTCATGTTGAATACACATCGGGCTTTTCTCTTGTAGCATGTAAGACCGGGTCGTGCTCTAGAAGAACGTAAAACCGACTCTTTCATTTTGGCAACGTGAGATGACCCTGCTCCACGGCAGCGATGGGTGGCATTACTCTGATAGCATGTAAGATTGGGCCGTGCTTTGATAGCATGTAAGACCAATGGCTGTATGACTCTGATCAAGTCTACAGCGAACCATGGCCATGGGTGTACTATTGTCGACAAAATCCCTCGATTGGGGATGTCCGCCTAGAGGATGAGTTGAATCGTTTTGATGTGCCATGACGAGTTTTTATATGAGTTTTATTTGCCTAGTCTCGTTTTACACATGAGATTGTGTTTTGTGGTTGCGCCACGTGCATTATTATTACGGTGATTTTTATCACGTTTTATGAGAAAAGCCATTATCGCATCCTGTTTTATACATGCTTGTAACTGTGGTTTTATATTAAACCAATTATTAACATGTTTCTACATGAGCTTTGAGAAATGAGTTGAGATGATGTTTTGATGATTCATGCTACACTTTTCTACTGAGTTTTATTAGGTTTTCACCCGCAAAACAAAATGATTGTGCTGTGCAAATCATTATTTATCAATGAGTCCCTTAACCCCTTACTGAGCGATTTAAAAGCTCACCCTGTTTTATCTGCCCCCAGATTTCTTCAAGTGAAGAGAGTTTCCCTGCGACGTATGGAGTATTGGCTAGTGGATGACTTGAGCTCCAGGTCATACACTGTACTTTGAGGTATAATTTATCATTTCATGTACCCAGACTAATATTGTATTTACAGACACTTGATGTACAATGATGTATGGGATGTATTAGGATTAATTAACCTTGAATTGAGCAATGTATATGGTATGATATAACTATGAGATAATGAGATCCTGAGGTGTAACTTTATAAATTATATATGATGGTGCATGACACTGCACAAGAATGTACCCTTAATTGTGAATTGATGTATAAAAAGTTTTAAATTTGCCCTGTTTTTTGCGCTTTCGGGGCGTCACATAATGACACTAACTTTGAGAAATGGAAGGAGCATGTAACCATTGTGTTTGGGTGTATAGATCTGGACTATGCAATTAGGTTAGAACAATCTCCCGCCTCTATTGATAATAGTTCAGCTACAGAAAGGGAACTTTATGAAAAATGGGATCGTTCAAATCGTATGAGTTTGATGATCATGAAGCACTCAATTTCGGATGTCATAAGAGGCGCAATACCTGAGGAAGAAAATGCTAAAAGTTTCTTAAAGCAGATTACAGACAGATTCACTGCAAATGAAAAGGTTGAAACAAGCACTATTCTGACTAAGCTTATTTCAATGCGGTATAATGGCAAAGGAAATATAAGGGAGTACATTATGGAAATGTCTAATCTTGTTACAAGATTAAGGGCACTAAAGTTAAAGTTTTCTAAAGACATATTCGTGCACTAGTTTTGATATCTCTTCCTGCACAATTCAGTCTCTTTAAGATAAGTTATAACACTCAAAAGGAGAAATGGACTCTTAACAAGTTCATTGCTCAGTGTGCGTAAGAGAAAGAGAGGCTGAAACAAGATAAGATAGAAAATGCTCACTTAGCATTTTCTTCCAATGGTAATGTTGCCAACAAGAAAAGGAAAATGAACAATATAGGAAAAGGCACTGCAAACACTGGAACTTCACAGCCTAAGGGGCAGCAAAACAGGATAAGGTGATCACTTATTTCTTTTGTCGTAAAGATAGACATGTGAAGAAGGATTCTTCCAAGTATGCAAAATGGCTTGCTAAAAAGGATAAACTTCTCAACTTTGTTTGTTCTAAAGTTAATTTGGCTTTAGTACCAAATCACACTTGGTGAATAGATACAGGTGCAACTACTCACATAAGTGTGACAAAACAGGGCTGTCTAAGGAGCAAAAAGCCAACTGATTCTAAAAGTTTCATCTATGTGGGAAATAGCGAGAAAGCTCTTGTTGAGACTATTGGTCTATTCAGTTTAAATTTAGAATCTGGTTGTTATTTAGATTTGGACGAGACTTTTTATGTACCGTCATTTAGACGAAACATTATTTCTGTTTCTAATTTGGACAAATTGAGTTATTCTTGTTCATTTGGAAATGAAAAGTTTAATCTCTTTCAGTATTCAAATCTTATTGGTACTGGTTCTTTAGTTGATAATTTATATAAATTGAACCTTCATGCCTCATATGTTAATGAATGCTTGCATGTAAGTAATTGTGGTACAAAACCCAAATTAATTAATGAAAATTCTTCTATGTTATGGCAAAAATGTTTATGGCATATTTCTGAATAAAGAATACGGAGACTTATATCAGAAAGGATTCTTGATTATCTTGATTTTTCAGATTTCAAAATCTGTATTAAGTGTATTAAGGGAAAACAAACAAATGTCAAGAAAGTAGGTGCCAAAAAGAGTCCAAACGTCTTGGAATTAATTCATGCTGATATATGTGATCCATTCCCTACGGCTTCTTAGAATAGTCAACAGTATTTTATTACTTTCATAGATGACTATTCTCGTTATGGGAACATGTACTTAATTCACGAGAATTCTCAATCGTTGGACGTTTTCAAGAACTATAAAGCTGAAGTTAAAAATCAACTTGGTAGGAAAATTAAAGTCGTTAAATCTGACCATGGTGGTGAGTACTATGGTAGATATGACGGATCAGATGAACAACGTCTAGGACCCTTTGCATAGTATTTAGTAAAATGTGGAATCGTTTCTCTATACACCTTGTCGGGGACTCCAAGTCAAAATGGTGCAGCTAAGAGACGAAATCGGACCCTAAAGGATATGGTGAGAAATATGATAAATCATTCTTCTTTACCAAAATCACTTAGGGGAGAAACTTTAAAGACTACAGTGTATATCCTTAAACGAGTTCCAAGCAAAGGGGTAGTTAAAATCTTATATGAGTTATGGACAGGAAAGAAGCCTAGTATTAAGCACTTGCATGTTTGGGGTTGTCCAGCTGAAACTAGGCCATACAAGCCTAATGAAGGGAAATTAGACTCAATAACAATAAGTTACTACTTTGTTGGATACTCTAAGAGATCGAGGGGTTTCAAGTTTTATGATCCCTCAAATAAATCCTTTTTCGATACGGGAAATTACTAAGTTCATTGAAGATGTTAAATATAGTGGGAGTGTCAAACCCATGAATCTTGTCTTTGAAGAAGAACATGTCACTATTCCTATAGTTGCAATTGAAAATGATCAGGCACTTATATCTGACGTTGTTCAAGATGCAAATCCAGATTATCAAAATGCTCTTGGGTTACCTCCTGCTTATATTGAAGAGCCAACTCCTATTCAATTGGAGGAGCAACAACAACCCCAATTGGAAGTGTCATTAAGGAGATCTTCTAGGGAGAGGAGATCAGCGATTCTAGATGATTATATCATTTATCTCCAATAACATGAGTTTGATATAGGAGTGGAAGATGATCCAACATCTTTCAGTGAAGCCAAACAAAGTGTTCACTCCCAACAATGGATAAAAGCCACAAAAGATTAGATGAAATCAATGTAGGGCAATAGCGTTTGGGATCTTATTAAATCGCCTAAAAGAGCGAAATCAATTGGTTGTAAATGGATTTTCAAAACCAAACGAGATTCGAAAGACAATATCAAAATATATAAAGCACGTCTAGTCGCAAAATGTTTCACTGAAAAGAAAGGCCTTGATTATAAAGAGATTTTCTCTTTGGTTTCATCGAAAGACTCTTTTAGAATCATTATGGCACTTATAGCTCATTATAATTTAGAGTTATATCATATGAATGTAAAGACAGCATTTCTTAATAGAGATATTGAAGAAACAATTTATATAGTACAACAAAAAAATTGTGTCGAATAATTCGAAACATCTGGTATGCAAATTAAATAAATTCATCTATGGTTTAGAGAAAACATCCGGTCAATGGTATCGAAAATTTGATCAAGTGATTACCTCATTCAGCTTTAAGGAGAACATTGTTGATCAATGTATTTATCACAAGATCAGTGAGAGCACGTTTATTCTTCTGGTGATGTATGTTATGATATTCTGCTAGCAAGCAGTGATATAGGCTTGTTGCATGAAACCAAGAGATTTCTATCATGTAATTTTAAAATGAAAGATCTTGGGGATGCATTTTTTATGTTGGGCATACAGATCTATTGAGATCATTCTCGTGATATACTTGGCTTATTACAAAAGGCATATATTGATAAGGTGCTTAACAGATTTGACATGAAGAATTATGCATCAAGAGATACACCTATTGTTAAAGGTGATAAATTTAGTTTGTTTCAATGCCCAAGAAATGAGATTGAAAATAAAGGGATACAAAAGATTTCTTATGCCTCAGCTGTAGGGAGTCTTATGTATACTCAAGTTTGTATGTGTCCGGATATTGTGTACGTAGTTGGAATGCTTAGCAGATATTTAAGTAACCTTGGTATGGATCAGTGGAAAGCAGTAAAGAGGGTTATGCAGTATCTACAAAAAACTAAAGATTATATGCTCACATATCGGAGGTCAGATCATTTAGAGATCGTTAGGTATTTGGACTCCGAGTTTGCTAGTTGCCTTGATAGCAGAAAGTCTACTTGTAGCTGTATTTTCATGTTAGCTGGAGGAGCTGTCTCACGGAAGAGTGTAAAATAGTCACTTAGAGCTTCTTCCACCATAGAGGTAAAATTTATAGCTTGTTATGAGGCTTCAAACCAAGCAATATGGTTGCAGAATTTTATTACCGGGCTATGCATTGTTGATGGTATTGAGAAACCATTGAAGATTAATTATGATAATAAAGCCACTAAGTTATATTCTAAGAACAACAGAAGCTCATCAAAGTCAAAGCATATTGACATTAAGTTTCTTGTTCTTAAAGAGAGAGTTCAGAGTCTTCATATTACTATTGAACATATAAATACAATCTCCATGATTACGGATCCGCTTACGAAGAGAGTACCACCTAAGGTGTTTCATGAGCATGTAACTCGTATGGGTGTGGTTCATCCTGATGATATACTTGTATAGTGGGAGTTTGTTTCTTGATGTTCATTTGTTATTGAAATATTTTTTTGATCAGACTTAAATATTTTTGTTATTGAAAACTCTGAAATAAAGTGACATTCTTTCAATTGCAATATGCTTAAAGTTTTGAAAGTATATTATTCTTTGAATTATAAAGCAGGAGCAGTTGGAAATGGGCATGTTAAGGGATCACGTTACATATAATTTCCATGCTACACATCTATACTTGATCTATGTCGTTGATTATATTAATATATGTGACCATTGATGGGTCTAGTTACGAAATATATATAACGAAGATCATTTTGATCCTATATTGATATAATTAATGAACCAGATTGTTTAGAGATGTTACTTTGTAAATATAGTAAATATTGAGCTCTTAAAGTTATTTTTAACAATGTACAATTGTCAAGTGACATATGTGGCCCAAGTGAGAGATTGTTAGGAAATTATTTATATGGGCCAACATATATCAATTAATTGTACATTACTGGCTATCTAATTTGTTTAGTCCATTTAAAAGCGATTAAATAAAGTTATTGGACTTTAGAGCATCTCAATTAGTATGGGTTTTGCAATGTGCAGAGACCCAATATTTTATTCTATTTTAATGATGGGCCAAAATAAGATAAAGTATACTACAGTTATAAATAGGTTATGGTCCTCAGTCTAAACGTTAATTTTTCTCATTCTCATATCTCATCAGTGAGTGAGTTAGGGTTTTCTCTCATAAAGTAAGGTTTAGACGTGGAAGACTGCTAAACCTCAATCAATTAATTCCAATAGATCCATGTATGTTTCTATATTCTAATTTTCTTGATCATTGAACATGGGATCATGGGTATAGATATTATGTAATTAAATTTTACAACAAAAAGTTGCCCAAGCCCAACTGTTTCTGTGACCATCATCCTCGTACCATTCCTCTTTTGTATAGCTGCTGTTTGAAACTTGCTCCCTGCTGCATCGTACATGGCCTTCTTTTCCTGCTTTGTTGCACTGCTTGTACTACTGCACCATTGCTTCATGCTGCGCCGAACTGAAAATAGCTATTGAGAGTAGAACAAAATGTGAAGAATGACCAATAGAAAAATCATCTGAGATGGGAATAAGGCTGAAACCAAAAAGCATTATATATACTGGAAGAATTGTAATTTGAAGCTGGAAACAAGCAGAATAGAAACGAGAAACACTGTATTGCCTTACCTCTTGCCTACATTATCGTTCCATGCTGCGTCCAATTGTAAGACCCACTTTTATTATCTGTTGATGTATTTCCTTATGATTCACGCAATATACACGTATATATATATTCATCGAATCATAAGAAGAGCGTTGACTAATTTAATGTTGTGAAGCAAAATAAAATGGAATATCGGTGGACGTCGAAAATAATTAAATACGAGTCGAAATGACCACTGATCAAACGAAAATGATCAGAATGAAATTAACCAAAAATATGGAAATTAAATAAGGAAATATGGTGGATGTATGAAGGAAAGTTAGGTTAAATTAGTTCCGAAACAAGTGTAGGGGTAAAACGGTCAAAAGACCGAAATTCGGGATAAATACGATAAGAAAAATTTAATTAAAAATAAGGAATTAGGATATCTTGATCAATAATGAGGAATTATTCAATTTCGAGCCAAATTGATCGAGATCCGGAATTTTTAGAAATACCGAAAAGTCACCCGGGACGATATCCCGAAAAATACGGAGGAATTATACCGGAAAAATAATTTAAAAACTAAATAAATTTAATTTAATTTAGTTAAATTAAATTGGTGGAATAAAATAAAATTTTTGGTAGATATTTCAGAATTTTTAGACTATTTTAATGATTAATTTAATAATAAAGTAAATAGTTAAATAATAATAATGAAAAAAAAAAAAGCTGGAATCGGGAAAACCAGAAAACCAAAGAGAAACGGAACCCGTTGCTACCCGAGAGAGAGACCCACCGCCGAATCCCACCCACCGGCGACGTTCAACGTCCGACGAAGCTGCCAGGAGGAAGAGCAGACTCCGGTGAACACATGGACACCGGAACCGAGCCGCCAGGTGGCCGGAGTAGCCCGATCCGAGCACCGAGATTCCGAGGGAGAAAAGAGGTGATCGCCGGTGAACCACCGCGACTGGGCCCGAAAGGAGGCTACCGACTCGTTTAGGGGAGGAAGCCGGTCATTTTGGTACCGGCCTTGGCCGGTAAGATCGCCGGAACCGCCGGCGACGGCAAGAGGCAGTGAGGAGATCGAAAACGGTGCCGTTTGGCTGGAAGGAAAGGGAAGGAAAGGGAAGGAAAAGGAAGGAAAAGGGGAAGGAAAAGGAAAGAAAAGGAAAGAAAAGAAAGGAAAAGAAGGGAAAAAGAGAAAGAAAATTACCGGGGGATGACTCGAGGTTCGGGTAAGTTGACCGAGGGTCGATATTGACCTACGAGTGAATTTCAGAAATTAAATTTAATATTATTTTAATGGAAAATAATCCGGGATTACCTAATTATGCAGTTTCATGACTGAGACCGAACGAGAGCCGATCGAGCTCTGATCTTCGTACCCCGCATCGTATCGGGTAAGTACGATTTAATTTCGGCATTAAGAATTCTTTAAATATCGATTTTTAATTATTTTACGAAATTTCGGATTAATTTCACATAGGAAGGAATATTAATCCGTAGTTGTGATAAATTGCCGTAAATGGTATACGGGCTATCCAATGAACTTGGATTGAAGCCCAATAATTATTAGTAAACTGCATAAACCCGGTATACCCGAAGAAGGGAATTAAATAATATAAAAAGGGCTGAAATGGGCCGAGACCCAATAAGGTAGATAAGGCCCAATAGCTTAAAGTTGGTCAGTAAATGCGATATACTGATCAAGATAAGTGAATTAACCTCGATTACGTGGTTATATGCAGTGACGTATCTTTGATTGGCCCGCACTTGGACCGAGAGGTTCGGTATTATCGAAACAAGCTAAGTCTACGCGCGATTCCAGGTAAGGGAATTTTATGAGCACTTAGAGGTAGCTATACGTAATTTTAAGGGGATTTACAGTACGTTAAATTCATTAGGCTACCCAAAAACAGAATAATAATTTTTACGATAAAAATTTGGAAATAGTAAAAAAAATGACCATTTTGCCCCCAGTTAGGAAAATTTCAAAAAGGGTAGTAAGGCTATGAAATTGCATGAATTTCATGATTTTAATGTTGTATATGATTATATTGTTCTGATTTAAGCATATACGAATATAGGTTGGCTATTGATTTCGTGAACTATACGAAAGGGTACCGGTTTGTACCGGTTATCATTTTTAAAGATGTTTTGTCAAAATCTAGCCACCTATCGTATTTATACAAGTAAAAAGAGTGCTGGAGTCTTTCTCGCACTCAAGTTTACTGATTTGATTCTCATGAAAAGCCGTACTGGAGCATTGCTCGTACGAGAAATTTGTGTGTGCACAAAACCGTGCTGAAGCTTCGCTTGCACGAGATTTTAGATATCATGATATGCATAGCGTGGTGCTGTGATGAGATCCGTAAGCCTGTGACCTGGTGTGGGGCGGGCAGCAGGATGCTCACACAAATGCACTAGACGCGAGTTGACATGCATATAGTCGTGCGAAAGCCTCCTGTAGACTATGTGTCACAGAGAGTTGAGATACTCGCACATATACTTTGAGACATGGGTTGGTTATCGACATAGTATTGGGCTGGCTAAGACCTACGGCAGGCACCCCCAGACTATGATATGGGTTCACGGAGTACGATGTACCGTGTATATCACACGGAGTACGCTGTACCGTGCAGTCATGATGACTATTATGTTACTTGATATTCTGGCGGGTAGGACTTGACCCCACCTCCCGTTACAGTTGTGATACCCCGCACACCGGGATCCATGTGCCTGGGATCATAGGGACATAATATGGCCATAGTCCTCGATTTTTCATACAGTAACCTACATGCCTCACATGATATCATGCGGTCTGGATAGACCAGGACAAACCCGATGGAGGGGTAGTCCCGATTTATGTTTTTAAAAGAGATTTGATTTGATGAATCAAGGTATTCCCGAGAGATGGGTTTGACCTTGATGAAGTTGTTTTATAATGAAACAAATGAGTTTTAAAGCGAGAGTTTATGATGAAATAAATGAGTTTTAAATGAGATGAATTTATGATGAAACAAATAAGTTTCAAAGTGATGAGTTTGTGATTAAACAAATGAGTTTTAATGTGACGAGCATGAGATGTCTACATGATGATTTTTCCATGTGTGCTTTATATGCCGATTTTCATGATTTCTTGTATATGATATATACATACATGTGGCATTGTTTTAATCTTACCTCATGCTCCGAAAGTAAACGATTTTTACATCATGACATTATCAGCACGTAGATAGTATAGTTATCTACCTGCTTACATTATTGCCTTACTGAGCACGTTTCGCTCACCCTTTCATTTTCCACCCCACAGGGTATATTCAGCAGAAGAGAGCGACAATAGTTTCGCATCTCGGTTATCCGCTGCTTCTTATTAAGATCAGGTATACACATTTATATAATTTTTGTATCTGAACATATAGATGCACAGTACTGTATATGGATTTAATATTGGGGATGTATTTTGTTTAAATAAATTGATATGTGAATGTGAATATGAAAATGGAATGGTAATTAGATTAGAGGTTACTAACACCGAATCATAGCCCAACTGTTTAGAAGTGTAACTGTTCACGACGGGTGATGATTATAAAAAAGCGAAAAATTTGTAGGGATTTTTAGGTAATTTGGGTCGTGACAAATTTAATGGTATCAGAGCTGAGTTGGCCTGATATGAGTCGGTGTTGTGGTTAAGTAAATTTACATCCCCATGTACTGTGCATTGTTTAGATACAATTGTGTATATCAAGATGGAATTGCGCTAAGAATGTTGTTTCGAATGCAAGAATCTTGTTTTATAATTGATAGCCGCTATGGTAGAGTGGCGAGTACACATGCTCGAGGCCGTAGAGATTGGCCTGAGAATCGAATGAGTCATGATATGAGACTCAAGATGAGATAGTGCACGAGGCAGAGGTCGTAGAGGTAGACCTGAGTCTGCTAAGTCGTGTTGAGTTGATTTGTGTGAATCAGGATGAAATTGAAATGGAGGCTGATGTTGAGTATGCTCCACAGAGTCCGACAGAGAGATCGGACAGAGTTCGATCGAGAGATCGGACAGAGTCCGACAGAGAGATCGGACAGTATTGAGACACGTTCCAAGAGGATGGAGCGGAGTGTAGGAAATATTGCAGAGTTGTTTACTCAGCCTATACAGATAGCTGAGGATAGGCAGGGTAAAGCCTAAACAGATGCCTCAGACTATAGAGATTTTCACACCCTCCGATATATAGCGAAGTAAAGAAACATATAATTGTTGAGGACTGGGTGTATGAGATAGCGAAGTGCTATGGATTTTTTTTCGGTGTATGTCGACTGAGAAGGTGATTTTAAATACGTTTATGTTAGAGGGTGAGGCGGAGCATTGATGGAAGTCCGTTCAACCCATCTGAATGGTTAAACGTCCAGAGTTGACATGAAGAATAATTCTGGATGTATTCCGGTGACAGAATATCCCGGATATTACTTAAGAAAAATTATAAGTAAAATTTTATTACACTAATCCAGAGTTATTGGTTGAGTGATGAATATGAATTTCAGATTATATCACTGGGCAAGTATGAAACCCGATATTGTGGACAGTGAGAGTCGGGAAAGCCCAAAAGTTCATGAAGGGCTCAAATTGTCGATTAGAGTTCGATTGGCTCACTACTTATGTCGAGGCAGTGCGCAGAATACAGTTGCGAGAATAATATCATGTATTGCACGCCTCTGAGATTGGGAAAGGTAGTAAGAGCCAAAATAGAGACGGAAGAGAATAGATGATGACAGAGATGTCAGAGCGGGAAAGAGATCAGTTAGTAAGAGATTAGAGTTGATGAATTACGGGGTAAGAAAATTGGTAAGGCCCTAGTGCATCTAATTTTGGCACCCTTGTGGACATTGTGATTGGAGGACCCCGACCTGCTATGAAGCAGTATAGCAGTGTAAGTACTGTAAGTAGTGTAGGATGTGTGGTAGATACCACGGAAGGAGGGTCTATACCAACACTGTATTGATGAAAATGGCCGTTAAGTGCGGTAAGACGGACCATTGATTTTGATTGCACAGAGTTGGGCGAGATCGCCCCACAGAAAAGTAAAGAGACAGAGAAAAAAATTTCGTTGGTATAGCTGCAATGAAAAGGGAGGCCATAGCCGAAAAGAAAAAGGAAAGTAGGCTGTTGGACGAAGGCGAGAGGATGTCTTGGACCAGGACACTATTGATGTTTCATGGATGTGGTGTAAGATACCACACTTGTTATGAATAATGAAGTACATACGTTTACTGATCCTGGTGCCACACATTTATTCATACCGCCTTCATTCACATATAAGTGAGTAAAAAGGCATGAATGCCTACATCTATTGGGGACAATTCTGATAAATGAGTACCCCAATAGAGGAGGATTAATTAACGGAATAAGGATATAGAGATTTTAAGTTGAAAACCAGGGTGAAAACATCATCGAAAAGCATACTGTAAGTGTTGACAAGTGATAAAAAGGGGTGCAACGGTTGAAATTAAAGGAGTAAAGGATTGTACTTACGAAATGAGTAATGCCAGAGTTTTGTCATGATTGATATACGAAGGAGATAATCTTTAAGATAAGATATGCTTGATTTTAAATACAAGATGTATCGGAGTAAGAGGCGTATGCTAGGTAAGAACATTTTGACGATATGAAGTCATTAGGATTAAAGCCATTAGTAGCGAATATAAATGGTGACCACAAAGACATATACGTAAAGTAATTGTGGTTAAGTCTAAGGGTTAATAAAGGTATTTCAAAATACCTCCCCGCCTGAAGACTTGACAGCGTCTAAAAGTATATATATATAACCTATAACGTGAAATCGAACGTCGTAATAAATATCTTTAGCATTAGGATACCATTACTAAGACGATAAGAATATTTAAAATTCGACAAATCATAAAGGCTAACAGAGTAAAATTTAATAAGAGCCGTTAAGATAAGAAAAGGAAGTGACGCTGGTTAGTACCTGAAAACATAAGCGATTTTGAAGGATCTTATACGCTTATGCGTAAATAAGTCAAGGATTAGACTGATTTGTAATCATCATTATCGATGATATATTGGATGTAGTTAAAGTCTAGGGCAAATTATACGCAACAGTCAGGAAATGGCTTTTACAAATGGGCTGCTGCGAGTTCAAAAAGGATATACCTTGTTGACACGTTTAACTAAGGAAACGTGGTCTTTGAGTAAGATGATAAATAAGATGATGATGTGATATAAATTTCGGTGTAGTAAAGTATGAACTGACCACCGTGATTAATTTCACCATACCCAACAGCTCAAGAGGTTCTCGGTGAGTATGCATACCTCAAAATAATGAAGGAACTGTGTATTGATGTATAATGGGAAGATAGTCAATTTTGGAGTCAGACAACTCCTTGATCACGAAATAAACTATCTGACCCATGATTTAAGTTGGCAACAGTATTTGTACCGAGGATATGGTACTATTATGTACAGGGTGAGAAATTGTGGATATGCACTGATCATAAAGCCCGAGTATCTGTTTTCACAGAGATGGGCGAATATGAAAATACATATTGGGTTAGAGCTTCTGAGAGATTTTGATTGTAGAAATTTGTACCACCCAGGAAAGGCTGATGCTTTGAGCAGAAAGAGCCTCGGGATGGTATTATATATGATGGTCAGGGAGCGTGAGCTGCTAGGAGCAGTTGTGAGCCTCAGTATAGATGTGATCCCTTCTGATGATGACAGTGATTGTGTGACAGCTAGCCTGATGATTAGAACCGGATGAGAGTGCCCGGATTTGCCAGGCTTAGCGTGATGATCGGCAGGGTGTCGATAGTTTGGGTCAGATTCAGAAGGGTACAGTGACAGGGATCACAGAGAGTGTGATAATGACTTACAGAGAGGTTCAGAGACAGTATAAGTGCTCCCCAGGACCACAGTTGATGAGATAGTGATATTGTCAGAAGCTCACTCTTCGGGATATACAGTGCATACGGAAGTAAAGAAATATATCGAAATCGCAAAAATGGTATGGGTGGTCAGATGTGGAAAGAGATATTGGTGGAGATTGTAGAAAAGTGCCTAGTGTGTCAGCAGAGTAAGGTAGAGTATTAAAAGTCTGCAGAGTTATTGCAGCACCTACCTATATCGACACGGCACGAAAATGAGAACAAGTCTCCATGAATTTTATGATGGGCTACAGAGGACCCAGGTAAATCAGGAGACTATTTGGATGATAGTCGTTAAGTTGACTAAGTCCACCCACCTTTTGGTTATGAAATCCCTAAATACTCAGTGTGTATGAGGATTTATGTATAAGAAAGATTGTGGATCATTAAGTAGCGTTCCAGTGAGCATGGTATCAAATAGGGATTCCCGCTTCACTTTCTACATCGAGGAATATTGTCAGGAAGCTATGGGAACCCGACTGAGTATTAGCACAGCTTTTCATTCTCAGACAAATGGTCAGTCAGAGAGGACTGTACAGGTTCTGGAGGATCCGATGAAAGCTTGTGCCATTGATTTTATAAGCTCCTGGAATGATCAGTAGATTTCTAATCGAATTCGCCAATAGTGACAGTTGCCACTTGAGTATCGGGATAACAAATATGAGACAGTATATGGTCGTAGGGGTTGTTCCCCAAATTGGATAAGAAAAAGTGGGTGACAGAATAGAATTACTTTTAACCTTGGATAATAAGTCTTTGAGGATGTTTAGTTAAGGATGAGAGATTAAGAACACCTCAGAGCAGATAGACAAGTATTGGAATTCACCCTTGGTGAATTAGTATGATTGAAAGGTTTCTTGTCCTAAGAGAATAAGGACATAGCGAACTTTTGGAAGAAGGTAAATTGAGTTGCGCTGGATTGAATATTTTGAGAGATTGGACAAGTGGGAGATAAGACCTGTAAGTTGGTATTATCACCTGAATTAATAGGCACCCACAATGTGTCCCAGCTTTTGATGCTTCGGCAATACTATTCAGATCCAGCATAGGTGATAGGATATGAGATCCAACAGTTCAGCATAATGAAAATATAAGTATATTGATAAGTTGATTCAGGCATTAAACAGGAAAGAGAAAATGTTGAGGTTTAAGAGGATCTCCCTAATTAAAGCCCTTTGGTAGTAATACACTCCGAAGAAGTCACTTGAGGATGACAGTAAATTATACGATAGATGTACCCGGAGTTGTACATGGACTCATATGACTTGGTTCTAATTTGGAGGACCAAATTCTTTTAGTGGGGGAGATTATGTAAGACCCACTTTTATTATCTGTTGATGTATTTCCTTATGATTCACGCGATGTACACGTATATATATATTCATCGAATCATAAGAAGAGCGTTGACTAATTTAATGTTGTGAAGCAAAATAAAATGGAATATCGGTGGACGTCGGAAATAATTAAATACGAGTCGAAATGACCACTGATCAAACGAAAATGATCAGAATGAAATTAACCGAAAATATGGAAATTAAATAAGGAAATATGGTGGATGTATGAAGGAAAGTTAGGTTAAATTAGTTCCGAAACAAGTGTAGGGGTAAAACGGTCAAAAGATCGAAATTCGAGATAAATACGATAAGAAAAATTTAATTAAAAATAAGGAATTAGGATATCTTGATCAATAATGAGGAATTATTCAATTTCGAGTCAAATTGATCGAGATCCGGAATTTTTAGAAATACCGACAAGTCACCCGGGACGATATCCCGAAAAATACGGAGGAATTATACCGGAAAAATAATTTAAAAACTAAATAAATTTAATTTAATTTAGTTAAATTAAATTGGTGGAATAAAATAAAATTTTTGGTAGATATTTCAGAATTTTTAGACTATTTTAATGATTAATTTAATAATAAAGTAAATAGTTAAATAATAATAATGAAAAAAAAAAAAGTTGGAATCGGGAAAACCCGAAAACCAAAGAGAAACGGAACCCGTTGCTACCCGAGAGAGACCCACCGCCGAATCCCACCCACCGGCGACGTTCAACGTCCGACGAAGCTGCCAGGAGGAAGAGCAGACTCCGGTGAACACGTGGACACCGGAACCGAGCCGCCAGGTGGCCGGAGTAGCCCGATCCGAGCACCGAGATTCCGAGGGAGAAAAGAGGTGATCGCCGGCGAACCATCTCGACTGGGCCGGAAAGGAGGCTACCGACGCGTTCAGGGGAGGAAGCCGGTCATTTTGGTACCGGCCTTGGCCGGTAAGACCGCCGGAACCGCCGGCGACGGCAAGAGGCAGTGAGGAGATCGAAAACGGTGCCGTTTGGCTAGAAGGAAAGGGAAGGAAAGGGAAGGAAAAGGAAGGAAAAGGGGAAGGAAAAGGAAAGAAAAGGAAAGAAAAGAAAGGAAAAGAAGGGAAAAAGAGAAAGAAAATTACCGGGGGACGACTCGAGGTTCGGGTAAGTTGACCGAGGGTCGATATTGACCTACGAGTGAATTTCGGAAATTAAATTTAATATTATTTTAATGGAAAATAATCCGGGATTATCTAATTATGCAGTTTCATGACGGAGACCGAACGAGAGCCGATCGAGCTCTGATCTTCGTACCCCGCATCGTATCGGGTAAGTACGATTTAATTTTGGCATTAAGAATTCTTTAAATATCGATTTTTAATTATTTTACGGAATTTCGGATTAATTTCACATAGGAAGGAATATTAATCCGTAGTTGTGATAAATTGCCGTAAATGGTATACGGGCTATCCAATGAACTTGGATTGAAGCCCAATAATTATTAGTAAACTGCATAAGCCCGGTATACCCGAAGAAGGGAATTAAATAATATAAAAAGGGCTGAAATGGGCCGAGACCCAATAAGGTAGATAAGGCCCAATAGCTTAAAGTTGGTCAGTAAATGCGATATACTGATCAAGATAAGTGAATTAACCTCGATTACGTGGTTATATGCAGTGACGTATCTTTGATTAGCCCGTACTTGGACCGAGAGGTTCGGTATTATCGAAACAAGCTAAGTCTACGCGCGATTCCAGGTAAGGGAATTTTATGAGCACTTAAAGGTAGCTATACGTAATTTTAAGGGGATTTACAGTACGTTAAATTCATTAGGCTACCCAAAAACAGAATAATAATTTTTACGATAAAAATTTGGAAATAGTAAAAAAAATGACCATTTTGCCCCCAGTTAGGAAAATTTCAAAAAGGGTAGTAAGGCTATGAAATTGCATGAATTTCATGATTTTAATGTTGTATATGATTATATTGTTCTGATTTAAGCATATACGAATATAGGTTGGCTATTGATTTCGTGAACTATACGAAAGGGTACCGGTTTGTACCGGTTATCATTTTTAAAGATGTTTTGTCAAAATCTAGCCACCTATCGTATTTATACAAGTAAAAAGAGTGCTGGAGTCTTTCTCGCACTCAAGTTTACTGATTTGATTCTCATGAAAAGCCGTACTGGAGCATTGCTCGTACGAGAAATTTGTGTGTGCACAAAACCGTGCTGAAGCTTCGCTTGCACGAGATTTTAGATATCATGATATGCATACCGTGGTGCTGTGATGAGATCCGTAAGCCTGTGACCTGGTGTGGGGCGGGCAGCAGGATGCTCACACAAATGCACTAGACGCGAGTTGACATGCATATAGTCGTGCGGAAGCCTCCTGTAGACTATGTGTCACAGAGAGTTGAGATACTCGCACATATACTTTGAGACATGGGTTGGTTATCGACATAGTATTGGGCTGGCTAAGACCTACGGCAGGCACCCCCAGACTATGATATGGGTTCACGGAGTACGATGTACCGTGTATGTCACACGGAGTACGCTGTACCGTGCAGTCATGATGACTATTATGTTACTTGATATTCTGGCGGGTAGGACTTGACCCCACCTCCCGTTACAGTTGTGATACCCCGCACACCGGGATCCGTGTGCCTGGGATCACAGGGACATAGTATGGCCATAGTCCTCGATTTTTCATACAGTAACCTACATGCCTCACATGATATCATGCGGTCTGGATAGACCAGGACAAACCCGATGGAGGGGTAGTCCCGATTTATGTTTTTAAAAGAGATTTGATTTGATGAATCAAGGTATTCCCGAGAGATGGGTTTGACCTTGATGAAGTTGTTTTATAATGAAACAAATGAGTTTTAAAGCAAGAGTTTATGATGAAATAAATGAGTTTTAAATGAGATGAATTTATGATGAAACAAATAAGTTTCAAAGTGATGAGTTTGTGATTAAACAAATGAGTTTTAATGTGACGAGCATGAGATGTCTACATGATGATTTTTCCATGTGTGCTTTATATGTCGATTTTCATGATTTCTTGTATATGATATATACATACATGTGGCATTGTTTTAATCTTACCTCATGCTCCGAAAGTAAACGATTTTTACATCATGACATTATCAGCACGTAGATAGTATAGTTATCTACCTGCTTACATTATTGCCTCGCTGAGCACGTTTCGCTCACCCTTTCATTTTTCACCCCACAGGGTATATTCAGCAGAAGAGAGCGACAATAGTTTCGCATCTCGGTTATCCGCTGCTTCTTATTAAGATCAGGTATACACATTTATATAATTTTTGTATCTGAACATATAGATGCACAGTACTGTATATGGATTTAATATTGGGGATGTATTTTGTTTAAATAAATTGATATGTGAATGTGAATATGAAAATGGAATGGTAATTAGATTAGAGGTTACTAACACCGAATCATAGCCCAACTGTTTAGAAGTGTAACTGTTCACGACGGGTGATGATTATAAAAAAGCGAAAAATTTGTAGGGATTTTTAGGTAATTTGGGTCGTGACACCAATACTAATGAACCATCAACCAGTCACTACTACCTTTATCTAAGTCAACAAAGTTGTTTACCACTCGCCCTTGCTATTGTGAGTAGAAGAAGAACGTGCAAAGAAAGAGGAAGATAAAGAAGGTGTTGGCTCAATTGATAAACCGAAAGGGGGTGAATCAATTTTTGCCTAATTTATGATTTTAATCATGTTCTTTACACTACTTTGTTTTACAATTCAAACATATAACAATATAAGAAAGTAATCAACAAGTAATGTAAGAGTGTAGGGATAGAGAAAATGTACAGAACAATTTATACAAGCCCAACACCCTCACCTATGTCTTCTACTTTGAGACTCTCCCAAGGATTTTGCCAAATTCATTATTGAAAGTGGACTTTACACCCTCTTTTTACTCGCTTAAGAGAAACCTTTCTCTTCCTTTTTCAAGGCTCAAGGAAGTTACCTTTCACTTACTTTTTTCAAAGGTTAGTGAGACCTCTACCCCTTCCTTTCCAAGGCTTAAGAAGAAACATCTAACAATGTCTCATTTTTATGGTTCAAGTAGAAAACCTGTAAATACCGAAAATTTTCAATATACTTGGTGTTGTCTATAAATATTAGACTAGCCTTATTCTTACATCGAAAATTTTCAACGTACATAGGCTTACATGTGTGTGTGTATATATATATATATGCCATATTTTATTTACTCTTAAAAATTAATGCATAGATATATACATGTACAAAAGTATACAAATATACACATATATAATTGAATATAAATAGGAATGAGTGTACATATACATATATGAGTATATGAGAATATATATGTACATGTATACACCTTGTCTCGAGAACTCCTTACAGTAAAATTTGTGCAAACGTATATATGGGGAAGGAGGAGTGATACTGCACCGAAAAGAAAGAAAAGGGAAAATTGAATATGATTTGGTTGCTGAGAAACAGAATAACCGGCTAGGTGGGTAAAAGTGACAGAAAATGATTAAGAAAATAAAAGAAATATAAGTGATAAAATAAGACTTGGTAGGTGGTAGTGTGTAATAGAGGAACTGAAGCTGAGCAGGTGAGTAACAGAAGAAGATGGCAGAACTGCTACCATCGGGAAAATGAAGCTGCGTCGAAGGGAAGGTAAGACAGGGAAAGGGTACGATGGAAGAAATGATGAGGATGAAGTAAGAAATAAATAGGTCTGGCAGGCGATGGTGCAGTGGCTGAAACTGAGGCAACAGAGGCCGAACCAAACCTTTTTATTTTCTTCCACTGTTACATCAATCTGTCCCTCTCCATCGCATTCCCACACTGAACTAGCTCTGCCCTGATTTTTGTATATAGAGGCAAGAACGAGGGAAACTAAAAAGTTGAGGCAAGGAAAGGAACAGAAGCAGTGGCCAAATGCTGGAAAACGTGAAACGCGGAAGGAGCAGTGTGAAGAAAATTTGTAAACTGAGAAGGGAGAGCTGGCTTGGCTGAAAAGATGATGGTGATGGTGGAGGTTGGCTAAAGGATCGGGAGTAGCCTGGAATTGGAAGGAACAAGAGGTGAGACAGGGAACAAAATGTCCTCTTCTCTGTTTTTGTTTCAACCGAGAGCAGACTCGGCTATGTGCAGGAGACTCGTGACCACCGGCTGCTAGGGGGCTAGTTCAGAAACTAAAGGCAGCTGTGCATGTATGTAAGGCCCAACTGTGTTCACTCCACTGGCTGGAAATTGAAACAGAATGGAGAAGCTCAAAACGAGGGGTGGCAACCGAGGTAAGCTAGTGACCGAGAGAGGCGGAGGGACGGGGAGGCTAGGCGGATAAACTAGAAATGGTGATGGAAAGAGGAAGAGTGAGGAGGATGAGGAGCACAGGGGTGAAAACGTAGAGGGTGGCGTCAGGAGCCAGAAGGTGCACCGAGTGAACAGTACTAACGAGGAAGAAGAAGAAGAAGAAAACAAAGGAGTTAGCGGGAAATTTTTTTTTGAAAAAAAGAAAGAAAGAAAGTATATATTTATATATTTATAATTATATAGATATATATTTAGAGATAGGAGAGAAGGCACGGAGAAATTTGGAAACTCGAGGGAATGAGCTCCGGGGAAATTAACTGAGCAGATCGGACCCACAGATTCTAGTCACCAGAGGCATTGCAGACAGCGGGCAGACACCAAGGTAAGGAAAATTCTCGTGGCTGCTAAAGATAAATATGCATAATTTTTGTATATTTGTAGATATAAAATTTTTGGCTGAATTTCACAGTACCGAAACTACATAAAAATCTAGGTTGAATTTATGACTCTAAAAATTATAGAATTTAGCCTAGTTTAACAACCTAAGTTTACTGATTCAATTTAAATTGTTTGCATAGATACTAATATGACTTGAATTATCGGTTAAAATCAAAAATCCCAATTTTAAATTTCATAGACTATTTACTGGGATTTCAACTGAAAAAGGGTTAGTCAACCTCTTTTAAACTATTTTGTGAATCAAACTAAATTTTATGCAATTTGAGGAAAATGATTTGTAAATAAAGAAATACTGATGAAATGTGCTTGAGCACGTGCTGACAGTATGTCGCACGGTCCGAATTGCACTGATTTTTAGACAAAGACGATAATTACTCATGTTACACTGTTACTGTTATTGAACTGTCATTATTACTGACCTGTAATGTTACTGTGGTCCATGGACTATGATGTACTGTGCAATATGCATGTGAGTACGATGTATCGTATTACTGATCTTCGAACATACTGTACTATGAGCCGCTTGGGTAGCTGACCACTCCCACGGTAATTGACATCCCGGCACACCTGATCAGTGATTGTCCGGAGTCACCGACATTAGCCAATTGTCTTACTGATTACTGTTATAGCATGCTTCGCCTTATCTCGTTCATTTAAATTACCGTATTGAAAGTGTGAACTGGGATATTGTAATGAAATCGATTTGTTTACTGTACTCAATTTAAATGTTCACCGCAGTGAAATGTTCATAATACTGTTATTATTACCGTTAATTATTATATTGAGCTGTAAATGATTTTGGACATTTCAAACCTATATAGATAGTGTGTTTAGCTGTCTGCCACGAGATTTATTTTCTCTTACTGAGCACGTTAAACTCACCCCCTTACTTTCCTCCACAAATCCTCCTCAGTAGCGGAGACCGTCGTTATAAGTTGTTTATTTTGCATAGTCATTTGGCAGAAAAGCATTCTTCTGCACTAAAGGTATACCTAGTATAGACATTTATTTTTGTATCTACATTTTGGAAGTGTATTAATGTATACAAAATATGTTTGGGGAATGTGAATATGAATGTTTTAGCAAAAGGACTACAGTGTTGATTAATTGAAGAAGCAGTTACCATTATCTTTGTTTTAAATTGTTATCAAGGAAATTAAATTAAATAGGCGAATTTATGGATTTTGATATGTTATCGACTCGTAGCCCAACCGAAATGTGTATAATTTGGGTCGTTACAAAACCTTACTCTACGCAATTCTCACTTACAAATTGATCACTTAAGGGTTCACTCCTCATTTACAATTTGTGAATGGGTAAACAATTTGTGTAACAATCATGCCAAAATCCTGAATTTTTAAATTTCCATAGATTATTTTTTGGGATTTTGTTCGAAAAAGGATTTGTCAGCCTGTTTTGAACCGTTTCGTGAAACAAATTGAATTTATATGTAATTTAAGGATAAATGATCTATATATAAAGAAATATTGATGTGATGTGCTTGAGCGCATGCTAACTGTGTGTTGCATCGTCCGACTCGCACTGATGAGATGTGCTTGAACGCGTCCTGACTGTGTGTCACACGGCCTGACTCGCACTGATGAGATGTGCTTGAGCGCATGCAGACTGTGTGTCACACAGTCCGACTCGCATTGCTTTCAGGCAAAGGTGATAATTAAATCATGCTGCACTTCTGTCTATTCTGTATCTGTTTCTGTGGTCCACAGAGTATGATGTACCGTGCAGCGCACGCGAGTACGATGTACAATGTTTCTGATTCTGATTCTTATCTTTAAAAATTCTGATCTGTGAGTCGTTTGGGTAGCTGACCACTCCTACGGTAAATTGACATCCTGGCACATCTGGCCTGTGATTGCCCGAAATCACTGACATTATCCAATAGTCATTCGGATATTTGATATAGCATGTCTGCCTTGTCTCGTCTATTTGATTTTTTGATTTGACTTATGGAACTGTGTTTTTCTATTTCATAAGGACACTGTTGTCATGACCTCTATCTGTGAGTTGACTTACCGAAACCCACTACAAATTTTTCGTTTTTTACTTTACTTACCTTTCTCTCCTCAACTGTTGGGCTGTGATTCGATATTAGTCATCCACTCACATTCAATCACAATACATATAGAATTTAATATTCTTTTCAATAATATAAACTGTTATACATTATTTGTACATATACATACAATAGTTTATGTAACTGTGCTTATACATTGTTCAGTACAAAATGTTCGACTGTGTATACCTCTGGTAAGATGGATAGGCAGTGGATACAATGAATACTATACCTCAGCCAGACTCAATCTACTGCGGATGATCTATAGAGAGAGTAAAATAAGGGGGGTGAGCATACAACGCTCTCAGTAAGAAAATCAGGCAAGCAAGTAGACGTCCACACTATCTACTGAAAATAGGGCTTTGCCTTTCCTTCTCCCATCTCAAAGTATGTATTAAAACGATATAATATAGTACAGATTAAATCCCATGTACTTGAAATCATGCTTATTTATCAAATGTAGGCATTCATGCAACACAGTGCATATTTATAAAATTAGGAATGCTTTTATCTCAATCATGCCATTTACGTACAAATCAAGTAAATATGGTAATTCACCACACAACACAAACCGGTTTTCGACCTTTCTCTGTCAGGTTTAACCGTATCATGAAAACAAGTGATATAACATGCGAGACTCAGTGGCTAAATGCAATACTCTCCTGGACTATGGCCATATCCTAATGTGATATACCAGGCAACACAGATCTCAGTGTGCGGGTATCACTGCTGTAACGGGAGGGGGGTCAGTCCATCACAACCGTCGGCTATATACTCCTCAACTCCACAACTCCACATAACACATGGTACAATGTACTCTATGCCACATGCACGGTACAACGTACACCCGTAGACTCTCTCCTCATGGTCGGGATGCCTGTCATAGGTCTTAGTCCTCACACCATGGAAATACATCACAGTTGAGGTGCTCACCATAAGTCTTAGCCCTCATACTATAGAAATAATGCCACGTCTCTAAATCCTCATGCGAACATCTCAACAGTGTGACACTCAGTCTACACGAAGGAAATCGTCATGGTTTTTCACCACATGTCTTATATATCACATAAAACTACAGTGCGCGTCTTGAGTGTAACTCTCAATCAACATTTCGCCTCTTAAACACTGTGTATGCATCTCAAAATATCAAACACTAGTGCGAGTAACCTCTAGCACCAGGTCCATGCATAATTCTCTTTTCAAATCAAGTACGAGTTATCGCTCTAGTACGATATCATGTATAAATCATGAAAAGTAGAGTACGAGCAAAGCTACGAGTATATCTTCCAGTACTATGTGATGCATATCTCAAAATATAGTGCGAATATTCTCTAGCACTTATGGTTTTCACACAAAACCAGATAGATGGCTATTCAAATCACATTTCACTCATTTCAAATCAAATTAGCACTTAAATGTGTTGTTTTCGCATATACATGAAAACAATAGCGATTCTATCATGCAACTCATGAATTTTAGGTCACAACATGCTTCTCAGGCTTTTTATCCTATTTTTGGATAAAACTACACTTTATCTCATTTGGCTCTATCACACATTTGGCCTATTGATGGGAATTCATATAGCATATAATATTGAAATGCTATTTAATATACGTGTAGCCATCTCTAGCTACTCACAAAATTTCCTTACCTCGGATCACGTCAAGTGACCTCTCTTCCTCGGTGCAACTCACTTTCGCAGTCTGAGCAGCTTCCACGATAATTTTTGAAACTGTTACACTTATTGGCATTAGTATATCACTCTATATTCATTTCATTTGCAAAATTTTAATAAAACTCATCAATCTCACTATTTTCATCCAAATATGGCATTATACCATAATTTCACATAACTATCTTTATTTCTCTTATTTCCAGTATATGCATCTCATAAGATTAACTTAGAATCTTCCATACATTCATATTCCATCATTAAATCCATGTTAACATCATTTCCTCATCATTTTCTCATTTTCATGCCAAAGCTGGGTCATGGTCCTTTTTCATGATCCTTTCATTTCCAGCAAATCATATATATATAAATATATATATATATATAAATATATATATATATCAATCAACTCATCAATACTCCTAGTTTAACATATATCAAAGTGGTGTATTGAATCTTAAATATTTAAACTTTTCTTCCTTCTCCACCAAATGGTAAAATCCTTCTTGCTCTTTCAACTCTTGATTTCAATCTCTTGTATTCAAGTTTGTTGCTCTCCTCTTTGTTAAGAACAACTTTGCTCACTTATACCTCACTCAAAACTGATCACAAACTGAAGTTTTCTAGTGTTTCTTGGCTAGGTTTAGGTTTAGTTCTCAAATAGAATAGTAACTCTCGGGAAAATGAAGTGTAAAAGTCCAGTATTTACAGAATTATCTTGATGAGATCGATCTGCTACCCTAGGAGATCGATATGCTCTGTATTTTTTCTCTTGAAACTGATCTTCCAGACCACATGAGATCGATCTGCTCCCAAGCATGAGATCGATCTGCTCCCAAGCATGAGATCGATCTGTTTCAACTCAGAACCTTAAGGAGATCGATCTGCTCTTGCATGAGATCGATCTGTTGCAAGTCAGTAGCTTAAGGAAATCAATGTAGCCCTTCTGAGATCGATTCCTTCAACACAGAATGTTTAGCAGATTGATCTGCTCTCCAATGAGATCGATCTGACCTGTTCATCTCTCAAATAAGAGCATTTTTAGCTCTTCCAGATCGATCTCTCATCCATATTTACCAGATTTTACTACAGTTTTCTGCAATAACACATGCCAAACTTCATACATTTTGCTACTATGGTCATTTTCTCATCCATCCACCCTTAAGGCTTGAAAATGACATCTTTTCATACCTTATACACATTGAAACTTGTGTGTATCCTTTGCATAACCAAAGGTATACCATTTATAACCAAATGGAGTATAAAACTTCTACATACTTAAAGCCATTTTACCACCCTACTCAATTTTTGGTATATTCCTATTCATCATATACTAAAGTCCATTTCTTATTATTCATACATAACGAAACTTGAACGTACATAACCAACTCATATTACAAGTATGTACATTCAATTCTATGGACTTTACATCATTCATGCTTCACATAGCATGTACATGTATGTACTTATGAATTTGAGGGTCTTACACTGTGGGGGCCACCTCTTGAATCCTACGGGAGCAAAGTGCCACACAGTCGTCACAATAAAACACAGTACAAAGTTTTGAAATTTTGTAGTTTTTAATGGAAATCGTCTACTCTGTTGCCTTAGGTTTTTTTTTTTTGGAATTTTGTGTTTACGTTAGTAAACTGATTACACTATCAATATTGATTTCCTACTCCGATGTGTACTGTGATTTTTTGAAACTGCTTATTCTACTGATTGAAGTTTTAGGATTTTTGTGTTTACCATAGTGACTTATTACACTACCGAAGTTTGTTCTGTTTTTGACTTTCAATTTTGATATTTTTGGATTTGCCAAGTTATCTGTAAACCTTTATGAAAATTTTCAGCTTTTGGCAAATATATGTATATTTTATGTAGTATATTTATCTATTTGCTATGGGGTTTTTCTTACTGAGCATGTTAAGCTCACCCTTACTTTCCTCCACAATGCTTCATCAGTAACTTGGACCGCTTCCATTAGTAGGGCAATTCGGATAGCTATGGTTCCGCGGAGTATCTTTCTACGTCGAAGGTATACTCAGTTTTAAGTAATTCTTTTGTATCTAATATTTTAGCAAGTACAGTAATATATACGAGATATGTCTAAGGAATGTGAACATGACTATATTGTAAAAGAACATTTAAGATGATAAATAAAAAAGTACCCCTATGAGATTTTTGTTTAAATTTGTTACCAAGAAATAAAAATATATCAGATTGATTTACTGTTCTGACCTATTATCGACCTGTAGCCCAACCAAATTATGTAAAAATCGGGTCGTTACAAGAGATCGTTGTGAACTTAGGTTTAAAAAATTGAACATAGTTTAAATAACCGATCACCTCTCTTAGTTTAATATTTAAGCCAACACTGACCACTTACACCTAGTTTAGTGATTGGTGGCGACTCCTGATTTTATATCTAGCGATTAGGTTCTTAGAAATCTAAATGTTAGACAAAAACTATAATAAACTGTTATACATCTCTTTAATTCTTGTTTTAAATGGAAAAATTTGTAGCACTAAGTGTAGTTGATGTGGTTTCTATGTGTTACACCCTTGTGAGTTGGATGTACACGGGTCGCGCGATATGTGCATGGGGCACGCAATATGCGCACGGGATGCGTGATTGTGCACAAGCTGGCACGACGTGGCATAGATCAGATCTCAGTTTGGGGATTTGGCATCAACGACAATTGGCTGCTGTCGAATCTACGTGATGTGGACATCATGCTTGATAGGCAACGAGGGATTTGATAAGCACTAAATGCAGAGTGATGCGCTGCAGATATGCGTCAGGCTCGAATCCAGGCGCGCACTACGGGCGTATTGATGGACAGGCGTGATTGTGGGGATTGAGAGGATCTCAGAAGAATCTGGCGTTATCCGTGCGCAATCACTTGCCAGATATGAGGCGAGATATCTGGAGGGAATCTATTTGTAATCCTCAAGATTACAATGCATTTACTCGATCTGCTTTCCTTTTCTCGCTGGGGTGTTAGCCAGAGCTTGCCTATATGATTGTGGGTTGTGAATGGCAGTGAGACACAGACCTCCTAAGTGTGAGTTGTTGTTGTGTCCCTGCAGTAGACCCTTTTCCTTTTTAAACTATGAATAGAAAGGTTGGGAATTCCTGTAATTATGCGTTTTCTTGCAGCTTGTCCCTTTTGCTTGTCTGTGTTCGATGGGGTGTTGGTTGGCTGACTAAGTGCGTGACTTAGTGCCATCACGAGGTGCGGAAAAATCTTAGTTTGATATTAACCCTATGATAGTTTGGTATCAAAGCTCGAGTTTCGATGGCTGAAACGTTGAGTGAACGTGTTGTCGTCCTTGAGGAGTTAATTGGTGCGCCTACTCCTGACGCTACATCGCTCTCGGAGCAAGTTGCACTCCATTCGCAAGCTATCGTGGACCTTCAGCGTGCGATAGGTGATTGTCAGAAGGAATTCACCGATCGTGTCAATGATCTGATGCAGCAGATCCAGTCCCTTGTAGATCGAGTTGGTGATATTGACACAAATGTAAATCTGCTGAAGGTGGCCGTTGCTGGCTCGTAACATGGCGGGAGTAATGAGGAGAAATCACCGTCCAAGTTGAAGGTACCCAAGCCAAAGTAGTTCGAAGGGAGTTGAAATGCTAAGTAGCTCGAGAACTTCATCTGGGACATGGAGCAATATTTCAAGGTTGCTCAAGTGGAAGAGAACGAGCAAGTTTCCATCTCCAGCATGTATCTTGGTGGTGATGCTAAACTTTAGTGGCGGACCCGATTGGACGATGATGCTAGTTCTGGATGGACTCCTATTCAGACGTGGGATGCGCTGAAGAAGGAATTGAGGGACCAGTTCCTTCCCATGAACACTGCGTGGCTAGCAAAAGAGTCCCTAAAGAAGCTGAAGCACACAGGATCTGTGCGGGACTATGTCAAGGAATTCAGCTCCTTGATGTTAGAGATCAACAATATGACCGAGGAGGATCGAGTCTTTAATTTCTTGTCAGGTCTTCAGCCTTGGGCACAGACGAAGTTGAGGTGATTGATGGTGAGCGATCTTCCATCGATGATTATAGCTGCGGATAGCCTCAATGATTTCAAGTTTGGAGTAGGTTCCTCCAACACTGACAAGAAGAAGGCCAAGGACAAAGGAAAAAGGAACCAGAAGCTTGCCAAGAGGGGAAAGTGGGATAAGAGGAAGGATAGTGAGATGTCCAAGCCAAAGGGATCGGATCCACCCCAAGGCAAGAAGCACATGGGTTGCTTCCTATGTGACGGCCCTCATCATGAGCGAGATTATCCATGCAGAGAGAAGCTTTTCATGCTCATTGCTCAAGATGGTTTAGAGACGGAGTCGGAAGAGGTGAACGCTATCATAGTAGACAATCGAACTGTCTACAAAGGTCTTATGTATCTGTCGGTGTTGGTTAATGGTCGCTCGACGTGAGACATGCTGGATATGGGAGCAACCAACAATTTCATCTCGGAGCAGATGGTGAGTCAGTTTGGTTTGACCGTGTCGAAGAGCACCAGCCGGATCGAAGCAGTGAATTCAGGTCCTCAGCCTGTTTAAGGAGTCGCGACTACAACATTGAAGGTTGGTCATTGGGAGAAATTATGCCCCTTCATGGTTGTACCCCTCGATGATTTCGAGTTGATTCTCGGAATGGAGTTCTTTGTAGAGGCCAAGGCAGCACCTCTACCCAACTATCATGGTTTATGGATTGGAGATGAGGAGTGCTCGGGTTTCGTTCCTGCTGAGTATGAGGGACGCGAGGCAGAAAGGTCGTTGATGCAATCGGCTTCGCAAGTCAAGTCAGGTGAAAGTGGGGTGAGACAACGATGTTTGCTGCTCTGGTAGAGATCAAGCCAGACCAAGTAGTCGATGTTCCTAACTGAATCGCTGATATGCTCGAGGAATTCAGCGATATGATGCTGCCCGAGCTACCCAACGTGTTGCCTTTGAGAAGGAACGTAGACCATCAGATAGAGTTGGAACCTGGCGCAAGACCTCCAGTGAAAGCACCTTACCAGATGGCCCCACAAGAGTTGGCTGAGTTACGCAAGCAGCTCGATGCTTTGTTGGAAGCGGGTCTTGTGCAGCCATCAAAAGCCTCATACGGTGCCCCTGTTCTATTCCAGAAGAAGTAAGATGGAACCCATCGGATTTGCATGGATTATAGAGCATTGAACAAGGTTACAATCAACAATAAGTACCCTATTCCGAATGTGGTGGACTTATTCGATAAGTTGACCAAGGCAGCATACTTCACCAAGCTAGACTTGCGGTCTGGGTACTGGCAAGTGCACATAGCCCCGAGGATGAGGCCAAGACAACCATGGTGATGAGATATGGGTCGTTCGAGTTTCTTATGATGCCCTTCGGTCTAACCAACGCCCCAGCTACATTTTGTAACCTGATGAATGACGCTCTATATGAGTTCTTGGATCGCTTTGTGGTGGTGTACTCAGATGACATCGTGGTGTACAGTGAGACACTCGAGGAGCATGTGCAGCATCTTCGGATGGTATTTGCGATGCTGTGCGAAAACACGCTCTATGTCAAGAAGGAGAAGTGTGAGTTTGGTATGCGAGAGATCTTATTCTTAGGACACAAGATCAGCAATGGGAAGATCCGCATGGATGAGAGAAAGATTCAAGCCATTGTGGAGTGGTCTTTCCCAAAATCAGTATCGGAACTAAGGTCATTTCTCGGCTTGGCAAACTACTATAGACGGTTCATCTTGGAATTCTCAAAGATGGTGAGCCCTCTCACGGATTTGTTGAAGAAGGGCAAACAATGGGAGTGGACTGTCGATTACCAAGATACGTTTGAGAAGGTCAAGGCAGCGGTGACTTCCGAGCCTATTCTCAAAATCCCTGATTTCGAGCTTCCCTTCGAGGTACACACGGACGCATCAGACAAGGCAATCGAGGGAGTGTTGGTCTAGGAGGGACATCCCATTGCCTATGAAAGTTAGAAACTCAAGGATGCGGAGCAGCGCTACTCGGTGCATGAGAAGGAAATGGCCTAGATGATACACTACTTGAGTGTTTGGAGACACTATCTGTTGGGGACCAAGTTCACTGTGGTGACGGACAATGTGGTGAGCACATACTTCAAAACCCAAACGTAGCGGGTCAATGCGTTGCTGGAGGAGTACTTGCGGCATTATGTCACTGCAAGCCAGAGAAATTGGGTGAGTTTACTTAATGTGACCCAATTTTGTTAAAACCTGCATAAGTCATATGCAACAGGTTTGAACCCTTCGAAGCTAGCAATTGGGCGTCAACCTTTAACGCCATTGGAAGTGGCCAAGCAGCAAACGCAAGGTAGTTGCCCGGCTACGTATAGATTTTTTCGTGACAAACATGAGCTCCTTGATCAGGCACGGGATAGCTTAGCCTTGGCACAACAAAGGATGAAAGACTATGCAGATCAGCATAGGAGGTCGTTGGAGTTTTAAGAAGGGGACATGGTGCTCTTGAAGCTCACGCCACATATTTGGAAGAAGGTGACGAATAAGCGTTACAACAAAGGTCTTATCCAGAGCTACGATGGACCTTTCAAGGTGGTCAAGAGAGTCGGGAATATAGCATATCGACTCAACCTACCTGCGAGTATGAAGATCCATCCAACATTCCATGTGAGCTTTCTAAAGCCCTACCATCAGGATGAGATGCGGGAGCAAGGAAGGAAAGCTCCACCAACCGTGAGGAAAGAGTTCCAAAAGAAGTTGATGGAGATTCTCGACCACAACACTCAGGGCGCAAGTAGCAAAAATCGGTACACTGACTATCTCGTGCAATAGGAAGATGGTAGTGAGACATGGAAGAGGGATGTAACATTGTGGGAGTACGAGGACCAGATTCGGGAGTACTTGGAAAACCTCCCTACGAGGACGTCACTCCATCCAACTAGGGAGAGTTTGTTACACCGTTGTGAGCTAGATGCGGATGGGGCACGCGATATGTGGGAGATATGCGAGTGGGGCACGCGGGATGTCCGATTATGTACAAGCTGGCACAAGGTGGTATCGATCAGATCACGGTTTGGGGATTTAGCATCAACGACAGTTGGCTGCTGTCGAATCTGCGTGATGCGGACATCATGCTCGATAGGTAATGAGGGATTTGATGAGCACTAAATGCAAAGTGATGCGCTACAGATATGCATCAAGCTCGGATCCAGGCGTGCATCGTGGGCGTATTGATGGAGGCGTGATTGTGGGGATTGAGAGGATCTCGGGAGAATCTGGCGTGATCCATACGCAATCAGTTGACTTGCTAGATATGGAGCGAGATATCTGGAGGGAATATGACTGTAATCCTTGGGATTACAATGCATTTACTCGATCTGCTTTCCTTTTCTGGCTGGGGGTGTCAGCCAGTGCTTGCCTATATATTGTGGGTTGTGAATGGCAGTGAGACACAGACCTCCTGAGTGTGAGTTGTTGTTGTGTCCCTGCAGCAGACCATTTTCCTTTTTAAACTGTGAATGGAAAGGTTGGAAATTCCTATAGTTGTGCGTTTTCTTACGGATTGTCCCTTTTGCTTGTATGTGTTCAATGGGGTGTTGGTTGGCTGATTAAGTACGCGACTTAGTGCCATCACTAGGTGCGAAAAAATCTTAGTCTGATATTAACCCCGTGACACTATGTATAGTGATAAGTTCTAGTTATCCATTAATTCTACAACTCATTAGATTATTACGAGTTCAAATCATTTGAGTTTGGATTAAGTTAGGTTCAGGTCAATATGAATGGATTAGTTTGAGTTTAGATTAATCTAAATTCAAATTAAGTTGAATTTGAATTGTTGACATTTTTTATCAAATCTTGTTGATTAAGCTTAGATTTGGATCGATGAAACTAACATTTCATATCAAGTCAGCTTTTTTTTTTTTTTTTTTTTTTTGTAATCAAGGGTATCTTTAAGCCTTTTTGGCCAAAGATTAATCTCTTTCAGGTCGAAAGCGTGAAAAGTTAAAACTCTCCCAACAAGTGCGCTTCAAGGAGATCGAATTTGTATTCTCACCTTGATCTGGGTAAAAACCATTTACCACCTCAACCAACACTTGTTAATAGATCAAATAAGCTTTTGTCACTTCTAATCTTTTAAGTTATTGCAATGGTCATGCATTAATTAATTTAACAAAGATGAAAATTAACTACAAAATTATTAGACAAAAATGTCCACATATAATGCCACATCACTTAATCATATATATATAAAAAAGTTAAAGCAGTCGGGTACTAGTATAACATCCTATGTGGATAATTTATATGTTTGACACGTGTAATGTGTTAAAATAAAATAATAATTATCTTTTTTCAAGTTTCACAAATATAAAATAAATCAATTATCTTTTAAAATCATAAATACTATCTAATTCAAGTTTTAAATATTTTTCTATTTCATTCAAATATCAGCATTATCTACTCAAATTTTATTCAAATATTATCCATTCATTGGAACCGGTATTTCTGTTTCGTTGTTTCCATTGTCTATTCACACTATAAAGGTATTACCGATTAAACTTCAACATCTATCATCAAGGAATCTCTTTCTTTTTGTTCTTAATATTCTTTTTTAACTGTAAATTAAGTCGTTATTTTATTTAAATTTTATATATGAATGAGGTCTTTCTTTTATGCTTTCTTTCTCGTCTTTTGAAATTTCTTTTATTTATCTTGAACGCAATAAATAAGGAACTTCAACTATACCATAAGGCATTATTTTTTTTCAATTTTTTCAGTTTTATATTTTTATTTTTATATATGAAAGGCATAAATTTATTTATATATTCTTGTAAATTAACTATTAAAATCATAAAGATTCAGGGAATCAAAACACCAAAAATCATGCAAATTATTCAATGGAGAAATCAATCCTTTCCTATTCGGCCTCCTCATCAGTCCCTATAAATACCCACACAAACAACAATAGAGAGATAGAAGGAAGAGAGCATACACAGAGAAAGGCACGTACAAAGGCAGAGAAAGGCACGCACAAACACACACAGTCAAAATACATAAAAAAAATAAAAATAAAAAGGGAAGGTTTTCGCTTCTAAATTCTTTCAAAACAATGGGTTTCTTTTGGCCACCGGACGGCGGCGGCAACGGCGGCGTGGAGGACTGATTGAAGTTTCAGGCGATTCCAAGGTTGGTTTAAGAGAGAAGGCAGAGAGTGTATGAGGTAGAGAGAGAAACTGAATTTTTTTTTGGGTGGGGGAAGTTTTCTTAGCTTTTATACCTACTTGAAACGGCGTCGTTTTGACAAAGGAAGACGACCCGCCTGTAGACCCGACCCCGAGAGTACCGGACCCGTCCTCGTTCAACGATCCACGTGCCTTTCTGCTTCAGGTTTTATTTTTATTTTATTTATTTATTTCTCTTTAGTATATTAAAATAAAAATTAGTTTTATAAATTAATTATAAAAATGATCATTAAAAAATCAATTTTTTTAATTTAATGATAAAAATTCAATTTATGAATAGTTAGAAAATATATAAGTATAATATGCATAGAAGTATTTGAGGTTAAATTATTTAATAAAATGTTAAAATTTTAAATAAATAAATAAAAAGTAAGTAGAGATTATTCCGAGGAAATTTTAAAGAGATACAAATGGATAACATTTGAAAATTGTTATGTGAAAAGATTTTTTTTGAATCTCTCCTTAATGAATTTAAGTAAAATGTTCAATAATAATAATAATTAATATTTATTTTCAAAAAATAATAATTAAATTAATAACAACAATGATAATGATAATAACAATATAAATAAATTGAAAGTAAATTAAGATTATTCTGATGATACAATTCTAAAGAGTCACAAACGGTTGATATTTAAAAATAGTTAGGTGAAATATTTTTCTTAAATCTCATCAGAATTATAGGAGATCTAAGTAAACTTTTTAATATTGATAATTAATATTTACTTTTAAAAATAATTGAAGTAAAAAAATAAAAAATAAAAAATGATAATAACAACAATATAAGGCTTAGTAACACATTGAAAACAAATAAAGATTATTCCATTGATGCAATTCCAAAGAGTCACAAGTGGTTAACATTTGAAATTAATTTCGTCATAATAAAGGAAGGTTTAAGTAAAATTTTCAACTTTAATCTATATTTGTTTTTTTTAATAACACCAATAATTAAAATAATAATAAAAAGCAATAATGAAAATAATAATGCTAATAATAGCAATATAAGAGTTAATAACAAATTAAGAGCAAATAAAAGATTATTCTGATGATGAGATTTCAAAGAGTCATAAATTGTTGACATTTGAGAATCTCTAGATGAGAAGTTTCCTTCAAGTTTCATCAAAATGATGAAAGATTTAAAAGAAATTTTTTATAATTAACAATCAATGTTTCAAGAAAATTAAAATAAATAAATTTTAAAGAAATAAAACTAATAAAGATAAAAGAAAAATAAAATAAGAAATAAGAGTTAGATATTAAAATTAGGAGATAAATTAGAAATTTTAAAGAGATTTAATGAATCCAACCACGAAGCCTCTTCAAGTAAGTCGAATGGTATTACTCAAATACTCCTGAGGTGAGGATAAATTTTCAATAAATTCCATCAGAATGATAGAGAGTTTCTTCAAAGATTTTTCAATATTTAAATATTTGAAATAAAATAAAGAGTAACAAGTTAAAGAGTATACAAGTAAAACCATTTTAAGATAACATAATATTAATTTGGTATCATTCTAGGATGGGCGTTGCGAGGGTGCTAACATCATCATCACACGTAATCATGCCTCCAAACCTAAAATTTGAAACGTAAACTAATTCATGTCCTTAGATGAGAATAGGTGACCAATCACACCTAGAATAAAAATGATTGGTGACGACACCATAGAACAATACCTAACATTTAGGTCTAAGACTTAAATTATTATGACACCAATCACTTGTATAGATCCGAATTTCACACAATTTGGTTGGGTTACAAGTCGATATTATGGCAGAACAATACTCAGTCTGATTAAATTTTTTCTTTCTTAGTAACAAATTTAAACAAAATATGTTCGCATTCCCCATACACATCTCGTATGCATTACTGTATTTATAAAAAATTTAGATACAAAAGAATTTCTTACAACTGGGTATACTTTCAAATCAGAAAATACTTCACGGAACCATAGTTGTGCGACATGCCTTACTAATGGAAGCGTCCAAGTTATTGATGGAACTCTGTGGAGGAAAGTAGGGAGTGAGCTTAACGCTCTCAGTAAGAAACTTATGTAAGCAGTAGATAACCATACTATCTACATGCTTATAATGTATGCCATGAACAGTTATAAAACACTGTAAAACACTTTAATATAATTCAATTCATTAATACTAAAAACGATTCACAATCGATACACTTTTTTTGAAAAAACACTTTTAATCACACTCCATTTCCGGTAATATACTTTATCATATGTAAAACATATGCATTCAATATAGTCGGTAAAATGAAACCATTTACTGTTAAATCAATGCACTAAAACACTTGAATTCGTTTCTTTAAAACGATTCATTCAATCAGTAAAAAAGTTCAGTTCACTTTTCTTTCTATCAATAAACAATTCAGTTCGTTGAGACTAGGCTGAGATTTAATCAATAACAGTAGGATTCAATCAGTAACAGTAAAGTTGAGATATGACCATAGTCAGTGACCCCGAGCCTAACGGGCCAATGTGCGCGAGTGTCATACGCCTCAAGGGGGATGGGTCAGTCCAGCCTGTCGGCCAATCAATACAGTATAGTTCAGTTATGTAGACCAAAGACTCAATACACGGCGCAACGTACTCCATGTGCGTCTACACGGTACAGCGTGCTCTGTGAACCCCGATACAGTACAATATGACTGAGGGTACCGAATAGTCTCAAGGATTTACCCCCAGCATCAATATCAACCAACACCTTAGTCTCAAAATCCAGTGCGAGCATATCAGTGCAAGATCACACAGCAATACACGACGGCTCCAACACAGTTTTTCTCATAAATCATACAAAAATTTAGTGCGAGCAATTCAGTGTGATAGACAGTCTACACAAGGGCTCTAACACTGTTTCGTATCGAAAATTGAATAGGTGGTTCAATTCATTCAAAAATGATATAAAAATCAGTATTCAGTACAAAAACAGTATAAACGATATGTGAGTGGAGACTTCTCGAGAGGTCACCCATCATGAAATTTCTCTCACTCAAGCAACTTAACTTCGTAAAACGTGCTATATCATGTAGACAGTAAAAACAATAGCCAACCTATCCATATACCGTTGGAAACAGTATTTCAACGATGAAAACACTGAAAAATGTAATTTATGCAATTATGAATTTTTCAACACTTTTCAGTCAAATTCAGTCTATACGTAGGGGTAATATCGAGTTTTCTATCTCTACAGTATCTATTTAGCTACTCGAAATCATAAAATACATATAGTTATCTCTAAAACTTCCATAAATTCCTTACCTCAATGTCTGTCTGTAGTCCTCGATTGTCTTGACGTAGCGAGTCGACGAGCCCGATCCACTCGATTAATTTTTTTTGAAGCTCTTTCCCAGGATTTCCCAAGTTTTCAACACATTATTCTATTTTCAATATTTCCATTTATACATTTATATATACATATATAATCCCTTATACGTGTGTGTATATATATATATATATATATTTCTTTCTTTTCTTTTCTTTTTTTAACTTCCCGCCATTTTCCTTTTCTTTTTCTTTCTTCTTGCCTGACTACTGTTTATCCTTCCTTTTCTTCTCTATTTCTGATTTTGACCACTGTTCCTACCATCACCGGCTACCATCTCCTCCTTCATCGTTCCCGGTTTCGCTACCCTTCATTGTCCACTTCTAGCCACCATCATCACTCCCTGTCTTGGCCATCATCAACTCTTGATGTTGCCTCTCTGACAGCAACAAGAATTTACCTTTCACGTAGTCTGATTACACTAACCACAAAAGGGTGACGTCGATGCAATTTGTTCCACGTGTTCTTCGTATATCCTGCAAAAACAACAGGAATCAGAGGGGGCAGGGATTTGTCCCTGCACGCGCACTCCGATGATTAAGTAAGTAATCGGAGTTGTGAATGTATGAAGAAGAGAATGTATTGCTTAAATCAAAGTGTTTAAGGCTTTTCCCTTCTTTTTGGTTTTTTGGTTTCGGATCCTCTTTTTCAGAGAGCTCACCTGGTATTTATAGGTTTCTCTGGGTCGGTTCGAGCTGAGGCCCAGGCGCGTGTCTGGGCCACGACAGAGTCATATAGCACTCTGTCGCGCTTCAAGTAAAGCAGCTTGCGGGAGACCTCTACCGCGGGCAGTGCAGGAGAACTATGCCGCAGGCTATGCGGGAGACCTTTACCGCAGTCTGTGCGGGAGACCTCTACCTCGGGCAGTGCAGGAGAACTATGCCGCAGGCTGTGCGAAAGACCTTTACCGCAGTCTGTGCGGGAGACCTCTACCGTAGTCTGTGCGGGAGACTATGTCGCAGGCTGTGCGGGAGACCTCTATCGCGGGCTGCGCGGGAGACCTATGACGGGGTGCAATGCGGGAGACCAATGTGGCGATATGGGCGATGGAGGTCTGCCGTGCCTGCTGTGCGGCACATCACAAGGCGACAGACTCCTATCGCATCGAACACTCTGTCGCACTGCTAGGAACTGTGCCACGTGGCCGCTCTGTCGCCAAATTCGCCACGTGGCTCGTTCTTGGTTTGACACGTGGCATGCGGATGGTTGCACACGTGGATTCTGGTGACACGACCACCATCAACTCTTTTCTTCCTTAGTTCCCAGTTTCCCCTGGCTTGCTCGATCCCCTCTGCTTCAACCCTTTGTTTCATTCTTTTTCTCACCAAACGACTTCCTCTTGAAGACTCCAAAACTTCGAGACTAAGCTTGCTGTTTCCAGTTGTTTGGTTCACTTATTTCCTTAGTCGAGCATGAGCCTCCACCTTCCCCACCTTCGGTTTTCTCAATTCTCATTCGCGCCTCTCTCTTTTCTCATCTTTCTCGATTTCCTTATCTCTTTCCCATATCTTTTGTTTCAGTTTTCAGAGGATGAAGGTCCTCAGTTTCTAGTTCTCTCCTTTGTTTTCGAGCTGCCCTTACCGACTCTCCTCTACTGTCATCGTTCAGCTCACCATTTCCACCATCCATTTCTTGCATTTTTCTTCGATCCATCTCTCCCGTGTTCCAGCAACTGCATGCATCTCCTGTTTTTATCCCTATTTCTGCTTTGGTTTCATTTTTGCAATAGCTCACATAGTCAGTTTTGCTTCTTAGCTTATTGGCTCAATTTCCAGTTTTCTTATTGCTTCTGTTTCCTGCTTTCCTTTATCGGTCTGCTCCTACTTCTGCCTTCTCTCTATTCTGTTTCAGACCTCTCTGCTTCAAACAGCCTTAATCAGGCTTTAAAACTCAGCCAAAGCTCCTATCGCAACTCCCAATCTGCTGCTGTACACAATCTCGATACCTCTCCGGCTTTGCCTCTCTACATCAGTTCAGCCCCATGCCCCCTCGCTTCGACGGGGTTCAGCTTCCACGCAAGTTTTTGCTTCAGTTCTTTATTGCTTTCTCTTATTTCGGTTTTCATCCTCATTTTATTTTGGTTTCATTTCCCTATGGCAACAGTTTCTGTTGTCCTCCCTCTTTAGTTTCTTTTGCATGTCTTGTTTGCTACTTTACACTGCAATAATTCTTCCATGATTCAGTACTTATGTATCATATATATATATATATATCACATTCTATTAATGACTGCAGTTTTTCCTACCATGCCACCTGCATACTTCGGTCTTGTCTGATTTTTAGTTTCCTGACTGTCACCAACTACCTCTGCATCCTTTCGTTTTCAGTATGCTGTTTTCCACGACCTATGAGCTCTTGGGTTTGGCTTCTAATTAAGCCAAACCAGGACCCTTCATGCAATTCCTTGCCGTTGTCACATGCAATTCATGTAATACATTGTACATATATCTATATTATTCAATAATAGCCTAGTATTATCATTAATTTACATTTCCTTCACATTTCTCGACTAGTCAGAGGCCATCCCATTGCTCTTCACATTTCTTTTCACTGTCGGCCGCCTTACTTCCATTTCTATGTACTTCATTAATATGCACACACACACATGTATTTTATTAATCACTGTCACTCAGTTAACTAGCCTCCATACCGAAAATCATCCTCATCATCTCATTTCCATTACCGATTTGGGGATTTCATCGCCACTCATATAAATTTAACAATCACATGTATTTCATTTTGCACACAGACACACACATATATATATATTTATACAACCAACGTTTTAACATTTTCTTTTAAATTAATTTCATGCGTATACATAAGATATTACATACATGTATACTTATATATATGTACTATATAAACTTTAATTATAATAAATACAATAAATTTACTCTAACATTTGTGCTTATCTAGGTACGTAGGGATATTCACATGTAAAATTATTATTCTTCCATATTAATAATATAGCCTAAATTAATTGTTCACAATTAAGTATAATTTAATCCTAATTGTTATCTTTGTAGGTTTTACATTCTCCCCACCTTAGGGAAATTTGGTCCCCAAATTTAAAAGTACATCAGTTCTCAAACAAGTGTGGGTATTTCTCTTGCATTAAACTTTCTAACTCTCACGTGGCCTTTTTCGAAGTGTGATACTGCCATAAAACCTAGTCCAAAGGAATAATCTTAGACCGCAATGTCTTTTCTTCCCATCCTAGATCTGAATCGATTTCTCGACACATGTCACATCTTCTTTCAATTTCAGTGGTTCACACCTAACCACATGTATCGGATCTGGGTGATACTTGCGTTGTATTGATACACGAACGATATCGTGAATACTTGATAATTTCGACGGTAAGGCCAATCTGTATACCTTGTCTCCCACTCGGTTCTAAGATCTCAAAAGGTCCGGTATAATGAAAACTTAACTTTTCTTTCTTTCCAACCAATCGGTGGATGACACCTTCGAGTATGCAACGCTTCGTACAGTATCATTTCGATACTTGAGTGGTAACCGATACCATATACAAACTTTGCTTTTAAATCTCCAGAAATCATCAGTACCAATACCAAAACTTGTTATACACCCATTTAGTTCTGATTAGCTACATCAATACAGTGTTTATCATTACGCTGAGCATGCTCGATTCGATCAATCAAGTCCAATTTTTCACTCTTAGGCTAGCTATCACGAAATAAATGTCAGTATCAGAAAGGAACCATAGCCAGTTGAGGTTCACTAAATATTTCAGTAACTCATGTCCTTGACCAATATGCATATTGCCATCACGAAATCACTTTTGCTCAAAGCACTAACTTGAGTCATTCCCTTTTCCTTGTATTTGACAGCTTTTGTAAAATTTAATACTTAAACCTTCATGATCAGTAGAATTTCATAATTCTTCACAGCACAAGTAATGGTATCTTGACTTCAAGCGCGAATATTACAACTGTCAATTCCAGTTTATGGGCTAAAGATCAGGGTACTTCTAGACGCTGTCAAGTCTCTCAGGCGGGGAGGTATTTTGAAATACCTTTATTTGCCATCAGACTTGACCACATAAACTGGTTATGGATATAAGGGTTCAAGATTTAGTCCCAATAAGAAGTAGGATACCAAAAATTACCGTAATTTCACATTTATCCTTTAGTCACAACTCATTCATTTTTGGTTCAGAACACTTGATCTGAATCATTTCACATACCAGAGATATTTTACCTTGTAAACATCTCTTATTCCAATATAACTTGCATTCAAAATTTATCACACTTCAACGCTTGTCTCATTTCGTTTATCAATTATAACAAAACCCTTTCCTTATTCAAATTAAGTCTCGCATCCCAAAACATTAGCACACCTAAATTTCAATCCTTAGATTCAAAACGTACTTCATATTCCAAAGTCTCTTTATATTTCAAAACTCTAAATCTTCTTAACAGTTTTGGGTTTTTCCCACTGATTTATAATCCTTGTTTAGGGAAATCTAATTGACACCCATTCTTAATACAACGTGACCCATAAAACTCCAGAACTCCTTAACAATTAACGTCAGTACACTCCAAAGTGGATCACCTGGTCCGATAATCTCCTTTCATGTAGTCCTTTAATTGTTTTTTTTTCCAGCATTTTTAATTTAATCAAAGCCATTGAGTATAATGGTCTAAATAATTAATTCGATACCAGGTGCTAAATAAATTTCAGAATTTCACCTTTCAATTTAGTGGTAACTCTGATAGATCATCTGAACATGTGTCGAAAATCCCTCTATCTACTAGGGTGTCTTTTTACTCCAAACACGCCTTAACTTTATCAATCATGTAAGCAGTGTGACCTTCACTTATACTTTTAGTTCTATAATTCATCTTTTCAGTTACAGTGACTTTACTCTATCACTCTCACTGCTTCCTTAGTACATCACTTTTTTGTCACTTTTTTGTCACTCTTTTTACCTTTTTAATTTCGTAGTAACCTCGAAATATACTTTTCATATCATCACAGTTGCGCGTTGCGCACTGCTTCCTCAAAATAATATCTAATGGAGCTAATTTAACTGGATTGATGATATTAGTACCTTCTACGAGTTTCCTAGGCTTCCTCTGTTTCACATCTCTACTTATTCGGATTATACTTCTTCCAAAACAATAAATTTAGTTTCATATTCCTTCTCGAACTTGTTACCTTATGTCTGATTTCAATCATTTCATCTATAATTTCCCATATGCTTTATCTAGGATGTGTTGCCGTCTAAAGGCCTTCAGAAACATATCCTATGTAATTTTTTGATGTTGGCTTTCGGATTAAATCGGGGAACTACCCTCCGAGTTTGACTTTCTATTTCGATACTGATGCTACAAAAGCTACTTTTTTTATAGTAGCGCACTCTTAAAATCCATGTAGTTTCTCCAATTTGTTAACGCAAAAATTGCAAAAGCAACTTTCTCTGTAGAGTTACTTCTAAATCAACAAGCTTTTCTATCGCATTCATCCAACCCTCCGGATCGCTGAATTCTTAACCGTATTAAAAAACAGAGACTTAAACTCCTGAAACCGCCCCCAGTCTATTAAGTTTGCAATTATACTCTAAGAATCCATGAAATTTTTCCAATTTAATTTTCCAGTTTTCCATTACAATTGGATTCTTGACTCCAGTAAGTAATAGCATAGTATCTTTTGAATTTAGCTTGGTCTTTCTCTCAGTCACACCTCAATCATTATCATTATCATGGGGCCATTATCACTTGACCCAACATTATCATCATTGTTTTCATATCCCGCTCAAATCCCATGAAGCGGACTTGAAAACTTTCTAGTGAAACTATAGGGTGTACACTTAGACAAGGGTTCACTACACCTCTTGGGCCTACCTCTACGGCCTCGAGGAACAGTTCATTTCCATATGCTAATATGGTTGTAATACCAATCATCCATATCTATCAGTTTTCCTTTATTCAAAGACACAAACTTCAATAAAGCATAATCAAGTATACCCGTTTATATCTAAATAATGTACAGTAATGCTGAGGATGTGAACTTTCTAAGTCTTTTTCACTTTTAATATCGATTCGTATCAGGCTAACTCGCTCTGATACCACTCCAGTAACGACCTGAATTTCACACAATTTGGTTAGGCTACAAGTTGATATTAGGGCAGAACAATACTCAGTCTGATTAAATTTATTTCTTTCTTAGTAACAAATTTAAACAAAATATGTTCACATTCCTCATACATATGCATTACTGTACTTATAAAAAATATTAGATACAAAAAGAATTTCTTACAATTGGGTATACCTTCAACGCAGAAAATACTCCACAGAACCATAGCTGTGCGACAAGCCTTACTAATGGAAGCGTCCAAGTTATTGTTGGGACTCTATGGAGGAAAATAGGGAGTGAGCTTAACGCATTCAGTGGGAAACTTATGTAAGCAGTAGAGAACCATACTATCTACATGCTTATAATGTATGCCATGATCAGTTATAAAACACTATAAAATACTTGAATATAATTCAATTCATTAATACTGAAAACGATTCACAATCGATGCACTTTCTTTGAAAAAAACTTTTAATCACACTCCATTTTCGGTAATATACTTTATCATATGTAAAACATATGCATTTAATATAGTCGGTATGATGAAACCATTTATTGTTCAATCAATGCAGAAAAACACTTAAATTCGTTTCTTTAAAACGATTCATTCAATCAGTAAAACAGTTCAGTTCACTTTTCTTTCTATCAATAAACAATTTAGTTTGTTGAGACTAGGCTAGGATTCAATCAATAACAGTAGGATTCAATTAGTAACAGTACAGTCGACATATGACCATAGTCAGTGACCCTACGCCTCACGGGCCAGGTGTGCACGAGTGTCATACACCTCAAGGGGATGGGTCAGTCCAACCCGTCAACCAATCAATACAGTTCAGTTCAGTAGTCTGAAGACTCAATACACAACGCAACATACTCCATGTGCGTCCACATGGTATAACGTGCTCTGTGGACCTCAATACAGTACAATATGACTGAGGGTACCGAGTATTTACCCCCCAACATCAATATCAACCAGTACCTTAGTCTTAAAATCCAGTGCAAGTAAGTTAGTGTAAGATCACATAGCAATACACGACGACTTCAGCACGGTTTTTCTCATAAATCATAGAAAAATTCAGTGCAAGCAATTCAGTGTGACACACAGTCTACACGAGGGTTCTAACACTGTTTCGTATCGAAAATCGGATAGGTGGTTCAATTCTTTCAAAAATGATATAAAAATCAGTATTCGGTATAAAAATAGTATAAACGATATGTGAGTGGAGACTTCCTGGGAGGTCACCCATCATGGAATTTCTCCTACTCAAGCACACTTCGTAAAATGTGCTATTTCATGCAGATAATAAAAACAATAGCCAACCTATCCATATACCGTTGGAAGTAGTATTTCAATGATGAAAACACGGAAACATGCAATTTATGCAATTATGAAATTTTCAACACTTTTCAGTCAAATTCAATCTATACATAGGGGTAATATCGGGTTTTCTATCTCTACGGTATCTATTTAGCTACTCGAAATCATAAAATACGTATAGTTATCTCTAAAACTTGCATAAATTCCTTACCTTAATGTCTGTCTGTAGTCCTCGATTATCTCAACGTAGCGAGTCGACGAGTCCGATCCACTCGGTTAATTTTTTTGAAGCTCTTTCTCGAGATTTCCCAAGTTTTCAATACACTATTCTATTTTCAATATTTCCATCTATATATTTATATATACATATATAATCCCCTATACATATATATATATATATATTTCTTTTCTTTTCTTTTCTTCTTTTTTTTTTTGAACTTCCAGCCATTTTCCTTTTCTTTTTCTTTCTTCTTGCCCGACTACTGTTCATCCTTCATTTTCTTCACTGTTTTCGATTTTCACCATTGTTCTTAGCATCACCGGTTGCCATCTCCTCCTTCATCATTCCCAGTTTCGCTGCCCTTCATCGTCCTCTTTCGGCAATGTTGTCCTTAAATGGAACACTACTGTAAGTGCACAGGTTAGTTTTCGAGTATAGAGTAAATATGAGTATCGTCCCACAAGGAACTGTGTCTACCGCTAATCACTGTAATCAACAACCTTGAACTTTATTTAGAAAATTAATGAATGTTGGTTAAAATCCTATTTATTACTTTAACGATTAACTACGAAATAATTTAATTAAAATAAATCACTATAATTAAGAATGAAAATATCAATGGCAAAATATTCCTAGTAACCGATTTCACCTAACGAGGGTTTATACAATTCCTTTGATCAATTGTTCTTTTGATTTCAATTTGTTTATAGCCGAATCTATTTCCTGTTTATCTCTCTTAAGTTTTAAACAGTCATACCCAATTTACCTAATCCTAACCTCCCGATTCAGAATTTAATAATATAGTTCATTAAGCAATAATAATCTGTTTCTCTATGACTCATAAGAATTGTCAACCTCCCTCATAAGAATTGTCAACCTCCCGATTTAACAATGTCCTATGTTAATCTACCATTGTGCATATAAATAATCCCCTCTCCTGAGTGCCGGATTCTTATACTAATTCATCTAATTGGTGGCCAATCAACTAGCGCATTAAGAACAAGAAGATTAAATAAACAAAATAGAAATCATCCAAACAACATCACAAAGTAATTGCAATCTGCCCAAAGTTAGTTACATCAATTCTAGGAAAATGAAGTTTAGTTCCTAGACATCATAATAAACATCCAAGAATTCCAATTTAACATCCCAAGAATAAACATTGGTGGAAAAAGATGAAAAAGATGAAGTTTCTATGGAGCTAAATTAGTCTTAAAGTCTTCTGCTGCAGCCTCTCTCGAAATTATGATAAAAAGACTATTTATAAGGTCTCCAAGCTCTAAAACGCGGAAGGCCACGTGAAAAAACAGTGTTACCCTAATCAGACTGCTATGCTGCGACAATGGTATTAATTCCTGTCACGCCCCGGAAACGCGAAAAATGGGGCAAATTTAAAAACTTTTTACTCATTAATTTACAATTAAGGGTGCATTCCTGTGCAGTGTCATACAACATCATATTTATCATACCTCAGGATCTCATCACTAGAAATTATATATCATATCAAATACATTATTCAATCTCAAGTTAATTAATCCTAATACATCCCATACAATGTTATACATCGAGTGTCTGTAATTACAATAATTGTCTGGGTACATGAAAAGATAAAAGATACCTCAAAATACAATATATGGCTTGGAGCTCAAGTCCTCCACTAGCCACTACTCCGTACGTCGCAGGGAAACCCTTTTTCACTTGAAGAAATCTGGGGGGAAAGAAAACAGGGTGAGCTTCTAAATCACTCAGTAAAAGGGTAAGGGACTCATTACATAAACCAAAATGCACATCACAAAATATTTATTTGTATGTGAAACTCATTATACTCTTTTGAAAACCATAGCATGAAAGTACTCAAAACGACATTCTCATATCTCAAATCATGTGAAAACATGAAGTAAAATGCTCAGTATAGAGCAGTAATCAAGCATGTAAAAATAATGCGATAATCGCTATCTCAATAAACGTGATAAAATCACAGTAGTAATAATGCACGTGGCACAACCACTAAACACACGTGGCATAGCCACTGATTTAAATTCACACGTGGCACAGCCACAGGATAGGGTTTCTCACGTGGCAACGGCCACCAATTAGGGTTCTCACGTGGCAACGGTCACCAAATATACGTGGTATAGCCACAGAATGTGGAATCTCACGTTACCAGAACGGAAAAGAATTGGGCTTACATGCTACCAGAGCAATGCCCGGTGTGTACTCAAAATCACACACCTAAGTCTTATCACATAAGACTGGTTTGCCTTCACGTAGAACTCATAGTGGTTTTTCTCTCATAAAACTCATTTGAAAACCGTTTTGTACTCAACACAAAACATATTAAAACCGAGTTCCAACCGGAAAAGCATGCACACATTTCTCAAATCTCAAGATCACCTTAACGTAGAGCCCAATTATAAACTCATAAAAACATTGGGCTCCAACCGGCTATAAAAATCGTGTGCATTCTCATCAAAACACAACACATCAAACATGCTTGTTTTATAAATCACAAATCATGCTATAATAGTTCAAAATCACATACACAATTGGTTTAGTTTCCCTTACCTCTTTGCACCTCGTATAGTGCAATCGTTTCCCCCGTATCACGGACTAGTCTCGCATTCCACTCTGAAACTCCCGAGCTGTCCAAACGATGTTAAAACATCAATATTCATCATCCAGTAACCTCAATTCTCAAAATCGAGCATAATTGCTCATAACACCTCAAATCTCTCGACTCTCGTAACTCTACCCCAAACTACAATCTCATTCACAACATCCCCACGTTCTACATTTCTCATGTCAAATTATCTATGCTAATTCACCACATTGTCTAAATTTCCATTTATAGCTCAAAATTCCCAAAATTACCAAAATTGCTAAATATCACATCACTCCAACTACATTGTAACTTCATCAATCCCTAATCATTTTCCAACTATTTCAACACAAGGCCAACAACCATTATCACCAAAATCATCTCAAATATCAAGATCGAGGTTTAGAAATTACCCAAAACTTGTGGAGAGCTTATCTCTTGCCTCGATTCAATCCGTCTTACGATTTCCAAGTATGTTGTTCTACCTTTGATGAGGAACAACTTTCTTTCTTGTCACAACCTCTGATTTGGACGGAAATGGGTGCTTTGGATGAGTGAGAAAGCTAGGGCTCGGTGAAAATGGGGTTTGAAAGAGAGAGAAAATGAAATTGCAGGAGAAAGCAAGGGTTCCTTATATAGACTAAAGGTAGGAGATCGATCTGGCTCTTGATGAGATCGATCTGCATTTGAATTTGGGGACGATTTGGGGCAATTTTATGCCTAAGAGATCGATCTGTCAAGGGGTGAGATCGATCTCTTTATGGCTTTATGAGATCGATCTGCTCCTTGAGGAGATCGATCTTCTCCCAAACAGAAACATTTAGAGATCGATCCATTCCTCATGAGATCGATCTTCTCTCAAACAGAATCATAAGGAGATCGATCCTCTTCCATTGGAGATCGATCTACTCCTTAAATTCCTCATTCCTTGTCATTTTTAACTCACCAGATCGATCTCTCCTTCCTCAAGATCGATCTGACCTCTTAGTTCACACTTATGTTAAACACTTACACATAAATCTCCAAATATAATTTTCACAATTCACTTAGCTCAATAAATTACACTTCAAGTTCTTATTACATCATTAAAATATATCTAAAATTCTCAGATCTCACAATTCCTCAGATCTGCTCTGTACTGTCCAGTTTCTTCTATTGCTGCAGCTTAAGTCATGATCAGCATCCTGTAACTTCAATTTATTCACGAAATCATCAGAACCAGCTCCAAAAGCTTTAACTTCTCCAAATTGTTCTTTTTCTTGCACAAGTGCACAAAACACATAAAACATACCTAATATTGCAAAGAAAAAATCAAATAACTAAGTATAAAGGGTCCTAAACATATATAAAATTCGGTGCTAACAGGCAACCATTATCACTCCCCGTCTCGACCATCATCAACTCTTTTCTCCCTCGGTTCCCAGTTTCCCTCGGCTTGCTCCGACCCCTCTGCTTCAGCCCTCTGTTCCATTCTTTTTCTCACCGAACTACTTCCTCTTGAAGACTCCAAAACTTCGAGACCAAGCTTGCTGTTTCCAGTTGTTTGGTTCACTTCCTTCCTTAGCCGAGCATGATCCTCCACCTTCTCTACCTTCGACTTTCTCAGTTCTCATTCACGCCTCTCTATTTTCTCATCTTTCTTGATTTCCTTCTCTTTTTCCCATATCTTTTGTTTCAGTTTTCAGAGGATAAAAGTCCTCTATTTCTAGTTCTCTCCTCTGTTTTCGAGCTGCCCTTACCAACTCTCCTCTGCTGTCATCGTTCAACTTGCCATTTCCACCATCCACTTCTTGCATTTTTCTTCGATCCATCTCTCTTGTGTTCCAGCAACTGCACGCATCTCCTATTTCTATCCCTATTGCTGCTCTGGTTTCATTTTTGCAATAGCTCACATAATCAGTTTTGCTTCTTAGCTTATTAGCTAAATTTCCAGTTTTCTTATTGCTTCTGTTTCTTGCTTTCCTTTATCAGTCTGCTCCTGCTTCTGCCTTGTCCTCTCTGTTCTGTTTCGGACCTCTCTGCTTCGAATAGCCTTGATCAGGTTTTAGAACTCAGCCAAAGCTCCTATTGCAGCTCCCAGTCTGCTGTTGTACACAGTCGGTACCTCCCCGACTTTGCATCTCTGCATCAGTTCAGCCCCATCCCCCCTCGCTTCTATGGGGTTCAGCTTCCACGCAGGTTTTTGTTTCAGTTCTTCGTTTCCTTCTCTTGCTTTAGTTTCCATCCTCATTTTATTTTGGTTTCATTTCCCCATGGCAGTAGTTTATGTTATCCACCCTCTTTAGTTTCTTTTGCGTGTCTTGTTTGCTACTTTACACTGCAATAATTCTGCCATGATTCAGTACTTATGTATTATATATATCTATATATATCACATTCCATTAATGGCTACAGTTTTCCCTTCCATGCCACCAGCATACTTCGGTCTTGTCTGATTTTCAGTTTCCTGACTATCACCAACTGCCTCTACATCCTTTCGTTTTCAGTATGCTATTTGCCACAACCTATGAGCTCTCGGGTTTGGCTTCTAATGAAGCCAAACCAGGAGCCTTCGCGTAGTTCCTTGTCGTTGTCACATGCCATTCATGTAATACATTGTACATATATCTATATTATTCAATAATAGCCTACTATTATCATTCATTTACATTTCCTTCACGTTTCTCGACTAGTCAGAGGCCATCCCATTGCTCTTCACATTTCTTTTCACTGTCGGCTGCCCTACTTCCATTTCTATGTACTTTATTAATATATACACACACACACACATGTATTTTATCAATCATTGTCTCTCAGTTAACTAGCCTTCATATCGAAAATCATCCTCATCGTCTTATTTCCATTATCGATTCGGGGATTTTCATCGCCACTCACATAAATTTAACAATCATATGTATTTCATTTTGCATATATATAGCCAACGTTTTAACATTTTCTTTTAAATTAATTTCATGCGTATACATAAGATATTACATACATGTATACTTATATATATATATGCATTATATAAAACTTTAATTATAATAAATACAATAAATTTAGTCTAACATTTGTGCTTATCTAGTACAGAGGGATATTCACATATAAGATTATTATTCTTCCATATTAATAATATAGCCTAAATTAATTGTTCACAATTAATTAATATTTAATCCTAATTGCTATCGCTTAAAACCTAGTACCAATTTTTTTTTTGTGGGTTTTACATTATTAATCTTATATAGATATATAGAGACCAAAACTTTTAGTTGTAAGTAATCAAAAACTCTGATATGTTTAGTATGTTAAAATAAAAATAATAATTATCCTTTTTTTTTTCAAGTTTCATATATATATATATATATATATATATATATATATATATATATATATATAAATCACAAAATAAATCAATTTCTCTTTAAATCAATTATCTATTTCAGTTCAAAAATTCTTATATTTCATCCCTCAACAAAAGGTGGATGATAAATTAGATTGCTCTGGTTTTTAAAATGAAGTTAGACAAATTGATAAATAACTCACAGAAAGAAAAAACATTTTGCAGATATCTTGGTATTATATCTTACATTTACTTTATTATTTTTTATATAAGATTTCATTAAATAAGATAACATATATCATCCATTAATCATGAAAAATTTGGAATTACAATCTATAATCATTATTTTAGAATATCTTATACCAATGACATTCATTTTATATGCATGCAACAATGAGGTTTTTAGAGTATTATTATTATTATCTTTCTACGTAATATGTTCTTTTATTTTGTGGTATATATATATTTTTTCAATTTCTTAAATCATCTAGGATAAAAAAAAAAAAATTATCAATGCTACATTTCATATGGGGAAGAAGGTTTACCCTAACTATTTTAATATATATTTTTTGAAACTTTATAATATAAGTTATTATATTTATGAAAAAGACAACATTTTTATATTTAATATTTTATTTTTAATTTGTATATTACAATGCAGCAATATAAAAAAATTATATATTGAATATAATTATATAAAATTTGTAAAAGTTAAATCAAACTCATATTGTAATTTGTTATATGAAAATAGTATATAAAAAAATTTAGCATGTCCTTAATTTAAAATATGCAAGAATCATTCAGCCTAACAAGTATTTATTGAAGAATCTTCATTTAAAAAATTGTATAGATGAGGAAAATTTTAATTTCTTCAAACTATTAAAAATTTTCTATACATACTACTTTGATATATTAAATTATAATATTAGTTTTATTTAACTTCTACAAATTTTGCATAATTATATCCAATATATAATTTTTATATTATTATATTGTAATATATAAATAAAAAGTGAAAACAAAATATTACAAATATTATATTTTTCTAATTTATATTATAAAATTTTACAAATATATATTATCAATGAATTATTGATTGATTAATGTATTTTTGTGTATCACTTGGGTTTTAAACTAATTTACATTAAAACTTCACACCCTTTATTTTTTTAATATTATGTAAAAGACGATTGTTACTTGGTTAGCTTCACATGTATTATTAAAAGCTTCATAATAATTCTAAAATTAAATTCGTTGAAATTGCACTAGAGAGATTAAATCTTTGAAACTGATATTATATATATTGGGACCATTTTCAAGTTCGATTAAGCTTTTCTTAATACAAACTAGATTTTGTATATAATACAACCACAGTAATCGGTGTGTTTAATAGATTATTAAAAAATTTTAAATCATTGAAAACTAAAATTTCGATGGTTTTATTTTTTGAATACGTTTGATAAATTACTTTTATAAATTATTAAATGTAAAGAATATCAATCAAAAGCGTTAAAAATACGGCTTTATGTATTAAGCCAACTTTATTTTTAGTAAATATTATTTAATTATATTAACCTTGTATGCTTTTGTTTTATCTATTTATTCTTTTCTTTTTAACTATTACCCATTAAAAATAATTAAAAAAATATTCTCTTTCTTTTATAAATGATTACTTAAAGTAACATATCAAACAACTTTTATATATTTAGTACTTAAATTTTTCAAATTAAAAATTCATTTTTAATATTTAATTTATTCAGATTATCAAGCAACAGCTAAAGCTAAAAATTGATATTCAGGTACTCAACTAAAATTTCACAGCATTAAGAAAGAGTCCAAGAATGAACATTGCTACCATAAACTACTATATTTCCTATAATTTGCGGAAACTTGAAACAGGAAATGAAAGTAGTTAAATAACAATAAGCCAAGTACTTCAAGAATAGTGGGTTAGGTCAACTAAGATTTTCAATCATAGCTTCCTAAATTCGGTGAAAACTGGCTGAGATATTCATTCCAACGGTTCCCATTGGCTGATTGCTTAATAACTTCTACTTCATTAAGCTTCCGATTGATAAGATTGGCACTTCATCGCAGGGCAGGTTCAACCGTTCAAGTCAAAATAGGTTTCATCAGGCTAACTACGTGGCTAAATCAATATTTGGTTGAGGTAGTTGAGCTTCAAAACCAACTTCAAATCCACCTGTTTCTTTCCCTTTGCATCTCTCTACCTAAACCCCGATATCTATAAATTCAATCATCCTTTGCCTTCCAATCGTCAAATTTCAATTCAAAGACCAAACTCAAATCAAACATCGAATCATTTATTAGCTCTTCTCTTCCGGAGTCTGCCCCAACTGCAAGATAATTAATGGAGTTCTCCAAGCCATCTTCAGGCCTTGTTCTGGTTCTGGTCATATCTTTGACAGCATTGATATTGCCTGTTTATGGCCAGATCAATACTCCATGTAGTCCATCGATGCTTAGCACCTTCGCCCCTTGCATGAATTTCCTTGCCAATAGCAGTGCGAATGGTACTTCACCAACTGCAGATTGTTGCAACTCTCTTAAGACCCTCACTAATGGTGGCATGGACTGTGTGTGCCTCATTGTGACCGGAAGTGTCCCTTTCCAGATACCAATCAACCGAACTCTAGCCATATCTCTTCCACGAGCTTGTAACATGCCTGGTGTCCCTTTCCAATGCAAAGGTACGTGAAATATATTCACCTGTGGAACATCAAAGATTAAATTTGTGCGTGTTCTGTCCATGCAGTCTAATGAAAATGCTAAAATGAAAAACCTTTCTTGTTTCGCAGCGGCTGCTGGCGTACCAGTTCCTGCTCCAGGTATAGTTGGACTAATATATTTTGAAAATGATCATAAAATTCCTTTACAAATTGCTGTAATTATACAATTACGGTTTGCTTCAAATAGGCCAGAACTGCAAATTTGCAGAGTTATTTCTTTTTCTTCTACGTGTTCAATATGCACTGACCATACCATATGTGCTTATTACTTTAGTTATTCTTTGACAGGTCCAAATTCACTTGCACCCACCCTCTCTCCTCGGGCCTCTCCAACTTTAAGCCCAAAAGGTAAACAAAACTACTCCTTCATCTCTATTGTCAAAGCTGTTACATTTCAAAAGCAGGTTCTTTTGCAGTTGCCACTAGGCCTGTTCCAACAATGAGTTCGGCTTTGATATTGATTTCAATAATTTTGCTCTTCTGAACAGGTTCTGTTGTGCCAGAACCAACGCCATCCACTGAGGCACCAGAATCCGACACCACACGGGCTCTAACTCCGCCATCTACAACAGTGGGTTCTGAGGCCCCAACAGCCACTACAGGGGGCCGCCCTGTTCTTACCCCATCTGCTGCCAATCCCTCTTGCAGTTTTTCACCATTCCTTGTGTTGACATTAGGATTTGTTATTTTCAAGTACTACTAAGAGGCGAGATCTCTATTTTTATGTCTTTCTCGATTGTGAGTAGCATATTCTTTTATTGGCCAGAAACCAGTCTTAAGAGCTATATATTAGGCATTTGGATGATTGCTTTTAAATAAAATAATATTGGAGTGTATTTTTTATTTATTTAATAACAATATTACAATTTTTTTTTTCTGTAATGATAATTTTTCATCCTTAGCATTTAATTTGACGTCTAAGTTGGATCAAAGAAATGTATGTATGTATGTATGATTGGTGAATCAGCTAATCCGTTGGCTATGATTAATTTCAAAGTTTCAACAAAGCAAAACATACAAGGAGTAAAGTTGAATTTCTGTGTTTTTAAACTTGATCATCATTCATGTTCATCCTCATGCCTCAATCACACTCTAGTCATCAAATTAAAGCCTCAAAGTTTGTTAAGAGAAATATTGTTTGATTCACCGACTTACTTCGCACAATATACATGACTAATCCAAATTTACCAAATTACCCATCAAAATTGGCATCCTTTTAATGCAAACTGCTTGAAATTGTTCTTTATATTTTTCTTATCATTAACTACTACAAGATTGTGAGACCTTGGCATTGCCAGAACACTCTGTAAAGCACTGCATTTTCATTGCGTTTGCTTCAAAAAATAGCAAAAGGAAATATGTAACTGGTAGGTACTTTTGATTTCTGAAGTCAGTAAAGTTGCTCTCTATGTAAATAACTAGAATTCTTCACTTTCAAATTGAAAATCATGGGTTTAAGGGGTTGCAAGTTTCACTTGGTTTTGCTTGGCTATAAGCAATTGTGCTATGCAAGCCCTCCCCAATGGCTAACAGCCAGATACAAGGCTGCACTATTGAGGATATAGACTTCGGGCAATGTTTCAATGGTGTTAACTCTTCCATTGATATTGCATGCTGCAAAGCCCTCAATCAAGTCGCCCAAACCGGATATAAATGCTTGTGCTCACTGTTGTCGTCATCTATTGCTCTTTTAAGCACATCACTGTCATTGCCATTATCAAATTGTTATATAACAGTACCGAAAGAAACGGGAGTACAAAGCTTGTTCACTTGGGTATGAAGATAATGTTTATATTTCTTCTTGAACTTGAACTTGAATTTATGGAATTGGATTTATTTTAAACACTAACAATGCAGTAATACACTTTAAAGCGTGCTGCTATAATGCAACTTTTCTTAACAATGCAATAATAGACTTCATAGCATGCTGCTGTAGTACGACTTTTCTTAAAACTTATTTCATCCCCACCGGTTATGGTATGCAAGGAAGTTTGTTGAAATAGTCTTAGGATACAAAGAAGTTAATCTTATTTAATATCAACTTGTATTAGTAATGTTAAATCACTAAACACTTTAGACAAATACAAAATTATCATGTCTTAGCCGAAGTTTCATGTAGTAATGTTGACCCTAAATAGTATCTACGTGCAAGTATACGGGGTCTACAAGTGATATGGATGTGAGTCTAGATATCGTTCCCACAGGGATTAATTAAATTGTTTTAGTTAAGTATTAAAATTAGTCACTCTAAGTTTATCCAAACTAATTAACCATTTAAAAAAAAAATTAAGTTAACAACTAAAAACAATTGAAATAAAACTTAATCTAAAATTACAATTGAAAATTTAAATAGCATAAAAATTAAACTATAAAAGAAATTAAAAATAACATAAATTAAAAAAATTCAAATTATCTAAAATTAAAAGTTTAATTCTAACTACTTAAAATCTATTGAACAAATAAACTAATAAATAATTTAGTAAATTAATTAAACTCATCTATACTAATCTCCTAAAACAAACAAATAAAATAAACTATCTGAATTGCTGTAACGCACCGAAAGCACGAAAATTAGGACTAACTTTTTCTTTTTATTCTTATCTTCTTTCTTAGTTGTATTCTTGTATAGTGTAGGTTACATAGTGTCACGACCCTCAATTTACCGAAAATCACTACCAATTTTTTATTTTTCGTTTATTGATCCATTATTCTTACCTTCCTCCGATCGTGAACAGTTTCACCACTAACAGTTGAGCTGTGCATCGGTGTAAATCTCATTCAACCATATCATTTCAATTTACATTTTATTTAAAGGTAAACACTAGCATTTCTTAAATCAGAGTTGCGATCATGTAGACATTTTATGTCTAGGTACAAAACTATACAAATGTATATATCTTCGTATGATGGGAGCAACAGACTCCAAAAACCAACTCCTCAGTCGCTCTCAGTCTACTGAAAGTGCTCTGTAGAGGGGGAAAATAAGGAGGGTGAGCAAACCACGCGCTCAGCAAGGCAATCATGTGAGCAGGTAGATAATTGTATTATCTACATGATCGTGATGCCATGCATAAAACCAAGCAGTTTCTCGTTGTAAGACTCGAAATTAAATCGTAAATTTTTATGAGAGATGAAAATGGTCAAAAATTTAACTGAATGGGATTCAGATTGGAAATAAGGATTTAAAATGCGAAATGAGTGAGTGTTCGTGAAGGAAAGTCGGGTTAAATTAATCCCGAACACATGCAAGGGCAAAACGGTCAAAAGATCGAAAATCGGTATAAATTCGATAAGAAAAATTTATTAAAAATATGGGATTGAGAAATCTTGATCAATAACGAAGGAATAAATTTATTTCGGGTTAAATTGATCAAGATATAAATTTATTGGAATAAATCGAGATTTTTACTTCGAAAATAATCCCGAAAATAATCGAGAAATTATACCCGAAAAAGGGTTCAAAATATAAGGAATAAATTAAATAAAATTAAATAAATGAATTTAGAATTAAATAATAATTTTAAGGATATTTTAAGAGGTATTTGGGTATTTTTAATGTATTTTAATGATTTAAAATATTAATAAAATAAATAAATAAATATATAAAAATAAATTAATTGATAAAAAAAATCAAAATCAGAAAAAGAATCGAGGAGAGAGAGGGAGAAGCGAAAACAAAAAAACGAAGCAGCCAACCGAGGAAGCCCGACGAGCCACCGGCGACCGATGATCCCAGCTGACGGTCGGAGAAGCTAGAGCAAAGCCCGGCGGTTCCAACGGTACCAGCGACTCGCGCTGACGGCCACGATTTTCGGCGAATAGACGGACGAAAAGTCGAGGGGGAAATCGTGTCGGTTCCGGCGAACGGCAGCGCCATAGCTCGGATTCGACCTCGCCAAATGATCACCGGACCAAGGAGGTTCTTTTAAGCCCATTGGCAGCCAACGAAACGGCGGGAATCGCCGGCGATGGCGGAAAAGGAAATGGGTCCCGACGGCAGGAGGAGAACAGGTCGGACCGACCATTTTTCGACGAGCTCGAGGCGAACCAAGCCCAGATTCATGATGCGGACGACCCAGCGGAGCTGCTGGCGGTGGAAGCCGACGGAGAATCGGTCGGCAAGTGTCACGACCCAAACTACCCAAAAATCAGAGTTAATTTTTCGCATTTTGTTATTTTCTTACTTAAATTCTTACCTGTCCTCGAATCGTGACCACACTTCACTAATAATTGGACTGTGCGTCAATGCCAGTCCCACCATACCATTACCATCTAACTTATTTATTCTCCAGTCATTTATAATTGTTTACATTATTTATACATCCCCTAAAGTTACTTACAAACATGTTACTGTGCTATACTTATGTAGATACAATATGTACAAGTGTATATACCTTATGTCGATGGGCAGCAGCGGATATCCAGAATGCAGTACTGAGTCGCCTCAACGTCTACTGGAAATTATCTGTGGGAGAAAATGAAAGGGGTGAGCACATCAAGCTCAGTAAGGCAATCCTACGAACAAGTAGGTAACCATACTACCTACATGAACGTAGTGCCATGCATAAACCACCCTTTCTCCACACGTTTTAAAACAAATGATATGAGTTATGATGTTATGTAAATCAAGTTTGCACGGAAAATTCAACATGCAATTATTACAAATCATTTATTTCTCAATTAAAATTTTCACAATAAAGTCAGGACTCGACCCCTCCTGCGGGTGATCCTGACTCACACAAAACCATGAAAATCGGTTTATATTCACACATGGGTTTGAAAAGCATGGAAATACCATCATGCAAATTTAGTTTAAAACCCAATTTGATTTCATCAAAATCGACGACATGCGAGACTAGGTAACGTTTGTATATCGGCAAATAACCAGGACTATGGCCATATATGTCCTCGTGAGTCCCTCTAGCTACACGGATCCTAGTGTGCGAGGTCTCACCCTGATCGAGAACCGCCCGGGAGGTGGGTCAATCCAACCCGTCAGTCTTATCCGATCCCATGCATCCGAAGATGCTAACGTATGACAAAGATACGAAGTATCACAAAGATACCAACGTATGCAAAGATAACACACGGTACATCGTACTCCATGCTACTTGCACGGTACATCGTACTCCGTGGACCCCCAGCCTTATCCCTCGTTCGGGCTCATCAGCTGGTCCTCCAACCCTTATCCCTCGTTCGGGCTTATTAGGTGGATCTCCAACCCTTATCCCTCGTTCGGGCTCATCAGGTTGTTTCTCTAACCCTTATCCCTCGTTCGGGCTCATCAGGTTATTTCTCTAACCCTTATCCCTCGTTCGGGCTCATCAGGTTATTTTTAACATGCCATGTCTCAAAATGCACGTGCGGGCCTATTTAATCGGTGACACACAGTCTACCGATGCTCCAAGCACAGCTCATCACATGTTCTCATAAAATCAGTGCGAGCGATGCTCTGCACTCTCATCAAATCAAGTAAATGTAGTGCGAGCTAAGCTCTAGCACTCTGTATGCAAACCGTATAAAAATCTGGTGTGAGCGAAGCTCTAACACCCTGTCTCAAAATCATATAAAAATATGGTGCAAGTTAGACTCTAGCACCCTGTCACCAAAATCATATATATATAAGAATCTGGTGCGAGTTGGACTCTAGCACCTATGCATGTAAAACTCTAGTGCGAGCTCTCGCTCCAGCACTAATGCGTGCATCACACAAACCGAAAATATCGTGCGAGCTGAGCTCTAGCACGTCACATGTCAATAAAACACGTAGGCGGCTCTGTTTCCTCAAAACAGTTTTCAAAACAATTTCACGTTGAAAGTATGCAATGCTGTGCATTTTCTTTCAAGGTTAGCCAGCCTACTAATGCATGCATCAAAACACCTCCAGAATGAGCAGGAACCTCTTGTCCTTGCTCCTCCCAATTTTTTCTAAAGTTGGAAACATTTACCCTTAACAAGGGTATTTCGATAATTTTGCCATACGGGACATTAAAATTATTCTTCGACCTCTAGACCCTCCAGAACATTTTTAAGGACTGCATATGAATTTAAAATTGCGTAAAGTTTACCTCTAGCAGTCCGTAGAATTCCCTTACCTTATTTTCCTGTCGAGTCTGACCTTTCCACTGATGTCACGTCGCGCAGTCCGATCTGTTCTCAATCCAATGCCCGGAACTGCGTATCAATATTCCTCAGGTCAGATATTATACAATTTAATTGTATTTCCTATTTTCTGGGCTTAATTTAAATCATTGGGCCCGTTTACCCCTATTGGGCCCGATTGCACCTTAATGGGCCTTAATCGGCCTTAAGCCCGTTTTCCATTTAATTTTCACTTTATCGAGGCCTATTGGGCTTATTGGGCCCACTAATAATTTATTGGGCCTCGTTCTAGCTCTCGAATAGCTAAATTTAATATTTACGATAATTTATCTAAATTTTCATAATTTAATTCAATTTATGCGGAAATTAAATCAATATCACGCATAACGAGGTAATTGTCGTAAATAAGGGTTACTTACCCGAGATTCCATGCTAGTACGCAAATCAAGGCTATCTCGAGCTTTCGTTGGATGCCAATTGTCGAGCTACACAATTTCATAATTTTCCGGGTAAGTTTTCAGCCCAAAATTAATTAAATTAAATACTCCAAAATTTAAATCGGGTCAATTCGACCGCTCACTGACTTACCCGAAGCTCGATTGCATCACTGGAATTTTCTCCAATTTTTTCTCTTTTTCTTTTTCCCTTTTTCTTCCTTTTTTCCTCTCTTTTTGGCTGAACCGGTTCAGTCCGGTTCGGACCGGTTCAGACCGCCGGTTCACTCCGGTTCGACCGATTCACCGCCGGTTCAAGGCCTTGCTGGCCGGTTCTCTGCCGGCTTCCACCGCCAGCAGCTCCGCAAGGTTGTCCGCAACTCGAATCTACCCTCAGTTTCACCCAAGTCCGCCGGAAAGTCGCCGGTCCGGCTGTTCTCTTTTCTGCCGTCGAAACCCATTTTCGATCTTGGCTGTCGCCGACGATTCCGGCCGTCTCGCCAGCTGCTACCGGTCTCAAAAGGACCACCTCCTCCTCACGGTCACACCCGTGGCCTCCGTTCACGCCCAGTCGCGGTGGTTCGCCGAAAATCAGCCTGTTTGTCCGTCGGTCTTCCTTCGCTCCGATCGGCTTACTCCGGCCACCTGACGGCGCGATTCCGGTGCCATCTTGCTCTTCGGCCTCCCCTCTTCCTCGTCGGCTCCTCGTCGGGGGTCGTCGGTCGCCGATGCGTCCTCGGGCTTCCTCTGTCAGCTGCTTCCGTTTTCTTTGTCTCCTTTCGCGTTTTTTGTTTTTTGTTTCGTTTCTTTTTTTTTCATTTCTTTTATTAATTATTTTTATTATTATTATTTTTATTATCATACTATTCATTAAAATACTATAAATACCCAAAATATCTTCTACAATTTTTATTTTATTCCTAATTTAATTAATTTAATTTAGTCTAATTTATTTATTATATTTTAACCTCTTTTTCGGGTATAATTTCTCCGTATTTTCGGGATATTGTCCCGAATGACTTCTCGATATATTTTTCGATTATTTTCGGGATTATTTTTTCTGTACTAAAAATTCCAATTAATCCCGATTAATTTCAATAATTTAATATCCTGGTCAATTTAACCCAAAATAAATTTATTTCACCTTTATTGACCAAGATTTCTTAATCCATTATTTTAAATAAATTTTTCTCATCGAATTTATACCGGCTTCCGATCTTTTGACCATTTTGCCCTTACACGTGTTCGAGAATTAATTCAGTCAAACTTTCCTTCACGAACACTAATTCGTTTCGTATTTTAATTAAATTTGGGTCTTACAGCAAGGTCCTAAACCGACCGAACCGGAGTGAACCGAGGATCTGAACCAGGTCTGAACCGGACCGAACCGGTTCAGCCAAGAAAGAGAGGAAAAAAAGAGAAAAAGGGAAAAAGAAAAAGAGAAAAAATTGAGAAAAAATTCCGACAATGTAATCGAGCTATGGGTAAGTCAGTAACGGTCGAAATTGACCGATTTAAATTTTGGAATATTTTATTTAATTAATTTTCGACTGAAAATTTACCCGAGAATTATAAAATTGTGTAGCTCGACAATCGACGTCAAACGAGAGCTCGAGATAGCCTCGATTTGCGTACTAGCATGGAATCTCGGGTAAGTAAATCTTATTTACGACAATTACATCGTTATGTGTGCTTCAGATTTAATTTTCACATTAATTAAATTAAAATTTGGAAAGTCGGATAAATTGTCGTAAATAATAAATTGAGCTATTCGAGAGTTAGAACGAGGTCCAATAAATTGTTGGTGGGCCCAATGAGCCCAATTGGCCTCGATAATGTGAACATTAAGTGGAAAACGGGCTTAAGGCCGATTAAGGCCCATTAAGGTGCAATCGGGCCCAATGATTTAAATTAAGCCCAGAAAATATTAAATACAATTAAGTTGTATAATATCTGACCTGAGGAATATTGATACGCAGTTTCGGGCATTTGATAGGGGAGCAGATCGGACTGCGCGACATGACATCAATGGAAAGGTCAGACTCGACAGGAAAATAAGGTAAGGGAATTCTGCGGACTGCTAGAGGTAACTTTACGAAATTTTAAGTTCATTTGCAGTCCTTTAAAAATTATCTGAAGGGTCTAGAGGTCAAATAATAAGTTTAGTGCCCCGAATGGGCAAATTACCAAAATACCCTTGTTAAGGGTAAAATTTACAATTTTAGGAAAAATTGGGAGGAGCAAGAACAAGAGGTTCCTGCTCGTTCTGGAGATGTTTTGATGCATGCATGAGTAGGCTGGCTAACCTTGAAAGAAAAATGCACAGCATTTCATAGTTTCAACGATGAAATTGTTTTGAAAACTGTTTTGAGGAAACAGAGTCGCTTACGTGTTTTTATTGACATGTGACATGCTAGAGCTCAGCTCGCACGATATTTTAAGTTGTGTGATGCATGCATTAGTGCTGGAGCGAGAGCTCCCACTAGAGTTTTACATGCATTGGTGTTGAAATCTAACACGCACCTGATTTTATATGATTTTCGTGATACGGTGCTAGAGTCTAACTCGCACCATATTTTATATGATTTTTGAGATAAGGTGTTAGAGCTTCGCTCGCACCAGATTTTATATATATATATATATATGATTTTCATGATGGTTTGCATACAGAGTGCTAGAGCTTAGCTCGCACTAGTTTACTTGATTGATGAGAGTGCTGAGCATCGCTCGTACTGATTTTATGAGAACATGCGATTAGCCGTGCTTGGAGCATCGGGTAGACTGTGTGTCACCGATTAAATAGGCTCGCACGTGCATTTTGAGACATGGCACGAGTATAGAGACATGATATGGGTCCACGAAGTACGATGTACAGTGCAAGTAGCATGGAGTACGATGTACCGTGTGGTATCTTCGGATACGGCATCTTCGGATGCGGCATCTTCGGATGCATGAGATCGGATAAGACCGACGAGATGGATTGACCCACCTCCCGGGCGGTTCTCGATCATGGTGAGAACCCGCACACTAGGATCCGTGTAGCAGAGGAACTCCCGAGGACACATGGCCATAGTCCTGGTTATTACCGATATACAGATGTTGCCTAGTCTCGCATGTTGATGATCTTGACGACGATTGAAATTGGGTTTTAAACTAAATTTGCATGATGTTATTTCCATGCTTTTTTTTAAACCCATGTGTGATATAAACTGATTTCCATGGTTTTGTGTGAGTCAGGACCACCCAAGGGATGGGTTGAGCCCTGGATTTGTGGTGAAATTTTAAATGAGAAAGAAATAATTTAAAAAGAGTTGCATGTTGAATTTTTTGTGCGATCGTGTTTTACATGACATCATGAATCATTGCATCAGTTTTGAAATGTGTGGAGAAAGGGTGGTTTATGCATGGCACCACGTTCATGTAGGTAGTATGGTTACCTACTTGTTCGTAGGATTGCCTTACTGAGCTTGATGTGCTCACCCCTTTCATTTTCTCAAACAGATAATCTTCAGTAGATGTTGAGACGACTCAGTACTGCATTTCGGATATCCGCTGCTGCCCATCAGTTAAGGTATATACACTTATACATATTGTATCCAAATAAGCATAGCACAATAACATGTTTGCAAGTAACTTTAGGGGATGTATAAATACTGTAAACAATTATAAATGACTGGAGAAGAAATAAGTACTATGGTAAATGAATGGTGGGACTAGCATTGACGCACAGCCCAATTGTTAGTGGAGTGTGGTCACGATCAGAAGACAGGTATGAATTTAAGTAAGAAAATAACAAAACGCGAAAAATTAACTTTGATTTTTTTTGGGTAGTTTGGGTCGTGACATATTTTATGGTATCAGAGCGCAATTGGTCTGATGTGTGTCAGTGTCAGTAATTAGAAATTACATCCCCTTGTTACTGTGCTTGGTTAGATACAATAGTGTATATCGAGATGGATTTTGACTAAGAAATGGTTGAGAATGCAGGAATGCCTAATATGAGTCGCGTTAGATGAGATAGTGCACGAGGCAGAGGTCGTAGAGGTAGACCTGAGTCTGCTAGTCATGCTGAGTTGACCTGTGAGAATCAAGATGAAGTTGAAATGGAGGCTAATGTTGAGCATGCCCCACTGAGTCCGACAAAGAGATCAGATAGTATTGAGACACGCTTCGCGAGGTTGGAGCGAAGTGTGGAGATTATTTTGAGGAGCTAATTGCTCAGATTATGAATGAGATTCGAGGGCGCAACGGAGCATTGGTGGAAACCCGCTCGACCCATCTTAAGTGTTAAACATCCAGAGCTAAGATGAGAAATGTTTATGGATGTATTCCGGTGACAGGATATCCTGGACATTGTTTAAAAGAAATGATAGATAAAAGTCCTTACTCTTACCCAGAGGATTTGATTTATTGATGAGTATGCTTATGAGTATGAAACTCAATTATATTCCTGGGCAGATATTACCTCGACACTATGAACAAGTGACAGTCGAGATGTCTAAAAGTTCATGAAATGGCTCAACTTTTCAATTAGAGTCCGATTGGCCCGTGAGATATTACCTATACCGAGGCAGTGCACAGATTTACAGTTGGGTAAATAAGAACATGAATTGCAAGCCTCTGAGATTGGGAAAGGTAGTGAGGGCTGAAATAGAGACAGAAAAGAGAATCGAGAAATGACAGAGATGTTAAAATTGGAAAATGGTAATTGGTAAAAGATTTTAATTTGATTTAATTTGATGAGTCATGGAGTAAGATAATTGGTAAAGCCCCAGTGCATCCAATTTTGGCACTCTTGAGGGGCATTGTGATTAGAGGACCCCGACCTGCTACGAAGCAGTGTAGCAGTGTAAGCACTGTAAGCAGTGTGGGATGTGTGGTAGATACCACGGAAGGAGGGTCTATACCTACACTGTATTGATGAAAATGGCCGTTAAGTGTGGTAAGACGGACCATTGATTTTGATTGTACAAAGTTGGGCGAGATCGCCCCACAAAAAAGTAAAGAGATAGAGAAAAACTTCGTTAGTATAGCTGTAACGAAAAGGGAGGCCATTGTAAGACCCCGTATATGTATGATGGTAATATGTATAATTGGATCAAATAATATGAATGGACTTGTAATGTAAAGTATGATTGATGTAAGTCCATGGATTCAATGTACGTATGTGAAATATGATTTGTAACGTACACCTAAGTTCCATTGAGTATGAATATGAAGAAATGAATTCTTACAAGTGATGGGTGTGATTGAGACTCAAAATGGGTAGTGTGGTAAAATGGAATGAAGTTATACTTCCATTTGGTTTTATGTAGCATACCTTTGGACATACAATGAATGCACACAAGTTTCAATGTGTATAAGGTATGGATGGATGCCATTTTCAAGTTATGAAGGTGGGTGGATGAGAAAATGGCCATGGCAACAGATTAAGGATGTGTTGGTATGAGTTTCAACAAGGAAACTGCAGGAAATCTGAAAAACATGAAGGCCAGATCGATCTCATAGGATGAGAGATCGATCTGGAAGAGCCAGAATGCTCTTATTTGGACAATGAAATAGAGCAGATCGATCTCCAATAGGGCCAGATCGATCTCCTAAGCATTTTTGTGATGAAAAGATCGATCCCCAGGCACCCAGATCGATCTCCTTAGCTCTCTGTTTGGGACCAGATCGATCTCATGCTTCGACAGATCGATCTCATGCTTCAACAGATCGATCTGATGCTTCGACAGATCGATCTCATGCTTAAAAATGCCGTAAAAAAAGAGGGATTTAAGGGGACCAGATCGATCTCCTCATGAACCAGATCGATCTCCCCAAGCTATTTCTATATAAGGAGGGCTGAAAATCTGGAAATCGCGGAAAAACATATTAATCTCCCATTTTCAACCCAAAAACCTAACTTTTCCTCTCTAAAATCAGCCATTTTCAGTGAGATTTGGAGAGAGATCATTAGAGGCAAAGTTGTTCCTATCAAAGAGAAGAACAACATAGTGAGAGGGCATTTTCCCATTTTTGGAATTGAAGGAGTTAAGGGCATTACCATTTGGAGCAAGAAGAAAAATCATATTGGTAAGATTCTAACACTCCAATCCAAATGCATTAGCTATTTAATTGATTTTGGAGTTGTTTGGTATGAGTATTGATGGATAAACTACCTAGGAATGTAGTGGAATTGGTGTGACCTAGAAATCTAAAATGGGTATAATGTGAGAATATGTGGGATTGAATGAGCTTATGATTTATGGCATGCTAAAGTTGTTATTGGGGTAATGTTTATGATTTTAGATGGTTAGATGGAATTACATGGTGAGTTGGAGGAATTGTGAAAATGGGTATGTATATGATTGATAAATGCCATAGTGAGGGGATTCATGAAATATGAACGCTACGAGCTTTATGTCGATTTGATATCGATTTTGAATAAGATAATAAGCCTAAGAAGATCCATAGACTCGAGCTATGGGTAAAGTAATGAAACGAGGCCAAATAAGCTTTAATAGAGGCTATAGATTATATTGGATATAGCAAGCACAAGGGTTGCATTATATGGATCGAATATAATGCGGGATACGATTTTGTGCAGTCCCGAAGAGTTTGTTGAAGACGAATCGAACCGTACGAGTAAGCAGCTTAAGGAAGTGGAATCACGCATCGCGATTCCAGGTAAGGGAATTTTGTGAATATATAGAGATAGCTGCTCGTACTTTGAACTTGTGGGTGAATATTGGGTGTTTTATGAAATGCATGGTTGCTCAAATAAATGTTGATGGTATTCGTGAATGATGATGAGTATATGCGTGATTTTGGTTTTGAAGTGGATTTTATGAAATGGGATAGTAAGGCTAATAATTGCATAAATCTAATGTTTTGATGTTGTTCAAAACGAAATTGCTTGGTTTTAAGCAAGCTTGTAGATGGGTCGGCTAGTATTGTATGGTTGTTGTGGAAAAGCATTTGTGAGTGCTAAACCCGATTGCCGGGATTGTTTGATTGTGTATGAGCAGCCTATCGTATTTGTATGACATAAATCGCGCTAGAGCCTCGCTCGCACTGGATTTCTATGTTTTCATTTGTATGAAACGTGCTGGAGCTTAGCTCGCACCTTGATTTGGAAACTATGATGATGTTTATAAACCGTACTGGAGCTTCTGCTCGTACGTGGATTTTGAGTAGTTGTCTTATGAGTATAATCGTACTAGAGCTATGCTCGTACGCATCTCTTTATGAGAGGATGCCTGAGTCGTGCTAGAGCTTTGCTCGCACAAGCTTGCACATTGTGACACGTATAAGGTTGTGAAAGTTGGTAAGATCCTTAAGCCTTACATCCTTAAGCCAACATCCTTAAGCCCAAAGAGGCGGGGAGGCTCTGTTAGGCAGGGAGGCTCTGTTCGGTGGGGAGGCTCTCTTACGGTGGGATCCTTAAGCCAACATCCTTAAGCCCTGGAGGGGCGAGGAAGCTCTGTTAGGCAGGGAGGCTCTCCTACATGGGTACGGTAAGATCCTTAAGCCCTACATCCTTAAGCCAACATCCTTAAGCCCAAAGATGCGGTGAGGCTCTGTTAGGCGGGGAGGCTCTGTTCAGTGGGGAGGCTCTCTTACGGAAGGATCCTTAAGCCCTACATCCTTAAGCTAACATCCTTAAGCCCGAGGAGGCAGGGAGGCTCTGTTAAGCGGGGAGGCTCTGTTCGGCAGGGAGGCTCTCCTTCACGGATATGGAAAACTCTTGGTATGGGGTAGGTAAGACCTAGGAATGGCACCCCCAGTCACGATATGAGTCTGCGGAGTACGCTGTACCGTGTATATCACATGGAGTATGATGTACCGCATGATGGTTATGTGGTGAGAAAGTCTGGCGAGGGATAATCCATCTTCATGCCAGCGTGATACCCCGCACACCTGGATGCGTGTGGTCTAGGATGATTTATGATGTAATGGTCCACATAGGCACTTTTGATATAGTGACCTAGTTTTTTATACACATGCGTGAATTGCGAAATGAGAATATGGTTGTGATTGTGAACTAATGTGATGAGATTGTATGTGTTTGAGAAAGAGTTTTATGACGTGGGTTTTAAAAGGAGGTTTCTTAATGAATTGCCCTTTTTATGAATATAAATGAGATTGAGCATGAGATGATTTATACATGATGTTTCTACCATGTTTTATATGCCAATGCACATGATTTTGATACATGATATATATGTATATTCACATGGCATAGTTTTATTCCTCATGCTCCTACCATAAATGATTTATGCATAACACTATCAGCATGTAGATAGAGTAGTTATCTACCATGCTTGCATTATTGCCTTACTGAGCGTGTGGTTGCTCATCCCACTCTATTTTCCCCCTTACAGAGCATGCATAGTAGCCCAGTAAGGACTGAGGCGTGGTATTTTGGACTCCGCTGCATCTCCATCGCTAAGAGGTATATACACAGTGATTCTTTTTGTATCTAAACAATGTAAAAGCACAGTATTCTTTTGAGTTGTAATTATGGGGGATGTAGATGTCAGTAAAACATGTATTCATATAAGTACACGATTAAATGCACATGTCTGACATCGTTTTAATTAATTGAGAATGAATGAGAAGTGGTATTTATTATTGACTCACAGCCCAACAGTGTGTGGTGAGTTTAGTTCACGACCGGGTAAGGTAACAGTAAAACACGAAAAATTTTCAGTGATTTTCGGTTAAAGAGAAAGGAATTGGGTCGTGACAGCCATAGCCGAAAAGAAAAAGGAAAGTAGGCTGTTAGACGAAGGCGAGAGGATGTCTTGGACCAGGGCACTATTGATGTTTCATGGATGTGGTGTAAGATACCACACTTGTTATGAATAATGAAGTACATATGTTCATTGATCTTGGTGCCACACATTTATTCATACCGCCTTCATTCGCATATAAGTGAGTAAAAGGCATGAATGCCTACATCATTGGGCACAATACTGATAAATGAGTACCCCAATAGAGGAGGATTAATTAACGGAATATGGATATAGAGGTTTTAAGTTGAAAACAGGGGTGCAACAGTTGAAATTAAAGGAGTAAAGGATTGTACTCACGGAATGAATAATGAAAGAGTTTTGTCATGAGGGATATACGAAAGGAGATAATCTTTAAGATAAGATAGATCCTAAATACAAGATGTATTGGAGTAAGAGACATATGCTAGGTAAGGAATACCCTTAATATGCGAAGTAATTGGGATTAAGTGATAAGTAGGGAATATAAATTATAACCAAGGATAAAGATGGATATAACCATAACCAGTCTATGTGGTTAAGTCTAAAGGATAATAAAAGGTATTTCAAAATACCTCCCCACCTGAAGACTTGACAGCGTCTAAAAGTATATATATATATAACCTATAATGTGAAATCGATCGTCGTAATAAATACCTTTAGCATTAGGATACCTTTACTAAGACGATAAGAATATTAAAATTCGACAAATCATAAAGGTTAACATAGTAAAATTTAATAAGAGCCGTTAAGATAAGAAAAGGAAATGACGCGGGTTAGTACCTTGAACGTGAGCAATTTTGAAGTGATACTACACGTTTTTGCGTATATAGGTCAATGATATGGGCGATTGGAATATGTAGTGGAGCTCAACTACAATGAGTTATTTAAACTTTACCTGGACCGATTTGTCATCATCCTTATTGATGATATGTTGGGTGTAGTTAAAGTCCAGGGCAAATTATAAGGAACAATTTGAAAATTGCTTTTACAGATGGTTGTTGCGAGTTCTAAAAGGGTATATTTTTTTGTTGACACGTTTAACTAAGAAAACGTGGTCCTTGAATGAGATGATAAATAAGATGATAGATGTGACATGAATTTCGGTGTAGTGAAGTATGAACTGACCATCATGATTATTTTCATCATACCCAACAGCTCAAGAGGTTTCTCAGTGTGTATGGATACCTCAAAATCATGAATGAGCTAGGTATTGATGCAAAATGGGAAGATAGTCGATTATGGATCCAGATAACTCAAGGATTATGAAATAAACTATTTGACCCATGATTTAAAGTTGGCAACGGTAGTACTTGTACTGAGGATATGGTACTATTGTGTACATGGTGAGAAATTTTGGATATGCACTGATTATAAAGCCCCGAGTATCTATTTTTCACAGAAAGAGGCGAATATGAGAATACATAGTGGGTTAGAGCTTCTGAGAGATTTTGATTGTGAAAATTGTACCACCCAGGAAAAGTTAATATAATGGCTGATGCCTCGAGTAGAAAGAGCCTCGGAATGGTACCCCATATGATGGTCAGGGAGCGTGAGCTGCTTGAGCAGTTGTGGACCTCAGTAGTGATGTGATCCCTTCTGATGATGACAGTGATTATGTGACAGCTAGCCTGAGATTAGAACCGGATGAGCGTGCCCGGATTGCACAGGCTTAGCGTGATGATCGGCAGGGTGTCGATAGTGTGGGTCAGATTCAGAAGGGTACAGTGATAGAGTTCACAAAGTGTGATGATGATTTACAGAGGTTCCGAGATAGTCTGAGTGCTCCCTAAGACCACAGTTGATAGGATAGTGATATTGTCAGAAGCTCACTTTTCGGGATATACAGTGCATATGGAAAGTAACGAATATATATATGAAATCTCTGAAAAGGGTATTGGTGGTCAGATGTGAAAAGAGATATGATAGAGATTGTGGAAAAGTGCCTAGTATGTCAGCAGAATAAGGTAGAGTATTAAAAGTCTGCAGAGTTATTGCAATCTCTACCTATATCAACACGGCACGGGAAATGGGAACAAGTCTCCATGAATGTCGTGATGGGTTACAGAGAACCCAGGTGAATTACGAGGCTATTTGGATGATAGTCGATAGAGTGACTAAGTCTACCTACCTTCTGGTTATGAAATCCCTAGATACTCAAAGTGTGTATGAGGATTCAGGTATAAGGAAGATTGTGGAACATTATGTAGCGTTCCAGTGAGCATTGTATTATATAGGGATTCCCACTTCACTTCCCACTTCGGGGAATATTTTTCAGGAAGCTATGGGAACCCGACTGAGTATTAGCATAGCTTTCCGTCCTCAGACAGATGGTCAGTCAGAGAGGACTGTATAAATTCTGGAGGATCCGATGAAAGCGTGTGCCCTTGATTTTTTTTATGCTCCTGGGATGATCAGTTATTACAAATCGAATTCGCCAATAGTGACAGCTGTCACTTGAGTATCGGGATAACAAGATATGAGGCAGTGTATGGCTGTAGGGGTTGTTCCCCAAATTGGATAAGAAAAAGTGGGTGACAGATAGAATTATTTTCGACTTTGGATAATAAGTCTCTGAGGATGTTTAGTTAAGGATGAGAGATTAAGAACACTTCAGAGCACATAGAAAAATATTGGAATTCACCGAGAGTGAATTAGTATGGTTGAAATGTTTCTTGTCCTAAGGGAATAAGGATATAACGAGACTCGGGAAGAAGGCAAATTGAGTTTCGCTGGATTGAATCTTTTGAGAGATTGGACAAGTGGAAGATAAGACCTGTAGGTGGCATTTCCACTTGAATAAGCAGGCACCCACAATGTGTCCCATTTTTTGATGCTTCGAAAATACTATCCAGATCCAGCATAAGTGATAGGATATAAGATCCAACAGTTCAGCTTAATGCAAATATAAGTATATTGAAAGTTATTCGGGCATTAAACAGGAAAGAGAAAGTATTGAGGTTTAAGATGATCTCCTTAATTAAAGTCCTTTGGTAGTAATACACTCCGGAAAAGGTCACAGGAGAATTTAAGAGTATGATACGATCGATGTATTCGGAGTTGTATATGGACTCATATGACTTGGTTCTAATTTGGAGGACCAAATTCCTTAAGTGGGGGAGATTTGTAAGACCTGAAATTAAATCGTAAATTTTTATGAGGGATGAAAATGGTCAAAAATTTAACTGAATGGGATTCGGATTGGAAATAAGGATTTAAAATGCGAAATGAGTGAGTGTTCGTGAAGGGAAGTCGAGTTAAATTAATCCCGAACACGTGCATGGGCAAAACGATCAAAAGATCAAAAATCGGTATAAATTCGATAAGAAAAATTTATTAAAAATATGGGATTGAGAAATCTTGATCAATAACGAAGAAATAAATTTATTTCGGGTTAAATTGATCAAGATATAAATTTATTGGAATAAATCGAGATTTTTACTTCGAAAAATAATCCCGAAAATAATCGAGAAATTATACCCGAAAAAGGGTTCAAAATATAAGGAATAAATTAAATAAAATTAAATAAATGAATTTAGAATTAAATAATAATTTTAAGGATATTTTAAGAGATATTTGGGTATTTTTAATGTATTTTAATGATTTAAAATATTAATAAAATAAATAAATAAATATATAAAAATAAATTAATTGATAAAAAAATCAAAATCAGAAAACGAATCGGGGAGAGAGAGGGAGAAGCGAAAATGAAAAAACGAAGCAGCCGACCGAGGAAGCCCGACGAGCTACCAGCGGCCGATGATCCCAGCTGACGGTCGGAGAAGCTAGAGCGAAGCTCGGCGGTTCCAACGGTACCAGCGACGAGCGCCGACGGCCACGATTTCAGACGAATCGACGGACGAAAAGTCGAGGGGGAAATCGCGTCTGTTCCGGCGAACGGCGGCGCCATAGCTCGGATTCGACCTCGCCAAATGATCACCGGACCGAGGCGGTTCTTTTGAGCCCATTGGCAGCCAACGAAACGGCGGGAATCACCGGCGATGGCGAAAAAGGAAATGGGTCCCGACGGCAGGAGGAGAACAAGCCGGACCGGCCATTTTTCGGCGTGTTCGAGGCGAACCAAGCCCAGATTTGTGATGCGGACGACCCAGCGGAGCTGCTGGCGGTGGAAGCCGGTGGAGAACCTGCAGGCAAGGCCCTGAACCGGCCGAGCCGGAGTGAACCGACGATCTGAACCTGTGAGATCTGAGAATTTTAGATATATTTTAATGATGTAATAAGAATTTGAAGTGTAATTTATTGAGCTAAGTGAATTGTGGGAATGATAATTGGAGATTTATATGTTAAGTGTTAAAATAAGTGTGAAGTTATGAGGACAGATCGATCTGGGAGAAGGAGAGATCGATCTGGTGAGTTAAAAATGACTAGGAAGGAGGAATTTAAGGAGCAGATCGATCTCCAATGGAAGAGGATCGATCTCCTTATGATTCTGTTTGAGAGAAGATCGATCTCATGAGGAAGAGATCGATCTCCAAATGATTCTGTTTGGGAGAAGATCGATCTCCTCAAGGAGCAGATCGATCTCATAAAGCCATAAAAAGATCGATCTCACCCCTCGACAGATCGATCTCCTAGGCATAAATTGCCCCAAATCGTCCCAAAAATTTAAATGTAGATCGATCTCATCAAGAGACAGATCGATCTCTTACCCTCAGCCTATATAAGGAACCCCTGTTTTTCTCCTGCAATCTCACTTTCTCTCTCTTTCAACCCCCATTTTTACCAAAACCTAGCTTTCTCACTCATCCAAAGCACCCATTTCTGGCCAAATCAGAAGTTGTGGCAAGAAGGAAAGTTGTTCCTCATCAAAGGGAGAACAACATACTTGGAAATCGAAGGACGAATCGAATCGAGGCGTGGGTTGTGCGTCTCACTAGCTTTGGGTAATTTCTAAACCTCGATCTTGATATTTGAGATGATTTTGATGATAATGGTGGTTGTCATTGTGTTGAAATAGCTGAGAAATGATTAGGGATTGATGAAATTGAAATGTGGTTGGAGTGATAATGATATTTGGCAATTTAGGAATTTTGAGCTATAAATGGAGATTTAGACAATGTGGTGAATTAGCATAGATAATTGGTATGAGAAATGTAGAACATTGAGATGTTGTGAATGAGAGTGTAATTTGGGGTAGAGTTACGAGAATAAAGAGATTTGAGGTGTTATGAGCAATTATGCTCGATTTTGAGAATTGAGGTTGATGAGATAATTGAGTATTGACGTTTTAACATCGTTTGGACAGCTCGGGAGTTCCAGAGTGGAATGCGAGGCTAGTCCGTGATACAGGGGAAACGATTGCACTATACGAGGTGCAAAGAGGTAAGGGAAATCTAAACCATTTGTGTATGTGATTTGTAAACTATTATAGCATGATTTGTGGTTTATAAAACAAGCATGTTGAGTGTTGTGTTGAGTTATAATTGCACACAGTTTTTATAGCCGATTGGAGCCCATTGTTTTATGCGTTTATAAGCTGAGTGTGAAATTGCTTTATAAACCGTCGAATTTGTGTGAGTAATGAATTGGGCTCTACGTTAAGGCAATATTGAGATTTGAGAAATGTGTGCGTGTTTTGCCGGTTGGAACTCGATTTTATTATGTTTTGTGTTAAGTACAAAACGGTTTTCAAATGAGTTTTATGAGAGAAAAACCACTATGAGTTCTACGTGAAGGCAAACTAGTCTTATGTGATTAAGACTTAGGTGTGTAATTCTGAGTACACACCGGGCATTGCTCTGGTAGCATGTAAGCCCGATTCTTCTTCGTTCTGGTAACGTGAAAATAACCCATTCTGTGGCTATGCTACGTATACTTGGTGGCCGTTGCGACGTGAGAAACCCTATTTGGTGGCCGTTGCCACGTGAGAAACCCCATTTGGTGGGTGCCACGTGAGAAACCCCATTTGGTGGCCGTTACCACGTGAAAACCCTAATTGGTGGCCGTTGCCACGTGAGATCACCCATCCAGTGGCTATGCCACGTATATTTGGTGGCCGTTGCCACGTGAAACCCTATCCTGTGGCTATGCCACGTGTGTTTAGTGGCTGTGCCACGTGTGAATTTAAATCAGTGGCTATGCCACGTGTGTTTAGTGGCTGTGCCACGTGTGAATTTAAATCAGTGGCTATGCCACGTGTGTTTAGTGGCTGTGCCACGTGCATTATTTTTACAGTGATTTTATCACGTTAATTGAGAAAGCGTTTATCGCATTATTTTCACATGCTTTGTTATTGCTCTAGACTGAGCCTTTTTACTTCATGTTTTCACATGATTTGAGACATGAGAATGTCGTTTTGAGTACTTTCATGCTATGGTTTTCAAATGAGATTAATGAGTTTCACATACATATAAATATTTTGTGATGTGCATTTTGGTTTATGAAATGAGTCCCTTACCCCCTTTACTGAGCGATTTAGAAGCTCACCCTGTTTTCTTTCCCCCCAGATTTCTTCAAGTGAAAAGGGTTGTCCTGCGACGTACGGAGTAGTGGCTAGTGAAGGACTTGAGCTCCAGGCCATATATTGTATTTTGAGGTATCTTTTATCTTTTCATGTACCCAGACAATTACTGTAATTGCAGACACTTGATGTATAACATTGTATGGGATGTATTAGGATTAATTAACTTGAAATCAAGTAATGTATATGATATAATATATACTATTCAATGACGAGATCCTGAGGTATAATATAGGTGATGATGTATGACACTGCACAGGAATGCACTCTTAATTGTGAAATAATGAATAAAAAGTTTTAAATTAGCCCTATTTTCCGCACTTCCGGGGCGTGACAGAACCGGGTCTGAACCGGACCGAACCGGTTCAGCCAAGAAAGAGAGGAAAAAAAGAGAAAAATGGAAAAAGAAAAAGAGAAAAAATTGGAGAAAAATCCCGACGATGTAATCGAGCTACGGGTAAGTCAGTATCGGTCGAAATTGACCGATTTAAATTTTGGAATATTTTGTTTAATTAATTTTCGACTGAAAATTTACCCGAAAATTATGAAATTGTGTAGCTCGACAATCGACGTCAAACGAGAGCTCGAGACAGCCTTGATTTACGTACTAGCATGGAATCTCGGGTAAGTAAATCTTATTTACGACAATTACATCATTATGTGTGCTTCGGATTTAATTTCCGCATTAATTAAATTAAATTTTGGGAAGTCGGATAAATTGTTGTAAATAATAAATTGAGCTATTCGAGAGTTAGAACGAGACTCAATAAATTGTTGGTGGGCCTAATGAGCCCAATAGGCCTCGATAATGTGAACATTAAGTGGAAAACGGGCTTAAGGCTGATTAAGGCCCATTAAGGTGCAATCGGGCCCAATAGGGGTAAACGGGTCCAATGATTTAAATTAAGCCCAGAAAATATTAAATACAATTAAGTTGTATAATATCTGACCTAAGAAATATTGATACGCAGTTCCGGGCATTTGATGGGGGAGCAGATCGGACCGCTCGACGTGACATCAGTGGAAAGGTCAGACTCGACAGAAAAATAAGGTAAGGGAATTCTGCGGACTGCTAGAGGTAACTTTACAAAATTTTAAGTTCATTTTCAGTCCTTTAAAAATTATCTGAAGGGTCTAGAGGTCAAATAATAATTTTAGTGCCCCGAATGGATAAATTACCAAAATACCCTTGTTAAGGGTAAAATTTACAATTTTAGGAAAAATTGGGAGGAGCAAGAATAAGAGGTTCCTGCTCGTTCTGGAGATGTTTTGATGCATGCATGAGTAGGCTGGCTAACCTTGAAAGAAAAATGCACAGCATTTCATAGTTTCAACGATGAAATTGTTTTGAAAACTGTTTTGAGGAAACAGAGCCGCCTACGTGTTTTTATTGACATGTGACGTGCTAGAGCTCAGCTCGCACGATATTTTGAGTTGTGTGATGCATGCATTAGTGCTGGAGCGAGAGCCCGCACTAGAGTTTTACATGCATTGGTGCTGAAATCTAACACGCACCTGATTTTATATGATTTTCGTGATACGGTGCTAGAGTCTAACTCGCACCATATTTTATATGATTTTTGAGACAGGGTGTTAGAGCTTCGCTCGCACCAGATTTTATATATATATATATATATATATATATATATATGATTTTCATGATGGTTTGCATACAAAGTGCTAGAGCTTAGCTCGCACTAGTTTTACTTGATTGATGAGAGTGCTGAGCATCGCTCGCACTGATTTTATGAGAACATGTAATTAGCCGTGCTTGGAGCATCGGGTACACTGTGTGTTACCGATTAAACAGGCTCGCACGTGCGTTTTGAGACATGGCACAAGTATAGAGACATGATATGGGTCCACGAAGTACGATGTACCGTGCAAGTAGCATGGAGTACGATGTACCGTGTGGTATCTTCGGATACGGCATCTTCGGATGCGGCATCTTCGGATGCATGGGATCGGATAAGACCGACGAGATGGATTGACCCACCTCCTGGGCGGTTCCCGATCATGGTGAGAACCCGCACACTAGGATCCGTGTAGCAGAGGAACTCCCGAGGACACATGGCCATAGTCCTGGTTATTACCGATATACAGAAGTTGCCTAGTCTCGCATGTTGATGATCTTGACGACGATTGAAACTGGGTTTTAAACTAAATTTGCATGATGTTATTTCCATGCTTTTTTTTAAACCCATGTGTGATATAAACTGATTTCCATGGTTTTGTGTGAGTCAGGACCACCCGAGGGATGGGTTGAGCCCTGGATTTATGGTGAAATTTTAAATGAGAAAGAAATAATTTAAAAAGAGTTGCATGTTAAATTTTCTGTGCGATCGTGTTTTACATGACATCATGAATCATTGCATCAGTTTTGAAATGTGTGGAGAAAGGGTGGTTTATGCATGGCACCAGTTCATGTAGGTAGTATGGTTACCTACTTGTTCGTAGGATTGCCTTACTGAGCTTGATGTGCTCACCCCTTTCATTTTCTCACACAGATAATCTCCAGTAGATATTGAGATGACTCAGTACTGCATTTCGGATATCCGCTGCTGCCCATCAGTTAAGGTATATACACTTGTACATATTGTATCTAAATAAGCATAGCACAGTAACATGTTTGCAAGTAACTTTAGGGGATATATAAATATTGTAAACAATTATAAATGACTGGAGAAGAAATAAGTACTATGGTAAATGAATGGTGGGACTGGCATTGACGCACAATCCACTTGTTAGTGGAGTGTAGTCACGATCAGAAGACAGGTATGAATTTAAGTAAGAAAATAACAAAACGCGAAAAATTAACTCTGATTTTTTTAGGTAGTTTGGGTCGTGACACTCGTCATACCCAAAAACATCAGTTCATGCACGTATTCATGATATATAAAATAGTTCATGCTATTCAAATCAGTACACAAATCATATATAAAGCATGGAAAATCATCATGCGTAAATCGTAAATAAAGCATGAAAAATCATCATGCGAGGTGCACTTAAAAACAGTTCATACTCAACACAAATTAGTTCAAATCAGCATCCGTTAGGACTCAGCCTCTCCCTTGGACTATCCTTACCTACAAAACAATTTAAAAATATGGATTCATCATAAACCAAGTGACATGTGAGATTAGACAAATAATAATAATAATAATAATAATAATAATAATAATAATAATAATAATAATAATAATAATAATAATAATAATAATGGTAATAACTAGGACTATGACCATATCCTTTGTGATCCCAGGCTACACGGATCCTAGTGTGCGGGGTATCACCTCTATCTGCTTCCGCACGGGAGGTGTCACGTCCAACCAGTATACGTATGTGCCAGCCTATTTAATCGGTGTGACACACAGTCTACCCGAAGCTCCTAGCACGGCTCCCAACATGTCATAAAATCCATGTGAAATCTAGTGCGAGCTAGGCTCCAGCACTCATGCAGGTATAAACACGTCAAACCTCGTGCGAGCAACACTCTAGCATGCTTTATTTCAACAAAACTCATGTAGGTGGCTCATTTGTGTGCAAAGAATGGTTATTAAATCAAATCAATGATATTTTCTTGTAAACCATTTAAATGCCAACCAGCCTACCAATCCACATGCTAAAAAGCAATAAAAAGACTCAAGAACATCATGTTCTTGCTTTTTATGACATTTTTCTAAAATCCCAATTTCCTTCGCCCTTCAAACATTCATTTCTTTTCTACGACCCTCAAACAATTTAGAAACCATAATGCGCCCGAAAACGCGTACAAGTATCTCTAAGAGCCAACAAAATTTCCTTACTTCAATTCACTCGGAAGCAACTTCTTCTTCCTTTCCCGCTTTTCATTATTGGCTTAATTTGCTCCGAATTTATCCTCGGAAGCTGCAAACATTCATTAATCACATTAGTCAATACTGATAACTTATATTCTGACTTTATCCTAGTCAATATATCTTATTGAGTCAAATTCTCTCTTAAGTTCATTTTTACTGTTCTATTCGTTTCACCTAGGCCCATTGGACTCCTTAGGTCGATTATCTCTCGTTGGACTAAATTTTAGGTCCATTGGCCTTATCGAGTCGATTTCATCACCCTTGACCCATTTTCACATCTGGCCATGGCATGGTGGCCAAACACCATCATGCCATTCTTAGCCAACTCAGCTAACAAACTCACTTAGTTATACTATCTATCACTTGGTATGCAAGCTTTATCCTTAGTTTTCCATTCATTCATGCATTTTCACAAACACCATATATGCACCCTTCATAACTTCATCCATTCCCATAAGTTGATTTCACTAAACCATCTCAAAATCATGCATTTAACATTACTAACACTTTAGTATAATCCATTCATCATTAAATCCACCTTAGCTCATTTTCTCACACTAAACCCATTTTTAGGTCATGAATGATTCATCATACTCTAGATAGTTTCAAACAACCATACATGCACCAATCAACTCATAACAATGTCTAGATAAACATATTTGGAGTTGGTGTATTAAAAACTCACCTAGCTTGTCTTTTCTCTTGTCCGAAATTGGAAGACCTTTTTTGCTCCTTCAATCCAACAAGTTGAATATTGATTCCTAACTATGTTGTTCTCCTCCTTAAAATGAACAACTTTGCTCAAAGCAACTTCTTTCAAATCTTTTTGGAAGGGGGTGGTATTCTAGAGCGAGAAAGCTTATTCTTTTTGGGTAAAACGGTGTAAGTGTTTTGTTTTTTTGAAAAAAAAAGGCTTTGCCGTCGGGTTTTTATAGAATAAGTGTGGTGAGATTGATCTCCTAGGGTAAGAGATCGATCTTCCTTTGGTTTAAACTATCGAAATATTTAGGTATGTAAGTGTGAGATCGATCTGCTCATTAGGAAGAGATCGATCCTTTCTTGGTAGAGTCAAGTAGAGATCGATCTGCTTGTGGGGAGAGATCGATATACTCTTTGGGAAGGGATTGATCCTTGCTAAGCAAAAGCAAATGGAGATTGATCTGCTCATGGGGAAAGATCGATCTGCTCTGTGGGAAGAGATCGATCCTTTCTAAGCAGAAGTAAATTGAGATTGATTTGCACTAGGGAAGGGATCGATCTGTTCTTGGCAGAATCAAATGGGGATCGATCTGCTTGAATAAGAGATCGATCTAGCCTTCATCTGTAGGTTCCCAACTATAGTTTTTCCCAAAACTTCAAAGAAAAACTTGCCTTTGATTGCTTCACTAGTCATTTTGTATTCTATTCTCACTTAGAGTATGGAAAGGTTCATTTCATATGATTCTCGTGTTAAGGAACTTATGTGTACTGCTTGGAACCATAAAAGATACTTAGAATTCACATTTGAGTCTTTATATTCAGTCTGAATGTTTTGAGTTTCTTTCATTTAGTTTGTGGCCACTTTAGCCCTTATTTAGCCATTACATGAATTCATGAATACTCATTCATTCTCTTTGCAAATTTCATTCAAGCTAAAAGCTCTTCTTATGATTCAATCAACATGTGGAAGTGTGTTACATCATATCAATCATAAGGAATACATCACCAAAAGTGGGTCTTACACATAGTTTCTTCATTTGCTTATTCTTTTAATCGTTTAGAGTTGCCTTAATTTTGGCAGCACAACCTCCTATACTTTAACTTACCTTCCTACAATAATTGAAACCATAGTTTATATTCGCAAAGAGTTGATTTACTATACATCCCACAACATCCTCAATTTCCATACTTAACATCACCAACAGTTCATTTACTTCTTGAAACATTTACAATACTAATTCGTAAGACTATTAATTACATCCAAAAAGTATATATATACAAACCAGTATCTGTACTTTACCAATATCTGGAAATAATCATCAGAGAATATACTTGAGGGTGTACTAAAGATAGTCTGGGAGGCTCAAATCCACCAGCCTAACTAGAGTACTCTGAAATTAGCTAAGCAATCCTACTGCAGGTAATTTGAAAGGAAGAAAGAGGGGGATGAGCTTCTGATAAAAACCAATAAGGAAGGCATTTAAACTAATCCTGACAACCCTAAAAATATAAAGAAATTCAGGGTTAACATACTTTTCAAAACTTGCATACTTACATTAATCAAAATACATAAACTTACTTACGTATAGTAGCAAAACAATACTTACTTAATTACTTTGCAGTAAAACATATTTACTTACATACTTACTTGGAAATAAACTGTACATACATACATACATACATACATACATACATACATATATACATACATAATCAAATTTACGTACTTACTTACATTTGATAAAACTTACTTAGTTTCATAATTCATAATCATTGATATACTAAAACATGGAGACTAGGCTAAATCCGTATAGCTATCATGCAGACAGAAATATCATCATCCATAGAGGGAATAAAACACCAATGGTCATGGTAGGGGATGTAAATTGGATCAGGGTCATACAGTAAAACAGGCGTAGTATCTGTATAACTAGCACATAGCTAGAGCACGAACACCATTGGCACTCACTATGCAGGTAACATAACCTACAGGCGTGCTGCGCGGGCACGAGATACTACGGAACAGGCACCACGTGTAGCGAAGACAAACACCATAAAGGCGAAGACGAACACTACACGAGCAAAACAAAACAGACACTACAGGTGGCAGAGCCGAGAAACCACAAGTAGCGGGCATGACATGCACAAAGCAAACACTATCGAGGTAACTCTAGTCTCAGAAAAATCTTATGTTCTTACTTATTTTCATACTTAAAATCATATTGAAACTTAAATCATAAGATCATATAATTTTCAATATAAAATATTTCTGTATCAAAACTCATACATCATGCACAAAAATGTTTAGTTTCAGGATTAAACCGGGGTATTATTCCTTTCGAGAATTTATATTGGAAAGACTTGGGTTTTCCTCAGAAATTCTTCATACGTTCATCAAGTCATTTTATGAAATATAGATAGATATATGAAGTCATTACTACTTTAAATTGCATTCCTTACTTAAACGGGGCTTAGGACAACACTAAATCGTTGAGCCTCGGGTTTGCCTCGTTTTGCATGCCCATACCTCGGGCTATCACAAACAGCCCAGTTAGTATCCAAATCACCCTTATTACATGTTCTCATACATTTATAACTCAAACGTGGTCAACTGAACCCTTTTTCGGTCATTTTTTCTACTTTCTCGATTTTATTGATTAAAGTACCGGTTTAAGGTATTTTTGATAATTTTTGTTCTTTTAACTTCAAATTCATAAAATCGAAAACCTAAACACTTATTCAATTCTCCAATTCATACTTGTCAACATACCTAATTTACCAATTCTTACACTTTTCGATTTTCCATTGAACTGGGCTATAAACCAGACATTTTTGGTATTAATTTAATGGTTTACAACATCAAACTCAACCAAATTTCATCCCTACCCTATCAAACATGGGCTAGCCGAACCTACACAGGTCTCTAAAAAATTTTTTCTTCAAATTCTATTTAAGTAAAAATCATCCAAATTCAACCAACATTAACATATATAAGCATCATCATCTTCCATCTACTTCTCACCTTAGTTGACCAACTTTGACCACTTCTTCTTGCTCTAGTAAAGATTCTCAGCTGTAGATCAATACGTATACAACTTAGAATCATAAAAAACAAGCTCAAAAACTAACCAAGAACTTATAAATTTAAGTTTCTCTATTACCCCGAAACATGATAGATTCTGCTCCTGTTCTTCTCTCTAGTTTTTCACCTAGCAAACGAGCTTGTTTAAGGCTGGATTTTTTTATATGTTGTAGAGGACTTAGGAAGGAAGATTTTATCCTTCTTTAAAAAATTATAAAATTGGCTGGAAGGTGGCCAACAAATTTATACAAGCTTGGCCTGAAGAAGACGCGTACGACAGAAAGGATGAGGGATAGGTTGTTGAGTTTAGATTGGTTTAGGGCTTCATTTAGTGTTCCAGAAAGTGTATTAAGTCTAATTTAATTCTGAAAAATCTCAAATTAAAATACCTTCTGGAAGGTCTTCAAATTTTATCTTTTTGTTGGGCCAATAGATTTCTAGGCCAGGGTAGCCTGCAACCCTGTTTTTGTAAATTCCATACAAAATATTTTCAGCCCATTTTCTTCCAAATTTTCACCATTCATGTGTTATGATAAGTTCCTAGTATGTTTCATAAGAATTTGGGCCCTACTTGTTTAAGAAAAGTTTCCCGTTTGAGTCCATTTTACCCGATTGAGTCATTACCGATCAAAACTGCTTAAGGTTTTCGGTTTACTTTAAAAATTAATTTGATCACTGAAACCTCAAGATTTCCACTCACTTTTAATTCCCCAAGTCAAATACACCTTATGTTAATTTCCTATGGCCTCAGAATAATTTTTACTAATTTTTAGAATTTATTTTTATTTCTAGGCCCAATAGCTCGATTTAGCGCTAACCCGAGTTTTACTAACTTTTTCACTTTCAAAACCTTTGTTTCACTTTCTAACCACCAAAACATACTCATAACATACTTCCTTGATGAATACTTCAATTTAAGATCTTACCTCGAATTTTATGCATCGGGCTTCATGTCACTATTTTGGACGTCTCAGTTAGTCCGGGCCTTACGTGAATACTGAAGTAAGTTTTAAACTTCTCATATAAGCTTTTAATTAAACAATAGTATGAAAAATTGGGTTTCACAATTGCATTGTTTGGAAAACTAAGCAAAGAGTAGAGACTAGCAAGCCAACCCATGAGAATCAACCATACTTCCTGTCACAGAGTCGTTCTCTCCTATAGAACAATTCCCAGTGATGGCCTAAGTTTCTCCACAACTTAGTCAGCCAATCTCCATACCTAACCCAAATACGGGCTAATACGCAGCGGTATCACACTTGAGCAAGAAAACAACTAACCAAAGAATACTCAAACAGTAAAGAACACTCAAGCTTTCAAGAGGAGAGCCTTTTTGTTAATCTGCAACAAGAAAGAATACAACTTGCAGAGAAGATCGCTCTCTACTTTTCTCTCTTACTCTCTTGAATTTCTAGGTTCTCTTTCCTAACCCCTCAGATGAAGTTTATATAGGCAAGTGAGGACACCCCCCTCATATAGGTACTAGAGTTTGAGTACAATATAAACTCTCTAAGATTAATTCCCACTAGTCTTAGGACTCTTCGGATGACCGCCACCTCAATGCCCTTAAGAGTTAGGGTCTTTAATATTCTCCAGTGATATGGTCTGCCAAGACTTATTCGCTTATCTCAGATCGTGGCCCGCAATCCTCCTTATCTCCACTTTATAAGGTTCAGGCTGCTTAGCTTTCGCGCACATCTCTAACGACTGCATAATTCTCGTTGTGGCTCTTACCTATTCACATGGTTCACGTCTCTTGGTGTTAAACAAGTTTGCCCGTAACCTGTAATTCTCGATCATCCTCCATTAGCGTCTTAGTGTCACGCTTGGTAAGCCGCTCGGGCAAAGTACCTGTCTTGCTCGTTTGATGAGCACCCCGTTATGTACCGTGCAAGGCATTTCCCGTGCCTCGCACTCGTCACAGCGTCCCCAGCCTAACCTTTGCGAGCTGGGCTCCAGGTCAAGTATTTTGGGTCTAACAAACCCTCCCCCTGTCAGAGGAAACCGATGCCCTCATCGGAATGAGCTCTAAATATGCTTTAATCTCATCCTCGAATTGCCACAAAGAAGTATCTTTCTCCCAAGTAGCATCTGCCTCACCTTCGCCTTCCCACTATACCAAGTAGTAGGTTCTCCTATTCTTTCTACTAGCTCCTTCAACCTTGTGGTTGAGTATCTTAGCCACCTTCTCCTCGAAATGGCTTCTCACAGTGGGTGGAGCCTTTCTCACCTGTTGCCTTCTTGGATCAGCATCTTCATGGTAAGACTTCAAAAAGCTCACATGGAAAGTAGGATGTAGCTTCATCCTCTTAGGTAGTTTCAGCTCAGAAGCCACTGCGCCTACCCGCTTCACAACTTTGAAAGGGTCATCGTATTTCTGTACCAAACCTTTATGAAACAGTTTGTCTGTGACTTTTCTCCATATCTGAGGCATCAATTTGAGCAACACCTTGTCACCCACCTCGAACTCTAATAGCCGCCTATACTGGTCCGCATATTTCACCATCCTCCTTTATGCCTTTTCCAAGCTCTCCCTAGCCTGGTCCATCAACTCTTGACGATCTCGCACAAATCTATATGCCGCTGGTGTCACGCCCTCCTCTCACACGTGACTTACCAAAAACCATTACAAATTTTTTGCTTTTTACTTTACTTACCTTTCTCTCCTTAACTGTTGGGCTGTGATTCGATATTAGTCACCCACTCACATTCATTCACATTATACATAGAATTTAGTATTCTTTTCGATAACATAAACTGTTATACAGTACTTGTACATATACATCCCAACCATACAATTGATTACATAACTGTGCTTATACATTGTTCAGTACAAAATGTTCGACTGTGTATACCTCTTGTAAGATGGATAGGTAGCGAATACAATGAATGCTATACCTCTGTCGGACTCACTCTACTGCGGATGATCTGTAGAGGATGGAAAATAAGGGGGTGAGCATACAATGCGCTCAGTAAGAAAATCAGGCAAGCAAGTAGATAATCACACTATCTACTGAAAATAAGGCTTTGCCTTTCCTTCTCTCATCTCAAAGCATGTATTAAAATGATATAATATAGTACAGGTTAAATTCCATGTACTTGAAATCATGTTTATTTATCAAATGTAGGCATTCATGCAAAACAGTGCATATTTATAAAATTAGGAATGCTTTTATCTCAATCATGCCATTTACATTTAAATTAATTAAATATGGCAGTTCATAACACAATACAAATTGGTTTCCGACCTATCTCTCTCAGGTCTAACCGTATCATGAAAACAAGTGACACTCAGTGGCTAAATGCAATACTCTCCTGGACTATGGCTATATCCTAAAATGTGATATACCAGGCAACACAGATCTCGGTGTACGGGTATCACTGCTGTAACGGGAGGGGGGTCAATCCATCACAACCCCCAGCTATATACTCCTCAACTCCACCACACGGTACAGTGTACTCCATACCACTCGCACGGTATAACGTACACCCGTGAACCCTCTCCTCATGGTCGGGATGCCTGCCATAGGTCTTAGTCCTCACACCATGGAAATACTTCATAGTCGGGGTGCTTGCCATAAGTCTTAGCCCTCATACTATGGAATAAATGCCACATCTCTAAATCTACGTGCGAATATCTCAACAGTGTGACACTTAGTCTACACGGAGGAAATAGTCACGGTTTTGCTCTATTTAACATGTATTATATATCACATAAAACAACAGTGCATGTCTTGAGTATGACTCTCAATCAACACTCCGCCTCTTAAACATTATGTATGCATCTCAAAATATCAAACACTAGTGTGAGTAATCTCTAGCACTAGGTCAATGCATAATTCTCTTTTCAAATCAAGTACGAGCTATCACTCTAGTATGAGATCATGTATAAATCATGAAAAGTCGAGTACGAGCAAAGCTCCCAGTACTCTATCATATAAAACTGAGTATGAGCATAGCTCCCAATACTCTATATGCATCAATCACAAATGGAGTACGAGCTAAGCTCCCAATACTCTAACATGCATAAAATAGCATTAAAATATAATACGAGTATATCCTCCAATACTATGTGATGCATATCTCAAAATACAGTGCGAGTATTCTCTGGCACTTATGGTTTTCACACAAAACTAGATAGATGGCTATTCAAATCACATTTTTCACAAGTAAATCAAATAAGCACTCAAATGTGCTGTTTTCGCATATACATGAAAACATTAGCCATTCTATCATGCAACTCATGCATTTTGGGTCACAACATGCTTCTTAGGTATTTTCACCCTATTTTTAGATAAAATACACTTATTCTCATTTATCTCTATCACAACAACATGTCTCTTTCAGGGAATTCATAGAGTATAATATTGAAACTCTATTTAAAATACGTGTAGCCATCTCTAGCTACTCATGTAATTCCCTTACCTCGGATCACGTCAAGTGACCTCTCTTCCTCGGTTCTGCTTGCTCTTACAGTCCGATAAGCTTCCACGATGATTTTCGAAGCCGTTATTATTTATTCACATTAGTATACCATAATATACTCATCTCATTTATCAATATCAACTTAACACATCATTACACCATTTTCTCATAATATGGGATTATACCATATTTTCATATAACTATATTCATCACTCCTTATTTCCAATAAATGCATCTCATAAGATTAACTCATAATCTTTCATACATGCATATTCTATCATTAAATCAATGTTAACATCATTTCTTCATTACTTTCTCACTTTCATGCCAAAACTAGGTCATGCTCATTTTTCATGATTCTTTCATTTCCAACAAATCATATATACACCAACAATCTCATTAACACATCTAGTTTAACATATATCAAAGTGGTGTACTTAATCTTACCTAGTTGAACTTTCCTTCCTTTTCCACCAAATGGTAAAATCCTCCTTGCTCCTTGAACTCTTGATTTCAATCCTTTGTTTCCAAGTATGTTGTTCCCCTCTTTGCTAAGAACAACTTTGCTCAACTGTATCTCACTCAAAACTGATCACAAACTGAAGTTTTCTAGTGTTTCTTGGCTAGGTTTAGGTTTAGTTTCCAAATAGAATAGTAGTTCTCAAGAAAATGAAATGCATAAGTCTAGTATTTATAGAATTGTCTTGATGAGATCGATCTACTACCCTAGGAGATTGATCTGCTCTGCATTTTTCCTCTTGAAATCGACCTTCCAGACTTCATGAGATCGATCTGCTCCCAAGCACGAGATCGATCTGTTTCAACTCAGAACCCTAAGGAGATCGATCTGCTCTTGCATGAGATCAATCTTCTCCAAGTCAGTAGCTTAAGGACATCGATTTGGCCCTTCTGAGATCGATTCCTTCAACACAGAATACTCTGTAGATCGATCTGCTCTCTAATGAGATCGATCTGTCCCTGTTCTATTGCTCGAATTTGAGCATTTTTGGCTCTTTGAGATCGATCTCTCATCCCATGAGATCGATCTCTCATCCAAATTTCCAGATTTTACTGTAGTTTTCTGCAGTAACACAAGCCAAACTTCATACATTTTGCTACCATGATCATTTTCTCATCCAACCACATTTAAGGCTTAAAATGACATCCATTCATACCTTATACACATTACAACTTGTGTGTATCCTTTGTATAACCAAAGGTATACCATTTATAACCAAATGGAGTATAAAACTTATGCATACTTATGCATACTTAAATCCATTTTACCACACCACTCAATTTTCCATATATTCCCATTCATACATACTAAAGTCCATTTCTTATTATTCACACATAACATAACTTGTACGTACATCGCCAACTCATCATATTACAAGTGTGTTACATTTAATCGATGGACTTTACATCATTCATGCTTCACATAGCATGTACATGTATGTACTTAGAAATTTAAGTGTCTTACAGCTTGGCACTCCCATTAGGACTTAGTTTTTACTATCTTCAAAGGTGTAGCAAGTTGATATTCAAATACCAACTCTGTTGGACTCAAACCCGTGGAAGATGATCCATGCATGTTGTAGCAAAGCTGTGCAGAATCAAGCAAACTCACCTAATTCTTCTGGCTAGTAGTCATATAGTGCCTCAAATACTCTTCTAACAATGCGTTAATCTACTCCGTCTGGCAATCTGTCTGCGGATGATTAGTTGTAGAAAATTTCAACTCTAAACCCATTAATTTGAACAAATAAGTCTAGAATCTCCTAGTAAACCGAGTATCACGATCGCTCACTATATCCTTGGGCAGGCCAAAGATTTTCACCACATGGTTTAAAGACAACTCTGTAGCTTCATAGGTGGTGCACGCATGTGGGGCTGCTATGAATACAACTTACTTTGAAAAATGATCCACCACCACCATCAAGGACCTCATCTTGTTTATCTCTGAGAACATCGTGATGAAATCCACAGAAACTGATTCTCATATCCTCTCAGGGATAGGTAATGGTTGAAGCAATCTTGCTTGCTTTTTTCTCTCGGTCTTATCTATCTGGCATATATGGCATGTGCAGACATATAACTCGATGTCTTCCTCCATCTTTAGCCAGAAATATGTCATTGATAACAATGCCAACATCCTCTCCATTCCAAGATGTCCTGCCCACTAAGGGTCGTGGGTTTCTCGTAGCAACTCTTTTCTTAGTCCCCCGCCAGCTGGAACATAGAGTCTATTGCCTTTGTCATACGACAAATCCCCATCGAGCCAATACCTACGAACCTTGCCCAACTTCAGGTTCTCCTTGAGCTATTCATAAGTCTTATCTGTTGATACTTGCTGCTTTATCCTGTCAATCAAGTTAGTCTCAATAGCGGTAATGAAGCAACATAAGACTGAACTATCTTACGACTCAACGCGTCCGCCACTTGGTTTTCCCTTCCTGGTTTATGTACCCATGTGAAATTGAACTCTGCCAAGAATTCTTGCCATCGTGCCTGCTTTGGGCTCAGCTTCTTCTGCGTCTTGAAATAAGTGTTAGCCACGTTGTCCGTTACCACTACAAATTTCGTTCCCAACAGATAATGCTTCCACACCTCCAAACAGTGCACAACCACTATCATTTCTTTCTCATGAACTGAATATCTCCTTTGCGCATTCTTAAGCTTGTGGCTTGCATAAGCAATGAGGTGTCTTTCTTGGACCGACACCCCTTCGATGGCTCTGTCTGATGCATCCGTGTGAACTTCAATGGTAGCTTAAAATCTGGCAGCCTTAACACTGGCTCAGATGTCACTGCCTCCTTGATTTCTTGAAAAGCCTGCTCACATCCATCAAACCATACCCACATATTGTCCTTCTTTATAAGATCTAACAAAGAACTTACCATCTTGCTATATCCCTTCATTAATCATCTATAATAATTGGCCAGTCCTAAGAATGACCGTAACTCCGAGACCTTTGTAAGGGCCTACCATTCAACAATGGCTTGGATCTTCCTCTCATCCATCCAAATTCTTCCGCTGCTAACTTTATAACCTAGAAACAAGATCTCCCGCTGGCAAAACTCACACTTCTCATTTTTCATGTACAGAGAGTGTTTTTTCAAAGTCTCGAATACCAATTTAAGGTGCTTCACATGTTCTGCTAGCGTCTGGCTATACATCACAATATTGTCAAGGTATACTACCACAAACTGGTCCAAATACTCATAAAGCACATCATTCATCAGGTTACAAAATGTCACAGGTGCATTAGTTAAACCGAATGACATAACTAAAAATTTGAATGAGTCGTACCTCGTCACGCAAGTCATCTTAGCTTCATCTCCCTTAGAAATCCTTGCCAATATCTTGATCTCAGGTCTAACTTTGTAAAGTATGCTACCATCGATAACCGATCGAATAAATCAGCGACATTTGGAACTGAATACTTATTTTTTACTATTACCTTGTTTAGGGCTCGGTAATCAACACATATCCTTAGTGTGCCATCCTGCTTCCTCTGGAATAAAACTTGGGTTCCATACGGTGCCTTCGATGGTTAGATATATCCCGCTTCCAATAGCTCATCAAGTTGTTTCCTTAACTCGGATAACTCTAAATGACCCATCCTATTTGGTGCTTGTGCATGTGGTCCGTCACTGTAATCATCCAGCACCGTCGCTATTTCATCAGGTACCTCGACAACTATATATGGTTTTACCTCAATCAGGGTTGTGAGTATGGTTGTCTCCCCCTTCTTCAACCTAGTGTTCACCTGTGAAGCTGACTGCAGCAATGGCTTCTCAACAATTTGTCCCCTATTCGTCAGAACAAACTTTGGATAAGTCTCGTCAGTATTCATTAATCCACCCAGATGTGGAATAACAAAAGCCTTCGCTTATACAAAGAATTCAATACCCATGATTACATCAAAATCATATATAGGCAAAGCCAAGAACTTGTAATCTTATTTCCATGTCTCTATCTTCACCGATGCGATAGCTGTTCCCTGGATACCTTGGGCCTTTGAATTGACTGCCTTCACTTGCTTGTTACTCTTTGTGACCTTCAGGCCAAGATGATCAAATGCGTTCAATGAAACAAAGTTGTTAGTCGCTCCTGTATCAAGCATATCTTGAATAGGCCTTCCATTCACCTCAGCTTTCACATACATCAGTCCCTTCTAAGGAGCTCGTTGCTCAGTTCGAATTGCATTGAACAACTGCATAAAGGCAACTCTTGGACACTCATCATCAGAATCCTCCTTACTCATGAGGGCCGCTAACTTAGTCCGTCTAAGGCAATCTTGGGCCTTATACTTCCCATTACGCAAGAAACAACTCCAATCTCCCTTGCTTTGGGGTGGATTTGTTCTTTTTTGCTTAGAAGATTCAACATTTTTCTTGTTTCTTTAGTGCGTCTTCCAATCCTTCTTGCCTTTCCCCATATTTCCATTAGGATTGTCCTTCTTTCTTTCCCCAATGTTTAATGAAGAAGAACTCAGTTTGTAATCCACTAAACTATCTGTAACTGCAATTGCTTAGGGTAGTTCCTTCACATTCTGCCTACATAACTCAGCCTGAGCCCATGGCTAAAGTCTTGAGAAAAAGTTAAATAACTTATCCTCCTCTGACATATTCTTCACGTCCAACATCAAAGAGCTAAACTCCTTGACATAATCTCACATAGAACCCGTGTACTTAAGTTTTTTGAGCGCCTGTCTCGCAACCCATGCCGCGTTCAAGGGAAGGAATTGGTCTCGCAACTCCTTCTTCATTGTGTCCTATGTTTCGATCCTTGGGTGACCAACACTATCATCATCGGCCAGTCTACCTCAGTACCATAGCTTAGCATCACCCGTGAGGTACATGCTAGTGATAGTAACTTGGTCTTGCTCCGGTATTTTGGCAACCTAAAAGTACTGCTCTATGTCTAACAAGAAATTCTCAAGCTCTTTGGTGTTGCGAACTCCTTTGGTTCAGGTACCTTGATCTTTTTCTGAAGATCGCTACTTTCACCCCCTCTACTACTACTAGACGCCTTCGCATGCTCTGTAGTAGTCATAGCACATTTCATCAGTAAAACATCGGCCTTTGGGGAATTCAATTGTACCTCAAATTTCTCTGAAAGATCGTGAACATGCTGCATGATGCCGGTGCAGCGATTAGTATGCTCCTTCGGCATATCGAAGGCTAAATGTGTCAACTCCTGAACACTGCCTACTATGGCCTGAATCTGTTTAGTCATTGAACCCGCTTCCTCTTGCGGTTCGCCTACTATTGCCTCAAGTACAGTCACTCGATCAGCCAGCTCATGTGCCATGATCAGAAAAACTCCGCTCTAATACCAAATTGTCACAGGGTCGTTCTCTCCTATAGAACAATTCCAGTGATGGCCTAGGTTTCTTCATAACTTAGTCAGCCAATCTCCACACCTAACCCAAATACGGGCTAATACGCAGTGATATCACACTTGAGCAAGAAAACGACTAACCAAAGAATACTCAAACAGTAAAAAACAGTCAAGCTTTAAAGAGAAGAGCCTTTTTATTAGTCTGTAACAAAAAGGAATACAACTTACAGAGAAGACCGCTCTTTACTTTTCTTTCTTGCTCTCTTGAATTTCTAGGTTCTCTTTCCTAGCCCCTCAGATGAGGTTTATATAAGCAAGTGAGGACACCCCTCTCACATAGGTACATGAGTTTGATTACAACATAAACTCTCTAAGATTAAGTCCCACTAGACTTAAGACTCTCCAGATGATCGTCACCTCAATGCCTTAAAGAGTTAGGGTCCTTAATATTCTCCAGTGATATTGTCACACCGCGACTCCGGATGCTCTTCATCATACATATACCACATACGGTTGGATTATGAGCTGATGTAATTACTAATTCCATACATTTATAGTAGAAATATTTGAAACTTTAATTTACACACTCCCAGACGTGTGTGTTGATATACAAAATCGATTGTATAACATAATATCTTCACATAACATCCTCATGCAATTTGTTCATTTTTAATATATGATTGTCTGATACAATATGATAGATACAAAATGCTTTTGTGTATACAATTCTTATACCTTAGCAACTAGTAGGAGCTGACCCACACAAAACTGATCTGGAGATCACCGTATTGTTCTACTTCTCGATATCTGGATGGGGAAAATAGTGAGATGAGCAAACCACAGCTCAGTAAGGAAAATGATGCTAACAGGTAGATACTGTACTATCTACGTAGCCCATGCATGATTAACGAAAATCCTCTCTCATTATAAATATGCATGATTAACGAAAATCCTCTCTCATTATAAATGAAAATATCAATAGAAAATGCATTTAAATACTCTACTCTCATAGACATTTTCATAGAAATAAATGCTCAAAAATTTCATGTAAGAACATGTCATAAAACAATGCTATCAGGTATAAGCATTGAAAACAAGATATTTATCAAATCACATTATCTCGTTTCTGATTTTCTCAAATCATTTCTTTTCATCATATTTCTCTTATCTATGAGACAAGTAGGGAATTTAGGCAAACAAATATCCATGACATATAGGCATAGTCAGTGATCTCAGGCCTAACTGATCAGGTGTGCGCAGGGCATCACTCGCCTGAAGGGGGTTGGGTCAGTCCTACCCTTTGGCTCATCTCAATCATCATCATCATCTTCCTCACCACATCACATATACTGACGATACAACTTACTCCATGTGTCATCTACACGATACTCGTACTCGCGTGCACACACCATGGTACATAGTATTCCCCGGATAACTACACGGCACAGTGTACACCCGTAGACCCAGTCCATCCACCCTACACCGATGGACTCATCATCCTAACCGGTGTCTCATATACCGGGCGAGCAGAATTAACGTGACGCAGTCTCCACAAGGCTCCAGCGTGGTATCTCTCAATGCAAGCAACTACTTCTAGCATGTATCATCTCGAAATCGTTGTGCGAGCTAAGCTCCAGCACATTATCATCATCATAAAACCATAAAAACTTATGCGAGCTAAACTCCAACACAAAGTCATCATCATAAAACCATGTGCGAGCTACGCTCCAACACGGTTTGTCAAATTATAAGAACATATGCGAGTAAAACTCTAGCATAGTCAAAATCATCAAAGCAGGTGTGAGCTAAGACTCTAACACCATTTCACATCTCAAATATGATAGGTGGCTATTTTATTTCTCTTTAAAAACTTAAATCATGTTTATTAACGTAGCAAGTCGTTCCATGCTAAACATGTAAAACTAGCCAGCCTATCCATCATAATTTCTCAGTCACAAAACAATGTATAGTTGTAAAAACATTACAAACATGCATGTCAGGCTGTTTTCCTTCCCACATCCCATTTTCACAATTCATACCATAGTACATTTCATATCACTTATGACTCAATAGCTAAACATAATATTACTAACGTCATAACTATAAAAAATGCTATAAAATATGTACGAATATCTCTATCGCTAACATACAATCCCTTACCTCAAATCGCACTTGTATTCTCCTTCGTCTCTTTTGCTCCGTTCGCGATCCGGGTTAATCGTGTTTCAACGTATTCCAATCTATACGTGTAAATCATTAAGTTATTTTCCTTTCCTTCTTCCAAACATTCATATTGTCATTTATTTATCTATTTATGCTTCTCAAGCCTTTTATCATATTTCACCTTTTCCATTAGTATCACTATATCTTCCATTAGTTTTCCATCACTTCTCCATAAGTATTTCTTCATGAATTCCCTCTTAATATTACTCACTCATCACTACAATCATCATTCCTATCTATATTTCACATACCATTCAACCCATAAAATGTCTAGAAACTCACATTTAAAGCTTGAGGGTTGAAGAACTTACCTAGCTTAGCTTTTTCCTTAGCCAACTTGTGGTAGTCTATTCTCCTCCTCTTGATCAAACCAATGTGTGATTTTTGGGTATGTTGTTCTCCTTACTTCAAGGAACAACTTCCCCTTCTTGAGCTTCTTCCAAATCTGGCTGGAATGTAGTGATTTTTAGAGTGAAAAGACTTGATTCTTTGAGGGAAATGGATAGGTGCGGGTTTGGTATGAAGAAAGTCTGATTTTCAGTCCAATCTCGTACCCTTTTTATAGATGCAGAGACATGAGATCGATCTGGTCCCTTTTGGAGATCGATCTATGCATGGCTTGGTAGTCCTTTTACGTAACGTAACTACTACCAGATCGATCTGCTCTTCATAATGAGATCGATCTGTCGTAGGCAAAAATCCTCTTGGAGATCGATCTGCCTCTTGTAGGAGATCGATCTTCTCCTTACAGAACCTTAATGAGATCAATCTGTCGCTTAAAGGAGATTGATCTCTTCTTGGCCGAGACATTTGAAGATCGATTTGTGCCTTGTGAGAGATCATTTTCTTCCAAATAGAAGCTTAAGGAGATCGATCTGCCTTGGTATGAGATCGATCTGCTCTGTTCCAATTGCCTCATACTTGACATTTCGTTAGAGGGGATTGATCTCTCCTTCATGGGAGATCGATCTGTCCATCCCCTGCACCCTCATTACTGCAGTTTTCTGCAGATTTCCAATGTGTAATTCATCCTTAATTGCCTAATACCTCATTTTACATTCTGTACACAACCAACGTATAATAGTATCCATTCCATATCATTCATAGGCAATAAAACTTATGCACACAACTTGAAATCATGGATTATACATTAAATTTCATAATCCCTACATCCATCATTGTCTATACACATGTAACAATGTGTACATACATCATAGCTCATAAGAAGTACATGTAAAACTACATGCATTACAGATATGGTCTGCCAAAACTTATCCATTTATCTCGGTTCGTGGCCTGCAATCCTCCTTATCTTCGCTTTATAAGGTTTAGGCTGCTTAGCTTTCGCGCGCGTCTCTAAAGATTGCACGATTCTCGTTGTGGCCGTTACCTATTCACATGGTTCACGTCTCTTGGAGTTAAGCAAGTTCACTCGTAACCCGCAATTCCTTATCATCGTCCGTTAGCATCTCAGTGTCACGCTTGGTAAGCCGCTCCTGCTAAGTACCTGTCTTGCTTGTTTGGTGCGCACCCCGTTGTGTACCGTGCAAGGCTTTTCCCACGCCCCGCACTCGTCACATTGCCCCCAGTCTAACCTTTGCGAGTTGGGTGCCAGGTCAAGTATTTTGGGTCTAACACTTTCCCTGTATAATGCCATAGTCTGCCACGTACATGCCATCTGCTTCATGCCTTTCAAGCAAAACCCACGTTCAGCCCAACTGTCCAGCTATCAGCCAAGAAACCATTATATTCTGCCCCAGCATGCCACCTCCTGCCTAGCTTCTATCAAGCCATGATTCAACACGCAGCGCAGCCTACGCATCCAGTAAAAGGCCATGCTCTATAAGTAGACCAACACGCCAGCCCAACCAACTTCGTACACCACCTCCCGCTTCAAGCTTCGACCGAACCCAGCCACCATCTCGCCACGTCCTACTTCAGCACATCTTGCTCCAACTACAAAGCAGCCAAGTCACCTTCTGCAGCCGACCTTCTCTGTTTCGTGTACACTACACCAGCAAGCATTAACATAGCCAATGATGCCTCTAGCTTAACAGCACAGCCCAATAGCACACACAGCAAACATGGGAAGGCAGAGGAAGACAAAAATAAAATAGCTTTGCTGCAGCTTATACACTTAGCAGCAGACCTTTGGCTTGGCAAGGAGGAAGGCAGCCGCTTACTGCCTTAAACTAAAATAAAACTAAAAATAAATAAATAAAAAAAGAGCATAACAGAGAAGAAAATGGGTAGAAAATCGATGGGAGAGAGAGCCGGTTACATGGCCTCTTTACATAGTAGAATTTGAGAAGAAATTATATTCAAAGCAACATGTTCTAAGGCCATTTGAAAGCTAGATATGAATGGATGGAAGTATGAAGAAAACAAAATATGAAAGCAATCATTAAAGACTTGAAATACAAAGCTATAAATTGAAATAACAAAAGTAGATTACAAGAAAGTAAATGAATCAAAAGGGACCTATGAATATTTCGAGGGCTGCCCTCGAAACTAATGAGAAAACTTTCTAAAAGAACCCTTTTTACATTCGGTAACCACCTCCTTTTTTAGCTGGGGATTTTCATTTTTTCCTCTCGAGAGCAAAATTCTTTTGGGTTGGATTGCCTTCAGTTTCCTTGTCGAAGCCCACTTCTTGAATGAGCGTGACTTGAACTTATATGAAGAATGGCCAAATATTTAAGTGGTTTTGGTACTATAATGTTTAAGTGGTTTGAAAGGTTTAGAAAGATTTTTGATATGGACTTAGTTTATGCATGGGTTTGGATAGGAAGTCAATTGGCTTGGGATCTCATGGGAAAGGATAAGATTTTGGGATTAAAGATTTACGGATATAATTGGGGTTTAGGGTTTTAAATACCAAAATTTACCACTTCTCTAGATTTTCGCACAATTTCCTCAACTTTCTCATTTTTCTTAAAATTCCTACACATGAATAAAAATCCAATAAATAAGGAAGAAATTAAATAAAAATTTCAAAATTAAATCATAATTCATGTAATAAAGTACACTAAAATATGATATTTTAGAGACTTATCATACCTCCAAACTTAATATTTTGCTTGTCCTCAAGCAAAACAATTTCAAAATATGCAAGAGGTAACATATACTTGGACAGATTTATTCCCTATATACACTTCAGAGAAAAAGTATCGATCTAATCTAAGAAAAGTCACAATTATTAATCAACATCAAGTTTCCTCCAATAACATGTTTTAGTCCTAAGTAGATTCTCTGTATGTGTGTGTAGTGTCCATCACATATCAAGGCATACAAATCCGGATGAGATTATGCATACACGAAATGCAAAGTCAATAAAGCATGAGCAATCCTATAGGTTTGCTTTTCGCTTCTCTTTCCAGTAATGTAGCAATACTCAATCAAGAATCAATAAAACTTTATTAAGCTTGTAATATAAGGTTAAAGTTAAGGTATAATAAAAGACAATTTAGGCTCAACAACCTCTAATCACATATTACAACCTAGGATCATAATGTTTAGAATTTCAACTAACTCACCTAAATTTACTTTTTCTTTCTTTCCTATACGCTTTATTTTATTTTTGTTTTTTTTTTTTTCCTTTTTTTCTTTTTTTTTTTAGTTTTTTTTTTAGTTTCTATTTTCCTTTGCATTTTTTTATTCTTATCTCTTTACCCAAATATGTACATAACTCATAGTATATCTTAGTAAATCACATACTTTCGGGGTAAGGGACAGGAAAAAGTATTTAGGGTTAAGGAGATATAACTATATAGGTGTATATACAAAGAAAAGCTAATTTGGCTCAGAAGGGTGACTAAGGATAAATATGTACAAAGTTGGCTTGAAAGGCTCAAATGATCCAAAGATGACCTAAATCACTTTCGTAACTAAGCATGGGTTAAGAATTTTCCCTCGACAAAGAATCAAACAAATTCTAGGATGTGCTCACAACTTCACAGGCAATCACAATCCTATATTTGCATAATCATTCTCTAAACATGTACACAAATCCATGATCAAGACATAGAGCATAAAGATGGAAAAATCACAATCAAAACAAGGCAAGTTCAAGAATTTAACTCATGCTTATCAATAATCATGCTTTCCCAAAGATCAAAATTAATCTCAATCATAGTCTCAATCATGGGGACATGAGAAATAACCAAATCAAGCACAATATATCTCAAGGAAAAACATTTAAAACCCAAAAGGTTTGGAAATTTTTGAAAAAAATTAGCTTAAATTTATTTTCCCCCAAACTTGAAGTGTACATTGTCCTCAATATGCAAGAAACTCAAGAAAAAAGATAAAAGAAACTTCTCAGATTTTTCCTTGATGCTCAATTGGATGCCCACAAGGTTTCTCCACTGCTCCCCCAATCTTAGGTTCAAACCTACAAATTAAAAAGAAAAAGAAATCAAAAACTCAAACTAAAACTAATAAAAGAAAGAAACAACTAACAGACTAATAAAGACCTGGGGTTGCCTCCCTAGAAGCGCTTGATTTATAGTCATGAGCTTGACTATCTTTGTCATCCTTCAAGGTGGTATGAATAATCTGAATTCGATGGGTGCACAAAGTGAACCACCTAGAAAGTGACTTCATCAGATACTTTGCTTCAAAGAACTTAGCTTCACAATCTTCTAAGATATAGCCTACTTCATTCTCATGTGGAAAGTTCAATGAAGCAACAATGAAGGGTGCCTCTCGGTGTAGCTTGTCAACCTTTGGGACTTGGACTTCGATCTTGAGTTGTTCCTCATTGATATTTTCTTCCTCGCCCTCACTATTCTCCATTTCTATCACTTCAAGCACACTTTTTTCTTCTTCAATGAGCTTCGGTGGTGTATGCTCTTCAACTTCTTCAATTAACACTTGATCAAATGTTGCTTGTAGTAGAGCTCAATAAGTATCCTCAATAGTGTCTAGTGGCTCCAAAGAAAGTGATAATTGTCTTTCACATATACTCAAATCATAAACCATGTCCACACAGTCTTTGTCAATAGGCTCAAGTGGAGCAGGCACTTCAACATCTTCACTCAACACCTTTTCAAGTAGAGCATGCATTGGAATTTGATATGCATAATCAACAGTCTCCCCTAGCTCCAAGGAAAGTGAAGAATGCCTTTCACAGCCACTCGAAGAATAGATCAAATGACTCTTCACACTTGGATTCTCAATGTTAACTGGGGTGTCATAATCTAAATTGATGGGAATATTTCTCTAGCATGGTTCCCTTCATATATTTCACAACACATAAAAGGACTCTGAAAGACTTCTTCCGGTAAGATGGCTACTTGAGAGATTGAAATCATAAAAGGATCTATCATTTGTGTGTCGACAATCCTCTTAGGTACAACTTTGTCATATGGCCACTGTTGTTCATTGGAAGCCGTTAGTTCAATAAGTTCATAGGCTTCCTCAACAGTTTTTCACATAATAGCTCCACCCAATATTGCATCAATCACTGCTCTCGATGGATAACCCAAATCATTGTAAAATTTTTGAATTTGTAACTACATGGGTAATCCATGAGAAGGACATCTCGGATTAAGTCTTTAAATCTTTCCAGTGCTTCATAGAAAGGCTTAAAATTGTATTGCATGAAAGAAAAGATGTCATTCCTCATCCTTACCATAAGTTTCAGTGAAATGAATCTAGCTAAGAACTTGTGAGCTAAATCATCCCACGTAGTGATACAATGACGAGGAAGTGATCGTAACCAATGCTTTGCCCGATCTCGGAGTGAGCATGGGAAGAGTTTCAATCGAATGGTGTCATCAGTAACGCCATCATACTTACATAAGTCACATATCTCCAAATCTTCTGTGGGCAACCCTCTAATTGAACATTCATAATCATCATAATGATATCCGAGTTAATCTCAAAGCCTTCGACTTCGATTTTTGGCATCCTAATACTTAAATGGTGTTTAAAACAAAGCATCGCATAATTTTCCGCAATTCTAGGCTTAGCACAATAAGCCATGGTACCTCGCAAACACAACCAAAGAGAAGAATATTAGAAAAAGAAATAAAAGAAGATGAGAAATTTTTTCTATTTTGTTTTATTTTATTTTTTATTTTTTTTATCAAGGGTCTGAACTAAATCTAGATATGATTGGTATTAATATTAACTAAGAACAACCTAATCTAATCTCCAAGAACGATGCCAAATACTTGTTGACCCTAAATGGTATCTACGTGCAAATAATACACAATCTACAAGTAACACGAATGTGAGTCCAAATATTGTTCCCATGACAATTAATTAAATTGTTTTAGCTAAGTATTAAAAATGGTCACTTTTTGTTTATCTAACTAATTAACCATTTTTTAAAAAAAATAAAAAAATTAAATTAACTAAAAAAACAATTAACTTAATCTAAATTCACAATTGAAATTTTAAATAGCATAAAAATTAAACTGTAAAAGAAATTAAAAATAAAATGAATTAAAAATTCAAATTATCTAAAATTAAAAGTTTAATTCTAACTAATTAAAATCTACATAACAAACAAACTAATAACTAATTTGGTAAATTAATTAAACTCATTTAAACTGATCTACTAAAACAAACTAATAAAATAAACTATCTGAATTACATTGTTTGTAAAACTAAGCCAACAATAGAGACTAGGAAGCCAACCAATGAGAATCAACCATACTTCCCATGTTAACGCCATGCCCTGCCACCCACATGCCATCTACTGCAAGCCTTTCCAGCACAGCCCACGTTCAGCCCAGCTGCTAAGCCATCAGCAAAGAAAACACCATATTCTGCCCCTGCACACCACCTTCTGCCTTGCTTCTATCATCAGCAAGCCATGCTTCAACACCCAGCGCAGCCTACTAAGGATGTAAATGGGTAGTGTGTAAACGAGTACCCGGCACTACTTGCTCCGTTTAAGTCTAATTCGGGTACCGATAAATGGGTTTCAATCGGGTTATGATAGCAATTTCACTACCCGTGACAGGTTCGGGTAGTACCCCTCGGATACCCTAAACCCGATACCCGTTTATTTTTTGCTTGCAAAATATAACTTTGAGGTTGTGGAGACTTAAACCTTAATCTTTTAATCTTTATACAATAAACTTACCAAATAAGCCATAGCTTATATTTGACATAATGTGTTATAAAAATATTTATACAATAAAACTTTGTATGTCTTAAAAAAATTAGTAATTACCATAATAAAAATAATTATGAAATTAAAATAATTGATTATACTTAAAATAATAAGTTTTAAAATTTAAGAATAATGTACTAAAATTAAATTAACAAAAATTTCATAATTAGTTAAAATGCAATTCTTAAACATTAATGATTAGCCATTTGCATATATAATATCAATTCATAGTATATTTATATGATACAAATTGTATTTAAAATTGTAATTTTCAATTTTAATAAAACATTGTTGACTAAAAAAATTCATAAAAAATAATAATAAAATAAATAATTATGAAATTAAATTGGGTTAATTATTCTTAAGATAATATGTCTTAAAATTTTAAATACAAGATACTGAAATTGAAATAATAAAAGTTTCATATTTAGTTAAGATCAAATTCTTATATATATATAAACTAATATAGTATTTGTATATGATACAAATTATACTTAAAATTGAAATTATCAATTATAGTAAAACATTTTTTAGTCAAAAAATTAATGAAATATGATAATAAAATAATTATGAAATTAAATTAGTAAATTATGTTTAAGATAATAAGTATTTAAATTTTAAATATAAACTACTGAAATTAAAATGACAAAAGTTTCAAATTTGATTAAATTGTAATTCTTGCAAATTGACTATTTATATGTATTATATATGATACTAATATAGTATATGCATATGATACAAATTGTACTTAAAATTAAAATTATCAATTATAATAAAACATTGTTTACTCAAAAAAATCAATAATTAAAATTAAAATTTTGAGTATATGATAAATTGATAACTTCATATTATAGTATATGATATTATAGTATAATTATAATATATGATATTATAATATATGATCATTTACATATATGATACTATAGTATATGTATATGATACAAATTGTAATGAAAATATTAATTATCAATTTAAGGTTTACATCTTTTTAATCATTTAAATTAATTTACATTACATAAATATATCATAACTTCATAAGAAATCAAATTTATGAAATTAGACATACTATGGTATATATTATGCACTCATAATGGTTTCAAGTTGCTTATTGAACTATTAAAAGTTGTTTAATTATGATGGAACATGTATGTTTTTATTTAATTTTATGTTTTTGATTTTTGATGTTAGAATAATTTTTTTTCATAGTCGGGTTTTGGGTTTCGGTTAATAAACGGGTTGTCAAAATATAAATTGAATAATCGAGTAATTACACGGGTTCGGGTAATTGTTTCAAAAATTAATCGGGTAATTATAGGGTTCGAGTTTTGTAATTATTAATCGGGATCGAGGTCGGGTAGTCCAAAATTAACGAGTACCCGCCCCCGTTTACATCCCTACAGCCTACACATCCAGCAAACAACCACGCTCTACAAGCAGACCAACACGCCAGCCCAGCCAACCTCGCACGCCACCTTCTGCTTCAAGCTTCAACCGAACCCAGCCATCATCTCGCCTTGTCCTGCTTCAGCCATGCACCGCTTCAGTATGTCTTACTCCAACTACATAGTTGCCAAGTCACCTCTTGCAGCCACCTTGACTCTATTGCCCGTCCACTACACCAGCAAGCATTAACATAGCCTGCGATGCCACCAGCTTCACAGCACACCCCAGCAGCAGACACAACAAACAATGGAAGACAAGAAATAACGAAAACAAAACAGCTTTGCTGCAGCTCACACAGTTAGCAGCAAACCTATTGCTTGGCAAGGAAAAAGGCAGCTGCTTCACTAGTTGCCAGCAGCCGCTTACTGCCTTAAACTAAATTAAAACTAAAAAAATAAATTTAAAAAAAAGCATAACCGAGAAGAAAATGGGCAGAAAATCGATGGGAAAGAGAGCCTGTTACATGGCCTCTTTACACAGTAGAATTTGAGGAGAAATAATATTCAAAGCAACATGTTCTGAAGCCATTAGAAAGCTAGAACCGAATGGATGGAAGTATGAAGAAAACCGAATATGAAAACAACTATTAAAGCCTTGAAATACACAGCTATAAATTGAAATAACAAAAGTTGATTACTAGAAAGTAAATGAAAGTATAGAAAGCTACATAAAAACTTAAAGAAACACAAAGAAATGAAAAGGGACCTATAAATATTTTGAGGGTTGCCCTTGAAACTAAAGAGAAAACTTTCTCAAAAACCCTTTTTTGCATTTGGCAACCACCACCTTTTAGCTAGGGATTTTCCTTTTTTTTCCTTTAAGCCCAAAATTCTTTTAGGCTGGATTTCCTTTGGTTTCCTTATTGAAGCTCTCTTCTTGAATGAGTGTGACTTGAGCTTACATGAAGAATTAGTTAATTTCTTAGTTATATTTAGAAATTTCTTTAGGATTAATAGAATTTTTTTATTATATTTTAGGTTAGCTTAATTTACATTTTTATTAATTAGTTTAATTACATGCATATTTTATTTTACGTTTGTTTAATTTTAGTTTAATTAATTTTGTTACTTTATTTTTGCATTTTAGTTTAATTGCGTTAATTAATTTTAACTGTTTTAATTATCTTTTGTAGGTATTTGCTTGCGTGGAGTATTGTAAATAAGTTTAGCTCGGTTTTATTTTCTTTAGTTTATAGTTTTTATTATTTTCAGTACTTTTAATTTCAAACTTAGTAGATCACCCATTGAACAACTCATAATTTGGTAGAATATACTTATGGTAAAATTAACTGGTAGTTAATTAGACTGATCAACTTCTCTGTGGGACGATAATTCGGGACTTAAATCCCATTATTACTTGTACGACCCGTGCGCTTGTGGATAGAATGTCTAGGTCACTTATAGTGGGCACTAGTATCGTACCAAGTTTTTGACGCCGTTACTGGGGAAGTCTTAATTAGCCAGTAATTGATATTGGTGAAAGTATACTTAGGTGTAATTCTAGGTTGTAAATATTTAGAAGTTTAATCTAGATTAATTAATTTTCTCTATCATAAAAATTTTTAAAAAAAAATTGAAAAACTTAAAAACTTAAAAAAAATTTCTAAGGACTTTTTGATGTTTGCATGCGTAGAGCCAGAAGTTATGATTGCTTTCCTTTAGATCCTGAAATTAAACGAACAGTTAGAAAAATTAGAAAGGATTCTAGGAAATTTATAGCTCCGCTACAAAACACCATGGCAGAAAATAGGAAAATTAAGACTGTTGGAGATTATACAAAGCCGACTATTGAAGGTTATTATACCGACATTAGGCCACCAGATGTCATGACCCAAAACTACCCAAAATCAGAGTAAATTTTTTTTCTTTCATACTTACCCGTCCTCTAATCGTGACCACACTCCACTAACAATTGGGCTGTGCACCAAAGCCAGTCCCACTATTCAATCATCATATAACTTAATTCCTTATTAAAGGAAAGGTAAACATGTGAGTTTTTTATTAATTCTATCTCATTCATTTACAAGTGCTTACAGTATCTATACATCCCCGAAAGTTACTTACAAGCATGTTATTGTGCTATTCTTACTTAGATACAATATGTACAAGTGTATATACCTCAAAATGATGGGCAGCAGCAGATATCAGGAATGCAGTACTCAATCGCCTCAAAGTATACTGGAGGTAATCTGTGTAGAAAAATGAAAGGAGTGAGCACATCAAGCTCAGTAAGGCAATCCTACGAACAAGTAGGTAACCATACTACCTACATGAACGTGGTGCCATGCATAAACCACCATTTCTCCACACATTTCAAAACAGATTTGACAATTCATGATGTCATGTAAAACATGTTCAAATATGGATTTCAAAGAGCATGAAAAACTCAACATGCAAATCTATTTAAATCATTTCATTCTCGTTAAAATTTCAGAATAAAGCCAGGATTTAACCCCTCCCTCGGGTGTTCCTGACTCACACAAAACCATGAAATCAAATGCTTTTCAAAGCAATAGTGACATGGGATACTATGAATGTCATGTAAAACCAGTTAACATCATTCATGGGTTTAAATAGCATGGAAATAACATCATGCAAATTTAGTTTAAAACACCAGTTTCATTCTCATCAAAATCTTATCTCAGTCAGGATCTAACCCCTCCCTCCGGTGATCCAGACTCACACAAAAATCCACAAAACGAGTTTCTCAAAACATTAACATGCGAGACTAGGCAATATATGTATATATCTCAGGCAAATAACTAGGACTATGGCCATATGTCCTTGTGATCCCACTGCTACACGGATCCTAGTGTGCGGGGTCTCACCACGATCGGGGATCGTCCTGGGAGGTGGGTCAGTCCATCCCGTCGACCCTGTCCGATCACTCACATCCGAAGATGCCACTCGCATCCGAAGATGCCACGCATCCGAAGATGCCACATAATCAATCCCAGCACAGTATAGCGTACTTTATGCTACTTGCACGGTACAACGTACTCCGTGGACCCATATCTCATATCCATAGTCATGCCCTGTCTAAAAACGCACGTGCGAGCCTATTTAATTGGCGTGACACACAGTTTACCTGATGCTCCAAGCACGGCTCATCGCATGTTCTCATAAAACTAGTGCGAGCGATGCTCCAGCACTCTCATAAAATCAAGGAAAATCAAGGAAAATCTCATAAAATCTCATAAGATTAGTGCGAGCTAAGCTCCAGCACTCGGTCAAAATCATGTAAAACTAGTACGAGCTAGGCTCCAGCACTCTGTCATAAAATTAAATGAAAATCTGGTGCGAGTTAAACTCCCGCACCCTGCCACGAAAATCATATGAAAATCTGGTGCGAGTTAGACTCCAGCACCAATGCATGTAAAACTCTAGTGCGAGTCATTGCTCCAGCACTAATGCATGCATCACACAAATCAAAACTCGTGCGAGCTGAGCTCTAGCACGTCACATATTCATAAAATCACGTAGGTGGCTACATTGCTCAAATCAATTTCAAAGAAAATCAACATTGATTAAAGTTATGCAATGTTGTGCATTTTATTTAAAAGTTAGCCAGCCTACCTATGCATGTGTCAAACTACCTTAAAAACAAGCAATAACCTCTTGTTCTTTCTCCTCCCAATTTTTTCTAATTTTAGAAATTTTACCCTTCACAAGGGTATTTTGGTCATTTGCCCATCTGAGCACTAAAAATTTTATCTGAAATCTAGACCCTTCAAACAATTTAAGAGACTGTAAATGAAGTTGAAATTGCGTAAAGCTACCTCTAGCAGTCCGTAAAATTCCCTTACCTCATTTTTCTGTATAGTCTGACCTTTTCCCAACCTACCGATCACCCGATCCATTTAGCTTCTAATATGTTCTCCGGAGCTGCAGATAATCATTATCGGGTTAAATCCAAACATATTAATTCATATTTCACTTTTACTGATCGAATCTAAAGTACTGGGCCCGTTTTACTTTATTGGGCCTAATTGCACCTTAATGGGCCTCGACCCATTTTCAGCCCATTTTCACTTATTAAATCCCTTCTTTGGGTTTACTGGGCTCATTTGGCTTACCAACACTCATCGAGCTTCGTCCCAAACTCATTGGATAGCTTGTATACTAGTTACGATAATTACTTTAAAATTTTGAATAAAATTCCTTTTATACAGAATTAATCCGTAAAATTTGTAAAATAATCTTAACTCTGCATTAAGGACTCAAATTGTCGGAATTAAAATGTACTTACACAATGCTTTGCGGGGTATAAAAATTAGAGCTCAATCGGCTCTCGTTTGGGCTCTGTCGTAGAACTGCACAATTGGATTAATCCGGGTTATTTTTCATTAAATATAATATTAAATTAATTTTTGAAATTTACCCATAGGTCAATCTAGACCCTCGGTCAACTTACCCGAATCTCGAGTCATCCCCGATAATTTTTCTTTCCTTTTTTTCCCTTTTCTTTCTTTTCTTTTCTTTTCCTTTCCTTCTCTTTCTCCTTCCTTTTCCTTCCTTTTCCTCTCGGCCAAACGGTGCCGTTTCGGGTTCCTTACCGTCGCCAATAGTTTCGGGCATTTCGCCAGCCACTACCGGTCTCAAAATGACCGGCTCTTCCTCCCGAACACGTCGGTACCCACCGCTCATGCCCAGCTACCGTGGATCGCCGAAATCGGGCCCGTTTTCCTCTCGATTTTCTCCTCCTCCGTTTGCCAAACTCAGTCGTCGTCGGCGCGCGTGACCGATGCCAGAGTGCTCACCGGCCTGTCCTCTTTCTCCTCCGATCTTCGTCTGGGATCATCGGTTATCGGTGGTCGTGGGTGGCTCGGGTCTTCGACTTTCGCTTCTGTCAATTTTCAGTTTTCGGTTTTTTCCGATTTTTGATTTTCAGTTTTTTTTATTATTTATAATTTATTTTATTAATATTATAATCATTAAAAGACTCAAAAAAATTCCAAACTATCTAATAAATTCTTTATTTTATTAATAACTAATTTATTTAATTTATTTATTGTATTTTAACCATTTTTTCGATATATTTTCTCCGTATTTTCGGGATATTGTCCCGAGTGAATTTTCGATAAATCTTAATAATTTTGGATCTTGACAATTGGACTCGAAATTTGATAATTTCCTTATTATTGATCAAGATGTCCTAAATCTTTATTTTTAATTAAAATTTTCTTATCGAATTTATATTGGATTTTGGATTTTTCACCGTTTTACCCTTTTAAACATTTGGGACCAATTTAGGCCGACTTTCATTCTTGAACCCACTAAAATCTCTCATTTAAAATTTGTATCTCTGTTCGGACAATTAAAATCTCATAAATTTAATTTGAAATTCCTTAATTGTCCATTTTCGGATTTAAGGTACGTTCGACTACTTCATTCATATTTATATGATCAAATCATCCGTCTTATGATTCCATTAACATATAACCATATCCATAAAATGTGTGAATCATAAGGAAATATGATAACAATCGGGTCTTACACTAGCTGTCCCTGCAAACAATTTTGAAATTAAGCCTTCCATCCTCCAGATAATCTAGAATTCACTACAGTTCAGTGGGCTTCCGCATGACGACCCACATGCTCACCTCGGGCAATTTTTGGACCTATGCAACACTTTCAAGCAAAATGGATTATCTGATGATGCGATTAGGCTTAGATTATTCCCCTTCTCGCTTAGGGATAGAGCACGACACTGGTTAACCTCCTTGCCTCCAAGATCCATTTCTACATAGGACGAGTTAGCCCATCAATTTTTAGCTAAGTTTTTCCCTCCCTCTAAAATGGCCAAACTCCGTAGTGACATATCTTCCTTTGCCCAGTTCGATTCTGAATCTCTTTACGAAGCATAGGAACGATATAAGGAACTTCTTAGGAAGTGCTCTCATCATAGCCTACCTTTATGGCTGCAAGTCCAGACCTTCTACAACGGACTTACAAGCCAAAATAGGACCATTATTGACGTTGCTGCGGGTGGAGCCTTGATGTGCAAAACAGAGGAGGAAGCTTACGAGTTGTTAGACAAAATGGTCGCTAACAACTATCTATGGTCCTCGGAGAGGCAATTACCTAAGAAGTCGACGGGTATCTGTGAGCTCGACACACTGTCTACCTTGACCTCTCAAATCACTAACCTTACGAAGAAGGTAGTCGCTCAGTACCCAATATAATCCTTTCCCCAGTCCTAACCCTGTGTATTCTGTCCAAAGTCTTTTTCTTTCTTGCGAGCTGTGTAGTGGTACACACTTCGTAGATAAGTGTCCGCTTAACTTAGAATTGGTTCAATACATTGGCCCATCTTAGAAGCAATGGAACAACCCCTTTTAACCCCTACAACCCAGGGTGGAGGAACCATTCTAACTTTTCCTAGAGCCAAAACCAAGGGCAATCTTCTAATTCTAGACCTGTAGAACCCCCTAATTTTCAAGCTCCACCAGTTCATGTACCGCCACAGCCGTAATTTCCATATCATCTGCCTCATCAACCATCCCCACAACAATTTCAACATCATCCATCACCACCACCACCACTTATGCAGCCCCAACTTTACCATGCACCAGTAGCTGAGAAGAAGCCCTCGCTTGAGGAAATGTTCATGACTATCCTGCAAAATCAAGCTACCTCAATTAAGAACTTAGAAGTTCAGGTTGGACAAATAGCTAGTGCTCTTAGCCAACGTCCACAAGGGATCCTCCCCAGTAATACTGAAGTTAACCCTGTTAGACAAAGGGAGGGTAAAGAACATGTGAAATCCATCACCTTTAGGAGTGGCAGAGAGCTAGATGATCCACAAGTTAAGTCCATCCCTGAACAACACATAGTTAAAGAATCCTTAAGTTCTAACGAAGCAGCTCAGAAAGAGCAGGAACATCAGGATTGGACTGCAAAGGAAACAAAGCTAGGCGCTTCTTCATCTTTACCTTCTCCTTCTACTTCACAATCTTCCTCGTCCTCTAACGCTACAAATGTTTCCACTACATCCCCTCCAGTTAAACCACCAGTACATTTTCCTTAGAGGTTCAAAAATAAAAAACTGGATTAACAATTTGCCAAATTTCTTGTGGTTTTTAAGAAACTTCATATCAACATTCCTTTCGCAGATGCTTTAAAGCAAATGCCGAGTTATGTGAAGTTCCTGAAGGATATCCTCTCTAGGAAAAGAAGATTGGAAGATTATGAGACGGTGGCTTTAACTGAGGAATGTAGTGCAATTATCTAGAGGAAATTACCCCCCAAGCTTAAGGATCCCGTGAGTTTTACCATACCCTGCACTATTGGAAATTTATTCTTTGGTAGAGCCCTGTGTGATTTAGGAGCTAGTATAAATTTAATGTCTTTGTCTATCTATCAAAAGTTAGGAATAGGGGATGTCAAGCCCACTACAGTGACCCTTCAGCTAGTAGATTTATCCATTAAATATCCAAAGGGGGTCATTAAGGATGTGTTAGTAAAGGTGGATAAATTTATTTTTCCTACGAATTTTATTGTATTAGACATGGAGGAAGACAGAGAAGTCCCCATTATACTAGGCAGACCTTTCCTAACGACTAGTAGAACTTTAATGGATGTACAAAAGGGGGAATTAACCATGAGAGTCCTAAATCAGGAGGTAACATTTAATGTTTTCAAACCTTTGAAGTTCCCTGATGACTCTCAAGACTGTTTTAGGATGGAGGATATAAGGCTTGAGCATAAGAAATCTGAAAGAATGAGGGAAGTAGATAGAGTTAAGGAGGACTTAACTGTCAATATTTTGTCACCACTCTGGCTGATCCTCCTACTCTTCACCCTGCTGCTGAGTGTTGTGCTCTTTAGCTGCATTTGAAGTGGATTTATTTCTCTTTTTCACTTTTTGTACAGTTCTTTTCTTTTCTGCTATTTCTTTCTTTGCTTATTTTGCAGATTGATTTTCTAGTTTTAATTTTTTAATCAAGCTTCGATTATTCGTCATCATCATCAGATAGGGGAGTACTCTATTCCTGAACTTCAATTTTTATATTATCTGCACACTGAGGACACTGTGCACTTTAAGTTTGGGGGAGGGGATATCACTTGAGCAATTTTGGGCAAAATTAAAAAAATTTTCGAAAATATGAGCTTAAATTGTTTGATTTTGGGATGATTTAGTGCTTAGCATGTAGTTTTCTCATATTCCGATGATATGACCCCATAATTAAGTCTGACTTTGATTGAATTAGAAGCATGATTATATTATGATTGTGATTTCCTCAGTTTATGCACATGTCATGTCATGAATCTGTATATTTATTTAGAGAAAGCTTATGTGGACATAGGATTACATTTGTTCAATTGATTTTGTGCATCATATTCTAGAATTTATTTGATCTTATCTCGAGGTAAAATATTAGATCACACTTAATTAGGGAGATGATTTAGGCCATCTTTGGATCGTTTGAGCCTGTCTAGCCATCCCTGTACATATTTTATCCCTAGTCACCCATCTGAGCCAAATAAGCTTTTCTCTGTAAATACACCTGCATAAATTTCCTTCGCTTAAATACTTTGTTCCTATCCCTTACCCTGAAAGCATGAAAAGTCATTGGGATATATTGTGAGCTATGTACATTTGGGGATTAGGTGATAGTGAAAGTTCGAAAAAAAAAAAGATGAAAAAATGTGATGGAAAAAAAAAGAAAAATACAAAAAAAAGAATAAAATGTCTAATAAAATAAATAAGTTTGGGGGAAATAATATGAGCTCTTACATTAAAGATCCTAGAATTAATGCATGTTAAGGGATAATTAAACCTAAATCGACTTTATCATACCTTAACCCCAGCCTTACATTACAAGCCTAATGAAGTCCTATTGATCTTTGGTTAAGTGTGACTACATTAGTGGAGAGAGAAGTGAAAAGCAAACTTATGAGAATGATCACATGTCATTGACTTTGCATTCACTGTGTTTGCATAATCTGATCTGGGTAATGTACTGTGAAGTGGCTTTGACATTTCCACACACACACGAGGAGTCCAATTTGGGTTAGGACTTATGATTGAATGATTCTGAGTGTTGGACTTGTAATTGTCATTCTTTGATTTCATAGTTTGTACTTGTTCTTTGAGGATAATATTGGGAAAATTATTATGTTGGTACTTGTTTTTCCTACATTTGTTTTGTTTTGCTTGAGAACAAGCAAAAGCTCAAGTTTGGGAGTGTGATAATTCTATTTTTAATACAATTATTTGTGCTTAATTTTCTAATTAATTATTTAAATCCCCATATTATTTTATTAATTATCCTCTTTATTTAATTAAAATTCTTTAATGTGCAGATAAAATAAATCCGAATGAAACTCAGTCGTTTCAGTCAAAATTGGGCTAAAAACGGGCTAAAGGAGACTGGACCACTTCCAATTTGCAGACCGAATCACCAGTCATCTGGACACGCGTTATGCCAAGTGTCCGTATTTTATTCGCTTTGAAACGATAATATCAACGGACACCGTGCCAACCCTCTGGAAGACACACACCAGGTCACATCGCACAGTCAATTGGACAAAAAAACTGATCACGTGGAAATATCTACTTTACAGCAAATAAAATGAAGACAAGTGGCCAAACAATGCCAACTTATCTAGGATGAAAAATTACCATTGTACCCCTAAGTGTGTAAATAAATAGAATATGATGGCAATTGAAAAAAAAATAAAGTAGTTAGGGTAGAATAGTTTTTATGGTAATTTTAAGATAGAATTTTATTGTTTTCCCGAATAGTTTTTTTTAGCCTCCATTTTTCTCCATAGCTACTGTTTTATTCAACTTAGTTTATTATGAAAAATTCGTGTTTTCAGTTCATCAGTATTGTTGCTTAGAAATTTTTCTTTATCATTTTAGTTTTACTTCACCCATTATTATGTTGTTCTACGTTTCATTCACCCCATTGTCGTTTAAAGCATTTATAATGCGTTGATCATCAATGTCGTTAATATGTTCTGATTTAGTATTAGCGATCTAATATGTTCGGATTAATCTGTGTATTGTCTTGCAATACTGAAATGGTGGAACAATACTGGCTTGATTGAGAAATGATGGAAACAGTGGCTACTGGAAATTACTATGTTGATGTTTTATAATTTTCTTCATGTATGGCGTAGTTTCAAGTATTAGTTTTCAGAATTTATATTCTTCTTATCTTACTTGAATATGTTCTGTCTATTGCCGAGTGAGTGTTTTTTTTGGTCCGCTGATCGAGAATGAAGAAACAGATTATTAGATAAAAATTATGCTCTTTTCTCATCTGTTCTTCATCATCTCTTACTGTTAATGTTCATATTTTTATTTCTTCGGTTTGGATATTCTGTTCTCTCGGTGTAACTTTTATTTTCTTCACATATTAGCAGCCTTTCTTCTAAGTTATATTACTAGTAATTTGGCTTTGCTTCATGTTCTATTTTTTGTATCTTAAACCGTGAGTTTTGCTGTGAATGGGAGCATGTTTCTCCTCTGTTCTCTCCTATCTAAGTTTTTATTTACTGTTCATGATTATTTTCTATGTTAGCTCCTGGATTTAAGCTTTTCATAATTTCTATTCATTGTCTTAGATTCACAAGGTAATCATGTGTGTGTGTTGAAGCAACTCAGGACAGGAAATGAATTCAGTGCATGTCGCGAACAGGAAATGAATGCTGATCAGGACGTGGTGTTGAGCCGAGAATGTGCAGCAAATAGCAGGAGTGGGTAGACTTGGATACAACTGAGGACAGCACCTGGATCAGACTTGGACAGCAGCTGGCATAGAGTTTACGGACATCACCTGGAATTGAAGTTGGACAGCAGTTGGCAAAATCTGGAAATGGATAAGATGAACAGTACAGTGCACAAGTCAGGACCGAGACAACCAGCTGGAAGTTGTTGTTAAGGCCATGTTTGGCCATATTAGTTATTATTGAAATTAGGTTAAGCATGTTTGTGATTTTTTTTTTTTTTTACATTATTTGTTAAGATAGGTAAAATAGATTTTCATTATTTGTTAATTTAGTGATTAGTCTTAATTAGGTTAATAGTTTATACAATAGGTTGGTAATTTATTTTTTTTTTTAAGAAACTCATGAGTTGCATTTAGAATTAATTTAGAGATAGAAGTAGTTCATAATTTAGTTTTTAAATTGAAAAATCCAAAAATATTATTTTCATGCAATATTTTCTTATTTAGACAAGTTAATGATTAGTTAGAGTTATAATTAATTTAGGGTTATTTTTAAAGTTAGTTAATTTCTTAGTTATATTTAGGAATTTCTTTAGGATTAATAGAATTTTTATTTTATTAGATTTTAGGTTAGCTTAATTTACATTTTTATTAATTAGTTTAATTACATGCATATTTTATTTTAGGTTTGTTTAATTTTAGTTTAATTAATTTTGTTACTTTATTTTTTCATTTTAGTTTAATTGCGTTAATTAATTTTAACTGTTTTAATTATCTTTTGTAGGTATTTGCTGTGTGGAGTATTGTAAGTAATTTTAGCTCGGTTTTATTTTCTTTAGTTTATGGTTTTTTTTCAGTACTTTTAATTTCAGATGTAGTAGATCACCCATTGAACAATTCATAATTTGCTAGAATATACTTAGGTTAAAATTAACAGGTAGTTAATTAGGCTGATCAACTTCTCTGTGGAACGATAATTCGGGACTCAAATCTCATTATTACTTATACGACCCGTGCGCTTGCGGATAGATAGTCTAGGTCACTTATAGTGGGCACTAGTATCGTACCACCAATTCAACATTACCTTAAGGTATTATCACATAATCTCACTTTATTGCTTTTGTAAATTCTGACATTTTAGCACTGTTCTAGTCTTAACTAAAAATTTCGAAGTCCGATTGAGGAACCATTAATTTTATATGAAACTTAACTTAAATCTCTATTTGGAACTCTAAGGCTCATTATTTATTCTTTCTGGATCAACATTAAAAAATTCTTAAAGTAAACTATGTTTTAGCACGTTCAGGTAGAGCAGCTTACTGATCTTTGTGCACTAAAATGAATATAACTAATTGTTGGGATGTCCATTTAATGTAATTCCAAAACCATGAAACCTAACTCAATTCCTTATTTAGAAATATAAGGATTAAAGTCCAATTCAATTTATATTGATTTTCATGAATTTTTAAATATAGTTATGGGAGGTGCGTTTTTTGGATAGAGTACCCTGCACCAATTTGCTTAATTCTCTATCAACAAAAAGCCCAAATCAAGAAATTCCAAATCTGACATAAACCTAACTTAAAAGGATACCAACCATAAAAATTTCAGATTTAAACTCTTTGTGGATTAATTATCAAGCATGCGAAATTCATCACTAGGCAATCTCTTTGCACATTTTCTTGCCCTACACCACCAAAACACATATACCAAAATTGTTATCATTATATCTTAAAGAACCAAGTTTTATCAAGGTAAGAGACCACAATTTCCTAACCTTGGTTCAACAAAACCACGACTCACCATGTGATTTCTTTCCCGGTTCTTGGAGAATCTTTCCAAAAAAATCCACATACAAGCCACTTATTAACATTTCTAAGAGATTTTTACTACTTAAAACTAATAGAACTTTTAATCTTACCTTTAAAATTTCATGGTCAAATGCTCTATAGTTTTCCTCACTTTTGGACCTCCTCCAAAAACACCACATATCATACATGCAATGTTGGATATAGCTTCCTCACATGATTTGCTTCAATTTCCTTTCAAAACCATAAAAATCCCTTACGTTTTACTCAACATCAAAGCTAGTTTCAAGGATTTTCTCTTTAAGCTGAAGAAATAGCGTGAATGAGGGAGTGTGTTGTCACGACCCATTATTCCTAAAAACCCCTACAAATTTTTCGCTTTTTCATTTCCTTACCCGTCGTGAACAGTTTCACTACTAACAGTTGGGCGATGAGTCGATGTTAGTCTCTCCTGTCATGTTACTTACCTTAACATCTATTTTCCATATTTCATTTACATATCAATTTATTTTAACTAAATACATCTCCAATATTACATCTGTGTACAGTACTGTGCCTCTATATGTTCAGATACAAAATTATACGAATGTGTATACCCGGTCTTGATAGGAAGCAGCAGATAACCGAAATGCAAGACTACTGTCGCTCTCTTCTACTGAATGTACCCTGTAGGGTGAAAAATGAAAGGGTGAGTGCAACTTGCTCAGTAAGGCAATAATGCAAGTAGGTAGATAACTACACTATCTACATGCTGGTAAAGGCATGACATGTAAAACATTTATATCTCGAGCATGAGGCAATTAAAACCATGCCATGTATGAGTCTATCATATATCGTAAAACATGAATTGGCATGTAAAACATGAAAAACATCTCATGTAAAACCTCTCATGCTCGATACAGTAACACTCTTCAAAACAATCCCAGAGGGATTCAACACATCTTTAAAATCATTAATATCCTCATAAAACCCATTAATTTCTCATTTAATACCACATTTCATGAAAATCGTCACAAATCGGGGCTCGACCCCTCCCTCGAGTCTACCCTAGTCTAACAAGACCAATCAAATATATATCATGTGAGACATACAGGTTACTGTATGGAAACAATCGAGGACTATGTCCGTGTGATCCCAGGCTACACGGATCCCGGTGTGCGGGATATCACAACTACAACGGGAGGTGGGGTCAAATCCTACCCGCCAGAATATCAAGTAACGTGAATACAATAGTCATGACTACATGGTACAGCGTACTCCGTGTGACATACACGGTACAACGTACTCCATGAACCCAATATCACAGTCTGGAGATGCCTGCCATAGGTCTTATCCCACTCCAAACATTGTCGATAACCAACCCATGTCTCAATCTACATGTGCAAGCATATCTCCTCACTGTAACACACAGTCTATAGGAGGCTCTAGCACGGTCATATGCATGTCATAAAATTCCTGTGCGAGCGAAGCTCCAGCACGGCTCCATGCATATTCATGATATCAGAAAAACTCTCGTGCGAGTGAAGCTCCAGCACGGTTTCATAAAAATCAATGAAATCTGTCTACGAGCAGCACTCCAGTATGATTTAAAATAATTATAAATCCAATTTAAATTCACATACGAGAAATGCTTTAGTACGGATGCATAAAACCAAGTAAAATCCACGTACGAGCACAGCTCCAATACGGTAGTCATGTAAAGCAAGTTTGTAAAACTCTGTGCGAGTAGTGCTCTGGCACTCTGTATATGAGTTAAAATATAAATTTCAGTGCGACCAGTGCTCCAGCACGATTTAAAACTCATAAAAACATGATAGGCTACTCAATTTCACTAAAACAAATCAAAAATCACAACTGGCACCTAACTCATGCCCTTTTCATGTAAAAACATGAAATAAATAGCCAGCCTTTCCATAATTTGCTTAAATTAAAGCAACATAATCATAGGAATATCAAAAACATGAAAATCATGCAATTTCATAGCCTTACTACCCTTTTTGAAAATTTTCTAACTAGGGGCAAAATCGTAATTTTCACATATACCACGATTTTCGTAAAAATTATTATTCTATTTCTAGATGCCTTATGAAATTCTGCGTAATGCAAATAACCCCAAAAATATGCCCAGATATCTCTAAGTACTTACAAAATTCCTTTACCTGGAATCACGCGTAAGTTTATCCTATCTCGATGATACCATGTCTCTCAATCCAAATTCGCTCCAACCAAGTCTACGGAATTGCATATAACCACGTATTTAGGTCAATTCTAATATGCTTATCAGTATTTCACTTATACTGATTGAATCTAAAACACTAGGCCTATTTTATTTTATTGGGCCCGATTGCATCTTAATGGGCCTCGACCCATTTCCAGCCCGTTTCTACTTATTATGGGCCTCGACCCATTTCCAACCCGTTTCTACTTATTAAATCCTTTCTTCGGGTCTATTAGACTCTCAATACCCATTGAGCTTCATTCCCAACTCTTTGGATAACCCGTATATCATTTACAACAATTAATTTCAAATTCCATACATTACGAAATTATACGGAAATTAAATCGCAACGTACGCGATTAATTCCTAACTCGTATAACTATCCAATTTATAGAAATCGAGCTTCACTTACCCGAGATTCCGTGTTGATACGTAAATCGAGGTTCGATGGGGCTCACGTACACGATTTATCGTCAAACTGCACAATTTTATATTTAATTCTGGATTAATTTTCGATCAATTATAATTTAAATAAATTTTTCAGAAATCAAATCTATCACTTTTGACCTCGTATCGACTTACCCGAAGTCCGTTATATCCCCGAAAATCTTCTCAGATTTCCTTTTTCTCTTTTTCTTCCTTTTTCTCCCTTTTTCCTCTCTTTCTTAGCTGAACCATTCGGTCCGGTTCATCCCGATTCAGACCGGTCCGATTCAGCCTAGTTCTCTTCTTGCTGAACTGGTCCGCACCAGTTCAAGCTTCCTTTCGCCGTTTCAGCGTCGTCCGGTCGGTTCCCAGCACTTCGCTGCCGTCGTTTGGCTCGTCTCTGGCAGGGAAACACTTGGCTGGGGTAGGCTGGGGTCAATCACCAGTGGAATCGTCGGAATCGTCTTCTCTTCCCCCGCTGCTTTCTCCCTCGATCCGTCAGATTCCGGCGTTTTCGGCGCCTATTTCTGGTGGCAGGAGGTTCGGGCGGTTGTGGGCTACCTTCTCTGGTGGTCGTCGAGGCTCCTCGATCGACGACCACCGATGGTGGCTCGCCGATGCTCTCGGCCTCTCCTTCTTTTCTTCGCGTTTTACTTCCTATTTTTGTATTATGTTTTCCTTTCTCTAATTCACAAAGTCACAATTTCTTCAGTTTTCATTTTCAATTTTTTAAAAAAAATATATTTTATTAAATTTTATTTTAATCAAATAAAATATAATAAATTACACAAAATATCTCAAAAATTATATTTTATTTTATTAATTAATTAATTTAATTTATTTTAACTTTCTCGATGTATTTTTCGCATATTTTTGGGATAATGAGCCGGGCGAAAATTACGAAAATTCGTAATATTTTCGTATCTTGACCAATTGGATTCGGAATTCAATAATTTCTTCTTTATCGATCAAGATTTCTCAATTCCATATTTTTAATTAAATTTTCTTGTCAAATTTATACCGACTTTCGATCTTTTGATCGTTTTGCCCTTCAACGTGTTCGGAATCAATCCAATCCTTTATAAGAATTACGATATAATTTCGGGTCTTACATAATCTCCCCCACTTAAGAAATTTGGTCCTCCAAATTAGAACCAAGTCAAATGGATCCATAAACAACTCCGGGTAAGTGTATCGTATCATATACTGTCATTCTCAAGTGACTTTTTCCCAGAGTGCAATACTACCAGCATACTTGACTAGGGAGATCATCTTAAACCTCAACACTTTCTCCTTCCATCTAATACCCGAATCAATTTTCCAATCATACGTTTTACTTTCATTGAGCTAAGTTGTTGGAGCTCATATCCGATCACATGTGCTGGGTTTGGATAGTATTTCTGAAGCATCATAAGATAGGACACATTGTGGATGCTTGTTAATTCAGGTGGTAACGCCAACCTACATGCTTTGTCTCCCACTTTGTCCAATCTCTTTCCAAATCTCGTTATGTCCTTAGGACAAGTAATTTCCAACAGTACTAATTCACCATCGGTGAATTCCAATGGTTTCTGTCTCTTGTCAGCATAGCTTTTCTATCTGCTCTGAGGTGTTCTTAATCTCTCATAAATCAACTAAACATCCTCAGAGGTTTGTCTTACCAATTCGGGAACAATTTTCTATCTGTCACCCACTTCTTCTTATGCAAATCGGGAAACAACCCCTACGACCATACTATGCCTCATCTGAAGTCATCTCGATACTCAAGTGACAACTGTCATTATTGGCGAATTCGATTAGTAACAACTGATCATCCCAGGAGCTTATAAAATCAATGGCACATGCTCTCATCATATCCTCTAGAACCTGTACAGTCCTCTCTGACTGACCATCTGTCTGAGGACGAAAAGCTGTGCTAACACTCAATCGGGTTCCCATAGCTTCCTGAAAAACATTCCCAGAAATGGGAAGTGAAGCGGGAATCCCTATCTGATATCATGCTCACTAGAACGCTACCTAATGTTCCACAATCTTCCTTACATATAACTTCACCTACACACTTAGAGTATCTGGGGATTTCCATAACAGAAGGTGGGTAGACTTAGTCAATCTATTGACTATCACCCAGATAGCCTTGTGATTCATCTACTCTTTCTATGAAAACAGATATTCGGGGCTTTTATGATCAATGCATACTCAAAATTTCTCACCGTATAAGTGGTGGCGCCATACCCTTAGTGTAAACGCTATGGCTACCAATCTCTAAATCATGGTTCGGATAGTTTCTTTCATGATCCTTGAGTTGTCTGAATCCATAATCGACTATCTTCCCATTTTACATCAATACACAGCTCATTCATTATTTTGAGGTATCCATATACACTGAAACCTCTTGAGCTATTGGGTATGGTGAAACTAAATGCGGTGTCAGTTCATACTTCAATACACCAAACTCCTATCACGTCTATCATCCCATTCAAATACAACTTTTTCTAAGTTAAACGTGTCAACAAAGTAGTCCATTTCAAGAAACTCTCAACAACTCTTCTGTAAAAATGATTTCCAATTATTACTTATGATTTTCCCTAGACTTTAAATACACCCAAAATACCATCAATAAGGATGATAAAAATTGGTCCCGATAAAGTTTAGATACCTCATCGTAGTTGAGTTCCACTAAATATTTCAACCACCCATATCCTTGACCTATGTACGCATAAACGTATAATGTCATTTTGAAATCGCTTCTGTGCAAGATACTAACCCGCATCATTTCCTTTTTTTAACGGCTTTTATAAAATTTTAATTTTTAAACCTTCATGATTAATCAAATTCTATATTTCTTTATCGTACAAGTAAAGGTACCCTAATTTTAAACGTATATATTACGACTGTCGATTTCAATTTATAGGTTATGTGTACTTTTAGACGCTATCAAGTCTTCAGGTGGGGAGGTATTTTGAAATACCTTTATTAACCCTCAGACTTGACCACATGGACTGGTTATGGATATATCCACCCCTTATCCTTGGTCGCAATCCATATTCACTATATATCGCTTATAACAAACTCTGTCATTACTCATTCCGTGAGTACAATCATTTACTCCTTTAATTTCAATCGCTACACCCCTTTTATTACTTGTCAAAACTTACAGTATACTTTTCAAGGGTAAACATATCACTATCTTAGGATAGAAATCTGAATAGCATAGTTTACAGCCGACCAATTTATTCTCAAATATTACTTCAAATTATTCATATTCTATTGAATAAAATCGGCTGACTTATACTTCTTCCCCCGTTTTCAACTTATAATCTCTTCATAATTATTCCGTTAGTTAACCCTCCTTCATTGGGGTACTAACTATCAGTCTTGTACCCAAGGGTGTAGGCATTCATGTCTTTCACTAGCTTATTTACAAATGAAGGCGATATGAATAAATGCGTAGTACCAAGATCAAGTAACATAATTACGTCTTTATTCATAACCAGTGTGGTATCTTTCACCACATCAAATGAAACATCAATAGTGTCCTGGTCCAAGGCATACACTCGCCCTCATTCAACAACCTACTTTCCTTTTTTCGGTGTTAAGATATCAACAAGGTTTTCTCTATCTCTTTGCCCTTCTGTAGGGCAGTCTCACCCAACTCTGAGCAATCATTAAATAATTGGCCCGTCTTACCACACTTAACGCCTATTTTAGTAATTAAAGTGTAGGTGTAGGCCCTACTTCCGTGGTATCTACCACATATCCTACACTGTTTACACTGCTACAGAGCAGGTCGGGGTCCTCCAATCACAATACCCCTCAAAAGTGCTGAAATTGGATACACTAGGGCCTTACCAATCATCTTACCCCGTGACTCATTAACTCTAATCTCTTACCAATTGGCCTCTTTCCCGCTCTGACATCTCTGTCATTCTCTATTCTCTTCTGTCTCTATTTCGGCCTTTACTACCTTTCCCAATCTTAGAGGCGTGCAACACATGATCTTATTCACGCAACTGTATTCTGCGCACTGCCTCGATATAGGTAGTAAGTTAATCGGACTCTAATTGACAATCTGAGCCCTTCCATGAGCTTTCAGACATCCGAACTCTCACTGTTTATAGTGTCGGAGTCATATCTGCCCAGGAATATAAACTGAGTTCCATACTCATCAATCAACCAGTGCCTCTGGGTCAGTGTAAGAAATTTTATCTGTAATTTTCTTTAAGTAGTGTCTGGGATATTCTGTCACCAGAATACATCCAGAAATATTTATTACGTCGGCTCTGGACGTCTAACTCTTCAGATGGGTCGAGCAGACTTCCACCAATGCTCTGCCTCGCCCTCCAACATAAACGTATTTAAAAGTCACTTTCTTAGTCGACATACACCAAAAGAATCCATACAACTTCGCTATCTCATTCACCCAGTCCTTAGTAACTATTGGTTTCTTTACTTTGCTAAATACCAGAGGGGTGTGGAAATCTCTATAGTCTGAGGCATCTGTTTAGGATTTACCCTACCTATCCTCAACTACCTGCATAGATTGAGTAAACAACTCCAAAATATTTTCTACACTTTACTCCATCCTTTTGGAACGTGTCTCAATACTGTTTGGTCTCTTTATAAGACCCTGTGGAGTATGCTCAACATCAGCCTCTACCTTACTCTCATCTTGAGTCTCATGTGACGACTCATTCGACTCTCGGGCCTATTTCTACGACCTCGAGCATGTGTACTCACCCCTCTACCATAGTGGCTATCAGTTATAAAAACTATATTCTTGCATTCGAAACTAAATTCTTAGCTGCAGTTCCATCTTGATATACAGAATTGTATCTAAACAATGCACAGTACATGGGGATGTAAATTTACTTAACCATTAACACCGACTCATATCAGGCCAACACAGCTCTGATACCACCTCTTGTCACGACCCATTTTTCCTAAAAACCCCTACAAATTTTTTGGTTTTTCATTTTCTAACTCGTCGTGAGCAGTTTCACTACTAACAGTTGGACTATGAGTCGATGTTAGTCCCTCCTGTCATGTTACTTACCTTAACATCTATTTTCCATATTTCTTTTACATATCAATTTATTTTAACTAAATACATCCCCAATATTACATCCGTGTATAGTACTGTGCCTCTATATGTTTAGATACAAAATTATATGAATGTGTATACCTGATCTTGATAGGAAGCAGCGGATAATCGAAATGCAAGACTACTGTCACTCTCTTCTGCTGAATGTACCCTGCAGGGTGGAAAATGAAAGGGTGAGCGCAACTTACATAGTAAGGCAATAATGCAAGCAGGTAGATAACTACACTATCTACATGCTGGTAAAGGCATGACATGTAAAACATTTATATCTCGAGCATGAGGCAATTAAAACCATGCCATGTATGAGTATATCATATATCGTAAAACATGAATCGACATGTAAAACATGAAAAACATCTCATGTAAAACCTCTCATGTTCGGTACAGTAAAACTCTTTAAGACAATCCCAAAGAGATTCAACACAGCTTTAAAATCATTAATATCCTCATAAAACCTATCAATTTCTCATTTAATACCACATTTCATGAAAATCGTCACAAATCGGGCTCGACCCCTCCTTCGGGTCTACCCTGGTCTAACAAGACCAATCAAATATATATCATGTGAGACATGCAGGTTACTGTATGGAAACAATCGAGGACTATGTCTCTGTGATCCCAGGCTACACGGATCCCGGTGTGCGGGGTATCACAACTGCAACGGGAAGTGGGGTCAAATCCTACCCACCAGAATATCAAGTAACGTGAATACAATAGTCATGAATACATGGTACAGCGTACTCCGTGTGACATACACGGTACAACGTACTCCATGAACCCAATATCACAGTCTGGGGATGCTTGCCATAGGTCTTATCCCACTCCAAACTATGTCGATAACCAACCCATGTCTCAATCTACACGTGCGAGCATATCTTCTCACTGTGACACACAGTCTACAAGAGGCTCCAGCATGGTCATATGCATGTCATAAAATTTTTGTGCGAGCGAAGCTCTAGCACGACTCCATGCATATTCATGATATCAGAAAAACTCTTGTGCGAGCGAAGCTCCAGCACCGTTTCATAAAAATAAATGAAATCTGCGTACGAGCAACGCTCCAGTACGACTTAAAATAATGATAAATCCAATTTAAATTCACTTACGAGAAATTCACTTACGAGAAATGCTCTAGCACGGATCCATAAAACCAAGTAAAATCCACGTACGAGCGCAGCTCCAGTACGGTAGTCATGTAAAGCAAGTTTGTAAAACTCAGTGCGAGTAGTGCTCCAGCACTCTGTATATGAGTTAAAATATAAATTCCAGTACGAGCAGTGCTCCAGCACGATTTAAAACTCATAAAAACATGATAGGCTGCTCAATTTTACTAAAACAAATCAAAAATCACAACTGGCACCTAACTCGTGCCCTTTTCATGTAAGAACATGAAATAAACAGCCAGCCCATCCATAATTTGCTTAAATTAAAGCAACATAATCATAGGAATATCAAAAACATGAAAATCATGCAATTTCATAGCCTTACTACCCTTTTTGAAAATTTTCTAACTAGGGGTAAAATCGTAATTTTCACATATACCACGATTTTCGTAAAAATTATTATTCTATTTCTAGATACCTTATGAAATTCAACGTAATGTAAATAACCCCAAAAATACGCGCAGATATCTCTAAGTACTTACAAAATTCCCTTACCTGGAATCACGCACAAGTTTATCCCGTCTCGATGATACCAGGTCTCTCAATCCAAATTCGCTCCAACCAAGTCTACGGAACTCCATATAACCATGTATTTGGGTCAGTTTTAATATGCTTATCAGTATTTCACTTATACTGATCGAATCTAAAACACTAGGCTCGTTTTACTTTATTGGCCCCGATTGCATCTTAATGGGCCTCGACCCATTTCCAGTCCGTTTCTACTTATTAAATCCTTTCTTCGGGTCTATTGGGCACTCAATACCCATTGGGCTTTGTTCCCAACTTTTGGATAGCCTGTATATCATTTACGACAATTAATTTCAAATTCCATACATTACGAAATTATACAAAAATTAAATCGCAATGTACGCGATTAATTCCTAACTCGTATAACTATCCAATTTATAGAAATCGAGCTTCACTTATCCGAGATTCTGTGTTGATATGCAAATCGAGGTTCGATAGGGCTCACGTACATAATTTAGCATCGAACTGCAAAACTTTATATTTAATTCTGGGTTAATTTTTTATCAATTATAATTTAAATACATTTCTCAAAAATCAAATCTATCACTTTTGACCTCGTATCGACTTACCCGAAGTCTGGTGTATCCCCGAAAATCTTCCCCTTTTTCCTTTTTCTCTTTTTCTTCCTTTTTCTCCCTTTTTCCTCTCTTTCTTGGCTGAATCGGTTCGGTCCGGTTCAACCCGGTTCAGACTGATCCGGTTCAGCCCGATTGTGTTCTTGCTGTACCAGTCCGTACCGGTTCAAGCTTCCTTTCGTCATTTCGGCGTCGTCCGGCCGGTTCCCAGCGCCTCACTGCCGTATTTCGGCTCGTCTCTGGCTAGAAAACACTCGGCTTGGGTCGGCTGGGGTCAATCACTGGTGGAATCGTCGAAATCGTCTTCTCTTCCCCCACAGCTTTCTCCCTCGATCCGTCGGATTCCGACATTTTCGGCGCCCATCACCGGTGGCAAGAGGTTCAGTCGGTTGTGGGCTACCTTCTCTGGTGGTCGTCGGGGCTCCTTGGTCACCGGTGGTGGCTCGCCGGTGCTCTCGGCCTCTCCTTCGCTTCTTCGCATTTTGCTTAGTGTTTCTGTATTATGTTTTCCTTTCTCCAATTCACAAAGTCACGATTTCTTCCGTGTTCATTTTCAATTTTTTTAATATATTTTATTATATTTTATTTTAATCAAATAAAATATAATAAATTACACAAAATATCTCAAAATTTATATTTTATTTTATTTATTAATTAATTGAATTTATTTTAACTTTTTCGGTGTTTTTTCGCATATTTTTGGGATAATGTCTTGGGCGAAAATTACAAAAATTCGTAATATTTTCTTATCTTGACCAATTGGATTCGGAATTCAATAATTTCTTCTTTATCGATCAAGATTTCTCAATTCCATATTTTTAATTAAATTTTCTTGTCGAATTTATACCGACTTTCGATCTTTTAACCATTTTGCCCTTCAACATGTTCGAAATCAATCCAATCCTTTTAAGGAATTACGATATAATTTCGAGTCTTACATGTGTAAAAGGTTGAAGAAAACACTTAATTATTTAATTTAATTCTTAACATTAATCTCAAGGGTCCACGCATTTTAAACATAGGTAATAGGTTAAATTATTGTAATTGCCAATCTTAATTAAGAATATAACTATAATGGAATTGACTACTTACATGTAAATCATTATTTTTAGACATTACGATTGCATGCATAAAGTGTGTCCCCAAATAATGTCCACTTGCTTAAATAATTATAATTAATTCCTTAATTCTTATAAATGACAAATTAACTTATTTCCAGTAAAATAAATACCTGTGGCTCACAATAGAAATAAATATCGGGCTATGAAAATTACCTTTTTACCTTTGGTAGTGGAATTGCATCAAACTTGACACAGAGCCTCGAGACATCCTAAATCCACCAAATTTGTTGATCAAAATAAATTTTTATTAGCTTAATTTCATTAGTTTCATATTTTAAGAATGTAACGATTCGAATTACAGAAAAAATAACTAAAATTTTCATCTTTCTTATTTACATTGTCATTGCATAGTGTTGGTTTCTTTATCAATTAATTAATTCTTTCCTCAAGTTAAACTCATTATAAGAGGTCCCATAATATCTTACCTTATATCACAAATCATACCTATCAATGTTGATCATTATACTACCATAAGTTTGATTACCACATACATTTTTTATACTATGATCATAACAATCCATTTCTACTAATATAAACAACAACTACCTCATGACATTAACATACCTTATACATAATACACTTTTGATATTATATTGCACAAGGTAAATAGGATTAGTATATATACATCTACGTCAAACTCAACCTACATCCTATACTTTGTACATTAAGCTACTGGTTAGCTACCGGGAAATATAAACAATATACATATAAAGGGTATAACTCTCAAAATGCATTGTAAAACTCTACATGGTAGGGTCCATTAAGAAAAAAGCTAGTGGTGCTAATCAGAACTTGCCCATAAAATCTAAAAAGGATAAACATAGGGAGTGAGATAAAGTCCAGTAAGTAACACTTATAAAGTAAAATTAGGCTCATATCGCATCATAGTTCATCAAATAGTCCACGATAAAAATCAATATCATGTATCCATGTAATCGGTGGAAACCTATTTTTGATAATAAGTTCATATATATTGGACAAGATCTAATTTGCATCTCAACCGCCTATTTTTCAAGCTATAACTCAATATATCACATTTGCAAAACTATCAAAATCAATGATCATTTATCATTCCAAAATATATAATTAACAAATAATATCAATATTTTCTTGGCAAATGAAAATTAGGCAGTGTTAACCGATTTACCTCACAATTGCAACACGTATTGTAACATAAGATCTTATCAACTCAATATTTGTTAAGTTACCTTATAGCCAAAGAATTGCCTAGAACTTTCTCGCTTACATATCGAAAACATATATTCCTCAATGATTCAATATATCCAACGTACTATCAGTCCATGTTTCGTATTCTTGCAAATTAACAACCATCAATAATCATCGTGTACTTAATCATTCATGATTTCTAAATTCAAGATATCAACGGTTGTATTAAGGTTTTTGGGATATTAGTCGAAAATATACTTTAAAGTGCCTTATTTCCTCATGCCTTAATACCTTATACCAAAAATCTAATACATGTATTGAATATCCTCATGTTTAAATGCATGTGCAGTGTAAAAACATGAGTGCATCAAATCACAGTTTAATGCTCGTTATAAGATTGAAGCATAAAATCGATATGCATAATATCATTATAAGGTATAAAATCATTGTGCTACTCGCATAAAATGTCAAGTTATAAAACCAATGTGCAATTGCATGAAACAACGTATAACATTACTATGCATCAATCTTTAATACATACATTCCATTATGAAAATATATAAAATATATGAGATCATTATATAAAAAAAATGATTATAATTCTGTGCTCGTTATTTATGAGACTAGGCATGTTCCTTAAAGCTTGTTTAGTAAAAATGTCGACTCATGGTAGCTAGTTATAGTCAACATTTAATAAGATAGCTGAAGCTACTACAAATACAGAGGCTACTGCAAATACAGAGGCTACTGCAGTTGTGGAGTCAAAACAACTAAGCTGCTACACTGATAATCACGCACCTCCACCCTGATGTTGTGTACCTCTGATGTAATAACTAACTTCTAGAAATGTGTATAATTAGTTAGCTGAAGATTAGGGAGTAAGGTCAATTATATTACATTAGTTGTCTGATTAGTGATTAGTGAACTGTATATAAGCTTCTTTGTACAGAGTTTTTGATAAGAGTAAATAAACAAAATACAGAAACTTCTTCTTTCTTCTTCATTTTTTCCATCATGGTATCAGAGCTTGCATTTTTGCTCTCGTTTTAATCTGATTTTTCATTTTTTTCTTCTATTTTCTCGTCAACCAAGCCTTCTGTCTATTCTTCCATCATGAGCACTCACTCGACTCCATCTATAGCAACACAAACCACAAAACCAGAAGAAATACCTTCCAGTCCTTATTTCCTTCATGCTAACAAAAATTCAGCCTTAGTCCCGGTTACTTCTCCACTCACCGGTCCTAACTATCAGTCATGGTATCGATCGATGAAGATGGCCTTGCTGTCAAAAAATAAATTACAGTTTATTGATGGCTCGATCAAAGCTCCTGATAAGAGTGATCCATTGTTTGGCGCCTGGGAAAAAAGCAATAACATGGTGCTTTCTTGGTTGTTACCTTCTTTATCTCCTTCGATCGCACAAAGTGTGATCTAGCTAGATCGTGCTTCAGATGAGTGGAAAGATCTTCATGATCGGTTCTCTCAAGATTGCGCATGTAATCCACATTGTTCTTGTGAAGCATTGACGGCAGCAAGGAGATTTCAAGAAAATGATTATGTGATCTGCTTTATTCAAGGTCTTAATGACTCTTTTGCTAGTCATTCAGTAAGAACGATAACTTAATATTGTTCTTGCTCCTCCTTTAGAAGCTCATGCTTTTGCAAACAAAGCTGTCGCATGTGCTAATCCATCTGAAATCAAATAGGAAACTAGTTTGTTCTTATTGTGGAATGATGGGTCACATAGTTGACAAATGCTTTAAGAAGCATGGATACCCTCCAGGATTTAAGCCTAGAGTCAAGACTAGATCTATTACTGGTGTTGCTAATCATGTGGAGGTTGGTGATGTTCATAATCCTGATATAAACAGGCAGCATGTTGCAAATCAGCAGATTACTTCTTTACCAAAATCTCTCACAGATGATCAGTATAGGAAGTTGCTTGATATGCTTCAGACAGCTGATATAGCTACTTCACAGACTGCTCATGTTGCTGCTGCTGAAAGTATTCAACAGCCTGTTCTTCATTCCTCAGGTAAAACTAATAGTTCCTTTAATTCTTCAGTATATATTTGTGAGGTCCCGCCCCAACCCAGCCTACACAGGCGCAACCCCTCATGGGCCCCTGGTCCGACTGCTGTGACATCGGCGCCCCTCACTCAACCGAACTGTCCTCTTTGGTAGCCCACAGGCCCCTCAAGGTTTTCTTTCGCGTCCTCAGAGGCTCGAACTTGGGTCTTCACCCTTGTTCTTGCACTCTTGGTACCATTATTCACCTTCACCCTTGTTCTTGCACTCTTGGTACCATAATGGTACCAAGAGTGCAAGAACAAGGGTGAAGACCCAAGTTCGAGCCTCTAGGGATGTGAAAGAAAACCTTGAGGGGCCTGTGGGCTGCCAAAGAGGACAGTTCGGTTGAGTGAGGGGCACCGATGTCACAGCAGTCGGACCAGGGGCCCATGAGGGGTTGCGCCTGTGTAGGCTGGGCTGGGCCGGGACCTCACAATAAAACGCGCATTTTAATGTGAAAACCCTACTGCCCGCCCCACACCAGGTCACAGGCTTACAGGAACTCATCACCTCCACGTATTGTCCGCTCTGGGCTAGCCCACAGGCCCCCTCACGGCTTTGCTCCACTAGGGGGGCAAGCCCATCTCCCAGGAGACGCGTCACCCTTGAGGCTCGAACTCGGGTCTTCACCCTTGTTCTTGCACTCTTGGTATTAATGGTATCAGAGCTGAGTTAGCCTGATATGAGTCGGTGTTAGTGGTTAAGTAAATTTACATCCCCATGCACTGTGCATTGTTTAGATACAATTGTGTATATCAAGGTAGAAGTGCAGCTAAGAATTTAGTTTCGAATGCAAGAATATAATTTTTATAAATGATAGCCGCTATGGTAGAAGGGCGAGTACACATGCTCGAGGTCATAGAGATTGGCCTGAGAATCGAATGAGTCGCAACATGAGACTCAAGATTAGAGTGAGGTGGAGGCTGATGTTGAGCATACTCCACAGGGTCCTATAGAGAGACCAAACAGTATTGAGACACGCTCCGAGAGGATGGAGTGAAGTGTAGAAAATATTTCGGAGTTGTTTACTCAGTCTATGCAGGTAGTTGAGGATAGGCAGGGTAAAGCCTAAACAGATGCCTCAGACTATAGAGATTCTTACACCCCTCCGGTATTTAGTGAAGTAAAGAAACCAATAGTCACTGAGGACTGGGTGTATGAGATAGCGAAGTTGTATGGATTCTTTCGATGTATGTCGACCGAGAAAGTGACTATGTTAGAGGGTCAGACGGAACATAGGTGGAAGTCCGTTCAACCCATCTGAAGAGTTAAACGTCCAGAGTCGACATGAGAAATGTTTTTGGATGTATTCTAATGACAGAATATTTTGGACACTACTTAAAGGAAATTACAATTAAAATTTCTTACACTGACCCAGAGACACTAGTTGATTAATGAGTATGAAACTCAATTTATATCTCTGGGCAGGTGTGAACCTGATACCATGGGCAGTAAGAGTCGAAAAAGCCCAAAAGTTCATGAAAGGGCTCAAATTATCGATTAGAGTTCGATTGGCTCATTACCTATGTCAAGGCAGTGCGTAAATTACAGTTACGTTAAGATCATGTGTTGCACGCCTATGAGATTGGGAAAGGTAGTAAGGGCCGAAATAGAGACAAAAGAGAATAGAAAATGACAGAGATGTCAGAGCGGGAAAGAGGCCAGTTGGTAAGACATTAGAGTTGATGAGTCACGGGGTAAGATAATTGGTAAGGCCCCAATATATCCAATTTAACACTTATTAGGGGTATTGTGATTTGAGAACCCTGATCTGTTACGAAGCAATGTAGCAGTGTAAGCAGAATTAGCAGTGTAAGTAGTGTAGGATATGTGGTAGATACCACGGAAGTAGGGCCTACACCTACACTTTATTAACTAAAATAGGCGTTAAGTGTGGTAAGACAGGCCACTTAATTAATGATTGCTCAGAGTGGGTGAGACTGCCCCACAGAAGGGCAAAGAGACAGAGAAAACCCTATTGATATCTCTGCATCGAAAAGGGAGGCCACAGCCGAAGAGAAAGGGAAAAATAGGTTATTGGATGAGGGCGAGTGTATGCCTTGGACCAGGACACTATTAATATTTCATATGATGTGGTGAAAGATACCACACTGGTTACAAATAAAGAAGTAATTATTATAATTAATCCTGGTGCCACGTATTTAGTCATACCGCCTTCATTTGTATATAAGTTAGTGAAAGACGTGAATGCCTACACCTATGGGCACAATGCTGATAGTTAGTAACCTAACGAAGGAGGGTTAACTAATGAAATAATTATGAAGAAATTGTAAGTTGAAAATAGGGGTGAAAACATCACTGAAAAGTATACGGTAAGTTTTGACAACTAATAAAAAGGGGAGTAGCGATTGAAATTAAAGGAGAAAATGATTGTACTCACGGAATGAGTAATAACAGAGTTTTGTTATAAGTGATATATGAATACGAGATAGACTGGAATAAGAGGCGTATGCAAGGTAAGAATATCTCTGATACGTGAAGTAAATTGGGATTAAAGCCATTAGTAGCAAGTATGAATTGTGACCACATGGACCGATATGTAAAGTAATTGTGGTCAAGTCTGAGGGTTAATAAAGGTATTTCAAAATACCTCCCCGCCTGAAGACTTGATAGCGTCTAAAAGTATACACACGTAACTTATAAATTGGAATGCGAGAGTCGTAATATATACATTTAAAATTAGGGTACCTTTACGGGTACAATAAGAAATATAGAATTCGATTAATCAGGAAAGTTTTAGAATTTAAAATTTTATAAAAGCTGTTAAAAAGGAAATGACGCGGGTTAGTAGCTTCAACAGAAGCGATTTTGAAGGACATTTTACGTTATGCGCACATAGGTCAAAGATATGAGTGATTGAAATATTCAGTGGAAGTCAACTACGACAAGTTATTTAAAGTTTACCTGGACCGATTTGTCATCATCCATATTGATGATATTTTGGGTGTATTTAAAGTCCAGGAAAATCATAAGCAACAATTGAAAATTGCTTTTACTGATGATTTGTTAAGAATTCTCGAAATGGACTACTTTGTTGAGACGTTTAACTTAGAAAAAGTTGTATTTGAATGGGATGATAGACGTGACAGGAGTTTTGGTGTATTAAAGTAATAAACTGACCACCGCATTTATTCTCACCATACCCAACAGATTAAGAGGTTTCTCATGAGTCTATGGATATCTCAAAATAATGAATGGGCTATGTATTTATGCAAAAGGGGAAGATAGTCAATTATGAATCCAGACAACTCAAGGATCATGAAAGGACTATCCGACCCATGATTTAAAGTCGGCAACGATAGTATTTGTACTGAGGATATGGTAATATTATGTACATGGTGAGAAATTTTGGGTATGCACTGATCATAAAGCCTCAAGTATCTATTTTCATAGAAAGAGACGAATATGAGAATACATAGTGGGTTAGAGCTTCTGAGAGATTTTGATTGTGAAAAATTGTACCACCCAGGAAAGGCCAATGTGATGGCTGATGCCTTGAGAAGAAAGAGCCTTGGGATGGTATTACATATGATGGTCAGGGAGCGTGAGCTGCTAGAGCAGTTGTGACCTCAGTATTGATGTGATCCCTTCTGATGATGACTGTGATTGTGTGACAGCTAGCCTGAGACTAGAACCAGATGAGAGTGCCCGGATTTGACAGGCTTAGCGTGATGATCGGCAGGGTGTCGATAGTTTGGGTCAGATTCAGATAGGTACAGTGATAGAGTTCACAGAGAGTGATAATGGCTTACTGAGGTTCAGAGACAGTATAAGTGCTCTCAAGGACCATAGTTGATAAGGTAGAGTTATTATCAGAAGCTCACTCTTCGGGAGATACAGTGCATCCAAGAAGTAATAAATAAAAATATCGAAATCTTTAAAAAGGGTATTGGTGGTCAGAAATGAAAAGAGACATTATGGTAAAGATTGTAGAAAAAGTGTCTCATATGTCAGCAGAATAAGGTAGAACAAAAGAAGTCTGCAGAGTTATTGTAGCCTCTACCTATATCGACACGGCACGGAAATGGGAGCAAGTCTCCATAAATTTTTTGATGGGTTATAGAGGACTCAGATGAATCACGAGGCTATTTAGATGATAGTCGCTAAGTTGACTAAGTCTACCCACCTTCTGGTTAGGAAATCCCCAGATACTCTGAGTGTGTAGGCGGATTTATGTGTATGGAAAATTGTGGAACACCAAGTACTTTCCAGAGAGCATGGTACATATAGGGATTCCCGCTTCACTTTCCATTTCTGAGAACATTTTCAGGAAGCTACGGGAACCCGACAGAGTGTTAGCACAGCTTTCAATCCTCAGATAGATGGTCAGTCAAAGAGGACTGTACAGGTTCTGGAGGATATGATGAGAGCGTGTGCCATTTATCTGATAAGCTCCTGGGATGATCAGTCATTACTAATCGAATTCGCCAATAATGACAATTGTCACTTGAGTATCAGGATGACTTCAGATGAGGCATTGTATGGCCGTAAGGGTTGTTTCCCTGATTTGGATAAGAAGAAGTGGGTGACAAATAGAAAATTGTTCTCAAATTGGTAAGACAAACCTCTGAGGATGTTCAGTTAATTATGGAGGATTAAGAACACCTCAGAGCAGATAGACAAACTATGCTGACAAGAGACAGAAACCATTGGAATTCACCGATGGTGAATTAGTATTGTTGGAAGTTATTGGTCCTAAGGACGTAACAAGATTCGGAAAGAGATTGGACAAAGTGGAAGACAAGGCCTATAGGTTGGCGTTACCACCTGAATTAGCAGGCATCCACAATATGTCCTATCTTATGATGCTTCGAAAATACTATCCGGATCCAACGTATGTGATCAGGTACGAGCTTCAACAGTTTAGCTCAATGAAAGTATAACATATGATTGGAAAATTGATTCGGGTATTAGATGGAAGGAGAAAGTGTTGAAGTTTAAGATGATCTCCCTAATTAAAGTCCTTTGGTAGTAGTATACTCCAAAAAAGTCACAAGGGAATTATAGAGTATGATATGTGTGAAATATCCGGAGTGATTTACAGACTAACTTGGTTCTAATTTGGAGGACCAAATTTCTTAAGTGGGGGAGATTATGTAAGACCCGAAAATTATATCATAATTTCTTATAAAGAATTGAAAATGGTCCCAAATTAAATGAAACGGGATTCGGACAGGAGATAAGGATTTAAAATGCGAAATGAATAAGTATTCGTGAAGGGAAGTCGGGTTAAATTAATCCCGAACACGTGCAAGGGCAAAACGGTCAAAAGACCAAAATTCGGTATAAACCCGATAAGAAAATTTAATTAAAAATAATGGATTTAAGAATCTTGATCAATAACGAAGAAATAATTAAATTTCGGATTAAATTGATCAAGATATGAATTACTGAAATTAATCGAAATTTTTATTCGGGACAATATCCCGAAAATACAAAAAAATTGTACCCGAAAAATAGTTAAAAATATAATAAATAAATTAAATTAAATTAAATTTATTTATTTGGAATAAAAAATTAATTGTGTAGATATTTTAGAATATTTTTGACTAAAATAATGAATAAAATAATAATAAACTAATTTATAAATAATAATAATAATTTATAAATTAAAAAAAAGAGAGAAATCAGAAGCTTTAGTCGGGGAGAGAGAAAGAGGAGAGAAACAGGAAAAAAACGAAAGTCGAAATCGGAGAGAAGACCGGCGGGCCACCGGCGACCCAATCGGCCAGGTGAGGGCCGAAAAAGGAAGAGGAGAGGCCGATGATCTCCTTGATACCGACAGTGCAGCCCATCAACGCCGGAATTTAGCGGATCGAGGGAGAGAAACCGACGGGGAGAGAAGAGAAATTTTCGACGAACGACGTCGATTCGGCCCCAACCACCAGCCACCGAAGAGCCCCCACGTGATGCCGAGCCGAATGGGGGCAAAAATAGCCGGGGAAACAGCAGCCAACGCCGGCAACGGTGAGAAACAAGGAAGCCACCGACGCCGGAAAGGAGAAGAGGCCGGACCGGCCACTTTTCGGTGACCTCGTGTGAAATCGAGACCAGATCTGAGCTACGGACGACCTTGCGGAGCTGCTGGCGGCGGAAGCCGATGGAGAACCGACCGGTAAGGCACCGAATCGACAGAACCGGAGCAAACCGGACCGGTCTGAACCGGTCTGAATCGGACTGAACCGGTTCAGCCAAGAAAGAAGGGAAAAAGGAGAAAAAGAGAAAAAGGAAAAAGGGAAAACCCGAGAAAGAAACCGAGAAACAGCCCGAGGAACCTTCACCGCCGATTCTCGCACACCGGTGACCGACGAGCTTCGACGAAGCTACCAGGAGGAAGAGGGGAGTCCGGCGAGCACGTGGGTACCGGAATCACGCCGCCAGGTGGCCGGAGCAGGCCGATCGGAGCTGAGGAAGACCGCCGGAGAAATAAGCCGATTCCCGGCGAACCACTGCGTCTGGGCTGAAACGAAGGGCACCGACGCACTCAGGGGAAGAAGCCGGTTCTTTTGAGACCGATCTCTGCCGGTGAGACCGCCGGAAACGTCGGCGACGGCAATAGGCAGAAACGGTGTCGTTTGGCTGGAAGGAAAGGGAAGGAAAGGGAAGGAAAAGGAAGGAAAAGGAAAGAAAGGAAAAGAAAGGAAAAGGAAGGAAAAGGAAGGAAAAAGGGGGAAAAAAGGAAAGAAATTTGCCGGGGACGACTCGAGGTTCGGGTAAGTTGATCGAGGGTCGAAATTGACCTACGGGTAAATTCCAGAAATTTAATTTAATATTATTTTAATGGAAAATAATCCGGATTTACCTAATTATGCAGCTTCACGACGGAGATTGAACGAGAGCCGATCGAACTCTGATTCTCATACCCCACATCGTATCGGGTAAGTACAATTTAATTTCGGGAATTAGAGTTCTTTAAATACCGAGTTTAATTATTTTATGGAATTATGGATTAATTTCGCCTAGGAAGGAATATTATTCGGAATTGTAATATAATTTCCGTAAATGGTATACGGGCTATCCAATGAATTTGGAATGAAGCCCGATAATTATTAGAAAGCTGTATAAGCTCGGTATACCCGAAGAAGGGAATTAATGAATATAAAAAGGGCTAAAATGGGCCGAGGCCCAATAAGGTAGATAAGGCCCAATAGCTTCAAGTTGATCAGTAAATGCAATATACTGATCGGGATAATTGAATTAACCTCGATTATGTGGTTATATGCAGTTACGTACATTGGTTGGCACGCACTTGGGCCGAGAGGTTCGGTATCATCGAGACAAGAGTAGTCTGTGCGTGATTCTAGGTAAGGGAATTTTACGAACTGCTAGAGATAGCTTTATGAATTTTCGACGTCATTTACATTCCTTTAAATTGTCCGAAGGGTCTAGATTTGAGATAAAAAATTTTGGGCCCCGAATGGGCAAATTACCAAAATACCCCTCTCAAGGGTAAAATTCCAAGTTTTAGGAAAAAGTGTAAGAAGCAAGGACAAAGGGTTCCTGCTTGTTTTTGAAGTATTCTGGTACATGCATGAGTAGGTCGGCTAACTTTTAAATGAAATTGCACAACATTTCATATTTTCAACAAACTTGGATTTTCGTTGAAAATCGATTTAAGAAATGTAGCCGCCTACGTGACCTTTCATAAATGCGACGTGCTAGAGCTCAGCTCGCACGAGCTTTGATTTGTGCAATGATTTCACTAGTGCTGGAGCGAGAGCTCGCACTAGGGTTTTACATGATTTTCATGACACGGTGCCGGAGTCTAACTCGCACCATATTTTTATATACGATTTTTCATGATAGAGTGCTCGAGCTTAGTTGGCACTAGTTTTACCTGAGTTACTGACAGTGTTAGAGCACTGCTCGCACTACTTTTCAGAGATTATACGATAAGCCGTGCTTGGAGCAACAGGTGGACTGCGTGTCACCGGTTTAATAGGCTCGCACGTGCGCTTGAGACATGGCATGAGTATAGAGACATGATATGGGTTCACGGAGTGCGATGTACCATGCAAGTAGCATGGAGTACGATGTACCGTGTTGTATCTTCGGATACGGCATCTCCGGATGCAGCATCTTCGGATGCCGGGGATCGGATAAGACTGACGGGATGGACTGACCCACCTCCCGGGCGGTTCCCGATCATGGTGAGAACCCGCACACTAGGATCCGTGTAGCTGAGGAACTCCCGAGGACACATATGGCCATAGTCCTAGTTATTACCGATATACCGATGTTGCCTAGTCTCGTATCGCGTAGATTTATGTTTTCAGATATTGTTGTTTTCGAAAAACACGATTTCACGAATTTTGTGTGAGTCAGGGCGACCCGAGGGAAGGGTTGAGTCCTTTCCTTATATGAAATTTTAACGAGAAATAAATGATTTAAAAGATATGCTTGTTTCAGTTTTCATGCTTTTGAGCTTTCATATGAGTTATTTTACATGACATCATAACATAACATCTGTTTTAGAAATGTGTGGAGAAGGGGCGGTTTATGCATGGCACTACGTTCATGTAGGTTGTATTGTTATCTACTTGTTCGTAGAATTGCCTTACTGAGCTTGATGTGCTCACCCCTTTCACTTTCTCACACAGATTTCTTCCCGTAGATTGGGAGGCGACTGGGTACGGCATTCTAGTTGTCCGGTGCTGCCTATCTTTTGAGGTATATACACGCTATATATATGGTTTCTGTATCTAAATAACATGAGCACAGTATTATATTTTGTATGACACTGGGATGTATAGAGTGGGTATAATTATGTAATTAAATCAAAGAAATGTAGTGTAGAATATATGAATGTATATTTAAATTACATTATGCACTAATTGTAAATGCATGGAGAAGACGTGGGCACTGACATACAGCCCAATTATTGGTTATGGTTGGTCACGATCAGAGGTAAGAATTTAAGTAAGAAAATAATAAAATGCGAAAAAAATTAACTCTGATTTTTGGGTAGTTTGGGTCGTGACAAATGCAAATGTATGACATCATTTTATTTAACTGAGAATGAATGAGATGTGGTGTTTATTATTGACTCACAGCCCAACAGTGTGTGGTGAGTTAGTTCACGACCGGGTAAGGTAACAGTAAAACGCGAAAACTTTTCAGTGATTTTCGGTTAAAGAGAATGGAATTGGGTCGTGACAACATATTTGAATCACTAAGACCATTTTAATTGCATTCTTCTTACTGGGCTTTTTCTCGAAAGCTCACCCCTCTACCTCTCAGACCATTTGCAGTGATCCGTGGGCGCTACCTGCCGCGTACACGACATAGGCTGTGGGAAAGAGCTACCCTAGGGTACTTTTTGTACACGCAGCTAAGGTATACAATTATATTCATTTACCAGACATATTTGTATGCACAGACATATATTGGAAACTTTTTGTTGGGATGTAATTTGTGAGGAAAAAAATAATGTAAAGAATATTATTGTTGGGGTTAGGTGTTAATATGATTGGTATTGCATCAAAATGGATGTATTGAGTTGTAGATATGGATTTGGAAAGTATGCTTGGTAGTTGTGGATATTTAGGATTGTTGGAAAGCATGCTTGGTAGTTGCGGATATCTATGATTGTCAAAAAAATTAAATTACAGGTGGGTAGGCTTATATATAAGCCATTATGCTATCGAAATTTCTATCGGCCAGTAGGTCAAAGTATGGAATTTAAATATAATTATGGATAAAGAATTAGGAAAAGTGTTTTGACACTGCACAGGAATACAACCTAAGTGAAAAAGGGAATAAATGGGTAAATTAAGTTAAAAAAAATTTTCCCCGATTTTCAAGGGTCAAGGGTCGTTACAGTTTAAGTGGTATCAGAGCGAAGGTTGTCTAGTACTGTTAGTGTCGAAATAAGGATTAGATTACATCCCAATGTTTGTGCTTGTTTGGTTGTAGGTAATGTATACCTAATGAATTTAAGATTTGATCTTTGGTTTTCGCGCAGGAATTAGATCACGGGCTAGAGGCCACAGAGATAAGCCTGAGAATCATACAGAGTCATCATATGAGACTCATGAATGATACCAAGATTGAAACTGATGTTGAGCGTACTCCATCAGGTCCTGTGGAAAGGACAGATGGTATTGAGATACAGTTTGCTAAGGTTGAGTGAAGTATTAAATATATTATGGAAAATTAGGACACAGGCTATGTTAGGTGATGGGGTAGACGAAAGAATAGACAGATAGATTACTCTCAATACGCCTGCACAGCCTGTAGAGATTGTTTCAAAACTATAATATGCTTGCTCCTGTAGCTCCATAACAGAATGATGATGACTTGAGTTAGGAGTTGTAGCTACACTAGATAAGATAGTTTCAGAACTGCAGAGTGCCATTGTTAAATGGGATAAAGGACCTGGTAGTTATAGAGGACCGAATGAATGAGATTAAGGAAACTACAAATGGAATTTTTGGGTCTAGCACATGGAAATTGATTTGTCTATGAGTATGAATTATGAATTATATCCCTGAAAATGTATGACCTAATGTTAAGGGCAGTGAAGTCAAGAAATGTCTATAAGTTCACTAATGGATAGAGACCGAGCTGATTTCGAAGGATAGTATGCTATTACATGCTGAAATCAAGAATACAATTGAAATAGAAAACTGGAAAATTAAATTGGAAAACATGGATGGATTCTTAGAGTATGACTGTGAGCTTAATAGACTGAGGGCAGTTTCAAGAGTTTAAGCCTCTATTTTTCAACAAGGTTAAGAATTCGGTGATTCAAAGTGTTGAATGGATGAGATAGAAAAGCTTGTTGATTTTAGAAGTAACTCTACCGAGAAAGTTACTTTTGCAACTTTTACGATAAAGGATTGGAGAAGCTACACGGATTTTCTGAGTGTGCTACTATAAAGAAAGTGGTCTTTGTAGCAACAGTATCAAAATGGAAAGCCGAACTCGAAGGAAAGTTTCTCGATTTAATCCGAGAGGTGACATCAAAAACTTTCATGGGATATATTATGAAGGCCCTTAAGCAGCAGCACGACCCGAATGAAATAAAGTGGCAATTGTGGATAAAGTGACTGCAATCAAACATAAAGTAACAAGTTTATGAATGATTATGAAATTAAATTTCTAGCTTTGGAAAAAGAACGATCTGGATAAGTATAGATGTGAAACGGAGAAAAATCCAAGAAACTCATAGGAGGTACTGAGATCCTCAATCGAGCTAAGTTAACTCAACGTGATGTTATTTTGAGAGAGTAGTGCGTAGGGCGCAACTATGAGAATATGAGATATATACTCTCGAGATTAGTAAGAAAATGACAAGGTATATAGAATGATAGAAAAGTGATGTACTAAGGAAGTAGTCAGAGTGATAGAGTAAAGTCAGTGTGACTGAAAAATGAATCACATAACTAAAAGTATGCATACAGGATTGAATTAAAATGCTGAGAAAACAATTATAAAGATTACATGAAAAGGAGATTATCGGATCAGGTGATTCACTTTGGAGTGTACTGGTGTTAAATTTTAAGGAGACTCGGAGTCTCTTGGGTCATAGTGTATTAAGAATGGGTGTAAGTAGGATTTCCCAAACAGAGGTTACATGTTAATGGGAAAGATCCAAACTATTATGAAGATTCAGAGTTTGAGATATAAGGAAACTTTAGAATATGGATTACGTATTGAATCTAAGGATTGTAATTTCTATATTCTTATGTTTTGAATGTGAGACTTAATTGGAATAAGGAAATAATTTTGCTATAGTTGATGTACAAAATGAGATAAGCTATGAAATGAGATAAATCTTGAATATACGAGTCATATTGGAATAAGAGATATATGCAAGGTACGAATATCTCTGGTATGTGAAGTAATTTGGATCAAGTGATATAAATTTAGAATAAGTTCTCATTAAGGATAAATGGGAAATTATGATAAGTTTGGTGTCTTAAACGATGATGCCCTACGACAAAGGATCTTAAAAGAGTCTCATTGTTCTCGGTACACCATGCACCCGAAAAGCACTAAGATGTACCAAGATTTACAGAGGGTGTATTGGTGGGTCGGTCTAAAAAGAGATGTAGCTGAGTTGTGGCCAAGTGTCTGATTTACCAACAGATTAAGATTGAACAGTAAAGATCAACGGGGTTACTTAAGTCTCTTCTAGTGCCTACTTGAAAATGGGAGCACATTACTATGAATTTCATTATGAGTTTACCAAGGACCCGAAAGGGGCATGATGCAATCTGGGTGATTGTAGACAGATTGACTAAGAGTGCCTACTTCCTAGCCATCAAAAGTACAGACTCCTTGAGTGCTTTAGCAGAGTTGTATGTGAGAGAGATAGCTCGATTACATGGGGCGCCCGTGAGTATTACATCAGATAGAGATTCTCGATTAACTTCTAGATTTTAGCCTCATTTTCAAGAAGCCATGGGATCTCAGCTTAATTTGAGCACAACCTATCATCCTCAGATCGATGGTCAGTCCGAGAGGACCATTTAGACTTTGGAAGATATGCTGAGGGCATGCGTTTTGGAGTTTAAGGGCTCATGGGATGATCATCTGCCTCTCGCAGAGTTTTCTTATAGCAATAGTTATCATGCTAGCATTGGGATAACACCTTATGAGGCTTTGTATGGTCGAAGATATAGGTCTCCAGTGGCTTAGGAAGAAGTGGGTGATAGAAGGATCTTGTCTCCCGAGTTGGTAGAGCTTGCAGCGGAGGGTTTTTGGATAATCTGTGATAGACTTAAGACCTCACAAAGTAGACAGAAGAGTTATGCAGATAAGCATAGGCGGCCACTTGAGTTTCAGATTAGGGACTCCGTGTTTCTGAAGGTATCTCCAAGCAAGGGTATCATGCGGTTCGGGAAGAAGGGGAAGTTGAGTCCTCGCTTCATTGGTCCTTTTGAGATCCTAGAGAGAGTGGGAGACGTAGCCTACAGACTTGCCTTGCCACCACAGCTTTCTGGGGTACATAATGTCTTCCATGTCTCGATTTTAAGGAAGTATACTCCGGATCCCTCACACTTCATTGAGTATGAGCCCTTGAGCGTTCAAGAGGACATGAGTTACGTTGAGCGACCTATCTGGATTTTGGACAGAAAGGAAAAGGTCTTCGATCAAAGACGATATCTCTGGTAAAGGTTCTTTGGAAACACCATTCGATTGAAGAAGCTACATGGGACCTAGAGAGCCTCATGAAGGAGAAGTACCCACATCTATTCTGATGGACTCGGATGAATTTGGGGACCAAATTCTTTTAAGGTGGGAGAATGTAAACCCCACAAAATTCCTATATTTAATTAGACTATATAAGAATAAAAATAATATGTTTTAATGGAAGTACGGATATTCGTTGTAGGGCTCAAAGAGTATGGGAGCCGAGAAGCCCGTGCATGATAGGGAAAAATCGAAGCTACAAGAAGTGATGAAGCAAATGCAAGCTTGGAGGGATCGAAAATAAATTTGATGTAAAAAAACTTGTATCAGGGATTCATGAGGAATGATGAAATCCCGATAATATTTCATTTATGAAATAATAAAAATTTCATTGAAGGTATGAATATTGTCATTAGGTGATTTTATAAAAAAGAAAGAAAGAAAATGTATATATATATATATATACATAGGTATAATATATATATATATACTAGACAAATTTAAATGGACAAACAATGATATATATATATATATATATATATATAACGAATATATATATATTGTAATGTATAACATACAATATATAAGAATTAATAAATGAACACAAAACAATAAAACAAAAAAAAATAACAATAACAATAAACAAACAACTAACATATATATATATATATTAATATAATGTATAAACATATATTAATATAATATATATGTGTTAATATAAAACATAATATATATATATAATATAATATTAATATATATATAATGGTGTACAGAATTGGCTTCAAAAAGAAGCCAATCCCGCACCTGGAAATAAAAAAAAAATGAAAGAGCAAATTGAAAGAGAAACAGAGGTATAGCTGGGCGGGAAAACAACAAGGAAGAAAAGAAAACCAAGGAAAGAAGGGGGCTGGCCGGGAGAGGAAGAAGGAAAGAAAGGAAAGGAAGGGAAAGAAAGGAGAAAGAAGAGAAGAGAAAGAAGAATGGAGGCTAGCCGATCGGGGAGATGAAATCGAGAGGCTGCAGGGGAAAAGAATTTGGAGTAGACCGAGGCAAGGGAGAAGAAAACGAAAGCAGAAAACGAAGCTGAAAAATTGAAGCTAGAACCGAGAGTAAACAGGAGCTAACCGAGGGAGATAGAGAGGGAGACCGAAGGAAGAAGAAAATTGAGACTCAACTAGAAGCAAAGGAAGTCTCAACCAGAACAAGAAAGGCTGAAATCGAGAGGTAGGGGAGATTGAGGAAGAGGAAGACCGAGGTTGGAAAACAGGGGCAGGACCAAAGGAGAAGAACACGAAAGGAGAAAATGAAGCTAGAAAAAAAAGAAGAAAACCGAGAGAGCTTAAGGAAGGAAAGTAGAACTAAAAACTGGAGAAGAAATTTAAGCAGACTGAGGCAGAAAACGGGGCTAGAAATTGAAGCAAATTGAAGCAATCTGAAGCAAAACCGAGAGGGAGATAGCAAAGCACCCGAGAGGTGAGGAGGAAGATGGATGAATAGTAATCTCGGGTTGTGAAGAAGAAAAAAAATAGAGAGCTGGAAATTTGGGAAAGAAAAGGGTAAAATACTTATATGTATATATGTATATTAATGTACATGTGTATATATATATATATGTGATTGTGTTTATAAGCATGATAATGTAAATTAGATTAGATATGGAAAATAAATGGGAAAAATGAGGAGTAGACAAAAATATATATTTGTGATATTGAATAATGGAAATAAATAATATATATATATATATGTGTGTATATATATATATACACATATATATTTATATTTATATATTGGTGTGAATATACATATGGGTGTATATAAGATAAAGGTGTATGTTAGTATATGTACATACAAAGAATATATACATGTGATAAGGAAAAATGAAAACAAATAATAATATATATAGGAGTATATATATATATATATATCTATTTATTTATATATATATATATTTATGTGTATATACATGTAGATGTATATAATAAATGTGTACGTTAATATTTGTATGTACAAAATATATAAATAGCAAAGAAAATATATAAACATGCGTGTTGGCCTAGGTATGTATAATAATACGTACACACGAAGTAGTACCGAATAGGTTATGATTTTAACACAATTCAGACAATTCGCATGAATAGGATGCTAAGTAACCAATTTTGGTGTAGGTGATCGTAGAAGGAATTAAAAGAGGTACTAGGAGGCGTCACCACTCGAATTCAGGATTTTCGATAGATCAAGGTAAGGGGGTATAATTTAAAACAGTAATAGTTACTTTCTGAACTATGATTTTTGAGTATTTTTTCTGCTTGTGTTTTCTGAGTAAGAACGTGTTTTTTGAGTTGTATTTTAAATAATTGCATATTTCTAAATTGATTTTCTGAACAAGAGCATACTCTCCGAAATTGTCTTTTGAATAAGATAATTTTATTTTGATATTTTTATATATGAAAACTATAGTATGTTTTGAGACTAAAGGCCATTTATGTTGTATGTTAACGCGTCTGAACTTCGCCCGTGTGGCGTCTAAACTTCGCTCTGTGTGCCGTCTGAACTTCGCCCTGTGTGGCATCTGAAGTTCGCCCGTGTGGCATTTGAACTACGCCCTTGTGGCGTCTGAACTTCAACTTCGACCTGGATCCCATCTACCGCCTTACCCTGGCCATAGGTTCTGACTTCCCTCTCCGGAGGATGATTTGGTTATTGCCGCATGATAATTATATGGGCCAATGTAGTCTCTATTTGAATTAAACTCTATTTTCAGAATTTGATTTTGTGATATGTGATTTTGCATGTAATCATGCTTTGGAATTCTGAAAATACAAAAAGGATTTGTGATAACTGTTAAATACAAGCACGTAAAGAATTACATTTTGAATCATGATGTTTTCGCCTTTCTTATTTTTAAAGGTCTTTTATATTAGTTTTTAGAGAGTAGTTATCAAACGTATATTTATGTCTTTCTACATATTTGAATCACTAAGACCATTTTAAATGCATTCTTCTTACTGGGCTTTTTCCCGAAAGCTCACCCCTCTACCTCTCAGACCATTTGCAGTGATCCGTGGGCGCTACCTACCGCGTACACGACGTAGGCTGTGGGAAAGAGCTACCCTAGGCTACTTTTTGTACACGCAGCTAAGGTATACAATTACATTCCTTTACCAGACAGATTTGTATGCACAGACATATATTGGAAACTTTTTGTTGGGATGTAATTTGTGAGGAAAAATAACAATGTAAAGAATTTTATTGTTGGGGCTAGGTGTTAATATGATTGGTATTGCATCGAAATGGATGTATTGAGTTGTAAATATGGATTTGGAAAGTATGCTTGGTAGTTGTGGATATTTAGAATTGTTGGAAAGCATGCTTGGTAGTTGTGGATATCTAGGATTGTTAAAACAATTAAATTGCAGGTGGGTAGGCTTATATATAAGTCGTTATGCTGCCGAAATTTCTATCGGCCATATAGGTCAAAGTATGGAAATTAAATATAATTACGGATAAAGAACTAGGAAAAGTGTTTTGACACTGCGCAGGAATACAACCTAAGTGAATAAGGGAATAAGTGAGTAAATTAAGTTCCAAAAAAAAAATTTCCCCGATTTTCAAGGGTCAAGGGTCATTACACGTAGAGGACATGATGCCATATGGGTGATAGTGGACAGGTTGACGAAGTCCGCCCATTTCTTGGCTATGAGAACCACTGATACTCTGAGTAGATTGGTGGATCTATATGTGCGCGAGATTATGTGACTACATGGTGTCCCAGTGAGTGTTGTGTCAGATAGGGATTCCCGTTTCACTTCCCATTTCTAGGAACATTTTCAGGAAGCTATGGGAACCCAGTTGAGATTTAGCACAGCTTTCCATCCTCAGACAGATGGGCAGTCAGAGAGTACTATACAGACCCTCGAGGATATGTTGAGAGCTTGTGTGCTTGATTTTAGAGGCTCTTGAGATGATCACCTACCGCTCGCAGAGTTTACCTACAATAACAGTTATCATTCGAGTATCGAGATGGCCCTATATGAGGCTTTGTATGGCCGTAGATATCGATCTCCTATTGGATGGGAGGAAGTTAGTGACAGACAGATGTTTGCTCCTGATTTGGTACGTTAGACCTCTGAGGATGTCCAATTGATTTGTAAGAGGTTGAGGACAGATTAGAGTAGACAGAAGAGTTATGCTGACAGGAGATGTAGACCGTTGGAGTTTACGACAGGGGAGTCTGTGTTTATGAAAGTTTCTCCTTCCAAGGGTATTACGAGGTTCGAAAAGAGAGGAAAGTTGAGTCTTCATTTTATTGGACCCTTTGAGATACTAGAGAGAGTAGGAGACAGAGCTTATAGGCTAGCGTTGCCACCTGAGTTAGCGAGCGTCCATAATATTTTCCATATATCTATGCTTCAGAAGTATCAGCCGGATCCGTCACATGTGATCAGATACGAGCCACTGGAGCTCAGTAGAGTATGTCGTATGTGGAGAGACCGATTCAGATTTTGGATAAGAAGGAGAAAGTATTGAGGTCAAAGACGATTCCCCTGGTGAAAGTATTGTGACAGCATCACACTCTAGAGGAAGCGACACGGGAGCTAGAGAGTTTGATACGGGAGAAGTACCCGGAGTTGTTTGCTGGTTGACTTGGCTCCAATTGGGAGTACCAAATTCTTTTAGTGGGGGAGATTATGTATGCCCCACTTTTGTGCTACTTTTGATGATGTTTTGGATGATATTCCTTATGATTCATGTGATGTACATTTTTCCACATATTAATGAATCATAAGAAGAGTTTTTACTGATTTAAATTGCAAAGGAAATGGATGAATGTGCATGGAAATGTATGTGATAGCAAAATAAGGGCCGAGATGGCCACAGGCTGAAAGAAAGGGATTGGAAGTGTGCTAACCGAAGATAAGGACTTAAGATAAGGAAAAGATAGTGGGTTCAAGAAGGAGAGTCGGTTTAATTTGGTCCCGAACACGTGCAAGGGTAAAACGGTCAAAAGTCTAAAATTCGGTATAAATTCGATAAGAACATTTCATTAAAAAAATATGGAATTGAGAAATCTTGATCAATAATGAGGAAAATATTGAATTTCGAGTCCAATTTAATCAAGATATGAATTTATTGGAATTAATCGAAATTTTCACATCAAAAAATTATCTCGAAAATATTGAAAAAATATATCGGAAAGACAAAATAAGACAAATAAATTCATATATTGATTAAATGAATTAAATAGGATTTTTTTGAGATATTTTGGGGTTTTAATGTATTTTAATTGATTAAAATACTAATAAAATAAATAAATAAATAAAAGAAAACTGAAATCTAGTTCGAAGAGAAAGAAAATCAAAGAAAATAGAAAGCCGAAGCTTGGTTCATCCGAGAAGCTCGACGAAGCACCGATGACCGACGAGGCCAGACGAGGGTCGGAGAAGAGAAAGGACCATCGAGCGAGCCTACTGGTACCAGCCACGCGCGCGAACGACACTGGATTTCTGAAAACCGACGGAGAGAAGACCGAGAGGAAACCAAGCTGATTGCCGGTGATCCACGACGATTTAGCTCCGATCGACCCCAGCCGAGTGACCCCCTAGCCGAGGAGCTTCTTTTAGTACCGGTAGTGGCCGACGAAATGGCTGGGAATGCCGGCGTCGGTGAGGAGAGCCAAAACGACACTGTAGCCGGAAAAGGGAAAGAAAGGAAAAAGAAAAGAAAAAAGGAAAAAGAAAAAGAAAAGAAAAAAGAAAAAGGAAAAGGGGAAAAAGGAGAGGAAAATTCCCGATGATACCTCAGATTACGGGTAAGTCGGTAAGCAATCCAAAATTGACTGAATTGATTCCGAGAAATTTATTTAAAATTATAATTAATAAAAAATTAACCCAAAATTAAATATAAAATTGTGCAGTTCGACGATAAATTGCGTAAGTGAGCCCGATCAAACTCCGATTTGCGCACCATCGCATACTTTCGGGTAAGTAAAGCTCATTTACGACAATAGTATGATTATTGTGCAATTGGAATTTATTTTGTAAATTTCGGATTAATTTCAACATATAATAAATTATATTTGAATTTTGAATTAATTGTCGTAAATGATATACAGGTTATCCAAAGAGTTTGGAACAAAGCCCAATAGGTATTGATAGGCCCATGAGCCAGTAGACCCTGATGAAGGGAGTTAATAAGTGGAAAACGAGCTTAAAATGGAGTAAGGCCCATTAAGAATTAAATGGGCCCAATTGAGTGTGAATAGACCCAATAATGTAAATAAAGCCCAGTAAGATTGAAATACAATTGAACTCACAGTAATGAACCCGAGATTTGGTTATGTACAGCTTCGCAGAGTTGATTGTGAGAGTATCGGATCGAGCGATACAGTATTGATGGAAAAAAATAAGCTTGCGGAGAGATTCCAGGTAAGAGAATTTTACGGAGTCATAGAGGTAGTTTTACGCAATTTCGACTGCATTTACAGTCTCTTACACAGTCTGAAGGGTCTAGATTTTAGATAAAAAATTTTGGTGCTCGGATGAGTAAATGACCAAAATACCCCTGTGAAGGGTAAAATTTCCAAATTTAGAAAAAGTTACAAGAAGCAAGAACAAGGGGTTCTAGCCTATTTTTTAGGTGGTTTGACACATGCATGGCTGGGCTGGCTAACTTTTATATAAAATTCATAGCATCTCATGATTTCAACAATGTGATTTCTTTTGAAAATTGTTTTGAGATAATAGAGCCGCCTATGTGATTTTATGAAAATGTGACGCGCTAGAGCTCAGCTCGCATGAGTTTTGAATTGTGTGATGCATGCATTAGTGCCGAAGCAAGGGGCTCGTACTAGAGTTTTACATGCATTGGTGCTAGAGTCTTGCTCGCACCAGATTTTCACATGATTTTGATAGAGTGCTAGAGCATTGCTCGCACTGGTTTTCATGATGGAACTTCAGCCGTGCTTGGAGCTTCGAGTATATTGAGTGTTACACCGATTAAATAGGCTCGTACGTGCATTTTGATTTGAGATATGCAATGAGCCGTGCTTAGAGCTTCGGGTCGACTGTGTCACGCTGATTAAATATGCTCGTGCATGCGTTTTGAGACAGACACGATTATTGATATGAGATGTGGGTCCACGGAGTACGATGACCGTGCTTGTCGCATGGAGTACGCTGTACCATGCTATGATTGATGATATGCCGTCTACGGACGTGATTGTTGAGTGATCGGGTTGGACTGACGGGTTGGATTTGACCTACCTCCCGTGGCAGTTCCCGATAGTGGTGATACCCCGCACACATGATCCGTGTAGCCTGGGATCACGAAGATATGGCCATAGTCCTAGTTATTTGCTTGAGATATATATATATATATATTGCCTAGTCTCGCATGTTATAAATTAATGTTTTGATAAGCATGTTTTGTGGACTTTTGTGTGAGTCTGGATCACCCGAGGGAGGGGTTGGATCCTGACTGAGATGTGATTTTGATGAGAATGAAATTGGGATTTAAACTGAAACTTACATGACATTATGTCCATGCTATTTAAACCCATGCGTGATGTAAACTGGTTTTTCATGACATTCATTGTGTGGCATATGGGTATGTGTGATCGTACATTTTCAAATTGTGTGGAGAAATGGTGGTTTTATGCATGGCACCACATTCATATAGGTTGTAAGGTTACCTACTTGTTTGTAGGATTGCCTTACTGAGCTTGATGTGCTCACCCCTTTCATTTTTCTACATAGATTTCCTCCAGTAGACTTTGAGGCGACTGAGTACTGCATTCCTGATATCCGCTGCTACCCATCATGTTGAGGTATATACACTTGTACATATGGTATCTGAATAAAAATAGCACAGTAATATGTTTGTAAGTAACTTTCGGGGATGTATAGACACTATAAACACTTGTAAATGAATGGAAAAGAATTAGTGAAAAACTCATGTGTTTACCTTTCCTTTAATAAGGAATTGAGTTGTATGGAGAATGAATGGTGGGACTGGCATTGACGCACAGCCCAACCGTTAGTGGAGTGTGGTCATGATTAGAGAACAAGTAAGTATGAAAGGAAAACGAAAAAATTTACTCTGATTTTTGGGTCGTGACATGAATAATATTGAATCACAGTCCAACGGTTTGATGTGAGTGAAGACAGAAGGGGAGGTAAGTAAAATGCGAAAAATTTGTGATGATTTTAGGTAGGTCACAGGAGGGGAGGTCGTGACTGTAAGACCCGTATTTCATGTGTAACTTTATGGATTCATAAGTGTGTTAATGTACTTGTAATGTGAAGTACAATTGATGTAAAGTCCATAAATGTAATGTACATACGTGTAATAAGAGTTTGTAATGTACATACAAATTTCATTGAGTATGAATATGAAAAAATGGACTTTTATAAGTGATGAATGTGATTGGAACTCAAAAAGAGTAGTGTGGTAAATGGAATGTAATTACATGAATCTAAATATTTCCATTTAGCTTGGTATGGTATACCTTTGGCTATACAATGGATACACACAAGTTCTTATGTGTATAAGATATGGATGGATGCCATTTTTAAGTCTAAAAGGTGGTTGGATGAGAAAATGACCATGACAGCAAATTAAGGACATTTGGGTATGAGTTGCTGCAGAAAAACTGTAAAAAATCTGGAAAGTATGAAGGCCAGATCGATCTCATAGGATGAGAGATCGATCTGGAAGAGCCAAAATGCTCTTATTTGAGCAATGGAATAGAGCAGATCGATCTCCCATAAGGCCAGATCGATCTCCTAAACATTCTGTAATGAAAAGATTGATCCTTAAGCATACAGATCGATCTCCTTAGCTCTCTGTTTGGAGCAGATCGATCTCATGCTTAAAATGCCATGAAAAAGAGGGAATTAAAGGGACCAAATCGATCTCCACCTAGTGCAGATCAGTCTCCTCAAGCTATTTCTATAAATGGAGCGCTGAAATCTGAAATTTTTGGGAAAACAACATCACCCTTCCATTTTTCACCCAAAACCTAAGTTTATCTCTGTAAAATCAGTCCATTTCCAGTAAGAATTGAGGGGAGGCTATTAGATACAAAGTTGTTCATCTTGAGGAAGAGAACAACATAATTGAAACCCAAAACCTCATTGTTGGTATTGAAGGAGCAAGGAACATTTCCCTTTGGAGCAAGAAGAGAAATTTGATTGGTAAGTTTCTAAAACTCCAATCCAAGTACATTTTATGTTTAATTGATTTTGGAGTAGATTTGCATGTGTATTGATGGTTGGAGATACTTAGGAAGTGATGGAACTAGTGTGTGACCTAGAAAATGGAATAAGTCTAGTATGAGAAAGTGTAATTTTGATGAGTTGGTGATTTGTGGGAATTGCTAAGTTGTCAATTGAGTAATGTGGATGATTTGAATTGGGTAAATGAAACTACATTGTGGGTTGAGTGGAATTAGGAAAATAAGCACATGTAGTGTTGATGGGAAAGCCATAGTGAGGAAATATATGGGATATGAACACTATGATCTTAATATTGATTTAATATCGATTTGGAATGAGTTAATAGGCCTTATGAGCGTTAATAGAAACTATAGGTCGAATCGACTATAGTAAACGTAAGAGTTGTGATATAATGGACTATAATGATGCAAAATACAATTATGTGCAGTTCCGGAGAGTTCGTTGGAGACGAATCAAACCGCACGAGTAAGCAACTTTAAAGAAATGGAATCACGTGTCGCGATTCTAGGTAAGGGAATCCTGTAAGTATATAGAGGTAGCTGCTCGTATTTTGTGGGAATATAGGGTGTTTATGAAATGCATGAATGTTTAAGAAATTGGTTGTTTGGTATGCGGAAATGATTACGAATGTTGCATGATTTGGTTTTATATGGATGTATAAAAAGGTGATAGTAAGGCTAATAATTGCATAAATCACGTGTTTTGAATGTTTTCACAAAACACAATGCTTTGATTTGAGCAAATAAACGGATAGGCTGGGTAGTGCTTTATTGATGTTATGGAATAGCACATGTGAGGTACTAAACATGTTTGTGATGTGTTTTGAATGCATATGAGCCGCCTATCGAGATATGTGAATTAAATCACGCTAGAGCCTCGCTCGCGCTGGATTTTGATGCTTTGACTTGAATGAAAGTGCTGGAGCTTAGCTCGCACTTTGATTTGATTTGTGATGATATTTTATAAACCGTACTGGAGCTTCTACTCGTGCATGGATTTTGAATGGTTTTCTTATGCATAGAATCATACTGGAGCTATGCTCGTACGTGGTTTCTTTATGATATGATGCATAGAGCTTTGCTTGCATAAGTTTGAACATTGTGGTACGTATAAGGCCGTGGAAGTGGTAAGATCCTTAAGCCCGAAGAGGCGGGGAGGCTCTGTTAGGCAGGGAAGCTCTGTTCGATAGGGAGGCTCTCTTACGGTAAGATCCTTAAGCCCTACATCCTTAAGCCAACATCCTTAAGCTCGAGGAGGCGGGGAGGCTCTGTTAGGCAAGGAGGCTCTCTTACGGAAGGATCCTTAAGCCAACATCCTTAAGCCCGAGGAGGCAAAGAGGCTCTATTCAGCAGGAAGGCTCTCCTACATGGTAACAGAAGGATCCTTAAGCCAACATCCTTAAGACCTGGGGGGAGGGGGGTGTCACGACCCAAATTACCTAAAAATCAGAGTAAATTTTTTTCCACTTTTTCATTTATTTATTTAATTCTTACATATCTCTCATCGTGACCATCCTACAAACAGTTGGGCTATGATTCGGTGTTAGTCACCTCTCACCTATTTACCAACCATTTCCATATTCACATTCATATATCAGAGTTTACTATCTTTTGATTTTAAATAATACATACTCAATGGTATTTATAACCTTACATCCCCGACATTATATCTGTTTACAGTACTGTGCATTACATATTTAGATACAAAACCATACAAATGTGTATACCTATCTCTCGATGGGAAGCAGCGGATACCAAGCATGCAAGTCCTCATCCGCTTACTAACTACTGTGAGTGCTCTGAAAAGATGGGAAAATAAGGGGGATGAGCAAACCACACGCTCAGTAAGGCAATTATGTAAGTAAGTAGATAGCTCCACTATCTACATGCTCATAATGCCATGCCCTTAATATCCATTTCTTTTCATTAAAATCTCAAGCACAAATCATATATTTCATCAATGACTTAGTTTATCAAAATTGTTCGTGCATATATAAATGATGTAATTCATGCATCAATAGCATTCTATGTGACATCATGAATTAAATCAAAATCATGCATTCTTTCATGTCATGTAAGACAATTCATGAATTCGAAATGAAAGCATGGAAAACATCATCATGCTACTACATTCAAATCAATTCATTAAAACTGCAGTAAAAACTAACCCTTTCGGGTCCATCTCATTAAACAATTCAGTAAAGTTCATTATAAAACTCCGGTTATAAAACCACCCTTCTTTCAGGGTTACATATCATAAAATCATCTGAAATCTCATATCACAGTATAAAATCATAAAATCAGGGGTCTGACGCCTCCCTCAGGTCTACCCTGGTCTATCGACCAATAGTTATATCATGTGAGACATGTAATTGATTATTTCAGTAATATCGAGGACTATGGCCATATCCTAGTGATCCCTGGCAACACGGTACCTAGTGTGCGGGGTATCACACCTGAAACGGGAGGTGGGTCGTCCTACCCACCAAAACAGCATAACACTAGGATTACGAAGGCAAGGCTTGCTGCCTCGTGGCTAATGCCACTCCACTCCAACAATCCCCACGGTACAGCGTACTCCGCGTGATATACACGATACAACATACTCCGTGAACCCAAGCTCAGTCAGGGGTGCCTGTAATAGGTCTTATCCACCCATATCATCTCTGTCTCAGTATGCACGTGTGAGCATATCATCTCACTGTGACACACAGTCTACAGGAGGCTCCAACACGGCTATATGCATGTCATATAAATCGTTGTGCGAGCGTAGCTCTAGCACGGCTCCATGCATATTCATGATATCTAAAAACCTCGTGCGAGCGAAGCTCTAGCACGGTTTCATAGAAATTAATGAAATCTGTGTACGAGCAGTGCTCCAGTACGACTTAAACTGATTATAAATTCAAGTAAAATCCACGTACGAGCAATGCTCTAGTATGGATATGTATGAAAACTCAGTGAAACCCTCGTACGAGAAAAACTCCAGTACGACTTTAAATGAATTATGAAAACCATATAAAACTTTGTGCAAGCAAGCTCCAGCACAAATGAATACTCAAGTAAATTAAATCTCGTGCGAGTTACACTCCAACACGACTTTATGCATAACTAATTCAAATCTTGTGCGAGTTACACTCCGGCACGGCTTTTATGCAATATCATATCAAAACAGGATGTGAGCTAAGCTCCAGCATCTTTTATGCATGTCAATCATTAAAACTAGTGCGAGCAATCGCTCCAGCACCTTTTTATGCATATCACGTCAAAACAAGTCAAAACATGTCAAACCAGAGTGCGAGCTAGGCTCCAGCAGCTCTCATTTCACAATAATAAAAATCTGTGCGAGCACCATGCTCTAGCACATTTCATGCATATGATGTCACACAAGTCGGTGCGAGCAACCGCTCAAGCACATTTATGCACAATCACAAATGCAGATATAGTCGAACTACGTGTCGGTACTATCTGTTTCCATATAAACTTGATAGTTGGCCCATTTTCCAAAGAAATTTCCATTTAAATACAAATAACACTTACGTAGTGTTATCATGTGAAAAATTCATGCAATTACTGGCCAATCTATCGATTTGCTTTGATTAAAACCAATAAAATCCTTAAACCATAAATTTCCTTAAATCATGCATTTCATGCATGTCATGCTTTCACCATCCTTAGGTGAACTTCCCTCAATAGGGGTAAAATATCTTTTCACCTATTTCGATCCTTAAAATAATTTAAACCACTTTTAGGATCATTATACATAATTAAGGTATACATACATATTCAGTGTACAGAAAAACTATTAAAATACGCGTAGCTATCTCTAGCTACTCACATAATTCCCTTACCTCATTTTTCTGTACAGTCTGACCTTTCCACTGATGACTCATCACGCAGTCCGATTTGCTTCCAATCCAATCTCCGGAACTGCGGATACACATTCATCAGGTCAATTACAATACAATTTAATTGTATTTCATATTTTCTGGGCTTAATTTAAATCATTGGGCCCGTTTACCCATATTGGGCCCGATTGCACCATAATGGGCCTTAATCGGCCTTAAGCCCGTTTACCACACTTTATCGAGGCCTATTGGGCTCATTGGGCCCATCAATATTTATTTAGCCTCGTTCTAAATTCTCGGATATCTCAATTTAGTATTTACGACAATTTATCCTATTTTCCAGAATTTTATTCATTTATACGGAAAATTAAATCTGAAATTCATCAACACGCATAACGATACAAAATTGTCGTAAATAAGGGTTACTTACCCGTGATCCCATGATCGTACACAAATCGAGGCTGTCTCAAGCTCTCAGTTGATGTCAATTGTCGAGCTACACAATTAAATATATTTTCGGGTAAACTTTTAGTCGATTATTTAACAAATTAAATATTTCAAAAATTAAATCGGTCAATTCGACCGCTTACCGACTTACCTGAAGCTCGATTGCATCACTGGAATTTTTTCCCAATTTTTTCTCTTTTTTCTTTTTTCTATTTTTCTTCCTTTTTTCCTTTCTTTTTAGCTGAACCGGTCCGGTCCGGTTCAACCCGGTTCAGACCGGTCCGGTCCAGCGATTCAGCCTGGTTCGGTCCAGCGGTTCAGATCGGTTCAGCATCATTTCCTCGTTTCGGCGCCGTCCGGCTGGTTCCCGGTGCGATTCCAGCACCAATCGACACGCCACGGCCTAGGCTTCCAAAATCGGGCCTCGGCTAAAGTCGAAACGCAGCCATCGCCGACGAATCGAGGTTCTCTCCTGCGGCTTCTCCCCCCGTTTTCTGGCATTTTTCGGCGGTCTCCACGGCGAGTCGCGACTGCCGATGGTTCCCCCGGGTTCTGTCACCCTTCGTCGGTCCTCGCCTGGGGTCCCCGGCCGCCGGTGGTGGCTCGCCGACGAATCTCTTCCTCGGTCGGCCTTCGCATTTTCCTTCTTTCTTTTCTGTTTCGTTTCCTCTCTGTTTTCATAAAATTTCAGATTTCCTTTCTTTTTTTTCCTTTTTTTTAACTTTATTTATTTATTCATAATTAAATTTTATTATTATTTTATTCAATAAAATAATAATAAAATTTCCAAAAATATCTAAAAAATTCTATTTTATTCATTTAATCCGTAAATAAATTTCTCGATCTTATTTTGACTTTTCAGTATATTTTTCGATTATTTTTGGGATCATTTTTCGATACGAAAATTTCGGCATTATTCCAATAAATTCATATCTTGATCAATTTAATCCAAAATTTAATTATTTCTTCGTTTTTGATCAAGATTTCTCAATCCCATATTTTTAATTAATTTTTCTTCTCGAATTTATACCAGCTTTCAGTCTTTTGACCGTTTTGCCCTTGCACGTGTTCGGGAATACCTTTTCAATCTTTTTGCATTTTTAAATGCACTCGAAAATTTCTATTTATTCACTTCTTGCCCTTACGATAAAACTGGGTCTTACAATCTCCCCCACTTAAGAAATTTGATCCTCCAAATTATAACCAAGTCATATGAGTCCATAAATAACTCCGGGTACATCTATCGTATCATATACTGTCATCCTCAAGTGACTTTCTCCGGAGTGTAATTCTACCAACATACTTAACTAGGGAGATCATCTCAAACCTCAACACTTTCTCCTTCCGTTTAATACCCAATCGATTTTTCAATCATACGTTATACTTTCATTGAGCTAAACTGTTGAAGCTCATATCCGATTACATATGCTAGATACGGATAGTATTTTCGAAGCATCATAAGATAGGACACATTGTGGATGCCTGCTAATTCAAGTGGTAACGCCAACCTACAAGTCTTATCTCCCACTTGTCCAATATCTCTATATGAATCTCGTTACGTCCTTAAGACAAGTAACTGCCAACAATAATGATTCACCCTCGGTGAATTTTCAATGGTTTCTGTCTCTTGTCAGCATAGCTTTTTCTGTCTGCTCTGAGGTGTTCTTTATCTCTCACAATCCACTGAACATTCTCAGAGGTTTATCTTACCAATTCGGGAACAATTCTCTATCTGTCACCCACTTCTTCCTATCCTAGTTAGGGAACAACTCCCTACGACCATACAATGCCTCATATAAAATGTTATCCCGATACTCAAGTGACAACTGTAATCACTGGCGAATTTGATTAGTAGCAACTGATCATTCCAGGAGCTCATAAAATCAATGGCACACACTATCATCACATCCTCCAGAACCTGTACAGTCCTCTCTGACTGACCATCTGTCTGAGGATGAAAGCTGTGCTAACACATAATCGGGTTCCCCTAGCTTCCTGAAAATGTTCCCAGAAGTGGGAAGTGAAGTGGGAATCCTTATCTGATACCATGCTCACTGGAACGTTACATAATGTTTCACAATTTTCCATTCACATAAATCCACCTACGCATTCAGAGTATCTAGGGATTCCCATAGCCAGAAGATGGGTATACTTAATCCATCTATCGACTATCACCCAGATAGCCTCATGATTTATCCGGGTCCTCTGTAACCCATGACAATATCCATGGCACTTATTTCCATTATCCGTGTCAATATAGGTAGAGGCTACAATAACCGTGCAACTTCATGTACTCTACCTTAATCTGCTGACATATGAGATACTTTTCCACAACTCTACAATGTCTCTTTTCATATCTGACCACCAATACCCTTTTTCAAAATTTTGATATCTTTATTACTTCTTGGATGCACTGTATATCCCGAAGAACGAGCTTCTGACAATACTACTATCTCATCAGTGTGGTCTTGGGGAGCACTTAGACTATCTCTGAACCTCTATAAGTCATCATCACTCATTGTGAACTCTGTCACTATACCCTTCTGAATCTGACCCACACTATCGACACCATGCCGATCATCACGCTAAGCCTGGAAAATTCGGTTCTAACCTCAGGTTAGCTGTCACAAAATCACCGTCATCATCAGAAGGGATTCACATCACTATTGAGGTTCACAACTGCTCTAGCAGCTCACGCTCCCTGACCATCATATGTGATACCATCCCGAGACTCTTTCTGTTCAAGGCATCAGCCATTACACTAGCCTTTCCTGGGTGATAACAATGTTCACAATCATAATCCTTAGAAGCTCTAACCCTCATGGTTACCTCATATTCTACTCTTTCTGTAAAAACAGATACTCGGGGCTTTACGATCAGTGCATACTCGAAATTTCTTACAGTATAAATGGTAACGCCATACTTTCAGTGTAATCACTACGGCCGCCAACTCTAAATCATGGGTCGGATAGTTTCTCTCATGATCCTTGAATTATTTGGATTTATAAACGACTATCTTCCTATTTTACATCAATACATAACTTAATCCTTATTTAGGTATCCATACATACTGAAACCTCTCGAGCTGTTGGTTATAGTGAGAATACTTACGGTGGTCAGTTCATTGCTTCAATATACCAAAACTCACCAAAGCTACTTTCATACTTATCATAACACTCGTATTCAATCCTTTTTCCGAACAAATGTGTCAACTGAGCAGCCCATTTCAAGAAACTCATAACACTCGTCTGTAAGACAGTTTCCTGTTGCTACTCATGCTCTTCCCTGGACTTCGAATACATTAAAATATCATCGCTCAAGATGACAACCACTCGATCCAAGTAAGGTTTAAATACCTTTTCGTAGTTGAGTTCCACTGAATATTTCATTCACGCATATCCTTGACCTTTATATGCATAAACGTATAATGTCATTTCGAAATCGCTTCCATTCAAGGTACTAACCCACGTCATTTCTTTTTTTTTTCTTATATTAATGGCTTTTATAAAATTTTAATATTTAAACCTTCATGATTAGTCGAATTCTATATCTCTTTATTGTACCAGTAAAGGTACCCAAATTTTAAATGTATGTTTTATGACTGTCGATTTCAATTTATAAATTATGTGTGCGCTTCTAGACGTTGTCAAATCTTCAGGCAGGAAAGTATTTTGAAATACCTTTATTAACCCTCAGACTTGACCACAATTACTGGGTGTAGATATATCTACCCCTTATCTTGGTCGCAATCCATATACACTACATATTGCTTAATCCTTACTTTGCATATCAATGATATCCTTAGCTTACATACGACTCTTATTCCAATATGTCTTGTATATAGGATCTATCACATCTTAAAGCTTATCTCCTTTCATATATCACTTATAACAAACTCTTTCATTAATTGTCAAACTTACAATCCCTATACCCATAATTAGTTAGTGATAATCAGCTAACCATCATCATCTTGCTAAGGGTACATGTTTCATATATTTCATTAGCTTATAAGCAACTGAAGGCGGCATGAATAAATGCATGGCACCAGGATCAATTAAAATAATTACTTCATTATTCTTAGCCAGTGTGGTATCTTCCACCACATCATATGAATCATCAATGGTGTCCTGGTCCAAGGCATACACTCGCTCTCATCCAACATCTTATTTCCGTGGTAACTGCCACACATCTTACACTGTTCACACTGCTACTCTGTTATACTGTTACGTAGCAGGTCGGGGTCCTTAAATCACAATACCCCTCAAAAGTATTGAAATTGGATACACAGGGCTTATCCATCAACTTACCCCGTGACTCATCAGCTCTAATCTTTTACCAAACTACCTTTTCCCATTCTGACACCTCTGTCATTCTTTATTCTCTTTTTGTCTCAATTTCGGCCCTCACTACCTTTCCCAATCTTAGAGGCGTGCAACTCATAATCTTATTCACCCAACTGTAGTTTGTGCACTGCCTCGGTATAGGTAGTGATATCTAACAGGCTAATCGGACTCTAATTGACAATCTGAGCCCTTCTATGAACTTTTAGATATCTCGACTCTTACTGTTCATCGTGTCCGAGTCACATCTACCCAGGAATATAAACTGAGCTTCATACTCGCAATAAACATGTTCCTCTGGGTCAGAGAAAAGAATTTCATCTTTAGTTTCCTTAAAACAATATCTGGGATATTCTGTCACCGGAATACATCTAGAATTATTTTCCATGTCCATTATGGACGTCTAACTCTTAAGATGGGTCGAGTGAACTTCAATTAATGCTCCAACTCGCCCTCAAATACCATGCATACTCTGAGCAATTAGCTCGTAAAATATTCTCCACACTCCGCTCCATCCTCGCGAAGCGTGTCTCAATACTATCTGATCTCTCTGTCAGACTCTGTCCGATATCTCTGTCAGACTCTCTGGGGCATGCTCAGCATCAGCCTCCACATCAATCTCATCTCGAGTCTCATGTGGTGACTCAGTACAACTCTCGGGCCTACCTCAACGGCCTTGAGCTTGGGTACTCGCCTCTCAACCATAGTGGCTATTAGTTTAATGAGTCTATTCTTGCATTTAAAAACCAAATTCTTAGCTGCACTTCCATCTCGATATACACAATTGTATCTAAACAATCCACAGTACATGGGGATGTAAACTTTCTTAACCACTAACACCAACTCATATCAGGCCAACTCAAACTCTGATACCATTACCTTGTCACGACCCAAATTACCTAAAAATCAGAGTAAATTTTTTTTCACTTTTTCATTTATTTATTTAATTCTTACATTTCTCTCATCATGACCATCTTACAAACAGTTGGGCTATGATTCGGTGTTAGTCACCTCTCACCTATTTACCAACCATTTCCATATTCACATTCATATATAAGAGTTTACTATCTTTTGATTTTAAATAATACATACTCAATGGTATTTATAACCCTACATCCCCGACATTATATCTGTTTACAGTACTGTGCATTACATATTTAGATACAAAACCATACAAATGTGTATACCTATCTCTCGATGGGAAGCAGCGGATACCAAGCATGCAAGTCCTCAGTCGCTTACTAATTACTGTGAGTACTCTGAAAAGATGGAAAAATAAGGGGGATGAGCAAACCACACGCTCAGTAAGGCAATTATGCAAGTAAGTAGATAGCTCCACTATCTACATGCTCATAATGCCATGCCCTTAAAATCCATTTCTTTTCATTAAAATCTCAAGCACAAATCATATATTTCATCAATGACTTAGTTTATCAAAACTGTTCGTGCATATATAAATCGTGTAATTCATGCATCAATAGCATTCTATGTGACATCATGAATTAAATCAAAATCATGCATTCTTTCATGTCATGTAAGACAATTCATGAATTCGAAATAAAAGCATGGAAAACATCATCATGCTACTACATTCAAATCAATTCATTAAAACTGCAGTAAAAACTAACCCTTTCGAGTCCATCTCATAAAACAATTCAGTAAAGTTCATTATAAAACTCCGGTTATAAAACCACCCTTCTTTCAGGGTCACATATCATAAAATCATCTGAAATCTCATATCACAGTATAAAATCATAAAATCGGGGGCCTAACCCCTCCCTCGGGTCTACCCTGATCTATCGACCAATAGTTATATCATGTGAGACATGTAATTGATTATTTCAGTAACATCGAGGACTATGGCCATATCCTAGTGATCCCTGGCAACACGGTACCTGGTGTGCGGGGTATCACACCTGAAACGGGAGGTGGGTCGTCCTACCCGCCAGAACAGTATAACACCAGGATTGAGAGGGCAAGGCTTGCTGCCTCGTGGCTAATGCCACTCCACTCCAACAATCCCCACGGTACAGCGTACTCCGCGTGATATACACGATACAACGTACTCCGTGAACCCAAGCTCAGTCAGGGGTGCCTGTAATAGGTCTTATCCAACCATATCATCTCTGTCTTGTATGCACGTGTGAGCATATCATCTCACTGTGACACACAGTCTACAGGAGGCTCCAACACGGCTATATGCATGTCATATAAATCCCTGTGTGAGCGTAGCTCTAGCACATTTCCATGCATATTCATGATATCTGAAAACCTCGTGCGAGCGAAGCTCTAGCACGGTTTCATAGAAATCAATGAAATCTGCATACGAGCAGTGCTCCAGTACGACTTAAACTGATTATAAATTCAAGTAAAATCCACGTACGAGCAATGCTCTAGTACGGATATGTATTAAAACTCAATGAAAACCTCGTACGAGAAAAACTCCAGTACGACTTTAAATGAATTATGAAAACCATATAAAACTTTGTGCGAGCAAGCTCCAGCACAAATGAATACTCAAGTAAATCAAATCTCGTGCGAGTTACACTCCAGCACGACTTTATGCATAATTAATTCAAATCTCGTGCGAGTTACACTCCGACACGGCTCTTATGCAATATCATATCAAAACAGGATGCGAGCTAAGCTTCAGCATCTTTTATGCATGTCAATCATAAAAACTAGTGCGAGCAATCCCTCCAGCACCTTTTTATGCATATCACGTCAAAACAAGTCAAAACATGTCAAAACATGTCAAAACCAGCTTTCATTTCACAATAATAAAAATCAGCGCGAGCACCATGCTTTAGCACATTTCATGCATATGATGTCACACAAGTCGGTGCGAGCAACTGCTCAAGCACATTTATGCACAATCACAAATGCAGATATAGTGCGAACTACGTGTCGGCACTATCTGTTTCCATATAAACTTGATAGTTGGCCCATTTTCCAAAGAAATTTCCATTTAAATACAAATAACACTTACGTAGTGTTATCATGTGAAATTCATGCAATTACTGGCCAATCTATCGATTTGCTTTGATTAAAACCAATAAAATCCTTAAACCATAAATTTCCTTAAATCATACATTTCATGCATGTCATGCTTTCACCATCCCTAGGTGAACTTCTCTCAATAGGGGTAAAATAGTCTTTCACCTATTTCGATCCTTAAAATAATTTAAACCACTTTTAGGATCATTATACATAATCAAGGTATACATACATATTCAGTGTACAGAAAAACTATTAAAATACGCGTAGCTATCTCTAGCTACTCACATAATTCCCTTACCTCATTTTTCTGTACAGTCTGACCTTTCCACTGATGACTCGTCACGCAGTCCGATTTGCTTCCAATCCAATCTCCGGAACTGCGGATACACATTCATCACGTCATTTACAATACAATTTAATTGTATTTCATATTTTCTGGGCTTAATTTAAATCATTGGGCCCGTTTACCCATATTGGGCCCGATTGCACCTTAATGGGCCTTAATCGGCCTTAAGCCCGTTTACCACACTTTATCGAGGCCTATTGGGCTCATTGGGCCCATCAATATTTATTTAGCCTCGTTCTAAATTCTCGGATATCTCAATTTAGTATTTACGACAATTTATCCAATTTTCCAGAATTAAATTCATTTATGCGAAAAATTAAATCTGAAATTCATCAACACGCATAACGATGCAAAATTATCGTAAATAAGGGTTACTTACCCGTGATCCCATGATCGTATACAAATCGAGGCTGTCTCAAGCTCTCGGTTGATGTCAATTATCGAGCTACACAATTAAATATATTTTCGGGTAAACTTTTAGTCGATTATTTAACAAATTAAATATTTCAAAAATTAAATTGGTCATTTCGACCGCTTACCGACTTACCCGAAGCTCGATTGCATCACTAAAATTTTTCCCCAATTTTTCCTCTTTTTCTTCCTTTTCTTTCATTTCTTTTTGGCTGAACCGGTCCGGTCCGATTCAACCCGGTCCGATCCAGCGGTTCAGTCCGGTTTGGTCCAGCGGTTCAGACTGATTCAGCATCATTTCCTCGTTTCGACGCCGTCCGGTTGGTTCCCAGTGCGATTCTGGCACCAATCGGCGCGCCACGGCCTGGGCTTCCAAAATCGGGCCTCGGTTAGAGTCGAAATGCAGCCATCGCCGGCGAATCGAGGTTCTCTCCCGTGGCTTCTCCCCCCATTTTTTGACATTTTTCGACGGTCTCCACGGCGCGTCGTGGCTACCGGTGGTTCCCCCGGGTTCTGTCACCCTTTGTCGGTCCTCGCCTAGGGTCCCCGGCCGCCGGTGGTTGCTCGCCGACGAATCTCTTCCTCGGTCGGCCTTCGCGTTTTCCTTCTTTCTTTTCTGTTTCGTTTCCTCTCTGTTTTCGTAAAATTTCAGATTTCCTTTCTTTTTTCTTTTTTTTTAACTTTATTTATTTATTTATAATTAAATTTTATTATTATTTTATTTAATAAAATAATAATAAAATTCCCAAAAATATCTAAAAAATTCTATTTTATTCATTTAATCCGTAAATAAATTTCTCGGTCTTATTTCGACTTTTCGGTATATTTTTCAATTATTTTCGGGATCATTTTTCGATACAAAAATTTCGGTATTATTCCAATAAATTCATATCTTGATCAATTTAATCCGAAATTTAATTATTTCTTCGTTTTTGATCAAGATTTCTTAATCCCATATTTTTAATTAAATTTTCTTCTCAAATTTATACCTGCTTTCGATCTTTTGACCGTTTTACCCTTGCTCGTGTTCGAGAATACCTTTTCAATCTTTTTGCATTTTTAAATGCACTCAAAAATTTCTATTTATTCACTTTTTGCCCTTACGATAAAATCGGGTCTGATAGGGGGCTCTGTTCGGCAGGGAGGCTATCCTATATGAGTACGACAAGTTCTTGGTATAGGGTAGATAAGACCTAGTACCCCCAACTACGATATGGGTCCGCGGAGTACGCTGTACCGTGTATATCACATGGAGTACAATGTATCGCGTGATGATTATGTGATGAGAAAAACTGGTGAGGGATAATCCACCTTCATGCCGGCACGATACCCCGCACACCTGGATGCGTGTGGTCTGGGATGATTTATGATGTAGTGGGTCCACATAGTCACTTGAGATATAGGGACCTAGTCTTTTTATACATATGTTTGATTGTGATTGTTCAAGGTAGACCCGAAGGAGGGGTCGAGCCTTGTGAACTTGATTTGTGAAATGAAAATGAGGTTGTGATTGTGAATTGATTTTGATGAGATTTACGTATTTGAGAAAGAGATGCAATTTAAAAAGGAGGTTTCTTAAATGAACTGCCATTTTTATGAGTTTAATGAGAATGAGCATGAGATGTTTTCACATGTTGATATTCCATGTTGTATATGTCAATTTTACATGATTTTGATACATGATATATATGTATACTCATATGGCATAGTTTTATTCCTCTGCTCCTATTATAAAAGATTTATGCACAATACTACCAGCATGTAGATAGAGTAGTTATCTATCATGCTTGCATTATTGCCTTACTGAGCGTGTGGTTGCTCATCGCTCTCTCTTTTCCCCCTCCTACAGAGCGTGCATAGTAGCCCAACGAGGACTGAGGCATTTTATTTTGGACATCCGCTGCATCTTCATCACTTAGAGGTATATACACAATGATTCCTTTTTGTATCTAAACAATGTAAAAGCATAGTAGTCATTTGAAATGTAATTATGGGGGATGTAGATGTCGGTAATCATATTTTGTATAAATGAATGATTGACGTTCAAATGTATAACATCACTTTTATTAACTGAGAATGGATATGGCGAGCAAATTATTATTGACTCACAGCCCAACAGTGTAGTGGTAAGTTTGTTCACGACCGAGTAGGGAAAGGAATAAATGCGAAAAATTTATTGAGATTTTCGATTAAAAAGAATGAAAAAGGGTCGTGACAGTGACACCCCAGGTATATCTTCCTAAACATTACTTTTCACGACCTGAAACTGTAAACTTTTCAGTAATTTATTGCGGAAGTGTAACAATGTGAGCTATTTTTTTTTCATTTTTCTTTCCATACATTGTTTGTTATGTGAGTACAATCGTAACTATTTCTAGATCTCAAACTACCTAACTTGGTTTAAGGTTATGAACCTAAGTTCTCAGTCTAACTTCTTATTAACTTTTGTAATCATTTCTTAATTTAATACACATCCCGACACATACACAGTAAAGTAACTGTCTGAAAAAGTACAATTAAATAGTATAAGTAACTGTACCGTTATGAGCTGTGAGCAGGTCAGTGTGATACACTGTCGACATGAAGGCTCAAGTACGGTTTCACTCGTAAAATTGATAGGTGGCTCGGTAACGTTGAAAATGGTTCAAAAATCAGAGTTTGTACGTAAAATGATGTAAAAATCAAAATATAGGTGGAAACTTCCCACGAGGTCACCCATCTTTGGAATTGCTCCCATCTAAGCACGCTTAACGTCGATATGCGTGTAGTTTCATGCAACAGTAAAATCTTAAGCCAGCCTATCAATATATAGTTATAAATAGCAGTAGGCAGTAATGCATAGAAAACATGTAGTTCATGTAGTAGTGCAATGTCTGTGTAAATACAGTTTAGTTCGGTCTGTGTTTAGGGACAATATATGGTAGTTTTATTATTGAACTCAAACTGAGATATTAGGATCGACGCCCACTATAAGTGACCTAGACGTTCTATCCGCAAGTGCACGGGTCATACAAGTAATAATGGGATTTGAGTCCCGGATCATCATCCCACAGAGAAGTTGATTAGCCTAATTAACTACCAGTTAATCTTACCCTAAGTATATCCTAGCAAACTATGAATTCTTAGTGGGTGATCTACAAGGCTAGCAATACTGAATATAATAAAAACTATAAACTAAAGAAAATAAAACTGAGCTAAAATTACTTACATAGCTCCAAGTAATTAAAAGTATTAACCTATAAAAGATAATTAAAACAGTTAAAATTAATTAACGCAATTAAAAATGCAAATATGAAAATAAAGAAACAAAATTAATTAAACCAAAATTAAACAAACCTAAAATAAAATATGCATGTAATTAAACTAATTAATAAAAATGCAAATTAAACTAACCTAAAATCTAATAAAATAAAATTCTATTAACCTAAAGAAATTCTTAAATCTAACTAAGAAATTAACTACCTATAAAATAATCCTAAATTAAATCTAACTCTAACTAATTACTAACAAGAAAATAAAATCTAAATAATGCATGAAAAATAATTGCTTTTGGATTTTTAAATTTAAAATGAAAACTAAATTAAAAATGCATGAACAATTTTACTCTAATTTAATTCTAAATGTAACTCATAAATTCTACACTAGCATCAAATCCTAAATCCTATTACATAAAATCAACTATTAACATAATTAAAACTAAGCTTAAACTAACTAATAAAGACAAAGATAACTAGCATGTAAATTTAATTTCAAAAATCTAACTAAGCTAACAACTAAAATTTAAAAGGAATAATGACAATAAAAGTAAAATAAAATAAAAGACATGTATGAAAAATGGAATGGTGGCAGGATTTCAATGCCAAACATGGCCTTAAGCATAAATGCCAGCCGAGTGGTCCCATATGAATGGTACTGTGCATGTTCTTCTCCAAACTGCTCTCGGTTTGTCCAGGTACTGCCCAGGTGATGTCCTGCTCTGCTTCCTGCTGCCTACAATATGCTGCCAACAACACTCACGTACCACCTCCAATGTCTGTACAATATTCGGTTAGCCAGCAAGCAAGTTGACAACTGTTCAGATTGGCACCCATGCACCCCTGCAACGTTACGCATAGCAGCACCTCGTTCTCTGCCCAACTTTGCACAAACCATGCCGAGCCGATGCTGCTTTAGTCATCCGGTTCTTGCCATGCACCTCTTAACCAGCGAACATAGACTGCTATTCTGCACTGTGTCTCCTCTTTCCTTGCACTAGCTTCTGTTCAGCGCCTCCTGCCTAGCACCAACTTCAACTCAGCACCTTTTGAACGTCCTGCCACAGCGGCAAAGCTATAGCAGTGAACGAAAACAACAAGGAAATAATAACAGGATAAAAAAGGATTAATATCATACATTAACAACAAAGCAACAAAAACAAGTTAGCACAAAACACATATGAACAGTAAACATAAACCAAAATAGAGCATAACAGAGGATGATTATGGACATTCTTCCTTGCACATATGAACACCAACTTCTGCAGATCATAAACTTGCTAGCGAGTCTAATGGGAGTAATAATTACTTGCCGAGATAAAGTGTAAGAAATTAAAAGGGACTACTGAAACATAAGGAATGCAGTAAACAAAATATGACATCTAATACTCTAAATGCAGTAAAAATCCGAATCCATGTGGTGAAGACAAAGAAAAATGAAATAAAAAAATAACAGGGCAATCACACTTTTAAGCTTAAAACCAAAAGGAAATAAGTAACATCAACAACTGAAAATAAAAACAAGACTATCAACACTCGTAAACCACATGAATAGGGAAATCCATCATCCTCGAATTGCTTCATTTCCTGCTTTAACTGTGATTCCACATTACTCTTGATGTGGAAATAATGCTAGGCATCAAAACCACATCAAAGCACCAGAACCGAGTGGACAGTAATGAAGGAGAATGAATCACCCTAATGAGCAATGAAGAACAACAACAATGAACCTTAATAATGAGCAAACCGAGAGCTACCTTTTATAGGAAATATAAGCTTTTCATTAAAACTGAAAAATAAAGGAAATGAACTTTAACAAAACTGAGAAGAAGGAAATGAAATTGATTGCCATTAATGAAATTACCAAAGACCAGAAAATGAAGAAGCTTTTCATAAAGATAAAGAAGAAGAAACTGCTATGAATAGTAACAACAATGGTGACTAACGAAAAAAGAAAAAAAAACTATTCTAAAACTATTTTTTTACACTAGGCTACACTATTCTACCCTAACTACCTCTAAAAACTACTCCTAAAATTACTTCCATTCTACCCTAGGCTACACACTTTTTCAATTGCTCATCATGTTCTATTTATACACAAACCTAGGAGTACAATGATAATTTTCAATCCTAGATGAGTTGACATTGTCTGGCCACTTGTCTTCATTTGATTTGCTGCAAAGTAGATATTTCCATGTCACTCATCTTTTTGTCTAATTGGCTGTGCGATGTGGCCCGACATGTGTCTTCCAGAAGGTTGGCACGGTGTCCGTCGATCTTATCGTTTTAGAGCGAATAAAATACGGACACTTGGCATCATGCGTGTCTAGATGACTGGTGACTCAATCTACAATTTTGATGTGGTCCAGTCTCCTTTAGCCCATTTTCAATCCATTTTCATCCGGATTTAATTTACCTGTACATTAAAGAATTTTAATTAAATAAAAGGGGATAATTAATAAAATAATATGAGGATTAAAATAATTAATTAAGAAATTAAGCACAAATAATTCTATTTTAAATAGAATTATCACGTATTCTATAGTATTTATCTAACAACAGCTGGTCAATTCGTGTACATATAGTTATCTCTATAGCTTACATAGCTCCCTTACATACTTATATTACTTGGAATCCTTGGACATCATTTACTTCTTGCCTCAGGACTCAATTAATCTGTTTGATGGTATCCCACATCAAGAGGTTAATTCGTATCATGGTCTTATGTCCGTAAACGGTTCAGAAACCATATATTTTGATAGCTTATTAACAAAGTTCGATAATTGGGTCTTACAATTATAACTGATATCCACACTTATATTCCAATAGAGACTTCCCCTTTGAACCTATCAATGAGCATAAACTGTCTCAGAGGCTAGGGTGTTACCTCTGTTCACAATCCTGAAAGTCTCTAATCTTAGTGATTAACTAAAATTTTAACTTATCTCAGCCGTGTCGGACAAGCCAAACTGCCCGTATAACAGTCGTAAACTGTGAGATCTGAGGATTTCAGATATATTTTAATTATGTAATATGAACTTGAAGTATAATTTATTGAGCTAAGTGAATTGGGGAATGATAATTGGAGATTTATATGTTAAGTGCTTAAAATAAGTATGAAGTTATGAGGATATATCGATCTGGGAGAAGGAGAGATCGATCTGGTGAGTTAAAAATTACAAGGAAGGAGGAATTTAAGGAGCAGATCGATCTCCAATGGAAGAGGATTGATCTCCTTATGATTCTGTTTGAGAGAAGATCAATCTCATGAGGAAGAGATCGATCTCCAAATGTTTCTGTTTGGGAGAAGATCGATCTCCCCAAGGCACAGATCGATCTCATAAAGCCATAAAGAGATCGATCTCACCCCTCGACAGATCGATCTCCTAGGCATAAATTACCCCAAATCGTCCCCAAATTCAAATGCAGATCGATCTCATCAAGAGCCAGATCGATCTCCTACCCTCAGTCTATATAAGGAATCCCTGCTTTCTCCTGTAATTTTACTTTCTCTCTCTTCCAACCCCCATTTTCAACGAACCCTAGCTTTCTCACTCATCCAAAGCACACATTTCCGTCCAATTCAGAAGTTGTGGCAAGAAGGAAAGTTGTTCCTCACCCAAGGGAGAACAACATACTTGGAAATCGAAAGACGGATCGAATCGAGGCAAGAGATAAGCTCTCCACAAGTTTTGGGTAATTTTTAAACTTCGATCCTTATATTTGAGATGATTTTGGTGATGATAGTTGTTGGCATTGTGTTGAGATAGCTGAAAATGATTAGGGATTGATGAAATTATAATGTAGTTGGAGTGATGATGATATTTAGCAACTTTGGTAAATTTAAGAATTTTGAGCTATAAATGGAGATTTAGACAATGTGGTGTATTAGCATAGATATTGTGGCATAGGAAATATAGAATGTTGAGGTGTTGTGAGCGAGATTGTAGTTTGTGATGGAGTTATGAGAATTGAGAAATTAGAGGAGTTATGAGCAATTATGCTCGATTTTGAGAATTGAGGTTGATGTGATAATGAGTATTGATGTTTTAACATCGTTTGGACAGCTCGGGAGTTTCAGAGTGGAATGCGAGGCTAGTCCGTGATACGGGGGAAACGATTGCACTATACGAGATGCAAAGAGGTAAGGGAAAACTAAACCATTTGTGTATGTGTTTTGATGAATTGTTGTAGCATGAACCATGATTTGAGAATACAAGCATGTTTGGTGTTGTGTTGTGATATAATTGCACACAGTTTTTATAGCTGGTTGGAGCCCATTATTTTATGAGTTTATAAGCTGAGTGTGAAATTAATTTATAAACCTTTGAGTTTGCGTGAAAAGTAAATTGGGCTCTACGTGAAGGCGATATTGAGATTTGAGAAAATGTGTGCGTGTTTTGCCGGTTGGAACTCGATTTTAATATGTTTTGTGTTGAGTACAGAAATGTTTTAAATGAGTTTTACGAGAGAAAACCAATATGAGTTCTACGTGAAGGCATAACGTTTTATAAGATAATGGCTAATGATTGAGACTTAGGCGTGTCATGTTGAATACACATCGGGCCTTGCTCTGGTAGCATGTAAGACCGATATAGTGGGACGCCTGGGAACCGACCCAGGGACCACAGGCCTTGTTCTGGTAACATGTAAGTCCGATTATTCCTCCACTTTGGTAGCGTTGGGAGGCCTTGCTCTGGTAGCATGTAAGTCTGATATTCCTCCGTTTTGGTAACGAGAGATGCCTCCGTTTTGGTAACGAGAGATGACCCCCGTTCTGGTAACGCTGGGTGGCCTTGCTTTGGTAGCATGTAAGACCGAGAGAGTGGGCCGCCTGGGAACCGACCCAGGGACCACGTGATAGTGTTCATGAGGCGAGGCATTGCTCTGGTAGCATGTAAGGTCGGGCCTTGTTCTTGTAACATATAAGTCCAATATACCGTGCATACGACCATATTGTCGATGTTCCCTCTATATGAGGATGCTTGGGATGTGCACCCAAAGGAGATTACATATTTGATGTGCCATGACGAGTTTTAATTGAGTTTTATTGCCTAGTCTCGTTTTACACATGAGTTGTGTTTTGTGACCTTGTCACGTGCTATTTACTGAGGTGATTTTTATCACGTATTTTGAGAACAGCCATTATCGCATATATTTACACATGCTTGTGAGTGCTCGATATTGAGCCTTTTTACCTTCATGTCTTCACATGATTTATGAGTTATGAGATGATGATGTTTTGAGAATCTTTCATGCTATGATTTCAAATGAGCTTCATAAACAAATACATATTTGTGATGTGTGATATGATTTATATAAATGAGCTCCCTTACCCCCCTTACTGAGCGATTTGAAAGCTCACCCTATTTTCTCTTCCCCCCAGATCACTTCAAGTGAAGTGAGTTCCCTGCGACGTACGGGTTAGAGGCTAGTGGAGGACTTGAGCTCCAGGTCGTATTTTGTGTACTGAGGTAGATATTTACTATTCATGTACCCAGACTAGAGTTATATTTACAGACACTTATTGTACAGTGATGTACGGGATGTATTAGGATTAATTAACTTGGAATTGAGTAATGTATATAATACAATATATACTATATTATGATGAGATCCTGAGGCATGATAATTATGATGATGTATGACACTGCACAGGAATGCACCCTTAATTGTGAATTAATGAGTAAAAAGTTTTAAATTAGCCCTATTTTTCACGTTTTCGGGGCGTCACAGAGTTTCCTTGGTATCAAAGCTTAGGGTGTTTAGTACTGTCAGTGTCGGTTAAGTGAAATAGAATACATCCCAAGTGTCTGTAATAGTCTGGTCATGAACTGAATATGAGGATTGAGATTTCAATCGATTTTGATATATACGCGCAGGAGACGAGTTGAGATAGAGAATGAGTAAACGACGAGGTCGTTTGAAGAGCCCAACAGAGTCCCCTCCGCCACCTGTCCCACAACCAGAGAGTCCTAACTCTCGATTTAATCAGATTGAGACTGATGTGAGGCAAGCTTTTGAGCAGATGGCAGCGTTATTCGCGCAACACTTTGGAGTTAATGCCTCGGGTACTACTCCTACACCACCACAAGGACCTCCGATACCCCCAGTGCCTCACGTCACTCAGCCTGATGACAGAAGCATGGTCCGACTGAAGGACTTTTTAAAAATGAATCCACCTGTATTTTGGGGAAAGAAGGATCCTACAGAGGCTGAGGAGTGGTTGTCGGAGTTGAGAGTTATATTCGATTATCTGGGGTGCACCGATGCTGAGAGGGTCAGTATGAGTGCCTATATGTTGAAAGGGAGAGCTCGAGATTGGTGGGGTACTACCCAGGGTATTTTGATGTCCCACCAAGATGTGATTAGTTGGGAAGAGTTCCGGACAGCCTTTAGAGCCCAATATGTACCACGAGCTGCCCAGAGAAGGAGGCAAGCAGAGTTTTTGAGTTTGGTACAGGGTGACATGTCTATAGATGATTACGAGAGTCGATTTACCGCTCTGCTGAGATATGATCCAGAGACTTTCAAGAATGAAGAGCTCCGCACAGAGAGATTTGTGTATGTATTGAAGTCCATCATCAGAGATCGATTGATTGGGTCGTGTATTACTGAGTTTGGAGATGCTCTGAGACGAGCACAAGAGATTGAGAGGGGAATTGAAATTGTACAGTCCCAGAATGAGTTTGGAGCAGTGATTAGGGACAAAGGCAAGAGGCCAGCGATGTCTCAAGCAGATGTTCGGAGAGGTTCCTTCAGGAGAGGAAGGATTGAGGTACAGAAGGGCAGATTGGAGAGACCCAGAGCTTATCCTATTATCAAGGAGACCCCTCAATATGGCAGGCCGGAGATAAGGGTTTGTAGAGACTGTGGCCGATCGCATGAGGGAAGTTGTACTGGGTCGATCCGTGGATGTTTTAGATGTGGTGACATGGGTCACAGAGTGAAGGACTATCCTCAGCCTCAGATACCACATGCTCCGGAGCCTACTAGACAGTAGCCTCAGAAAGTGAATCCCCAGAGACGGGCCACTGCTGCTGAGAAAGGGAAGAAACCTGTGACATAGGGACGTGTCATTGCCTTAGATAAGGAAACCGCGGACACTTCAGCAGAAACTATAAGAGGTACACTTTCTGTCTGTAATCATAAGGCTCATGTGTTGATAGATCCAGGATCCACGCATTCACTTATTTCAGAGCATTTTGCATGTAGTTTAAATTTGAAGTTTAAACCTCTAGAGTATGTACTACATGTAAATACCCCTATGCATGAATCCCAGAGAACTGAGTTAATCTGTAGAGGATGTTAAATAAAGGTGGGAGATAGAGTGATGTTAGCAGATCTAATCATGTTGAATATACACGGGTTTGATGTAATTCTGGGGATGGATTGGTTGGTAACCAATCGAGTGAGTTTAGACTGCTACACTAAGATTGTAACTTTCTCCCTACCTGAACCTTACAGTGTACGGTTGAGATATTGAGGAAATGAATATGTGAAATTCTAGTAAGTAATTTCAGAATTTTAATATTATTTTGGAGAATATTAAATATGATTGTTCATGTGAAGGTTACGAAACACTCAACTCAGACGATGAGCGGGAACATCCGAGGATTGAGGATATACCTGTGGTGTGTGAATTCCCGGATGTTTTCCCAGATGAGCTGCCAGGTTTGCCACCAGAGAGAGAGCTGGAGTTTACCATTGATTTAGTACCAGATACTCAGTCGATCTCTAAACCTCCCTACAGGATGGCATTAGTGGAACTTGAAGAATTGAAGAAACAACTACAGGAGTTATTGGATCAAGGGTTCATTAGGCCTAGTGTTTCACCGTGGGGAGCACCAGTTTTATTTGTCAAGAAGAATGATGGTAGTCTCAGATTATGCGTAGACTACCGACTGTTGAATAAAGCCACGGTGAAGAATAAATACCCACTGCCCAGGATTGATGATCTACTTGATCAACTAAGAGGGGCCTCACTCTTTTCTACGATTGATTTGAGATCGGGCTATCACCAATTGAGGATCAAGGAAGAAGATATTCCCAAGACGACCTTCAGGACAAGGTATGGCCATTATGAATTTCTGGTGATGTCATTTGGATTGACGAACGCCCCTGCTGCATTTATGAGGTTGATGAACGAAGTGTTCAGAGACTATCTAGATAAATTTCTGATAGTCTTTATTGATGATATCTTGGTATACTCTCGGTCGTATGAGGAGCATGCACAGCATTTGTGGTTAGTACTTTAGATACTCCGAGATAAGCAATTATATGGAAAGCTTAGTAAGTGTGAGTTTTGAATGAACCGGATAGCTTTCCTTAGTCATATAGTCTCAGAGGAAGGAGTATCAGTAGATCCAAGTAAAGTAGCAGCTGTGCTTAGTTGGGAGAGACCTAGGACAGTTACTGAGGTGCGAAGCTTCCTTGGTTTGGAAGGGTATTACAGAAGATTTGTGGAAGGATTTTCAAGGATTGTCGCTCCTTTGACTAAACTCACGCGTAAGGAGACTCCGTTCATATGGACTGATCAATGTGAGCTCAGTTTTCAGGAGTTAAAAAGGAGATTGACAGCGGCACCTGTGTTAACTATTCTCGAGGGATCAGGAGGATTTTTGGTGTATAGTGATGCATCTCATCAAGGATTGGGGTGTGTGCTTATGCAGCACGGAAGAGTGGTCGCATATGGATCGCGACAGTTGAAAGACCATGAGCGGAATTACCCCACGCATGATTTGGAGTTAGCTGCTGTGGTATTTGCTTTGAAGATCTGGCGACACTACTTATATGGGGAAAGATTCCAGATCTTCACTGATCACAAGAGTTTAAGATATCTCTTTGATCAGAAAGAGTTAAACATGAGACAAAGGAGATGGATGGAACTCTTTAAGGATTATGACTGCGAGATTCTATATCATCCGGGTAAGGTGAATGTAGTTGCTGATGCCCTGAGCAGGAAGAGTATAATATCTGCTATGATGATCAGGGAATGGGATTTGTTAGAGCAGTTCGTCGAACTTCAGATCAGAGTTAAAGAGGTAGAGACCGGATTTTTGGCTAGCTTGCGGATAGAGCCCAGGATCATGGATCAGATTAGAACTGGGCAGCGTAGTGATCAGAGGTTGATAGATATGGTTAGCCAAGCTGAACAGAGTTCGCAGTCGGATCTCACAGTCAGTGAGGATGGATTGTTGAGATTCAGAGGACGGATTTATGTACCGGACGATGATACCCTAATGAGACTGATACTGAGAGAATCTCACTGCTCGCGATACACCATGCACCCAGGGAGTACTAAGATGTACCGAGACTTGAGAAAGGTGTACTGGTGGAGTGGTATGAAGCGAGATGTGGCAGAGTATGTGGCCAGGTGTTTAGTATGCTAGCAAGTGAAAGCTGAGTATCGGAAGCCTGGAGGACTAGTACAGCCCTTACCTGTACCTACATGGAAATGGGAGCATGTCACCATGGATTTTATTATGGGTTTACCGAGGACCCGAAGAGGTTGTGATGCGATATGGGTCATTGTGGATAGATTGACCAAGAGTGCCCACTTCCTTGCCATCAATAGCACAGATACTGTGGATGCCTTAGCAGAGCTGTATGTCAGCGAGATAGCTAGATTACATGGGGCTCTAGTGAGTATTACTTCTGATAGAGATTCCCCATTTACTTCCAGATTTTGGACCCAGTTTCAGGAGTCCATGGGATCTCGATTGAGTTTTAGTACCGCCTATCATCCTCAGACAGATGGCCAGTCAGAGAGGACTATTCAGACCCTGGAGGATATGTTGAGGGTGTGTACGATGGATTTTAAGGGATCATGGGATGATCACCTGCCCCTAGCAGAGTTTGCGTACAATAACAGCTATCATGCAAGTATTGGAATGGCACCCTTTGAGGCTTTATATGGTAGGAGGTGTAGATCCCCAGTAGCTTGGGAAGAAGTCGGTGATAGAAAGATAAATGCTCCCGAGCTTGTTGAGCAAGCTGTATAGAGTGTAAAACTCATATGTGAGAGGCTACGGGCTGCACAAGGTAGACAGAAAAGCCACGCTGATGTGCGTAGACGACCACTCGAGTTTGATGTTGGTGATGCAGTATTTCTGAAAGTATCACCGAGTAAGGGTATCGTGCGATTTGGGAAGAAAGGAAAATTGAGTCCTCGATACATAGGACCATTCGAGATTCTTGAGAGAGTGGGAGAGGTAGCTTACAGATTAGCATTACCCCCACAGATGTCCGGAATACACAGCGCCTTTCATGTGTCTATGTTGAGGAAGTACCACCCGGACCCTTCTCATGTTATAGAGAATGACGAGATGGACATACAGGAGGACATGAGCTACACTAAGGAACCCGTCCGGATTCTCGATAGAAAGGAGAAGGTACTGAGAACCAAGACAATCCCATTAGTGAAAGTTTTGTGGAAACATCACTCAAGGGAAGAGGCAACGTGGGAACTAGAGAACCTCATGAAGGAGAAATACCCCCATCTCTTTGACTAGTTGAGTTGAATTTGGAGGACCAAATTCTTTTAAGGTGGGGAGGATGTGAGATCTGAGGATTTCAGACATATTTTAATTATGTAATATAAACTTGAAGTATAATTTATTGAGCTAAGTGAATTGGGGAATAATAATTGGAGATTTATATGCTAAGTGTTTAAAATAAGTATAAAGTTATGAGGATAGATCGATCTGGGAGAAGGAGAGATCGATCTGGTGAGTTAAAAATGACAAAGAAGGAGGAATTTAAGGAGTAGATCGATCTCCAATGGAAGAGGATCGATCTCCTTATGATTCTGTTTGAGAGAAGATCGATCTCATGAGGAAGAGATCGATCTCCAAATGTTTCTGTTTGGGAGAAGATCGATCTCCCCAAGGCGCAGATCGATCTCATAAAGCCATAAAGAGATCGATCTCACCCCTCGACAGATCGATCTCCTAGGCATAAATTGCCCCAAATCGTCCCCAAATTCAAATGCAGATCGATCTCATCAAGAGCCAGATCGATCTCCTACCCTCAGTCTATATAAGGAATCCCTACTTTCTCCTTTAATTTCACTTTCTCTCTATTCCAACCCCCATTTTCACCGAACCCTAGCTTTCTCACTCATCCAAAGCACCTATTTTCGTATAAATCAGAAGTTGTGGCAAGAAGGAAAGTTGTTCCTAACCCAAGGGAGAACAACATACTTGAAAATCGAAAGACGAATCGAATCGAGGCAAGAGATAAGCTCTCCACAAGTTTTGGGTAATTTCTAAACTTCGATCCTTATATTTGAGATGATTTTGGTGATGATAGTTGTTGGCATTGTGTTGAGATAGCTGAAAAATGATTAGGGATTGATGAAATTACAATGTAGTTGGAGTGATGATGATATTTAGTAACTTTGGTAAATTTAGGAATTTTGAGCTATAAATGGAGATTTAGACAATGTGGTGTATTAGCATAGATATTGTGGCATAGGAAATATAGAATGTTGAGGTGTTGTGAGCGAGATTGTGGTTTGTGATGGAGTTATGAGAATTGAGAAATTAGAGGAGTTATGAGCAATTATGCTCGATTTTGAGAATTGAGGTTGATGTGATAATGAGTATTGATGTTTTAACATCGTTTGGACAGCTCGGGAGTTTCAGAGTGGAATACGAGGCTAGTCCGTGATACGGGGGAAACGATTGCACTATACGAGGTGCAAAGAGGTAAGGGAAAACTAAACCATTTGTGTATGTGTTTTGATGAATTGTTGTAGCATGAATCATGATTTGAGAATACAAGCATGTTTGGTGTTGTGTTGTGATATAATTGCACACGGTTTTTATAGCCGGTTGGAGCCCATTATTTTATGAGTTTATAAGCTGAGTGTGAAATTGCTTTATAAACCTTTGAGTTTGCGTGAAAAGTAAATTGGGCTCTACGTGAAGGCGATATTTAGATTTGAGAAAATGTGTGCGTGTTTTGCCGATTAGAACTCAGTTTTAATATGTTTTGTGTTGAGTACAGAAATGTTTTAAATGAGTTTTACGAGAGAAAACCATTATGAGTTCTACGTGAAGGCATAACGTTTTATAAGATAATGGCTAATGATTGAGACTTATGCGTGTCATGTTGAATACACATCGGGCATTGCTCTGATAGCATGTAAGATCGATATAGTGAGACGCCTGGGAACCGACCTAGGGACCACAGGCCTTGTTCTGGTAACATGTAAGTCCGATTATTCCTCCGCTTTGGTAGCGTTGGGAGGCCTTCCTCTGGTAGCATGTAAGTCCGATATTCCTCCGTTTTGGTAACGAGAGATGCCTCCGTTTTGGTAACGAGAGATGCCTCCATTTTGGTAACGTGAGAAGACCCCCGTTCTGGTAACGCTGGGTGGCCTTGCTTTGGTAGCATGTAAGACCGAGAGAGTGGGCCGCCTGGGAACCGACCCAGGGACCACGTGATAGTGTGCATGAGGTGAGGCATTGCTCTGGTAGCATGTAAGGCCGAGCCTTGTTCTGGTAACATATAAGTCCAATATACCATGCATACGACCATATTGTCGACGTTCCCTCTATACGAGGATGCCTGGGATGTGCACCCAGAGGAGATTACATATTCGATGTGCCATGACGAGTTTTAATTGAGTTTTATTGCCTAGTCTCGTTTTACACATGAGCTGTGTTTTGTGACCTTGTCACGTGCTATTTACTGAGGTGATTTTTATCACGTATTTTGAGAACAGCCATTATCGCATATATTTACACATGCTTGTGAGTGCTCGATATTAGCCTTTTTACCTTTATGTTTTCACATGATTTATGAGTTATGAGATGATGATGTTTTGAGAATCTTTCATGCTACGATTTCAAATGAGCTTCATAAACAAATACATATTTGTGATGTGTGATATGGTTTATATAACTGAGCTCCCTTACCCCCCTTACTGAGCTATTTGGAAGCTCACCCTGTTTTCTCTTCCCCCCAGATCGCTTCAAGTGAAGTGAGTTCCCTGCGACGTACGGGTTAGAGGCTAGTGGAGGACTTGAGCTCCAGGCCGTATTTTGTGTACTGAGGTAGATATTTACTATTCATATACCCAGACTAGAGTTATATTTACAGACACTTATTGTACAGTGATGTACGAGATGTATTAGGATTAATTAACTTGGAATTGAGTAATGTATATAATACAATATATACTATATTATGATGAGATCCTGAGGCATGATAATTATGATGATGTATGACACTGCACAGGAATGCACCCTTAATTGTGAATTAATGAGTAAAAAGTTTTAAATTAGCCCTATTTTTCGCGCTTCCGGGGTGTCACATAAACTCAGGGTTGTCTCGGTGTAATCTATTGGGAATAACTTCATTAGAACGCCCATAACGATAAAAGTTCAAAAACTGCATTTCCAAACGTCATATCGAAATCGAGACGAAATGCAGTTTATACTTAAATTTGAAATCACTAAGCGTAGGCTAAATAAGTCCTATGCTCCAATTAGTCTAAACAATTTGAATGAGATTGTACAGATAAATTTGTATAAACTTTTAAATCACCTATAAAATACCATACAATGATTTTAATGTCCTAAAAGTCATCGCGAGGCTCAAAAACATATCAAAACGAATCGAAATTGTATTTTTGATTGCATAGAAGTCTTAATTCAAAATACCGATAATTTACGAAATTTCTGCGATAAGACCGAGTAACAATGGCTCATTACCCAGCTTGCAATGCAGAAAACAATCTATATTCTCAATCCAGTTGATTTATTACTTTTTCTTTTTCAAATCGATTTTGAGGTCTACAGACGTCTTCGAATAGTTCACAATCATTTACGATAACTAATTTTTCAATTTCAAAATATAAAGTAATGTACACCAGATTAATACGTAACTTATGCGATAATTTTTAACTCCTATAATCATCTAAATTGTAGCATGTGAGATTCACTTACCCGAGTTTCCCATGCAGGCACGTAAATCGAGACTGAACCGCTCATTCATCGCCTATTGTCACGCTATACATCTACATATAATTAAACTAGCTTAAATTCAATAAAATATAAATTTAAATAAATTTTTTCAAAAATTGTAATAGTCAAATCTGATCGCTTAACAATCTATCCGTCAATCGAGGCATCACAAATTTTTCTCCCTTCTTTTTTTTCTTCTTTTTTTTTCTTTTTTTTTTCTAGTTGAACCAGTTCGGACCGGTTTAGCCTACCTTTTCACTGAGCCAATCCGAACCAGTTTAGTGGCAAACCTTGCCATTTTCAGCTCTGACGACTGATTCTTCGCCGGCTTCCACACCTAGCTGCACCATGGGGCCTCGCAACGGTTGTGGCTAGCTGGGGCAAGGCTTGGTTGGCCAAGATGTAATCGGTTCGACCATTTTTTGTAAGGCCCGTAAATTATTATGTACTTTTTATGATTTTGTGATGTACGAACAAGTCACATTTGATATAAATCATAAGCAATGAATGTTTTAAGTTCCAAATGTGTGTGAAATGAAAAACTAGTGAAACAAATTGGATATGAATGTAACAGTGAATTCTTAGGAAAATTGTAGCAGGAATGCTGCAGATGAAGGGGAGATCGATCTCATTGCTTAAAATTGCAAAGCTAAAGAGTCTGCCGGAGGGAGATCGATCCCTCACTCAAAGCACACCGATCTTGAGTGCATTCTGATTGAGACAGATCAATCTCATAGTAAGGGAAGATCGATCTCATGGCTTGAATTAACAATACAAAAGCATTCTGCAAGAGGCAAATCGATGCCTCAACAAGAGCAGATCGATCCCTCAGTTAAGTGGATCAATCCCTAAAGGGTTCTGGATAGCACAGATCGATAGCCAGATTGATCCTTTAGATAAAAATGTATAATTCTAAAAGGGAAATAACATAGAGCCAGATCGATCTCATGCTAAGGAGCATATTGATCTCACCTGCCCAAAATCGAATCATGAAGAGATAAACATAGGGTAGATCGATCCCTCATGGTTATAAGATCGATCTCCAAGAGCAATTCTATATATATAGGAGTGTTGTAACTTCATTTCTTCAAGAAACTGAAGCCCCTTTGAAAACCAAGTGAAACCTAACCTTTGCAATCTAAAAATCATCACCTTTCAATCAGTTTTGAGAGAGAATTGTTCAGTAAAGTTGATCCTTATGAGTATGAGAACAACATAGTTGGAAACTAGAAGCTGAAACCTAGGATTGAAGGAGATAGGTGAATTATCCCAAAATTGGCAAAAAGAGGAAGATTCAAGTTAGGTAAGATTCAATACACCAACTTCAAATATGTTAATCTAGGTGTTTTGGTGAGTTGATTGGTGTATATTTTGATAGCAGGAAATACCAAGAACATTTTAAATCTCCATGACCTAGAAAATGAGAGAAAGTTGAGTAGGCATGGATATGATGATGATTTAAGTATGTAGTAATACTATTAAGCATGTATATGAGATTGTAAGATAGTTTTGTTAAATACATGTATTGAAATAAACGAAGAAGGAAAATAGTTATGTGAGATATATGGTGAAATACCATAGTGGGAGAGAATGATGCATTTGAAGCATAGAGAGATTTATGCAAGTGAAAACTAAGTATATTAAGGTATACTGATGTGAGTAATCCTTACAGCTTCAGATTGTATATTGGAAACTGATCAGACTGTAAGAGCAAGCAGCACCAAGGAAGTGAGGTCATGTGACGTGATCCAAGGTAAGGGAATTTCGTGAGTAGCTAGAGGGAACTACACGTATTTTGAATAGAATTTCGATTGTTATACTATATACAAAATTCTGTGTATAGAAAAGGTTCGGTAGGAATCGATAATGGACAAATTGTGGTTTTATCCAAATTAAAGGGTAAAAAGCTTAGGAAGCATGTTTGTGACTAGTTTTGATTGTTGCATGGATAGAATGGCTAATGTTTTCATGTATATGCGAAAACTGCACATTTGAGTGTCGATTTGATTTGATTGTATGAATTTCAATTTGAAATAAGACATCTATCAATTTATGGGAAAACCACCGTGTTAGAGCATAGCTTGCACGAGATTTCATGAGATATGCATCACATAGTATTTGAGTATATTCTCGTACTTGATTTTAATGCGATTTATGCATGTTAGAGTACTGGGAGCATCGCTCGTACTCAGTTTTTTTGATTAATGCATGATAGAGTATTGGAGCATTGCTCATACTCAGCTTTACATGACATAGTGCTGGGAGCATTGCTCGCACTAGATTTATGTGACTTGTGCATGAGGTCGTGTTGGGAGTTTACTCGTACGTACCGGTTTTGAAAGAGATAAAATGAAACAGCCGTGTTGGGAGCCTGTGCAGACTATGTGTCGCACCGATTATATGCTCGCACGTGCAATTTGAGATACGACCTAAAGCTATCGAAACTATTATCCATAGTATGAGGGCTAAGACTTATGGCAAGCACCCCGACTATGAGGTATATCCATGGTATGAGGGCTAAGACTTATGGCAAGTACCCCGACCTTGAGATTGGGTTCATGGAGTACTTTGTACTGTGTATGTCACATGAAGTATGTTATACTGTGAGTACACGATGTTATTGAGTTGTGAGCTGACGGTAGAGGATTTCACCCACCTCCCATTGCAGCAAATGTGAGACCCAGCACACCGAGTACTGTGTAGCCTCGGATCACGAAAAATGAGTTATGATCATAATCTCGGAACATGTAGTTGCCTATCTCACTTATCTCATCTCACTTAAGATTTCTTAATTGAATTATCACATGATTTTATAATCTGGACATGTGATTTTGTGAATTGTGAAAGGGTAACCCGAGGGATGGGTGAGGCCCGGATTTTCATGTTTTTACATGACAATATGCCATCATTGCTTTGATTTAATCGAATGGCATGATAAAATGTGATTTATATTAATTACATGAGAATTGAAATGTTTTGCATAAACTACTGAGATTATTAAACCAGCATGTTTTCAGTTCATACTGACGATTTGTATTTATATGTATATATTGCATAAATGTTTTAAGAAAGACACATGCTTTAGATGTAAATCGGAAAGGAAATGATTTAATGGCATAAGTATATATTTTGTAGATAGTGTGGTCATCTACTTGCTTGCCTTATTTCCTTACTGAGCTAGTGAGCTCACCCCCTTTATTTTCCCCTCTTTATAGAGCGTTCACAGTAGTTGAGCACGGCTGAGGACAGGTATTCCTTTATCCGCTGCATACCTATCTTACTAAAGGTATACACATTGAAATGTTTTTTACTAAACAATGTAAAAGCACTATTATGTAAACGAATGTACGGTCAGAGATGTATATGTACAAGTAATTGTATTAATGTATATGAGTTTACTTTTAAGAAAAGAGCACTTATAGTCAATGAATGATTGTATTGACATGTATGCATATTCTGAAATGAGTATGGGTAACTAATATCGAATCACAGCCCAACGGTTTGGGGTTGAGTTATGATAGAAGGAGAGGTAATTAAAATGCAAAAAATTTGTGGTGATTTTGGTAGGTTACGGGAGGGGAGGTTGTGAAAAAATGGTATCAGAGCGAAATTTGTCTAATGTAAGTCGATATTAGTAGTTTGGAAAGTGTACATCCCCATATTATTGTGTTTTGTTCAGTTACAATTGTGTATACGTGATGGGAATCAGACTGATTAATGGTTATAATACAGGAATTAAGCCACTATGGCTAATACAAGCCGTGGTAGAGGGGCTTGAGGTAAGACTCGAGGTCATAGAGTTATGCCTGAGACCCTACATGAGACAACATGTCCTACTCAGGTGCCAGAGAGTACCGAGGCACACTTCATGAGATTAGAGCGTCGCCTTGAGACTATAGTAGAGTTACTGGCACGGACTTTGTTAGGTCGATAGGGGTAGGATGCAGGGACTACGCCTGGAGAGACAGCTATACCTAGTACACCTGTTCAAACAGCTCAGATGCCACAGCCTACGGATGTTACTACAGCCCCACCAGCACAGGATACACCTTCTCATGTTCCTCCATGATAGGGTGATAATACATTGGGGTATGGTTGTGAGCTCGATAGACTGCGACAATTCCAAAAGCTTGGACCACTGTCGTTTAGAGGGGTGAAGGACCTCAAGGTTGCAGAGGATTGGCTGAGAGATATGAAGAAGCTTTATAGATTCTTTGAGTGTATGACAATCGGGATGGTCACGTTTGCTGCGTTCCTACTGAAGGGATCGACAGAGCATTGGTGGAAGTCCACCAGGGATATATTGAGAGCCCAACACTCAGAGATTACGTGGGATATCTTTTTGGATGCCTTCAAGAGGCAGTATGTCCCAAACACAGTGCAGAGAAAGCTGCAGATGGAATTCTTAGGGTTGAGCCAAGGGACTCAGTCTGTGGATGAGTACGAGACACGAATTATATCCCTGGGTAAATATGACCCCGATACTATGAGTAGTGAGACCAAGAAGGTCCGCAGATTTATAGATGGGCTGAGACCAGTATTACGCTCTAAACTGGTTCTACTTGATATCTCTACCTATGATGAGGCAGTGCACAAGGCGCAACTCTATGAGCAGGACTATGAGAGGAATGTCTCTAAGTTCAGGACAGTTGGCAAGGGTAGAGATAGAGATAGGAAGAGGCTGGTGAGTGACCGTACTAGAGGTTTCGAATATCGGGGAAGGAAGAGATTCTTCTGTTAGGACCCATTCTCAATCCATGACTTTAACCAAAAACACTACAAATTTTTCGCATTCTTAACTTACCTTTTCGCTCTTCAATGGTTGGGCTGTGATTCGATGTCAGAGTTCTCACTTACCACATCATCCAATATCATACATACATGTCAACATACTATTACTGACTGTACTTGCTTTTATTATATATGTAAGATTATATAAAATCTAATACAAATACATTCCCCATAATATATAATGTATACATCACTGTGCTATTTCTATGTTTAGATACACAACTGTACAAAATATGTATACCTGGCGATCGATAGGAACTAGCAGTGAACTCTGGGATACTATCCCTCAATAGCTCTCGCTCTACTGCTGACGCTCTGTAGAGAGATGTAAAGAAAGAGGGGTGAGCATACAACGCGCTCAGTAAGGAAATCAGGCAAGCAAGTAGATATCTACACTATCTACTCAAAATAACGCTATGCCTTGAAAACATTATTTCCTTTACTCACTTTAAAAGCATGTCTTGAAATATATATATATACTTGTACAGATTAAATCCCATGTACAGAAATCATGCTTTCTTTCTCAAATGTAGGCATGTAGTGCAAAACAATGCATCTTTATATAAATCATGCCTTTATGTAAATCATGCCATGTATATTTAAATCACGATAAATATGGCATTAAATAATTCACAACATAAAATCGGAGTCCGACCCATCCCTCAGGTCTGTCCGCAATTTAAATCAGTCAATCAATGTGATATATCATGTGAGACTCTATGGTTAAGTGCAAATAGTATCCTGGACTATGATCATATCCGAAATGTGATCCCAAGCTACACGAAATCCTAGTGTGCGGGGCATCACTGCTGCAACGGGAGGGGGTTCAGTCCATCACAACCGTCAGCTATATCCTCCTCAACTCCACAACAACACACGGTACAGCGTACACCTCGCGCCACTCAAGCACGGTACAAAGTACACCCGTGGACCCTGCATCACGGCCAGAGTGCCTACCATAGGTCTTAGCTCTCGCACCCGTGGAATATCAACATCACAGTCAGGGTGCCTACTATAGGTCTGAGCCCTCGCGCCTGTAGAAATATCATACCACATCTCTAATACCCTCATGCTGGCCATCCTCTCAAAATGTGATACTCAGTCACACAAGAATGCGGCATGAATAGGTAACATGTAAATAATATCACATACAGTGCGCGTCCTTAAGTGCAACACACAGTCGACACTACACTCGAACACTGTTTCACATCACAAACTCAACTCTAGTGCGAGCAACCTCCAGCAACTAGGTCAATGCATAGTCCATGTATTAAATCAAGTACGAGCAATAGCTCCAGTACCATGCTATGCACAATATCATCAAATTAAGTACGAGCCATAGCTCCAGTACTATGTCATGTATAAACCATGAAGAATCGAGTATGAGCAACGCTCCAGTACCCTGTCATGTATCTCATGTAAAACTCGAGTATGAGCTAATCGCTCCAGCACTCTGTGTCATGCATATATCATATAAAACTGAGTACGAGTAAAACTCCAGTACTCTATCATGCATGTCATGGAAATCTAGTGCGTATCAAAATTCAGCACTAATGTATGTGGAAAACATATGAAATCCAGTGCGAGCTGTGCTCTAACACGGCTCATTCTCACATAATATGATAGATGGCTCTTTAAAAAGGGATTGTTATAAAACACCAAAATCAGCACTATAAAGTGTGCTTAAGTCACATCAACCTTAAAATCATTAGCCCATCTATTTATTTTCATGCTAAACAGCAGTTAAACAATCACAATAATAGTTTCCATGCTTTTTGCAACTTTTCACAAAAGTTGACTTTTTGACTAACTAGGGGCAAAATCATAATTTACCACTATCGGGTCTCAATAATTATTATTCAATTTCTCTGACCCTCAGAGTTTTTAAGTGAATGTAAAAGCAGACGAAAATACGTACAGGTATCTCTAACTAATAGCAAAAGTTCCTTACCTCGGATCACATCCCGTGACCTCACTTCCTCGGTGCTGCTAAATCCCGCAGTCCGATCAACTCTCAATATAAACTCTAGAGCTGTAAATAACCATTCCTCAGGTTAATTATAATTTTCCTATTGTATTACACATTAATACAGTCCATTTTCCCTTAATGGGCCTTAATAATCCTTAATGGGCTTAACAAGGCCTTAAGTCCATTTTCATTTTACTATTCACTTTTGTTGGGCCTTTTGGGCTTGTGGGGCCCACCAACTCTTATTGGGCTTGTACTAGGCCCATTACACCGTATTGGGCATAAAAATTTTGGGCTTGGCCCATTGGGCCTCTCGACCACATGCCATGGCCGAGAGGTACCCATGTCTCAATTTTACCATGGCATGCCATCCATGCCTATTATTTAGCCATTTTCACTTAGGCATTTTCACAAACACTTGATAGGCAACATTACCAATCATCACATAGTTCATTTAGGCATTTTATCAAACACCTTGATTGCCAACAAATTACATGTATTAATTAATCAAATTGATTAATTCTAATTACACCATTAACATTAATACATGTACACTAATCCATTTATGTCTTAAAATCATATTGACATAATTTAACATCCCATTAATCACTCTTGGCCTAACCCACTTCATGGTGATTTAATATGTTTCAATGCTTAAAACATATATCAACATACTTGAAATTATTCATACATTAACATATATGAAATTGGAAATTAGAAAATATACCAATTGTTGTGTTCACCCTTTGGCCGAAACTTTGGAGGCTCTCGGTTTGCACTCTATGGCTCCTTGATAGCCAATTCCAACATATGTCAATCTCCTTTCAATTTGGAACAACTTCCATGAAGAATGCAAGTTCCAAATATGCCTAATTCCTAGTGATTTCTAGTGAGAGAAAGCTTGGAAAATATATTTCAATGGTTTCTTCTTCTAGCCGGATTTGGTGTGATGAAGATGACAATGGTGTGGCTGAATTTATAAGCCATATACTTAGCCATTAAGCTTTACTTTTCAGCCATTTAACTTGACTTTCCAACCCTTAGCCATGAGTCACCTTATGAGTCACCTTATGAGTCATAGTTAACTTTAACTATGGTTAGATATTTATCTCATGGGCTTTTCCATTTGGGCTTCTCGATTTGGGCTTTCCTAATGGGCTTTCGGGCTGAAATTTTTACTATGTCTCGGGCCTTTAATTGTCTCAAAATTTGGCTGATCAATTGGTCCAACAATTCAGTCTAAAGGACCTAAGAATTTCGATATACGTTTAGTATACCTTAATGGGCTTTAAAATTTTCACCTTAGGCCCATTACGTTTTTAACCATCAAATTAAATCTGGAATCCTTCCGAATAAATTTTCCTTAAAATTAAATCTGGAATCCTTCCGAATAAATTTTCCTTACTTTCGGGGATGATTATCTTATATTCTAGGCAAGAATATTTTTCCCCAAATTTTCCTCCACACAGGTTAATTTTTAACCATGATTAGTCAACTATGGTAAAAGTCCACTTTCTTAACTATAGTTGACTTTTTCTTAAAATTTCGAGAGTGTCATATCTTATGTCTTACACTCTCGTTTTTATATTCCAATCGCTCCCAGTGGATAATTTCACTCGAAACTCCTTTTCTCGCCAAAAAGGTCCATTTTACCCTTTTTTAGCTTTTACTCTCGTTTTGTGTTTTCGGGTCTAAATCAAGCTGACTTCTCTTCATGAGCTCTCTATGCTCTCTTATTTTAAGTTCTTATTTTCAGTTAGAATGATTTAGAATAACTCGGTTTAGCCTGTGATACCCATCACTCACATTAGGCATTTTATGTAGCTTTTGTGTGTTAATTCATTTCAATAACACTTTAAGTCTAGTAAATACTCTTCTTATGATTCAACTATAATTACATAGTGTTCATACACATAGGAATCATAAGGTACAAGCTACAAAGATCTGGGTCTGACATCTTCGATAAGAGACCACGAATCGATCTTCGATAAGAGATCTGTTAGGTTTCTTGCATATCTAGCTATAGCTCCAGCTAGAGGTGTTGTTATCGAGGGATCGAGGCCTACCACTGAGCAGTGCAGTGGATGTGGTAGATTCCATAGAGGTAGACCTTGTCCTATTTCTAGTGGATTGTGCTTCAGATGTGGGAAGCCAAGGCATATGGCGAGAGTTTGCCCAGAGATTTTTAGATATTGCCCCACAGAAGGGCAAGGATCTAGAGAGAGCTCCAGCAGACACATCCACTCCGAGGAGGAGAGCGATGACAGAGGAGAAAGGGAAGCAAGTTATTAGACGAGGGCGAGTACATGCCTTGGACCAGGTCACGGCTGATGCTTCGTCGAATGTGATTAGAGGTAACAGCCTGATGTATGATTTAGAAGCATATGTTTTAATTGATCCTGGTGCCACACATTCATTTGCATGTAAGTTAGCAAAACACGTAGAGTATACACCTTTAAGTAGGATAATGTTAATCAGTACGCCTATGGATAACAGTTAACTAGTTGAGTATGTGTTTAATAACTGCAAGCGAAGAGTAGGGGAAAAGGATATGATAACCAATCTAATATTGTTAAGCATGAACGATTTTGATGTAATCTTAGGAATGGATTGGTTATCTGTAAACCATGCTATTTTAGATTATCATGCTAAGACAGTTATGTTTCCTACCCTTACGAATCATGTTGTAAAATTTAATGAAAAGAAATGAAAGTAGTAGTTATGGTTACAATAAACAATGTACTATGCTGACTACGAAATGAAAATATTGAAGGCTTTATTGCGTACGTAGTTGATATGGATAAGGTATATTTGGAATTAAAAGATATTCCTATGATCAATGAGTTTCCAAATGTCTTTTCGGATGAATTACTAGGGTTACCACTAGACAGAGAGATGGAGTTCTGTATAGATTTGGTGCCTGGTACTGAGCCTATTTCGAGACCACCGTATCGCATGGCCTTAGTTGAGCTGGAGGAGCTCAAGAGATAGTTACAGAGTTGTTGGATAGAGGGTTCATTAGACTGAGTGTTTCACCTTGAGGAGCACCGATTTTATTTGTGAAGAAGAAAGATGGAAGCCTCCGATTGTGTATAGATTACAGATTGTTGAATAAGGCTACCATCAAGAATAGATATCCCCTTCCACGTATTAATGATTTGTTGGATCAACTCCAGGGAGCGCAGGTCTTTTCTAAGATTGATCTGAGGCCTGGCTATCATCAATTGAGAGTTCAAAGTGGAGATATGCCCAGGACAACATTTAGGACCCGATATGGCCACTACGAGTTTTTGGTAATTCCATTTGGATTGAAGAATGCTCCCACAACTTTCATGGCTTTGATGAATGATATGTTCAAGCCATATTTGGATCAGTTTGTTATCGTCTTCATCGATGACATCTTGGTATACTCGAGATCCGAGGTGGAGCATGAGCAGCACCTCAGGATTGTGTTACATACTCTACGAGAGCAGAAGTTATATGCTAAACTCTGTAAGTGTGACTTTTGGTTGACACAGATCTCATTTTTGGGACACGTTGTGTCGAAGGATGGTGTATCAGTAGATCTATCCAAGATTGAGGCTGTAGTTCAGTGGAAACAGCCAAAGACAGTTATCGAGATCAGGAGTTTCCTAGGTTTAGCAGGATATTTTAAGAGATTCGTAAAAGGATTTTTGAAGTTAACTGCTTCGTTGACACGTCTCACACGGAAGAGTGTAGCATTTGTATGGAACGAGGATTGTGAGAAGTGTTTTCAAGAGCTGAAGTGTCAATTAACCACCGCTTCGATTCTCACTATCCCTATCAGCTCAGGAGGATTTTCAGTATATATTGATGCTTCGCATCAGGGACTAGGTTGTGTAATGATGCAGGATGGGAGGGTAGCTGCTTATGGATCTAAACAGCTGAAGGACCATGAGAAGAACTATCAGACCCATGATTTGGAGTTAGCAGCAGTAGTATTTACGTTGAAGTATGGTGTCACTACTTGTATGATAAGAAGTTTAAGATTTTTACTAATGACAAGAGCCTCAAGTATCTGTTCTTGCAGAAGGAGTTGAACATGAGATAGAGAAGATGACTAGAGCTTCTGAAGGACTATGATTGTGAGATATTTTATCATCTGGGTAAGGCTAACGTTGTAGCTGATGCTTTGAGTAGGAAGAACCTTGGGATGGTATTGTATATGATGGTCAGGGAACATGAGTTGCTAGAGCAGTTTGCTAGCCTCAGCTTGGGCATTGTGTTGTCTGACATGGATAAGGACTTTATGGTTGTTAGTTTACGCTTGGAGCCAAATCTGTTGGACAGGATCAGATAGGCTCAGCAGACTGATCTATATTGCATTTATACAACTAGTCAGATACAGAAAGGCACAGTGACTGATTTTGAGTTTAGTTCTGATGGACTGTTAAGGTTTAGAGACAGATTATGTGTTCCTGAGGACTTAGAGCTGAGGAGATTGATATTGTCAAAAGCTCATTCTTCGAGGTATACGTACATCCGAGGAGTAATAAGATGTACCAGAATCTCTGGAAGGTGTACTGGTGGTCGGGTATGAAGAGAGATATGGTGGATTTTGTGGCAAGATGTCTTGTATGTCAGCAGGTGAAGGTAGAGCATCAAAAACCTGCAGGGTTACTGCAACCTCTACATATACCTACATGGAAATGAGAGCATATCACCATAGATTTCATCATGGGTTTACCGAGGACCCGGAGGAATCACGATTCTATATGGGTGATCATAGATAGACTGACGAAGTCAGCCCACTTCTTAGCTATGAGAGCTACCGATACTCTAAGTATCTTGGTAGGGTTATATGTACGCGAGGTAGTGAGGTTACATGATGTTTCAGTGAGCATTGTCTCGGATAGGGATTCCTGCTTCACTTCCCACTTTTGGGAACATTTTCAGGAAGCCATGGGAACCCAATTGAGTTTGAGCACTGCTTTTCATCCTCAGACAGATGGTCAGTTAGAGAGGACTATACAGACCTTGGAGGATATGTTGAGAGCATGTGTGCTAGATATTAGAGGCTCCTGGGATGATCATTTGCCACTAGCCAAATTCACCTGCAACAATAGTTATCATTCGAGTATCGAAATGACACTGTATGAGGCTTTGTATGGCCGTAGATGTCGTTCCCCTTTCGGTTAGGAAGAAGTGGGTGATCGAAAGATTTTTTCTCTTGATTTGGTTACACAAATCTTTGAGGATTTTCAGTTGATCGTTGAGAGATTGAGGACAACTCAAAGTAGATAGAAAAGCTACGCTAATAAGAGACGGAGACCACTTGAATTCGCTGTTGGTGAATTAGTGTTTCTGAAGGTTTCTCCTTCCAAAGTATAGCGAGATTTGGGAAGAGAGGCAAGTTGAGTCCTCGCTACATTGGACCCTTTGAGATACTCGATCGAGTGGGAGATAAGGCCTATAGATTAGCATTGCCACTGAACTTATTTGGCATGTATAATATCTTCCATATTTTGATGCTTCAGAAGTATCATCCAGATCCAACCCATGTGATTCGATATGAGCTATTGGAGCTTAAGGATGATCTGACATACATAGAGAAACCGATCCGGATACTGGATAGAAAGGAGAAAGTCTTGAGAAACAAGACCATCGGGTTAGTCAAGGTTCTCTGGCAGCATCATACTTCAGAGGAGGCTACTTGGGAGCTAAAGAGTTTGATGCGAGAGAGACACCCCCAGTTGTTTGAAGAGTAACTTAGTTCTAATTTGGAGGATCAAATTTCTTAAGGTGGGGAGGATTGTAAAGCCCGTAAATTCATATGTACTTTTTATGATTTCATGATGTACGGACAAGTCACATTTGATATAAATCATAAGGAATGAATGTTTTAATTTCTAAATGTGTATGAAATGCAAAACGAGTAGTGAAACAAATTGGATATGAATGTAACAGTGAATTTCTGGGAAAATTGCAGCAGGAATGTTGCAGATAAAGGGGAGATCGATCTCATTGCTTAAAATTGCAAAGCTAAAGAGTCTGCATGAGGGAGATTGATCCCTCACTCAAAGCAGACCAATCTCGAGTGCATTTTGGTTGAGATAGATCGATCTCATAGCAAGGGAAGATCGATCTCATGGCTTGAATTAGCAATGCAAAAGCATTCTGCAAGAGGCAGATCGATCCCTCAACAAGGGCAGATCGATCCCTCTGTTAAGTAGATCGATCCCTAAAGGGTTCTAGATAGCACAGATCGATCTCTTCTCAAGCCAGATCGATCCCTTAGAAAAAAATGTAGAATTCTGAAAGGGAAATAACACAGAGCCAGATCGATCTCATGCTAAGGAGCAGATCGATCTCACCTACCCAAAATCGAATCCTGAAGAGATAAACACAGGGTAGATCGATCCCTCATGGTCAGAAGATCTATCTCCAAGAGCAATTCTATATATATAGGAGTGTTGTAACTTCATTTCTCCAAGAAATTGAAACCCCTTTGAAAACCAAGTGAAGCCTAACCTTTGTAATCCAAAAATCATCACCTTTCAATCAGTTTTGTGAGAGAATTGTTCAGGAAAGTTGATCCTTATGAGTAGGAGAACAACATAGTTGGAAACTAGAAGTTGAAACCAAGGATTGAATGAGCAAGGTGAATTCTCCCAAAATTGGCAAAAAGAGGAAGATTCAAGCTAGGTAAGATTCAATACACTAACTTCAAATATGTTAATCTAGGTGTCTTATGAGTTGATTGGTGTATATTTTGATAGTAGGAAATACCAAGAACATGTTAAATCTCCATGACCTAGAAAATGAGAGAAAGTTGAGTAGGCATGAATATGATGATGATTTAAGTATGTAGTAATGTTATTAAGCATGTAGATGAGATTGTAAGATAGTTTTGTGAAATACATGTATTGAAATAAATGAAGAAGGAAGATAGTTATGTGAGATATATGGTGAAATACCATAGTGGGAGAGAATGATGCATTTGAAGCATAGAGAGATTTTTACAAGTGAAAACTAAGTATATTAGGTTATACTGATGTGAGTAATCCTTTACAGCTTCAGAGTGTATATTGGAAACTGATCGGACTGCAAGAGCGAGCAGCATCGAGGAAGTGAGGTCACGTGACGTGATCTGAGGTAAGGGAATTTCGTGAGTAGCTAGAGGTAGCTACACATATTTTGAATAGAATTTTGATTATTATACTATTTATGAAATTCTGTGTATAGAAAAGGTTCGGTAGGAATCGATAATGGACAAATTGTGGTTTTATCCAAATTGAAGGGTAAAATGCTTAGGAAGCATATTTGTGACTTGTTTTGATTGTTGCATGGATAAAATGACTAATGTTTTCATGTATATGCGAAAATAACACATTTGAGTGTCGATTTGATTTGATTGTATGAATGTCAATTTGAAATAAGCCATCTATCGGTTTGTGGGAAAACCACCGTGTTAGACCACAGCTCGCATGAGATTTCATGAGATATGCATCACATAGTACTTGAGTATATTCTCATACTTGATTTTAATTGGATTTATGCATGATAGAGTACTGGGAGCATCGCTTGTACTCAGTTTTATTGATTTATGCATGATAGAGTTTTGGAGCATCGCTCATACTCTGCTTTACATGACATAATGCTGGGAGCATTGCTCACACTAGATTTATGTGACTTGTGCATGAGGTTGTGTTGGGAGTTTACTCGCACGTACCGATTTTGAAAGAGATAGCATGAAACAGCCGTGCTGGGAGCCTGTGCAGACTATGTGTCGCACCGATTATATGCTCACACGTGCATTTTGAGATACGGTCGAGGAATATCAAAACTATTATCCATAGTATGAGGGCTAAGACTTATGGCAAGCACCCCGACTATGAGGTATATCTATGGTATGAGGGCTAAGACTTATGGCAAGAACCATGACCTTACGATTGGGTCCATGGAGTACTTTGTACCGTGTTTGTCACATGGAGTACGTTGTACCGTGAGTACACGATGTTATTGAGTTATAAGCTGATGTAGAGGATTTGTCCCACCTCCCGTTACAGCAAATAGGAGACCTACACACAGAGTACTGTGTAGCCTGGGATCATGAAAAAATGAGTTATGATCATAATCTCGGAACATGTAGTCGCCTATCTCACTTATCTCATCTCACTTGAGATTTCTTGATTGAATTATCGCATGATTTTATAATCTGGACATGTGATTTTGTGAATTGTGAAAGGGTAACCCGAGGGATGTGTGAGGCCCGGATTTCCATGTTTTTACATGACGATATGCCGTCATTGTTTTGATTTAATTGAATGGCATGATAAAATGTGATTTTTATTAATTACATGAGAATTGTAATGTTTTGCATAAACTGCTGAGATTATTAAACCAGCATGTTTTCAGTTCATACTGATGATTTGTATCTATATGTATATATTGCATAAATGTTTTAAGAAAGACACATGCTTCAGATGTAAATCGGAAAGGAAATGGTTTAATAGCATATGCATATATTTTGTAGATAGTGTGATTATCTACTTGCTTGCCTTATTTCCTTACTGAGTAGGGAGCTCACCTCCTTTATTTTCCCCTCTTTACAGAGCATTCACAGTAGTTGAGCACGGTTGATGACCGGTATTCCTTTATCCGCTGCATACCCATCTTACGAAAGGTATACACATTAGAATGTTTTGTACTGAACAATGTAAGAGCACAGTTATGTAAACGAATGTACGGTCGGGGATGTATATGTACAAGTAATTGTATTAATGTATATGAGTTTACTTTTAGGAAAAGAGCACTTACAGTCAATTATTGACATGTATGCATATTATGAAATGAGCATGGGTGATTAATATTGAATCACAGTCCAACGGTTTGGTGTTGAGTTATGACAGAAAGAGAGGTAAGTAAAATGCGAAAAATTTATGGTGATTTTGGTTGGTCACGGGAGGGGAGGTCATGACATTTTCTTTTTCGGCGTCGCTCCTCATGTTTTTCTTCCGCCAATCGATGCCTTTTTCTGCCTCGCCGACGATCACTGCCATCTTTCCTTGGCTGGTCAGCACCGATACTACTCCCTTCCGACTGACCCTTTCTTCCTTTCCTCTTTTCTCTCTCGTACTTCTCGGTTATGCTTCCTCTTGTTCGATTTCGTTTCCTCTATAATAGAGGAAACGTGATGGTTGGTGGGATATTTCCCACCAACATCACCTTATATATATATATATATATATATATTTAAATATAATATATTATACTCAAAATATCTATGTATATAATATAATATTATATTATATTATATGTATATGTGTCTACATATATATTATTTAATTTAATAATATATATTTTTTGTATAATATATTATATAAATATATATTTTATATTATTTAATTTATTTATATATATATTTATTTAATATATAGACACATTTTTTCTCCAGGAATATTGTCCCATAATTTCGAAAAAAATTCTGGAAGTGGGAAAAATTTCAGGTTATCACATTACTGTACTTACAAAATTTTAGATACAAAAGAATATTTAAATCTGGGTATACCTTCGATGCAGAAAAATACTCCACGAAACTATGACTATGCAAAAGAACCCTACTTATAAAAGTAATCCCAGCTATTGGCGAGACTCTGTGGAGAAAAGTAAGGGGTGAGCTCAACGTGCTCAGTAAACAAAATTACGTGGCAGGTAGATAAATACACTACCTATATATATGCTAAAATAGGAATTCTCATGAAAATATACAGATAATTTGGTAATTTCAATGAAAATCAGAATCGAAAAATCCATAATAATATCAATATCGATAGTATAAGCATTGTACTGCAATAAACACAGGTTCTAAAATTTTATGCAGTAAAAGAACGATTTCTCATACAATAATATCATTCATACAGTCAATCCAGTAAATCAAATAGACGAGACAAGGTAGAACATTCTATATCAATAATCAGTATGACAATAGGCCAATGTCGATAACTCTAGGCATCACTGATTAGGTGTGGTCAAGTACCATAATGGCTCACAGAATAGAATATCTGAAGACCAGAAAACACGATACATTGTACTCACATGCGTGTTGCACAGTACACCATACTCGCATGATTTAACCATCGCCTTTGTCTCAAAATCAGTACGAGTCGGACCGTGCGACACACAGTCAACACATGTTCAAGCACATATCCTCAGTATTATTTTATAAGCAAATCATTTTCATTAAAACCAACTGTAAATTCAGTTTGGTAAAAATTTAACATTTCATAAAGAGGTTAGCTCGTCCTTCTTCGATTTAAAATTTCAATATACAGTACGTGGCAATTAAAACTAGGGGTATCATTTTCAGATAATAAAACTGACATATTTCGATAATCGTGTAATTAAAACAGACTTTATTGGTTAAGGATAGGTCGTTTAACTGAGGCTAAAATTTCCTATAGTTTTGATATTTATAAATTCAGCGTAGTATTTTTATCTCAATTCAACGATCTCAAAATACGTGTAGATATCTCTAGCAGCACACAGAATTTTGTTTACCTCGATGTCTATCAGTAGTCTTCAATGCTTCAGTGATGCGAGTCAGTGGATCCGTTCAAATCGGTATACTTCTCCGAAGCTTTGAATCAATATTTGTGTAAAACTTTTTGAGCTATTCTCCCCTCGAGTTTTTCCTAAATTTTCTGTGCACTTTTCTCTGTCTTCGATATCTCTATTCTCTAAGATTTATTTATATATATAAATATAAATATAAATATATATATATACTTTTTTTCTTTTTTTCTTTTTTTTTTCCTTCGGCTCGCGCCTTCTTCTTTTTCTTTTTCTTTCTTCTCCTTCCTCACTAATCACCTACCCTTGTTCATCATCTTCACCAAAGGCTCGAAGCTACCATCTCCTCCATCACCTTGGTATCTGCCCGGTGCCAATCACATCTATCTTCCACCGTACACCTTCGCTTCTCTCGGTCTCCTCCCATATCTTATCTTTCTCTCCCTCGCATCTCTCTCCCTGCTCCTTTATCTCTTCCCCTGTTTTCTATTTTCCAGGTGCCCGATTCATGGTTATCAGCTTTGCTTTTCTTTCCTAATCACTCCCCTATTATCACGCCACTGCTATTGTTTTCCCAACCTCTCTTTACTGGCAGCTACTGTAGCTTCTTTCTCTGCACGGGTCGCCTCTGTTTCAATTTGTTTTTCTTCAGTTTCTATACTGTTATTTCTTCTCTTTTTCACTGTCCCTCAAAACTTTTGCTACTCTTTTTCTACCGTCTCTAACTCCCTCATAGTTGTTAAATTTTCTGGATAGTTCTCATTAATTTGTAAAAGAATACAAACTGAGTTTATATATAGAGGAGCTTAACAGCTTGGCTAACAAAAAATGTAACAAACTAACTAAATTGGTTTATGAGTTACAACTAAGTCTAATAAGATGTAACTAAGTAACTGATTATAATAAGATGTTGCAATTAGTTGCTACAGTTGTCAAGCTTGCTAGAATAAGTTAGACTGGAGGAAGGTTGAGAATGCTGCTACACCTCTGTTAGCCCCCCGCAAGTTGGAGTGTAAATACTATGGAGACCAAGGCATGCTATAGCTGTGTTGAAGCTGTTAGGAGGATGAGGTTTAGTAAAAACATCAGCAAGCTGAGCAAAGGTGGAAACATGAAGAATGCGTATAACTCCAGCTTGAAGTTTATGCCTGATGAGATGACAATCAAGTTCAATTTGCTTGGTTTGTTCATGAAAAACGGGGTTCTCAATGATTACAATGGAGGATTTGTTATCACAAAACATGAGAGCAGGCTGAGAATGAAGAACCTGTAAGTCAGCAAGAAGATAAAGCAACCATTGCAACTCATAAGCTAAAGAAGCCATGACCCGATACTCAGCGTCAGAGGATGAACGAGAAACAGTTTGATGTTTCTTGGATTTCCATGAAACAAGTGCATCACCAAGAAATGCGTAGTATCCAGTAACAGACCGTCTAGTGTCAGGGCAAGAAGCCCAATCAGAGTCAGAAAAAGCCTTTAGCTGCAGATTAGAGGAAGCAAGAAAAAATAATCTCTGGCCTGGATTCTTCTTAATGTACCATAGAACTCTATAAACAGCTTGCAAATGACGATCAGTAGGATGATCTAAAAACTGAGATAGGTGTTGAACAGTAAAGTACAAATCTGGACGCGTAGTAGTAAGACACAGCAAGCGGCCAATCAACCTTCGATAAAGGAAAGGGTCATGTAATGGAGAACCGAAAGACTTAGAAAGCTTTAAAGAAGGAAGCATAGGTGTGGGGGCTGGTTTGTAACCAAGAAACCCAGCATCTTGTAATATTTCTAAGCAATACTTTCTCTAATAAACATTGATACCTGTAGCTGATCTAGCAACCTCCAATCCCAGTATGTATTTGAGAATGCCTAAATCTTTTTTTTTTTTTAAAAGCAGAATCAAGATAAACCTTCATATCTTGAATAAGACTAGTATCATCACTGGCCAAAATCACATCATTAACATACACCAATAAAGCAATAAAAGAATGATTTGTCTTTTGGATGAACAGAGAAGGATCTAAAACTGTTTGTGTGAATCCTCTAGCAAGCAAAGCAGAAGTCAATTTAGAATACCACTGGTGACTAGCCTACTTCAAACCATATAAAGATTTCATCAAATGACAAACTTGGCTTGGCTTGGCATGAGGATAACTAGGAGGAAGCTCCATAAACACCTCTTCATGCAAATCTCCATGAAAAAATGCATTGTTAATGTCTAATTGATTCAAATGCCATCCACGAGCTGCTGAGACTGCCAAAAGGGTCCGAACATTTTAGCAACAGGAGAAAAAGTATCAATATTGTCATGACCCAAATTACCTAAAAATCAGAGTAAATTTTTTGCCTTTTCATTTATTATTTAATTCTTACCTTTCTCGCATCGTGACCATCCTACAAACAGTTGGGCTATGATTCGGTGTTAGTCACCTCTCACCTATTTACCATTCCATTTCCATAATCACATTCACATATCAGAGTTTACTATCTTTTGACTTTAACTAAATACATACACAATGGTATACATAACCCTACATCCCCGACATCATATCCGTTTACAGTACTGTGCATTACATATTTAGATACAAAACTATACAAATGTGTATACCAGTCTCTCGATGGGAAGCAGCGGATACTAAGAATGCAAGTCCTTAGTCGCTCACTAACTATTGCGAGTGCTCTGAAAAGATGGGAAAATAAGGGGGTGAGCAAACCACACACTCAGTAAGGAAATTATGCAAGTAAGTAGATAGCTCCACTATCTACATGCTCATAATGCCATGCCCTTAAATCCATTTCTTTTCATTAAAAGCTTACACACAAAATCATGTATTTCATCAATGACTTAGTTTATAAAATTGTTCGTGCATATATAAATCAGACTACTTATGCATCAATAGCATTTTATGTGACATCATTAAATCATACTTAGCATGATGTAAATCAAGATCATGCCATGTAAGACAAATCATGAGAAACAATCCTTTTCATGAATTTATGATTAAAGCATGGAAAACTCATCATGCTACTGCATTTAAATCATTTTATTTAAAGCGCACTATAAACTAACCCTTCCGGGTCAATAATCTCATAAAACAATTCATTAAAATTCATTATAAAACTTCAGTTATAAAGCCACCCTTCTTTCAGGATCACATATCATAAAATCCTCTAAAACATATATTAGCATAGTAGAAAATCATAAAATCGGGGGCCTAACCCTCCCTCGAGTCTACCCTGGTCTATCGAGACCACAAGTTATATCATGTGAGACAAGTAGGCGACTATATTAGTAACAACGAGGACTATGGCCATAACCTAGTAATCCCAGGCAACACGGTACCTAATGTGCGGGGTATCACACCTGAAACGGGAGGTGGGTCGATCCTACACGCCAGAACAACATAACATCAGGATTGGGAGGGCAAGGCTTGCTGCCTAGTGGCTAATGCCACTCCACTCCAACCATCCCCACGATACAGCGTACTCCGCTTGACATACACGGTACAACGTACTCCGTGAACCCAAGCTCAGTCAGGGCTGCCTGCAATAGGTCTTATCCACCCATACCATCTCTGTCTCAGTATGCACGTGTGGACATATCATCTCACTGTGACACACAATCTACAGGAGGTTCCAACACGACTATATGCATATCATATAAATCCCTGTGCGAGCGAAGCTCTAGCATGGCTCCATGCATATTCATGATATCAAAAAATCTTGTGCGAGCGAAGCTCTAGTACGGTTTCATAAAAATAAGTAAAATCTGCGTACGAGTAGCACTCCAGTACGACGTTAAAATGAGTTATAAATCCATATAAAATCACGTGCGAGCGATGCTCCAGCACAAATGAATGCTCAAGTAAATCAAAACTTCGTACAAGCAACGCTCCAGTACGGCTTTATGCATAAATACATTAAATCTTGTGCGAGTTACACTTCAGCACGGCTTTTATGCAATTATCATATCAAAACAGGATGCGAGCTAAGCTCCAGTACCTCTCATGCATGTCAAATCATAAAACTAGGGCAAGCAAGCACTCCAGCACCTTTTTATGCATATCAAGTCAAAACAAGTCAAAACATTCAAAACAGAGTGCGAGCTAAGCTCTAGCACCTCTCATGCATTTCACAATAGTAAAATCAATGCGAGCAACCGCTCTAGCACATTTCATACATATGATGTCACACAAGTCGGTGCGAGCAACCGCTTAAACACGTTTTATGCACACTCACAAACTCAGATATAGTGCAAGCTATGCGCCAGCACTATCTGTTTCCATATAAACTTGATAGTTGGCCCATTTTCCAAAGAAATTTTATTTAAATCTTAATAACACTTACGTAGTGTTATATTGAGAAATTTATGCAATTACTGGCCAATCTATCGATTTGCTTTGCTTAAAAACCAAGAAAATTCCTTAAATCAGAAATTTCTTAAATCATGCATTTCATGCATGTCATGCTTTCACCATCCTTAGGTGAACTTCCCTCAATAGGGGTAAAATAGTCTTTTCCTATCTCAAGTCCTTAAAATCTTTAAACCATTTTTAGGACCTTTGTACAATATCAATGTATACATACATATTCAGTGTATACAAAAGCTATTTAAAAAGTGTATCTACCTCTAGCTACTTACACAATTCCCTTACCTCATTTTTCTATATACTTTGACCTTTTCTACTGATGTCTCGTCACGCAATTCGATTTGCTCCAAATCCAATCTCTGAAACTGCGGATAAATATTCATCAAGTTAAATACAATATATTTAATTGTATTTCATATTTTCTGGGCTTAATTTAAATCATTAGGCTCGTTTACCCATATTGGGCCCAGTTGCACCATAATGGGGCTTAATCGGCCTTAAGCCCATTTTTAACTTACTATTCACATTATCGAGGCCTATTGGGCTCATTGGGCCCATCAGTATTTATTGAGTCTCGTTCTAAACTCTCGGATAGCTTAATGAATTATTTACGACAATTTATCTCTAATTTCATAATTTAATTCATTTTATGCAGAAATTAAATCCGTAATTTATGCGGTAAATTTCTAATACGCACAACGATGCAAAATTGTCATAAATAAGGGTTACTTACCTGTGATTCCATGATAGTACGTAAATCGAGGCTGTCTCGAGCTCTCGGTTGACGCCAATTGTCGAGTTACACAATTTAATATTTTTTCGGCTAAACTTTCAGTCGAATATTAATCAAATTAAATATTCTGAAATTTAAATCTGTCAATTTCAACCGCTTACCGACTTACCCGTAGCTCGATTGCATCGTTGGGATTTTTGCCAAATTTTTCCTTTTTTTCTTTTTCCTTTTTTTTCTTTTTTTTCTTTTCTTTTTAGCTAAACCGGTCCGATCCGGTTCAGCATACCCTCAATGCGCTGAACCGACCGTACTAGTTCAGGCCTCATTTTGTCGTTCTGGCACCGTCCGGTCGGTTCCTCGCGTGATTTCGGTGTCAATCAGCTCGGCTGCGCCTGGTCGTCCTTCATCAGCCCTCGGGGTAGAGCGAATCGACGCAGATGGCCACCAATCGCTTCTTATCTCTTTCGACCTCCCTTCGTCGATCTCCTCTCTTCCGACGTCTCCATGGCACGTCGCAACTACCGGTGGTTCCCACGAGGTCCGTCACCCTTCGTCGGCCCTCGCTTGGGGTTCCTGGCCGCCGGTGGCTCACCGGTGAAGGAAATCGACTCCCTCGTTTTGCCTCCTTCAGTTTCGCCATTTTACTTTTTGTTTAGCGATTTTCGCGATTCAGTTTTCTTTTCATTTACTTTATTTATTTATTTATAGTTTATTTTTAATATTATTTTAATCCATTAAAATATTCAATAATAATCCAAAATATCCTTAAAAAATTATATTTTATTCATTTATTCAATAAATGAATTTATCGATCTTATTTCGTCTTTCCGATATATTTTTTGATTATTTTCAGGATAATTTCTCGAGGTGAAAATTCTGGTTTATTCCAATAAATTCATATCTTGATCAATTTAACCCGAAATTTAATTATTTCTTCGTTATTGATCAAGATTTCTCAATCCCATTTTTTTAATTAAATTTTCTTGTCACGATAAATACCAAATTTTGGTCTTTTGACCGTTTTACCCTTGCACGTGTTTGGACTATCATTTCAATCATTCATTTGATCTTTTCTCATTTCGTGTTTTAAATAAAATCGGGTCTTACCATCTCCCCTACTTAAAAAATTCGGTCCTCCAAATTAGAACCAAGTCAAATGGGTCCATAAACAACTCCAGGTACCTCTATCGCATCATACTCTTTAATCCTCATGTAACTTTTTCCTGAAGTGTAATACTACCAACAAACTTGACTAGGGAGATCATCTTAAACCTCAACACTTTCTCCTTCTGTCTAATACCCGAATCGATTTCATACGTTATACTTTCATTGAGCTAAGATGTTGGAGCTCATATCCGATCACATATGCTGGGTTCGGATAGTATTTTCGAAGCATTAAAAGATGAGACACATTGTGGATGCCTACTAATTCAAGTGGTAACGCCAACCTACAGGCCTTATCTCCCACTTTGTCCAATATCTCAAAGAATTTGATCTAACGAAACTCAATTTGCCTTCTTTCCGAATCTCGTTATGTCCTTATGCTATGTCCTAAGGGCATGTAACTTCCAACAATACTAATTCACCCTCGGTGAATTCCAATGGTTTTCTGTCTCTTGTCAGCATAGTCTTTCTGTCTCCTCTGAGGTGTTCTTAATCTTTCACAATTTAACTGAACACCCTCAGAGGTTTGTCTTACCAATTCGAAAACAATTCTCTATCTGTCACCCACTTCTTATCTAAGTTGGGGAACAACCCCTACAGCCATACAATGCCTCATATAAAATGTTATCCCGATACTCAAGTGACAACTGTCATTATTGGCGAATTCGATTAGTAACAACTGATCATCCCAGGAGGTTATAAAATCAATGGCACACGCTCTCATCATATCCTCCAAAACCTATACAGTCCTCTCTGACTGACCATCTGTCTGAGGATGAAAAGTTGTGCTAACACTCAATCGGGTTCCCATAGCTTCCAAAAATATTCCCAGAAGTGAGAAGTGAAGCGGGAATCCCTATCTGATACCATGCTCACTGGAACGCTACATAATGTTCCACAATTTTTTGTACACATAAATCCGCCTACACACTCAGAGTATCTGGGGATTTCCATAGCCAGAAGGTGGGTAAACTAAATCAATCTATCGACTATCACCCAGAGAGCCTCGTGATTTATCCGGATCTTCTGTAACCCATCACAAAATTCATGGTAACTTGTTCCCATTTTCGTGTCAATATAGGTAGAGGTTGAAATAATCCTGCAGACTTCTCGTACTCTACCTTAATTTGTTGACATACGAGATACTTTTCCACAATCTCTACCATGTCTTTTTTCAGACCTGACCACCAATACCTTTTTCAGAGATTCTGATATATTTATTACTTCTCGGATGCACTGGATATCCCGAAAAGTGAGCTTCTAACAATAAAACTATCTCATCAACTATGGTCCTGGGGAGCACTTATACTGTCTCTGAACCTCTGTAAGTCATCATCACTCACTGTGAACTCTGTCACTATACCCTTCTAAATCTGATCCACACTATCGACACCATGCCGATCATCACGCTAAGCCTGGCAAATCTGACCACTCAAATCCGGTTCTAACCTCAGGCTAGCTGCCACTAAATCACCGTAATCATCAGAAGGGACCATATCACTACTGAGGCTCACAACTGCTCTAGCAGCTCACGCTCCCTGACTATCATATGTGATACCATCCTGAGATTCTTTCTGTTTAAGGCATCAGCCATTACATTAGCCTTTCCTGGGTCGTACAATGTTCACAATTATAATCCTTAGAAGATCTAACCCTCTTGGTTATCTCATATCCGACTCTTTCTGTGAAAACAGATACTCGGGGCTTTTTATGATCAGTGCATACCCAAAATTTCTTACCATTTAAGTGGTGGCGCCATACTTTTAGTGTAAATGCTACGGTTGCCAACTCTAAATCATGGGTCGGATAGTTTCTCTCATGGTCCTTGAACTATCTGGATCCATAAATGACTATCTTCCCATTTTACATTAATACACAGCCCACTCATTATTTTGAGATATCCATATACACTGAGAAACCTCTTGAGCTGTTGGGTATGGTGAGAATAATTACGGTGGTCAGTTTATTACTTCAATATACCAAAACTCACCGAAACTACTTTCATACATATCATCCTACTGACATACAATCTTTTTCGAACAAGATGTGTCAACTGAGCAGCTCATTTCAAGAAACTCTCAACAACTCGTCTGTAAGACAGTTTCCTATTGCTACTCATGCTCTTCCCTGAACTTCGAATACATCAAAATGTCATCGCTAAATATGACAACCAATCAATCCAGGTAAGGTTTAAATACCTCATCGTAGTTGAGTTCCACTAAATATTTCAATCACCCATATCCTTGACCTATGTACGCATAAACGTATAATGTCATTTCGAAATCGCTTCCGTTCAAGATACTAACCCACGTCATTTTCTTTTTCTTATATTAATGGCTTTTATAAAATTTTAATTTTTAAACCTTCATGATTAATCGAATTCTACCAATAAAGGTACCCAAATTTTAAATGTATATATATTACGACTGTCGATTTCAATTTATAGGTTATGTGTGCGCTTTTAGACGCTGTCAAGTCTTCAGGCGAGGAGGTATTTTGAAATACCTTTATTAACCCTCAGACTTAACCACATAGACTGGTTATGGATATATCCTCCTCTTATCCTTGGCAGCAATTCATATTCACTACATATCGCTTTTCTCCCCTATTTTCAACTTATAATCCCTATACCCATATTCAGTTAGTGATAATCAGCTAACTATCATCATCTTGCCTAAGGGTATATGCTTTACATCTATCACTAGGTTATAAGCAACTGAAGGTGGTATGAATAAATACGTGGCACCAGGATCAATTAAAATAATTGCTTCATTATTCACAACCAATGTGGTATCTTCTGCCACATCAGATGAAACATCAGTAGTGTCCTTGTCCAAGGCATACACTCGCCCTCGTCCAACATCTTATTTTTGTGGTATCTACCACACATCCTACACTATTCCGTAGCATGCCGGGGTCCTCCAATCACAATACCCCTCATAAGTGTTGGAATTAGATACACTGGGGCCTTACCAATCATCTTACCCCGTGACTCATCAGCTCTAATCTTTTACCAAACTACCTTTTTTTCGTTTTGACATCTCTGTCATCCACTATTCTCTTTCTATCTCTATTTCGACCCTTACTACCTTTCCCAATCTCAGAGGCGAGCAACTTATGATCTTATTCACACAACTGTAGTGTGCGCACTGCCTCGACATAGGTAGTGATATCTAACGGCTAATCAAACTCTAATTGACAATCTGAGCCCTTCCATGAACTTTCAGACATCTCGACTCTCACTGTTCATAATGTCGGAGTCATATCTGGGCAGGTATATAAACTGAGATTCATACTCGCTAATCAACCAGTTCCTCTAGGTCGGAGTAAAGAATTTTATCTGTAATTTCCTTTAAGCAGTGTCCGAGATATTCTATCACCAGAATACATCTAGAATTATGTTCTAATGTCCAATCTGGATGTCTAACTCTTAAGGTGGGTCGAGCAGACTTCCACCAATGTTCCGACTCGCCTCAAATCTCATGCATACTCTAAGCAATTAGCTCGTAAAATAATCTCCACTCTCCGCTCCAACCTCACGAAGCGTGTCTCAATATTGTCCGGTCTCTCTGTCGGACTCTGTCCGATCTCTCTATCGAACTTTGTGGGGCATACTCAATACCAGCCTCCATGTCAATCTCATCTTGAGTCTCATGTGGCGACTCAGTATGACTCTCAAGCCTACCTCTACGGCCTCGAGCTCTTGTACTCGCCCTTCTACCATATCAGTTATCAGTTAATGAGTCTATTCTTGCATTCAAAACAAATTCTTAGCTGCAATTTCATCTCGATATACACAATTGTATCTAAACAATGCACAATCATGGGGATGTAAACTTTCTTAACCACTAACACCGACTCAGATCAGGTCAACTTAGCTTTGATACCAAAAACTGTCACGACCCAAATTACCTAAAAATCAGAGTAAATTTTTCACTTTTTCATTTATTATTTAATTCTTACCTTTCTCGCATCATGACCATCCTACAAACAGTTGGGTCATGATTCGGTTTTAGTCACCTCTCACCTATTTACCATTCCATTTCCATAATCACATTCACATTTCAGAGTTTACTATCTTTTGACTTTAACTAAATACATACACAATGGTATACATAACCCTACATCCCCGACATCATATCCGTTTACAGTACTGTGGATTACATATTTAGATACAAAACTATACAATGTGTATACCAGCCTCTCGATGGGAAGCAGCGGATACCAAGAATGCAAGTCCTCAACCGCTCACTAATTATTGTGAGTGCTCTGAAAAGATGGGAAAATAAGGGGGTGAGCAAACCACATGCTCAGTAAGGCAATTATGCAAATAAGTAGATAGCTCCACTGTCTACATACTCATAATGTCATGCCCTTAAATCCATTTCTTTTCTTTAAAAGCTTACACACAAAATCATGTATTTCATCAATGACTTAGTTTATAAAACTGTTCGTGCATATATAAATCATACTACTTATGCATCAATAGCATTTTATGTGACATCATTAAATCATACTTAGCATGAGGTAAATCAAGATCATGCCATGTAAAACAAATCATGAGAAACAATCCTTTTCATGAATTTATGATTAAAGCATGGAAAACTCATCATGTTACTGCATTTAAATCATTTTATTTAAAGCGTAGTATAAACTAACCCTTCCGGGTCAATCATCTCATAAAACAATTCATTATAAAACTTTGGTTATAAAACCACCATTCTTTCAGGGTCATATATCATAAAATCCTCTAAAACATATATTAGCATAGTAGAAAATCATAAAATCGGAGGCTTGACCCCTCCCTCGGATCTACCATGGTCTATCGAGACCACAAGTTAAATCATATGAGATAAGTAGGTGACTATATCAGTAACAACGAGGACTATGGTCATAACCTAGTGATCCCTGGCAACACGGTACCTAGTGTGTGGGGTATCACACCAGAAATGGGAGGTGGATCGATCTTACCCGCCAGAACAGTATAACATCAGGATTGTAAGGGCAAGGTTTACTGCCTCGTGGCTAATGCCACTCTACTCCAACGATCCCCACGGTACAACGTACTCCGCGTGACATACACGGTACAATGTACTCCATGAACCCAAGCTCAGTCAAGAGTGACTGCAATAGGTCTTATCCACCCATACCATCTCTGTCTCAGTATGCACATGTGGACATATCATCTCACTGTGACACAGTTTACAGGAGGTTCCAACACGGCTCTATGCATGTCATATAAATCCCTGTGCGAGTGAAGCTCTAGCACGGCTCCATGCAAATTCATGATATCAAAAAATCTCGTGCGAGCGAAGCTCTAACACTGTTTCATAAAAATCAGTAAAATCTGTGTATGAGTAGCACTCCAGTACGACTTTAAAATGAGTTATAAATCCATATAAAATCACGTGCGAGCGATGCTCCAGCATGAATGAATGCTCAAGTAAATCAAAACTTCGTACAAGCAACGCTCTAGTACGGCTTTATGCATAAATACATTAAATCTCGTGCGAGTTACACTCCAGCACGGCTTTTATGTAATTATCATATCAAAACAGGATGCGAGCTAAGCTCCAGCACCTCTCATGCATGTCAAATCATAAAAACTAATGTGAGCAAGTGCTCCAGCACCTTTGCATGCATATCAAGTCAAAACATTCAAAACAGAGTGCGAGCTAAGCTCTAGCACCTCTCATGCATTTCAAAATAGTAAAATCAGTGCGAGCAACCACTCTAGCACATTTCATGCATATGATGTCACACAAGTCGGTGCGAGCAACCGGTCAAGCACGTTTTATGCACACTCACAAACTCGTATATAGTGCGAGCTATGCGCCAGCACTATCTGTTTCCATATAAACTTGATAGTTGGCCTATTTTCCAAAGAAATTTTATTTAAATCTTAATAACACTTACGTAGTGTTATATTGAGAAATTTATGCAATTACTGGCCAATCTATCGATTTATTTTGCTTAAAAACCAAAAAAATTCCTTAAATCAGAAAATTCCTTAAATCATGCATTTCATGCATGTCATGCTTGCACCATCCTTGGTGAACTTCCCTCAATAGGGGTAAAATAATCTTTTCCTATTTCGAGTCCTTAAAATCTTTAAACCATTTTTAGGACCTTTGTACAATATCAATGTATACATTCATATTCAGTGTATATAAAAGCTATTTAAAGTACGTGTAGCTACCTCTAGCTACTCACACAATTTCCTTACATTATTTTTCTGTACAGTCTGACCTTTTCCACTGATGTCTCGTCACGCAGTTCGATTTGCTCCAAATCCAATCTTCGAAACTGCGGATAAATATTCATCAGGTTAAATACAATATATTTAATTGTATTTCATATTTTCTGGGTTTAATTTAAATCATTGGGCCCGTTTACCCATATTGGGCTCGGTTGCACCATAATGGGCCTTAATCGACCTTAAGCCCGTTTTTCACTTACTATTCACATTATCGAGGCCTATTGGGCTCATTGGACCCATCAGTATTTATTGAGTCTCATTCTAAACTCTCGGATAGCTTAATGAATTATTTACCATAATTTATTTCTAATTCCAGAATTTAATTCATTTTATGTGGAAATTAAATCCGTAATTTATGCAGTAAATTTCTAATACGCATAACGATGCAAAATTATCGTAAATAAGGGTTACTTACCGGTGATTCCATGATAGTACACAAATCGAGGCTATCTCGAGCTCTCGGTTGTCGCCAATTGTTGAGCTACACAATTTAATATTTTTCCGGGTAAACTTTCAGTCGAATATTAATCAAATTAAATATTCCAAAATTTAAATCGGTCAATTTCGACCGCTTACCGACTTACCCGTAGCTCGATTGCATCACTGAGATTCTTTCCAAATTTTTCCTCTTTTTCTTTTTCCTTTTTTTTCTTTTCTTTTCTTTTCGGCTGAACCGGTCCGGTCCGGCTCAGTATACCCTCACAGCGCTGAACTAGCCGTACCGGTTTAGGCCTCATTTTACCGTTCCGACGTCGTCCGATTGGTTCTTGCCGTGATTTCGATGCTAATTGGCTCAGCTGCGCCTGGGCATCCTTGTCGGCCCTCGGGGTAGAGCGAATCGGCGTCGATGGTCACCAATCACCTCTTCTCTCTTTTGGCCTCCCTCCGTCGATCTCCTCTCTTCCGGCGTCTCCACGGCATGTCGTGGCTACCAGTGGTTCCCACAAGGTCCATCACCCTTCGTCAGCCCTCACCTGGGGTTCCTGGCTGTTGGTGAGGGAAACCGACTCCCTCGGTTTGCCTCCTTCAGTTTCGCCATTTTGCTTTTCTGTTACGCGATTTTCGCGATTCAGTTTTTTTCATTTGCTTTATTTATTTATCTATAATTTATTTTTAATATTATTTTAATCCATTAAAATATTCAATTATAATCCAAAATATCCTAAGAAAATTATATTTTATTCATTTATTCAATAAATGAATTTATAAATCTTATTTTGTCTTTCCGGTATATTTTTCGATTATTTTTTGGATAATTTTCTGAGGTGAAAATTTCGGTTTATTTCAATAAATTCATATCTTTATCAATTTAACCCGAAATTTAATTATTTCTTCGTTATTGATCAAGATTTCTCAATCCCATATTTTTAATTAAATTTTCTTGTCACGATAAATATTGAATTTCGATATTTTGACTGTTTTACCTTTGCACGTGTTCGGGACTACCATTTCAATCCTTCATTTGATCTTTTCTCATTTCTTGTTTTAAATAAAATTGGGTCTTACAAATATAGTCGATACCATGCTGCTGAGTGTAACCTTTTGCAACAAGCCAAGCTTTAAACCTCTCAATTTCACCAGTGGACTTGTATTTGACCATATATACCCACTTACAACCAATAGCCTGCTTGGTAGGTGGCAAGTCAGTAACTTCCCAAGTATGCTTAGCCTGCAAAGCTTCTAGTTCCACTGTCATAGCATCTCTCCAACATTGATGCTTAACAGCTTGAGCATAAGTCTTAGACTCAACAATAGTAGTGACATTGACAGAAACATGAAATCGTAGTATCGTACTAATTCTAGCAATATATCTACGAAATTTCCGTAAAATATGTACGAACTTCTCTATAGCTAACACACAATCCCTTACCTTGATTTACTTGTGTGCAACTGTCCTCCTTTATACTTCTCGCATTCTTATCTCGACTTGTTCCGGTATATCATCGGGAATTGCAATTCATCCATCAAGCACTTGAGTCAACATTTTTAACTCTTGTTCAACTAAGCATTTATCCAATGCTTTAAATATACATTTTACCCCTTATGGTAAATCTCACAATTTATCCCAATATCAACACATCCAAATCATACCCACAACATAATCATCCTCTTAAGATAACTTATTCATCATTAATACTTCTACATTCCACTTTCTCATACTAGACCATTTCTAGGTTATAGTGGGTTCTTTACTTTCTAGGTAGTTTCTATCATTTCTATGCACACTAATCATTTCCCACATCAATATCCAAACAAATGTACTTGGGTACTTGCATTAGAAACTCACCTAGCTCGATTTCCTCCTTTCTCCAATGGAAATACACTGTGTTGCTTAAATCCAACAAATGAGGAAAATGCCTCCCAACTATGTTGTTCTTCTCTTTGATGTGGACAACTTTGTCTCTAATAGCTTTCCCTCAAATCTTACTAAAAATGGCTGGATTTAGGAGTGAGAAAGCTAGGTTTTTGAGTTTGGAATGGAAAGAAATGTTTTTATCCCAAAATCTGCAGATCCAACTGCTCCTATTTATAGATTCAGCTTGATGAGATCGATCTACCTTGGGTGGAGATCGATCTGGTCCTCTGAAAATCCTTCTTTTCCAAGGCATTTTGAAGGCAGGAGATCGATCTATCGAGGCTTGAGATCGATCTGCTGTCAAACAGAAGCTTAAGGAAATCGATCTGGTCTTAAGGGAGATCGATCTGCTTTCAACCCGAGAGCTAAGGAGATCGATCTGACTCCCTTGAAGATCGATCTGCTCTATTCCATTGCTCAAATAAGAGCATTCTGGCTCTTCTAGATCGATCTCTCATCCTATGAGATCGATCTGGCCTTCATATTTCCAAATCTTACTGCAGTTTTCTGCAGAAAACTTATACCAAAACATTCTTAATTTGCTGCCATAGTCATTTTCTCATTTGATTATCTTTAAGACTTGAAAATGACATCCATTCATACTTTATACACATTAAAACTCGTGTGAAATCTTTGTATACCTAAAGGTACTTAATATAAACTAAATGGAAATGCACAACTTATGCGAATCTTTCTTCCATTTTACCACACTACTCATATTCCATTTCACTCACATTCTTCCCATGTTTAGGTCCATTTACAATCACAACTTCTATTTCATGTGTGTACCTTAAACTTATGGACTTACATTACATATAGTTCACATTACAAATACATCACCATACTTATGAATTCATTTACATGTATATATATAAGGTTAAACCTATACGGGGTCTCACATTCTCCCCCACTTAGAAAATTTGGTCCTCCAAATTTGAACCAATCATTCTGCGAAAAACTCGGGATACTTCTCTGACATCAAACTCTCCAATTCCCATGTGGCCTCTTCCACGGTACGATGTTGCCACAAAACCTTAACCAATGAAATCGTCTTGTTCCGCAACACCTTCTCTTTTCTGTCTAATATCCGGATCGGTCTCTCGACATATGACATATCCTCCTTGAGCTCCAACAGCTCATAGCTAATTACATGTGTCGGATCCATGTAGTACTTCTGAAGCATAGAAACATGGAAGACATTGTGGACTTCTGCTAGCTTGGGTGGTAAGGCTAGCCTATATGCTCCATCTCCCACACTGTCTAAGATCTCAAAGGGACCAATGTAACGAGGACTTAACTTCCTTTTCTTCTCGAACCTCGTTATTCCCTTAGAAGGAGATACTCTCAAAAAATACGGACTCACTCACATCAAACTTAAGTGGTCTCCGTCTCCTATCAGCGTAGCTCTTTTGTCGACTTTGAGCTGCTCGCAGCCTCTCACATATTATTTGAACATCCTTGGAGGCTTGTTTAACCAAATCGGGAGTGAGCAACTGTCTATCACCAACTTCTTCCTAACTAATGGGGGATCGACATCTACGACCGTATAGTGCCTCATAAGGGGCCATACCAATACTTGAGTGATAACTGTTGTTGTAGGCGAACTCAATCAATGGCAAGTGATCGTCCCATGAGCCTCTAAAATCCAGCACACGCGCTCTCAACATATCCTTCAGGGTCTGTATAGTTCTCTCTAACTGGTCATCTGTCTGAGGATGAAAAGCGATGCTAAAGCTCAACTGGGTCCCCATCGCTTCCTGAAAATATCCCCAAAAATGGGAAGTGAAGCGGGCATCCCGATCAAAAATAACACTCACTAGGACTCCATGCAATCTCACTATCTCGTGTACATACAAGCTCGCCAATGCACTCAAAGTATTTATAGATCTCAGGGCTAAAAAGTGTGCCAATTTCGTTAACTGCTCTACTATCACCCATATAGCATCACGGTTCTTTCAGGTTCTCGATAACCCCATCACAAAATCCATGGTGACATGCTTCAACTTCCATGTCGGTATCGATAGAGGTTGCAATAATCCTCCTGGTTTCTGGTGCTTAACCTTCACTTGCTAACAAATGAGACATCTCGCGACATACTCAACTATGTCTCTCTTCATTCCAGACCACCAATATACCTTTTAGAGATTCTGATACATTTTACTACTCCCAAGGTGTACTGTATATCTTGATGAGTGAGCCTCTGACAAGATCAACTTTCTCAACTCTGAATCCTTAGGAACACATATTCTATCTCCAAACCTTAGTACTCCATATGAACTCAATACAAAATTTGTACCCTTCCCCTTCTGAATTTGGCTAATCATATCAATACACCATTGATCAATTTGCTGAGCTTGTCGTATTCTCTCAATCAACTTTGGTTCTAATCTCAAGCTAGAAATAATCCCATAGCTGCCAATCTCAGGTAGGGTCATATCCAGACTAAGGTTTGTGAATTGTTCCAACAACTCGTGCTCTTTAACCATCATATGTGATACCAACCCGAGATTTTTTCTACTCAATGCATCGGCAACCACATTCACCTTTCTCGGGTGGTACAAAATCTCACAATCGTAGTCCTTGAGGAGTTCTAACCACATTCTTTGTCTCATATTTAACCTTCTGTGAGAATAGATATTTTAGATTCTTGTGATCCGTAAAGATCTGAAATCTCTTACCATACAAGTAGTGGCGCCATATCTTCAATGCAAATACTATGGCCACCAACTCCAAATCGTGAGTGGGGTAGTTCTTCTCATGATCTTTTAGCTTTCTAGATCTATAAGCTACTACCCTTCCATCTTACATCAAAACACAGCCTAGTCCTTGATGCGAAGTATCTGTATACATTGAGTAGTTCCCTGAGCTGTTAGGGATGATAAGAACTGGCGCAGTGGTTAATCTGCGCTTAAGTTCCTGAAAACTCCTCTCACAATCTTCACCCATGTAAACTCCACACTCTTTCTTGTAAGACATGTCAATGGAGCAGCTAATTTAGAGAAACCATCTACAAATCTTCTGTAGTAACCAGCCAAACCCAGAAAGCTTCTGATCTCTATGACTGTCCTGGGCTGTTCCCACTGAACAACAACCTCGATCTTGGATGGATCTACTGACACCCCATCCTTCGATACCACGTGGTCTAGAAAGGAAATCTGCTCTAGCCAGAAGTCACATTTACTAAGCTTGGCATATAACCTTCTTTCTCGGAGGGTTTGCAAAACAATCCTCAAGTGCTGCTCATGCTCTTCTTTGGACCTTGAATACACCAATATATCATCAATGAAAACAATAACGAACTGGTCCGGTATGACTTGAATACTTCATTCATTAGAGCCATAAAAGCTACTGGCACATCAGTCAACCCGAAGGGCATCACTAGGAATTCGTAATGGTCATAACGGGTGCGAAAAACTGTCTTGGGCACATCCTCCTTTCGAATCTTCAATTGATGATACCCAGACCTCAGATTTATCTTGGAAAAGATCTGTGCTCCCCAAAGCTGATCCAATAAATCGTCAATGCATGGCAAGGGATATTTATTCTTGATGGTAGCCTTGTTCAACATCCTGTAGTCAATACACAACCTAAGGCTCCCATCTCTCTTCTTCACAAATAATATCGGAGCTCCCCATGATGAGACGCTCGATCTTATAAGCCTCTTGTCCAGCATATCTTGCAACTGTTTCCTTAATTTCTCTAGCTCAATTGGAGCTATTCTATACGGTGACTTGGATATCGACTCGGTTCTAGGCGTCAAGTCGATACCAAACTCCATTTCTTTATTCGGTGGCAATCTCGGTAGGTTGTCTGGAAAGACATCAGGGAATTCTCTAACCACTGGAATATTCTCCATATCCGGATGTACTTTGTCCTCATCCACCACATAAGCAATAAAACCTTCAAAACAACATTCAAGTCATTTATACCAATGTACTTTATTTGTCATAAAATTCAAGGTTTGATTTTTTCTCTTAAAATCTTACAACACATCCTTCGGGTAAAGAGAATGTAATAGACTTAGCGTGATAGTCTATGACAGCATGATTGGTAGCTAACCAATCCATTCCCAAGATTACATCAATGTCATACATATTCAACGAAATCAGATTGGCTGTCATGCACTTATCTCATACCCTCACTTTACAATCTTTATACACTTGCTCAGCTAATTGGCTAACTCTTATAGAGGTACTTATTAATAAAGTCCTACTCAAGTATGTGGGTTCTACAAAACCTTTTAACTTTGATGCACATGCAGGTGATATGAAGGAATGCGTAGCACCAGAATCAAACAAAGCTATAACCTCCAAATTGAAAATCAATATTATACCTTTTATCACTTCAGAAGAGGTATCAGCTGATGCTTGGTCTATTGCATACACCCTGCCTTGACTTATAACTTGTTTTCCCTTTTCTTCAGCCAAGGCTTTCTTCCTTGCATGAGGCGTAACTGTAGGAGCCCCCTCTGGCTCTTTACCCCTCTGTGGAACTACCTCAATTGTCTCTGGACATTCCTTTGCATAATGTCCAAACTTGCCACATCTGAAGCATCGCGTACTCTGAAGGTAACAGGGCCTACCACCATGATATTGGCCACATGCTCTACACTGATCCGTAGTTGGTCAAGGTCCACTGATCACTATGCCCTTAGCTGGTGTCAGAGTCGGAGGGATAAAAGGTCTAACAGCCTTTTTCTGGAACTCATCTGCCTCTCTCTGACGCTTACTCATGAATTTTTAACCAAATTTGGCACTCTTGCCATCTTCCATTTTCCTCGAACCTTTGTCCTTACCCCAACTGAACTCAAAAATCTGCAGGTCATAATCCTGCTCACATAACTAGGCCCGTCGCACAGCCTCTCTATATGTAGCGACATCAAACGGGGCCAACTTCGCTCGAATTGAAGGCCTCAGTCCATCTACAAATCTACGGACTCTTATAGCCTCACTCCTAATCGAGTCCGGATCATATCTGCTTAGTGAAGTGAATCGTGACTCGTACTCATCAATTGTTTAATTTCCTTAAGTCAGATTCAGAAATTTCATTTGTAGCTTATGTCGAGCGGTATCTAGGATATATTGCTCTCTGAAAGCACCCACAAACATATCCCACGTGATAGCCATACCCTGAGCTCTCAACATAGGCCTGGTGGACTTCCACCAGTGCTCTGCTTTACCTCTCAGTACAAAGGCCACAAGCGCTAGTCCTCCGTAGCCGAACATCTACAAAAGTCAAACAGTTTCTCCATTTGGCTGATCCATTCCTCAGCCATTGCCGGATCCTTTACCCCACTAAAAGAAGAAGGCTTAAAATCCATGAAATGCCTCAACCTCTCCATATCACAGTCGTATCCGTACCCCAAATCATCATCATCATCATACTATTGTGGGGCTACTAGAGGAGATACTAGTCAAATATGGGGATCTCATGGCCTAACTGGTTCAGGTTGTGCAGGTGCAACATTCTCAGGTTCAGGTGCAGCTGCTGGGGGATTCGGTGCAGCTTGTCTCACTGTACTAGGTGTACCCTTAAACCTAGCCATAATTTGATCCATCATGGTCATCATCGTGTGCATGTCCTCCTCTAATCGGGCTATCCGAGGATCGAAAGCCTCTATCTGTTCCTGGGGCTCATGACTAGAGGACGATCTATTGTGCCTCTTAGTCTTGTCATTTTGCCCTTGAGCTCTCGAGCCCTCTCCCCTCTTGTGGTGTCTCTCAGGCATATCTCGTAAGCCTGATAACTTTTTTGTATTTATAACAAATGTTTAATTCACTACCAGCTCCGTATACACATTTGTATCTAAATATCGCACAGTAACTTGGGGATGTATGTTTTCTTAGTCCTAAACATCGACTCACATCAGACCAACCAGGCTCTGATACCAAATCTATCTCACCCCACTTACGGGTGTCCTTTATCCATACTTACTCAATTACGGTTGGGCTATGAGTCGATGCAATTACTAAAGTACCATGAATTTACAGCGAAAATATTTAAAATTTATTTCACACTCCCAGGTGTATGTAAATATACAAAATTAATTGTATAATAATATCTTTACATAACATCCCCATAAAGCTGTTTACAATTCCAAGGTATAACTGTGCGATACATCAAGTTGATACAAAATACACGTGTGTATACAATTCTTATACCTTTACAACTGGCGGGAGCTGTCCAATTTAAAAAGAAATCTAGAGACCACTGCTCTCCTACTTCTCAGTACCTGGAGGGGGAGAGTAGTGGGATGAGCAAACCACAACTCAATAAGGAAATGAATGCTAGCAGGTAGATATCGTACTACCTACATAGCCCATGCATGTATAAACCAAAACCATGTTTTCATCATAAATGGAAATATCATACGAAACTGCTTTTAAACATACATTTCTCATTTTGCATTTTCATGTAAATCAAATATATCATGCTTCCATTTAAAACGTGCTCATAAATAGTGCCCTCACGACACAAATGTGAAATCAAAGATTTATCAAACACATAAAATCTCTTTCTTTTCTCAAATCATTCTTATCTGAGTTTTCTCTGTTTCTCAAATCTCTGAGACAGGCATGAAATTTTCAGCAATCAAATATCCATGACATATGACCATAGTTAGTGATCCAGGCCTCACTGATCAGGTGTGCATAGGGCATCACTTATCCTGAAGGGGGATGGGTCAGTCCTACCCTTCGACTCATCTCAATTAACCTCATCTTCTCATATACTCGCGGTATAAGGTACGCCATGTGTCATCTACGCGATACTCATACTCACGTGCACCTAGCACGGTATATAGTATACCAACAGACAACTACACAGTACTACGTACGATCGTGGACCCAAGTCCATACTCCAACTCCAATGAACTTTTCATCCTGAACCATGTCTCATATACCAGGCGAGCAAGCAGCGTGACAACAGTCATCGTAAGGCTCCTATGCGGTATGAGGTATTGTTAAGGCCTAGCCCGTTCAAAGGCCGTCGACTGGCATCCCTTTGGGTCCCAAACCCCCAGGTTTATCTCAACTCAGTAAAACAGGTACGAGCAAAGCTCCAACACTTTTCTCAAAACCATCATGCGAGTTAAACTCCAGCACGGCACATCAAAAGCATAGAAACATGTGCGAGCTAACACTCCAGCACATAGTCAAAGTCATTAAAACAGGTGTGAGCTAGAGCTTCAACACCAAATCTCATCTCAAATCTGATAGGTGGCTATTTTCTCTTTTAAATTCAAAGCACGTTTATTTATGCAGCATGTCTTTCCATGCTAAAACATGTAAATCTAGCCAACCTATCCTTATCATTTCTTAATCACCACATTAATACAAAATTGAGAAAAACATTGAAATCATGCATATCATGCTATTTTCTTACCCCATCCCATTTCTCAATGTATATATATATCATAGTATATTTCATGCTCCAAGTCATTTCATGGAATCGTAGTATCGTACTAATTCTAGCAATATATCTATGAAATTTTTGTAAAATACATACGAACATCTCTATAGCTAACACACAGTCCCTTACCTCGATTTACTTGTGTGCAACTATCCTCCTTTATACTTCGCATTCTTATCTCGACTTGTTCCGATATATCATTGGGAATTGCAATTCATCCATCAAGCACTTGAGTTAACGTTTTTAACTCTTGTTCAACTAAGCATTTATCCAATGCTTTAAATATACCTTTTACCCTTTATGGTAAATCTCACAATTTATCCTAATATCAACACATCCAAATCATACCCACAACACAATCATCCTCTTAAGATAAATCATTCATCATTAATGCTTCTACATTCCACTTTCTCATACTAGACTATTTCTAGGTTATAGTGGGTTCTTTACTTTCTAGGTAGTTTCTATCATTTCTATGCACACTAATCATTTCCCACATCAATATCCAAACAAATGTACTTGGGTACTTGCATTAGAAACTCACCTAGCTCTATTTCCTCCTTGCTCCAATGGAAATACACCGTGTTGCTTAAATCCAACAAATAGGGAAAATACCTCTCAACTATGTTATTCTTCTCTTTAATGTGGACAACTTTGTCTCTAATAGATTTCCCTCAAAATCTTACTGAAAATAGCTAGATTTAGGAGTGAGAAAGCTAGGTTTTTGAGTTTGGAATGGAACGAAATGTTTTTATCCCAAAATCAGCAGATCTAACTACTCCTATTTATAGATTCAGCTTGATGAGATCGATCTGCCTTGGGTGGAGATCGATCTAGTCCTCTTAAAATCCCTATTTTCCAAGGCATTTTGAAGGCAGGAGATCGATCTGCTGTCAAACAGAAGCTTAAGGAGATCGATATGGTCTTAAGGGAGATCGATCTGCTTCCAACCCGAGAGCTAAGGAGATCGATCTGACTCTCTTGGAGATCGATCTGCTCTATTCCATTACTCAAATAAGAGCATTCTGGCTCTTCCAGATCGATCTCTCATCCTATAAGATCGATCTGGCCTTTATATTTCCAGATCTTACTGCAGTTTTCTGCAAAATACTTATACCAAAACATTCTTAATTTGCTGCCATAGTCATTTTCTCATTCGATGATCTTTAAGACTTGAAAATGACATCCATTCATACCTTATACACATTAAAAATCGTGTGAAATATTTGTATACCTAAAGGTACTTAATATAAACCAAATGGAAGTGTACAACTGATTTCCTTCCATTTTTCCACACTACTCATATTCCATTTCACTCACATTCTTCCCATGTTTAAGTCCATTTCTTCATATTCATATATAATGTAACTTGTACGTACAATCACAACTTCTATTACATGTGTGTACCTTAAACTTATGGACTTACATTACATATAATTCACATTACAAGTACATCACCATACTTATGAATTCATTTACATGTATAAATAGAAGGTTAAACCTAGACGGGGTCTCACAGATTTTGTTTGAGACTAAGTACCCTAATTTCATATGCTTGTATATCATTTAGTTTATTTATATGCATGTGTTGGAGTCAGCTTGTGTGGTTTGGACTTTGGACCCTTTGAATATATTGCATTCAATTATTGCATAAAGGGCAAGGATATTGTCTGACAACTAGTTGAGACATTTTACACTGGTAGCTAGCTGATTAATGGCACTGGGAAGGTCTATGATCATAGAAAGTGTGTCCTTTATAGGAGTTTGACTTTGATTAGCTACCACGAGATTATTGGTGATTTTACCTATTAGGGCTAATTACCATGTCTTGTAACCATTATTTTGGTTTATACACTTGTGTTTTGGATCTTTGATTTCAATGATGATTTTATCATTTTAAACTGAGCTTTCAAGTTAGCGTATAAATGTTTATCTTTGGAAACAAAAATTGTACAAACACTTTAAATGTATTGTGAAAAATATTGCATTCTAAATATAGAATTTTAATTTATTGAAATTTACACATGGCACATGCATTCAGTGATATTGTTTACGTACGCGGGGGGACCTTTAGGGTAGGTGTTAGGGTATGGGGATTGGGGAGCTTCAAAGCATCCTTCTAATTAATACCTCTTAATCCCTAACGTGAGGCTATGTTAGCTAAGGATAGCTAAGTATATTCATGGGTTGCATTTGGTATGATTTAAACTGTTTAACTTTGGTTTTTGACCATGCATGTACATGCATTATTTTAGTGCAAGCCTAGCACGTCTTCGTATATATTTCTTATAGGGTTTTACCTAATTCCCTTCTCTTTTCCCTTATAGATTATTTGCGATAGATTCAGAGTCGAGAGTGGTGCATAGAGCTCTCGTCCCACGTGCTTGGAAGCTTGTTTATTATTTTGTTTGAGGTATAACCTCTATGGTTCTGTTGTTTATGTTGAATTAATATATTTTGAAATGACAAAACAAGTAAATTCAATAATATAAAGATGATATAAAAATATGTTTAGAAGTTATCAGTACCAGAACTTAAGTTCTTGTAGATGAGAGATCGATCTGATAAATGAGAGATCGATCTCATAAAGACATGAGATCGATCTGTTAAGGTTTGAACCTGTACAAAGGTATTTAGGAAGCTAAGATCGATCTATAAGGGTTATGAGATCGATCTGCCTAATACAGGATGTTGAGGAGATCGATCTGGTATAGGAAGAGATCGATCTTCTCAAAGTCAGAGAGCTAAGGAGATCGATCTGGGTTGATAAGAGATCGATCTCATCACTACGAGAATACTTGGCAGATCGATCTATAGATCGATCATGCCTCAAACAGAGAGATTGAAAGATCGATCTGCCTATTCGACAGATCGATCTGCTCTAACATTTTCAAATTAAGAGATCGATCTGCTCATATATGAGATCGATCTCCTTATTTCATTTTGCCTTGATCTTGTAGGAATTATAACTAAGAGATCGATCTGGTCAAGATGGCAGATCGATCTGGGGTTCTACTGGAGGTACCCAACGGCTATTTCTGCAAAAATCTCAACGGGAAAAACAGCATTAAATGCTTCAACTACCAATCCTTCAGTATATAATCAAGCATTGAAGACACTGAGAAGCGAGACACCATTGCTGCACATTCCGTATATTCTCAAGAGTTTAATTCTTACATTCCATTTATCTTCAATCCTTATTTATTGAGTTTGTTGTATAAGCTTGTGTGCAAAAGCTGTATTTATCCTACCCACATTAAAAGCTTGATATTGTATTCATCCTATCTTTAAGAGTGAAGAGGATTGTTCCTCAGTGAGATAAACTTTGTAAAAGGGTGAATACATCTTTGTTTAAAAAGGGTAGAGAGGTTATTCCTTAACCTGAAAAAGGGAGTGTGTAACTTTCATTGAAAGTGAGAAAGAAAGCTCTTGACAAAAAGGTCAAGGAGAGAGGACGTAAGCAAGAGGTTGGTCGAACCTCTATAAACTACTGTGTTTGATATTCTCTTCCTTATCTTGCTTTAATTTGTTTTTTTAGTTTATATTGCTTATTCATTATTTGTTAATTAAGTTCAAATAAGTTTAAATTTGCCATTAACTTTAGAAAACCGATTCACCCCCCCTCTCGGTAGAGCCAACAATTGGTATCAGAGCAAGGACTCTTTGATCACATAGGAATAACTTTCTAAGAGTTAGAAACAATCTAATGGCTCACAACAATGTAGCAACTAGCTTAGTAGGAGAGGGGCATTCTACGGTTAGGCCTCCTATGTTCAATGGGGAACATTATGCTTATTGGAAGACTAGGATGATGTTATTCATTCAAGCAAATGATTATGAAGTATGGAGGATTATCACTAAAGGACCTCAAATCCCTACAAAAAGAATAGAGGGAAGAGATATCCCTAAAGAAGAAGATGAATGGGATTCAAATGATGTTAAATGTGCTCAGCTAAATGCTAAGGCCATGCACACCCTTTTTTGTGCTTTAGGGCCAAATGAATACAATAGAGTCTCCAGTTATGACAATGCCAAACAAATTTGGGATAAATTGGCAATAACTCATGAAGGTACAACCTAAGTAAAGGAGACTAAGGTAGGAATGCTCACACATGACTATGAGCTATTTAGGATGAAAGATGGAGAGTCAATCAGTGATATGTTCTCTAGATTCACTGATGTAATTAATGGATTAAAATCATTAGGAAAAATATACTCTAATATAGAAATGGTCAAGAAAATATTAAATAGTCTACCTAGATCATGGGAAGCTAAAGTGACTGCAATTGAGGAATCCAAGGACCCTCACACATTGTCACTAGATGAATTAATAGGATCACTACTCACTTATGAGATGAAGTTGAGAAGAAATGAAGAGCCACACAAGAAAGTGGGAGTTGCTCTAAAATATACTACTCAAGAGGAAAATAAAAATGAGAGTGGTAGTGAAGAAGATCTTGAGATGGCAATGTTTGCCAAAAGATTTAACAAATTCATGAGAATGAGAGCAAGTGGTAGTAATAGGAGAAACCACAAGAGAGATCAAGAAGAGGTAGGAAGAAAAGATACAATTGTATGTTATGAATGTAAAAAACCAGGACACATTAAGTTTAACTGCCCTCTTCTTAAAAGGTCCAATGATAGGTTCCACAAAAAGAAGGCAATGGTGGCTACATGGAGCGACAGTGACTGCTCCGATGATGATTCAAATGAGGATATTGCCAACTTGTGCTTCATGGCTATTGAGGATGAAAAGGTAACTTCAAACCTCAATGAATACTCTTTTGATGAATTGCAAGATGCCTTTGATGATCTTGCATTGGAATATGAATGCATGAGTATGAAATATAAGAAGATAATATGTAAATTAAAGAAAGAAAATGAGTTAATACTAGAGGACAAATTAGAATGTGAAAAGAAATTAGAAATTACAAATCTTGAAATTTGTGACCTAAAAGAAAAAAATAGCAACTTACATAATTCTTTTAATAGGTTCTATATGGGTCAACAAAAGTTAGATAACATGCTAGAAACTCAAAGGGCATTCTTTAATAAAAATGGGTTAGGATATAATACAAAAAGTAGAGAGACTCATCTCAAAAGCTTCATTGCTAGAAAGAGCATGAATAAACCTGCAACTACTTGTTCATATTGTAATAGAAATGGACATGCATCACATAATTGCAATATGAAGATGACCACTCTTAAAGGAAAAATAGTAAAAAGAATGTGGGTTCCAAAAGAAGTAATTAACTCAAAAGATCTTAATGCATTGGTAAAATGGATCCCAAAGGGATCAAGAATCGCATTCACTAACCTCAAAGGACCCAAGAGAATTTGGGTACCTAAGACATGAGTTTAAATTTTAATTATAGGCGATTGAGCATTGCCACAAAACTATAACAAAGGAAGCGTGGTACTTGGACAATGGATGCTCAAGGCACATGACGGGTGAGAGGAGCCACTTCAACTCATTTAAATCAAAGGTTGGTGGAGAAGTTACGTTTGGGGACAACTCCAAAGGCCAAGTTGAAGGAAGTGGCTCAATAGGTAATGACTATTTTTCATTAGAAAAAGTATTGCTTGTTAGGGGTCTAAAGTATAATTTACTAAGCATAAGTCAACTTTGTGACAAAGGTTACAAAGTAATTTTTGATTGCATGAAATGTCATGTTATAGATCCTAAGTCAAATAAAATTCTTTTCTTAGGCCATAGGCAAGGTAATATATACATTGTCTATCTTAATGAACTTAAGAATGAAAACTTATGCCTAATGGTAGATAAAGAAAAAGAACCTTGGTTGTGCCATAGAAGACTAGGTTATGCTAGCATGCATGTGTTATCCAAGTTAGCTAGAAAAGATCTAGTTATAGGATTACCTAAGTTGTCCTTTGATTATGACAAAATATATGAAGCGTGTGTTAAATGAAAACATAAAAGGACAACATTTAAGCCTAAGAATAGTGTATCTACCACTAGGCCTCTTCAATTACTCCACCTAGATCTTTTTAGACTAACTAGAACAACAAGCCTAGGTGGGAAACACTATGGATTTGTAATAGTTGATGATTTCACTAGGTTCACTTGGGTGTTCTTTTTTAGAGTGAAAAATGAAGCTTTAGAAAAGTTCATAGCTTATACAAAAGTGACTCAAAATGAAAAAGGATACACAATAACTAGTATTAGAAGTGATCATGGCAAGGAGTTTGAAAATATAAGATTTGATGAGTATTGCAATGATCAAGGAATTAACCATAATTTTTCAGCCTCTAGGACACCACAACAAAATGGAGTAGTTGAGAGAAGAAATAGAACATTGGAAGAAATGGCTAGAACCATGTTGTGTGAGAATAATTTACCAAAATATTTTTGGGCTGAAGGTATAAATACATCTTGCTATATCATTAATAGAGCCATGATTAGACCAATTTTAAAGAAAACTCCTTATGTGTGAGACCTCGTTTATGTATAATGGTATATATGTACATAGAAATGTAAATAGAGTTGTACTATGAATTCATAAGTGAAGTATGTGTGATGTAAGTCCATAAGTTAATGTACACACTTGTAATGAGAGTGGTGATTGTACATACAAGTTATATTATGTATGAATGTAAGGAAATGGACTTAAACATGTGGAGAATGTGAGTAAAATGGATTATGAGTAGTGTGGTAAAATGGAAGTAGAATTGCATAAGTTGTGCACTTCCATTTGGTTTATATCGTATACTTTTGGTTATACAAGGATTGCACACAAGTTTCAATAGGAATAAGGTAAGTATGGATGTCATTGTCAAGCCTCAAAGATGAATGAATGAGAAAATGATCATAGTAGCAAATTAAGGAGGTTTGAGTATGAGTTACTGTAAAAGAACTGCAGAAAATCTGGAAACTATGAAGGGCAGATCGATCTCATGGGATGAGAGATCGATCTGGAAGAGCCAGAATGCTCTTATTTGGGCAATGGAGTGGAGCAGATCGATCTCCAATGGAGCCAGATCGATCTCCTAAGCATTCTGTAGTAAAAAAAGATCGATCCTCAAGCACTAGATCGATCTCCTTAGCTCTCTGTTTGGGAGCAGATCGATCTCATGCTTCGACAGATCGATCTCATGCTTAAAATACCGTGAAAAAGAGGGATTTAAGGGGACCAGATCGATCTCCTCTTGGACCAGATCGATCTCCTCAAGCTATTTCTATATAAGGAGTGCTGAAAATCAAAAAATTTCGACTAACCTTCCGCTTTCAACCCAAAAACCTAACTTTCTCTCTCTAAAATCAGCCATTTTCAGTGAGGTTTGAAGAGAGACCATTAGAGGCAAAGTTGTTCCTATCAAAGAGAATAACAACATAGTTGGAAGGCATTTTTCCATTGTTGGTATTGAAGGAGTTAAGGGCATTGCCATTTGGAGCAAGAAGAGAAATCAAATTGGGTAAGATTCTAACACTCCAACTATGGTACATTGTTTATATAATTGATTTTGGAGTTGTTTGGCATGAGTATGGATGGTTAGAAACTATCTAAAATGCATTGGAATGATTATGACCTAGAAATGGTCTAGAGTGAGAAACTGGAATGTATGGAGATTAATGATGAATGAGATATGTAGAAGTTATTAATAGTGTTGTGGTATGATTTTAAGATGTGGTTAGTGGATAAATTGTGAGATTTACCTAAAAGAGGTAAAATGTGGAATAAGGCATTGGTAAAATGCATAAGTGAATAATATTGACTAGTGAGGTCAATTATGGGTTAAATACATTAACTCAATTGATTTAATGAATGAATCGCAGCTTCCGAGGATACGTCGAGGCGAGTTGAGCCAAGAGCGTGAGAAGCTAAAAGGAAAGGAGTCACACCAAGTAAATCGAGGTAAGGGAATTGTGTGGACTCTTAGAGATATCTGTGCGCAATTTGGGCGCTTAAATGTTTTGCTAGAATGCATGAGATTAGGAAATGATGTTGGGTGATTGAAGGGTAAAAGTTGGGAGTTTGAGAAATGTGCATGAAAACAAAGGCATATTGCTTTGAAAATCATGTTTTATTGCTTTTTAGCAAATGATTGGTAGGTTGGCTGACATTGAAAATGATTTGCAAAAGAAATGACTGTGTTTTGGTTTTGTTAACCATACTTTGCAAGTTTTGAGCCACCTACATGATTTCGTGAGTATGAAAGCGTGCTAGAGTATGACTCGCACGAGATTTGACGTGTTTTATACACATGAGTGCAAGAGGCACTAGTTTTCACATGGATTTCATAATTGTTTTGGCATTGTGCTTCGAGTTTGTCTCGCACTGGATGCCCATCTTGCATGTTGCCGTGTTTGGAGCTTCGAGTAGATTGGGTGTAACATCGATTAAATAGGCTCACACGTGCATTGTTTTGACATGATTAATTAGCCGTGTTAGGAGCTTCGGGTAGACAAGAGGTCATACCGATTAAATAGGCTCACACGTGCGTTTGAGATGTGGCATGATATGATGTGTTGATTAGGTCCACGAATACGTTGTACCGTGCATGTAGCATGGAGTACATTGTACCGTGTTGAGATGTGATGTGCCGTCTTCGGACGAGATCTGCTATGGACCGGCGGGTAGGATTTGACCCACCTCCCATGTGGAAGTAAATAGTGGTGATATTCCGCACACCTGATCCATGTAGCTGGTATCACAGGTTATGTACATAGGCCTTGAGGTTATTACCTATTGTTGAACTGCCTATCTCACATGTCTACTGCTATTTGAGAATAAATCCATGTTTGAAAATGATTTGTGGGTTAGGAAAGCCCGAGGGATGGGCTGAGACCTGACCAATGTTGAAATTGATTTGTTAATGGTTTTTAAAGTGCACGGATGCATGATGTTTAATGCCATGCTTTATTGTGAAAATGCATGATGGTTAATGCCATGCTATTTGAGAAAATGCATGATGGGTAATGCCATGCTTTTATTGTGAATTATGCATGATGATTTATACCATGATTTGGGTTGAAATGTGCACTGGATTTTAATAGCATGAATGCTTTACATACCATTAACACAATCATACACTCATGTTTTGAGATAAATGATGAATTAAATGCTTTTGAGCATGGCATCACGATCATGTAGATAGTGCAGTATCTACCTGTTCGCATGATTGCCTTACTGAGCGTGTGGTTTGCTCACCCCCCTTATTTTCCCTATCTCTACAGAGATTTGAGTATAGAGTGAGCGTGACTGGAGGCTTGTCCCTTTTGCTAATCCGCTGCATCCCATCGCTAAAGGTATACACACTGTTGAAATTTTGTATCTAAACCTACAATAGCACAGTAGCATTTTGTATGTAACTATTGGGGATGTAAAACAATGTAAACACATGTAACAACTCTGATATATATACATTTATACAAGTGTTTACCTATGAATAATATACAAATTGAATTGGTATGATGGAGTGAGTTAGACGTCGGCACACAGCCCAACTGTTAAGAGTGTGGTTGTTCACGATTGAGGAAGGATGATTAACAATTGATGCATGAAAATGCGAAAAATTTGTACGTATTTTGGTAAGTTGAGGGTCGTGACATTATGAGCTTTACAAAGGTAAGAAGCCTAACATTAGCTACTTCCATCCTTTTGGCTGCAAATGTTTCGTCTTAAATAATGGGAAAGATAATTTAGGAAAATTTGATGCCAAGAGTGATGAGGGAATTTTTCTAGGATAGTCATTGAATTCAAAGGCTTATAGAGTATATAACAAAAGAACATTGATGGTTGAAGAATCAATTCATGTAATATTTGATGAATCAAATGATTTATCTAAAGATTCAACCAATGATGAGGATGTTGGAATATTTGATGAAAAATTAGAGGAAATTCCAAACTTAGAAGAAGATCTATTAGAAAAACTTGACATAAATAAAGAAGATGAAGAAGAAATAGAATGTTAGAGAGAGAGTCTAGAGCACCAAGAGAATTAGGATATGTAAAAGATTGTGAAATAGTAGGAGATCCAACTCTTGGAGTTAAAACTAGATCATCTCTAAGGAATATGTGTCAATATATAGCCTTTGTGTCTCAAATAGAACCTAGAAATGTCAATGAAGCCTTAGATGACAATAATTGGTTCTTAGCAATGCAAGAAGAATTAAATCAATTTGAGAGAAGCAAGGTGTGGAAACTAGTTCCTAGGCCTAGTGATCACTCTATAATTGGAACTAAATGGATAATCAAGAACAAAATGGATGAAAATAGTGTGATCATACAAAACAAGGCTAGGTTAGTTGCACAAGGTTATAGACAAGAAGAAGGAATAGACTATGATGAAACTTATGCAGCGGTAGCTAGATTAGAAGCTATTAGAATGTTACTTGCCTTTGCATGCTATAAAAACTTCAATTTATATCAAATGGATGTAAAGAGTGCATTCTTGAATGGTTTCATTAATGAAGAAGTGTATATAGAGCAACCTCCCGGCTTTGAAAATCACGAATTTCCTGAACATGTTTTCAAACTATCTAAGGCACTCTATGGTTTGAAACAAGCTCCTAGAGCATGGTATGAAAGGTTGTCAAAATTCTTAATAGAAAAAGGATTTTCAAGAGGAAAAGTAGATACCACTTTATTTATCAAAAATAAAAATAAAGATTTACTAGTTGTTCAAGTGTATGTGATGATATTATTTTTGGATCAACTAATGAATCTTTATGCCAAGAGTTTGCTAAGATCATGCAAGGTGAATTTGAAATGAGCATGATGGGACAGCTCACTTTCTTCTTGGGACTTCAAGTGAAGCAAACAAAGGATGGAACCTTCATCAATCAAGCAAAGTATACTAAGGATTTGCTGTCACGACCCAAAACTACCCAAAAAAATCAGAGAAAATTTTTTTGCGTTTTATTATTTTCTTTCATGCTTACCTGTTCTCTGATCGTGACCACACTCCACTAACAATTGGGCTGTGCGTCAATGCCAGTCCCACCAAATTTATTCTCTCTCAGTCATTTATAAATGTTTACAATATTTATGCATCCCCTAAAGTTACTTACAAACATATTACTATGCTATGCTTATGTAGATACAATATATACAAGTGTATATACCTTAAATGATGGGCAGCAGCGGATATCCGGAATGCAGTACTCAGTCGCCTCAACATCTACTGGAGATTATCTGTGTGAGAAAATGAAAGAGGTGAGCACATCAAGCTCAGTAAGGCAATCCTACGAACAAGTAGGTAACCATACTACCTACATGAACGTGGTGCCATGCATAAACCACCCTTTCTCCATACAATTCAAAACTGATGCAATGATTCATGATGTCATGTAAAACACGTTCGCATGAAAAATTCAACATGCAACTCTTTTTAAATCATTTCATTCTCATTTAAAAATTTCACAATAAAGTCAGGACTTAATCCCTCCTTCGGGTGGTCCTGACTCACACAAAACCATGAAAATCAGTTTACATCACACATGGGTTTAAAAAGCATGGAAATAGCATCATGCAAATTTAGTTTAAAACCCAGTTTCAATCATCGTCAAGATCATCAACATGCGAGACTAGGCAACATCTGTATATCGGTAATAACCAAGACTATGGCCATGTGTCCTCGGGAGTTCCTCTGCTACAGGAATCCTAGTGTGCGGGTTCTCACCATGATCGGGAATTGCCCGAGAGGTGGGTCAGTCCATCTTGTCAGTCTTATCCAATCCCACGCATCCAAAGATGTCGTATCCGAAGATACCCCGTATCCGAAGATACCACGCATCCAAAGATGCCACACGGTACATCGTACTCCATGCTACTTGCACGGTACATCATACTCCGTGGACCCATATATCATACCCTATCTCAGAACGCACGTGCGAGCCTATTTAGTCAGTGACACACAGTCTACCCGACGCTCAAAGCACGGCTCATCGCATGTTCTCAAAAAAATCAGTGGGGGGTGCGAGCGATGCTCAAGCACTCTCGTCAATTTAAGTAAAACTAGTGCGAGCTAAGCTCTAGCAGTCTCATCAAATCATGTAGAAAATCTGGTGCGAGTTAGACTCTAGCACCTTGTCACGAAAATCATATAAAACCTAGTGCGAGTTAGACTCTAGCACCGTATCACGAAAATCATGTATATATATATAAAATCTGGTGCGAGTTGTACTCCAGCACCAATGCATGTAAAACTCTAGTGCGAGCTCTCGCTCCTGCACTAATGCATGCATCACACAAATCAAAACATCGTGCGAGCTGAGCTCTAGCATGTCATATGTCAATAAAAACACGTAGGCGGCTCTGTTTCCTTAAAACAGTTTTCAAAACAATTTCATCATTGAAAATATGCAATGTTGTGCATTTTTCTTTCAAGGTTAGCCAACCTACTCATGCATGCGTCAAAACACCTCCAGAACGAGCCGGAACCTCTTGTTCTTGCTCCTCTCAATTTTTCCTAAAATTGTAAATTTTACCCTTAACAAGGGTATTTTGGTAATTTACCCATTCGGGGCACTAAAATTATTTATTTACTTCTAGACCCTACAGATAATTTAAAAAACTGCATATGACTTTGAAATTTCATAAAGTTACCTCTAGCAGTCCGTAGAATTCCCTTACCTTATTTTTTTGTAGAGTTTGACCTTTCCTTTTCCACTGATGTCTCGTCACGCAGTCCGATCTGCTCCCAATCCAATGTCCGAAACTGCGTATAATTATTCCTTAGGTCAGATATCATATAATTTAATTGTATTTCCTATTTTCTAGGCTTAATTTAAATCATTGGGCCCATTTACCCCTATTGGGCCCGATTGCACCTTAATGGGTCTTAATCGACCTTAAGCCTGTTTTTCACTTAATTTTCACATTATCGAGGCCTATTGGGCTCATTGGGCCCACCAACAATTTCTTGGGCCTCGTTCTAATTCTCGAATAGCTAAATTTATTGTTTACGATAATTTATCTAAATTTCCATAATTTCATTTATTTTATGCGATAATTAAATCTAAAGCACGCATAACGATGTAAATTGTCGTAAATAAGATTTATTTATCCGAGATTCCATGCTAGTACGTAAATCGAGGCTGTCTCGAGCTCTCATTGGACGTCGATTGTCGAGCTACACAATTTCATAATTTTCAGGTAAATTTTCTAGTCGAAAATTAATTAAATTAAATATTCCAAAATTCAAATCCGTCAATTTCGACCGCTTACCGACTTACCCGTAGCTCGATTACATCGCCGAGATTTTTCCCCAATTTTTTTCTCTTTTTCTTTTTCCCTTTTTTCTCCTTTTTTTCCTTTCCTCATTGGCTGAACCGGTTCGGTCCGGTTCAGACCCGGTTTGGACCGTCGGTTCAGTCCGGTTCGGCCAGTTCATCACCTTACCGGTCAGTTCTCCGCCGGCTTCCGCCGCCAGTAGCTCCGCTGGATCGTTCGATTCTCGGATCTGGCCTCGTTTTCATCCAAGGCCACCGGAAAGTGGCTGGTCCGACTGTTCTCCCTCGACCGTCGGTACCCATTCCTCTTTTCTGCCATTTTTGGCACCGTCCGTCGGTTTCGCCAGCCGTGACCACCACCAATCAGCTCGTCTTGGCCTCGGGGACGTTCGGTGGTGGTCGGGTTGTCCAGATCGGCGCCGGTGGCCGCTGTTTTCCTTTTCTCTTTTTGATTTTTTTGTTTTTCTCTCTCCCTCGTCGATTCCTCGTCGTTCGCCACCGTTTCCCTCAGCTGCAGGTGCCGACGGGCTCGACTGCTTCGCCTGGTCGGCTTTCCGGTGGTGTCCGATGCCGAGGTCGACGGGGCTGGGTCCTCGGGTTACTGCTGCTTCCGTCGGTTTCCATTTCGAGTTCTTCCCGATTTTCATTTCAGTTTGCTTTTTATTATTATTATTATTATTATTATTATTATTATTATTATTATTATTATTTATAAATTAGTTTATTATTATTATATTCATTATTTTAGTCAAAATATTCAAAATATCTACAAAAAATTTATTTTTTATTCCAAATAAATTTATTTTATTTAATTTAATTTATTTATTATATTTTTAACTATTTTTCAGGTATAATTTCTACGTATTTTCGGGATATTGTCTCGAGTGACTTTTCGATATTTCTAAAAATTTCGGATCTTGATCAATTGGACTCAAAATTTAATTATTTCTTCGTTATTGATCAAGATTCTCAAATCCATTATTTTTAATTAAATTTTTCTTATCGAATTTATATCGAGTTTCAATCTTTTGATCGTTTTGCCCTTGTACGTGTTTGGGATTAATTTAACCCGACTTTCTTTCACGAATACTCATTCATTTCGCATTTAAATCCTTATCTCCTGTCCGAATCCCGTTTCATTTAATTTGGGACCATTTTCAATTCTTTATAAGAAATTATGATATAATTTTCGGGTCTTACATTTGCTCAAGCGATTTGGAATGAACAATTGCAAACCTCAAGCAACTCCAATGGGCACCAACATCAAGCCTGATAAAGATGAAAGTGGTAAGTGTGTAGACACTAAACTCTATAGATCTATGATTGGCTCATTGCTCTATTTAACTGCAAGTAGACTAGATATTTTATTTAGTGTATGCCTTTGTGCTAGATTTCAATCCTCTCCTAGGGAATCACACTTATTAGCAACCAAAAGGATCTTTAGATACCTTAAGGACACTCCCTCTCTAGGACTTTGGTACCCCAAGGACTCCACTTTTACACTTCATGCATTTTTGGATGCAGACTTTGGACGATGCAAAATAGATAGGAAAAGTACTTCAGGTACTTGTCAATTCTTAGGGAATAGATTAATCTCATGGTTCTCTAAGAAACAAAATAGTGTGGCTCAGTCCACAACTGAAGCTGAATACATAACAGCAGGTAGTTGTAGTGCTCAAGTGTTGTGGATTAAACAACAAATGAAAGACTATGGTATTGACATGAAACAAGTCTCTATTAAATGTGATAATACCAGTGCCATCAATCTATCTAAAAATCCTATTCAACACTCTAGAACTAAGCACATTGAGATTAGGCACCATTTCCTTAGAGACCATGTTCAAAAGAGAGATATAATTCTAGAATATATTGACACTTTACATCAAATAGCTGATATATTCACCAAACCTCTTGATAGAGATAGATTTTGTGTCCTTAGAGGTGAATTAGGACTCATGAATGTTCCTTAAGATGTATATGCTTCAAAACCTTGATTTCAAGTTATTTTTAAAAGAATTTTTCAATGCTTTTTCTGGGCAAAAAGTATGAGAGATCGATCTCCTATCAATATAGATCGATCTCCATACTTCAAATGAGCCTAAAGCATAAAGGTTACGCTAGGCAGATCGATCCTCTCACCCATAAGATCGATCTCCTAAAGGCTCTGTCAAACAACAGATCGATCTGGACCCTTAACAGATCGATCTCATAAAGCTTCTATATTCTGAGGATCGATCTCTTGATACTCCAGATCGATCTCTTCAAGGTTCTGGAAATGACAGATCAATCTGTCACCTCGACAGATCGATCTCCTGTGCCCTGGACTATAAAAACAGCTCAAAATCTCCAAAATTCAAAAATCCCAAATCTTCAAAATCCCTAAATTTTGTTTCACCTCAGCCTACGATTCTTCCTCCCAGATCGATCTCGGTACGGTCTTCATCACATCTCCTCTTCGTTTACTGGTATAGTAACCCACATTGCTAATTATTCTTAAAAATTCTTAGTTAAGTGCTCAATTTCTCTCTAGGTCAAATCTAGCTACTGTTCCATTGGTTAGTTTTTAGTGAACTAGTTTTAAAATCATCTAGAGCGTTTCCAGTGTCTAGAACAATGCCTAGACTTAAGAGAGCAGGCCAAAAACCTCCTCGACCTAGTGTAGATCAAGGGTCCTCTTCCCAATTAATCCCTCCCTCTTCAGTCACCACCTTTAACAGGCGTTTTAAAACGCCTGTAAAAAAGAAGAGATATGAAAAGTATTTTTCAACCATGCCAATTAAACATTGGCGAACCATTAATTTTTCCTTTTTAAACCGTATTGATTTTCCTTATCTACCCAAATTTGAAGAATTTGGGTGGCTTCAGTTTCTCAAAATCAATACTCCCGTACCCCCAAATATCATCAGGGCATTCTTTTCTAATGCCGAACTTATCTATGATCCTGATGATGCTTACAAAATTCTCGGGTTTAAAATGTACGTCATGGGTAAGTCAATCCCTATAGACACCTCCATTTTAGCCCAAGCGTTTCACATTAGAGATGAGGGATTGACTGATGAGGAGGAAGAAGTCCCTCTAGAGTTTGACCTTCCCGGTGATAAGGCGAGTGACCTGCTGATGCATCCAAGGTTACTCCACCTTATCATTTCATGGAACCTCCACCCTTTCGGTACCCGACACTCTACAGTTAGGAGGTTAGATCGCTTCTGGCTCCACCACATTCACTCCATAAGCCAAACACCCAATCTTGTCCATTTTATCTATAAAGATTGGTTGAAGATCGTACGCGGGCAAGCTTCCACGATTGTTTTTCTGCAACCGTTGGCGTATCTTCTACAACAGCTTAGAGTGGATTGCAGCTGTGAAACGGGTGAAGTGCCCTCCCCAAAGAGCGTCTTAAACATCGAGACACTTCACCACATGGGGTATTACAAGGACTTCCGAGGAGATTGGAAGAAGAAGCGGGAATAGCAGCCTGCAGCAGCCATGGAGGAAGATCCCTCAGATGAGCCTACTGCTCCACCTGCTGCACCTACTGAGGGTCCATCGTCATCGACTGCTCAACCCTCTGCACCTGCCTCATCACTCGCTGGCATGGAATCGATTGTGACAATGATCATGGAGCTGAACCGGAAGATAGATAAAGGTTTTGCAAACCTTCATGCCACTCAACAGGCGATGTATGATGAGCTTCAGGTCACCCGTACTTACGTTGAGGACCTTATCGATCGATTTCCTCCTCCGCCGTAGGATATGAATCTTAGGAAAAACTTAGTTAGTCTTCATGTTTACTCCTTGTTGTTTATGACATTTGCTTGAATGAGTCTTTTATGGAATGCCATGTTATTGTTGCAATATGATATAATGACTTACTATTTTGAAATGAACAGTGTGTTGAAAGTTAAATTGTTCTTTTTAACCTTTAGTGCCATTGATAAGACAAAAAGGGGGAGAAGAAAAGAGACATGTGGGTTGGTTAAAAGATGTTTAAAATGGCTTTAAGAAACATGTCTAAAGATTTAAAGGAATGATTAAAATGAGGGGGAGTTAAGAAAGTTATGAGGTCAAAAGCTAAAAGAAAAGGGGAGCTTTCAAAAAGGGGGAGTTTGTGCACAATGCAAATATGTAACTAAACATGTTTATTGAATAGGTTTTGTCATATCAAAAAGGGGGAGATTGTTGAATTAATATATTTTGAAATAACAAAACAAGTAAATTCAATAATATAAAGATGATATAAAAACATGTTTAGAAGTTATCAGTACCAGAACTTAAGTTCCTGTAGATGAGAGATCGATCTGGTATATCAGAGATCGATCTCCTGGGTTTTCTAGGATGAGAGATCGATCTCATAAAGACATGAGATCGATCTGCTAAGGTTTGAACCTGTACAAAGGTATTTAGGAAGCAAAGATCGATCTATAAGGGTTATGAGATCGATCTGCCTAATACAGGATGTTGAGGAGATCAATCTGGTATAGGAAGAGATCGATCTTCTCAAAGTCAGAGAGCTAAGGAGATCGATCTGGGTTGTAAGAGATCGATCTCATCACTACGAGAATACTTGGCAGATCGATCTATAGATCGATCATGCCTCAAACAGAGAGATTGAAAGATCGATCTGCCTATTCGACAGATTAATCTGCTCTAACATTTTCAAATTAAGAGATCGATCTACTCATATATGAGATCGATCTCCTTATTTCATTTTGCCTTGATCTTGCAGGAATTATAACTAAGAGATCGATCTGGTCAAGATGGCAGATCGATCTGGGATTCTACTGGAGGTACCCAACGGCTATTTCTGTAAAAATCTCAACAGGAAAAACAGCATTAAATGCTTCAACTACCAATCCTTCAGTATATAATCAAGCATTGAAGACACTGAGAAGGGAGACACCATTACTGCACATTCTGTATATTCTCAAGAGTTTAATTCTTACATTCCATTTATCTTCAATCCTTATTTATTGAGTTTGTTGTATAAGCTTGTGTGCAAAAGCTGTATTTATCCTACCCACATTAAAAGCTTGATATTGTATTCATCCTATCTTTAAGAGTGAAGAGGATTGTTCCTTAGTGAGATAAACTTTGTAAAAGGGTGAATACATCTTTGTTTAAAAAGGGTAGAGAGGTTATTCCTTAACCTGAAAAAGGGAGTGTGTAACTTTCGTTGAAAGTGAGAAAGAAAGCTCTTGACAAGAATGTCAAGGAGAGAGGACGTAGGCAAGAGATTGGCTGAACCTCTATAAACTACTGTGTTTGATATTCTCTTCCTTATCTTGCTTTAATTTGTTTCTTTACTTTATATTGCTTATTCATTATTTGTTAATTAAGTTCAAATTAGTTTAAATTTGCCATTAACTTTAGAAAACCGATTCACCCCCCCTCTCGGTAGAGCCAATAGTTTATATTCAAGATTGTAATTCTTTTGTGTATGCAGTGTTATAAAACTAGGATGTAAGTAATAGGAATAATATATGTTAAGTGTTTGAATCTGTACCTTGTGATGGATTGTCTTATATATTTTGCACAGGTGATTAGGTAATATTTTGATGTACCTAATGAGATGATATTCATGCAGTGATTTGATAGGTTTTATTATATGTTATTAAAGGAGGAAAATAAACATGTTTGAGGTGAAATTTTTCCCCATAAATAAATAGCACGCATCACGAAGAAATTGTTTTGGGACATTAGAGTAGTAATGTAAGATAAGTAGTAATCTACTTGTCAAACACTACTTACATTGAGCTAGTGGTCATCAGAATAAATAAAGGAAAACGTTAGCCCAAAAATCTTAGCTTCCGAGGGCGTTATAGTGCTCATTTGGTTGGTTCAATTAATTTTAAACCGAGTTGGCCAAAATCGACTTTAACAAAATTTTTAATTTTAGTTTCATTAACCGAAGCAAACTTTTTAGTTTTGAATTAATTAAACTGAACTAAAGTTTGATTAGTTCGGTTAATTAATCGATTAACAGAAATAATGAAATTAAAATTGTAATATTAATGGGTTATCATTAAAAAAGAAAAGAGAGAAAAAAAAACAATTTTCTTACAAACAAAAGAAATGACAAAACTATAAGGTAAGGTTGAAGATGACAATTTCGATCGGTTTGGATATAGCAAAAAAAAAAAAAAAAGATGTTTCAATCATACAATTATGGTGTGAAAGAAAGTTATGGTCTGACATGGTATATTGATATGAAAAAGAACAGTCATAAATGCAAAAACCAAGTTACCAACAATAACACATGGTCTTACTCTCAAATCTCTACTTGATTTGATTCTCCTTCTTACTATGATTCAGATAGCTAATTAAAGATAAAAGAAATTCCATTAAACTTGGCAACTAGAACCTATACTAAAATAAAAACTTGACATGGAAAAGACAAGAATGAAACTCGAAGTATTTAATTTAAAGAAAAACATTGATATTTTTATAAGTTACCTCCATTAAGCCAGAGAAGGAGATGGTGTTTTTCAAATTTGCTTGTGGAATTGAAAACCCAATAAAACATGGCTTAAGGGTTGAAGACTTGAGCCTGTACCTTTTGAGGATTAAGACAATTTGTGTGAAAACCCTAATATTTATATATTGGATGTGTATAAGACCCAATTAGGAAGTTACGAGACCAAGTAAACTAAAAAGCAATGTGAAACCCAAATTTTCCCTACTACTAATTTATTTAAGCTAAACCGAGAGGTCTAAGACTTATGTGAATGTTCATGTAGGGCCTAGAATACTCAAGAAGCCTGGGATAGTGGCATAGAGCTTGAGGCACACACATCGAGGTAAGAATATAAGTTTAAAAATTCTTTGAAAGTATGATTTAAACCATGAGTTGATGATTGGGAAGTGAAACTAAAGTGCTCGAGGTGAAAAAGTTAGTGAAACTTAAGTTTCCCCTAAACCGAGCAAATAGGCCCAATAAGAGGAATAAATTCGGAATAAATTTTAGAAATTTACAAAAATTATTTTGAGGCCATACGAACTTCACATAAGACATAATTGATATGAGGAATAAAGATGGAGTGGAAATAATGAGTTTTCGGTGTTCAAATGAATTTTTAAAATAGACTGAAAACCTTAAGTGATTTTGATCGGTAGTGACCAATCGCGTGAAATGGGCCCAATCGGGGAAAACTTTCTTAAACAAGTGGGGTCCAAATTTTTATGAGAGATTCTAGAGACATAGTAGAACATTTTAGAAGTGAGAAATTTGAAGTTAGAAATAAATTTTAAGGATTTTTCAAAACTGATTAGTGGGTTACCTTATTTTAGGAAATGGTATACCCAGCCAAGTTGGCCTAAGTTGAGGCCCATCCAATGGCCCAAAAATTTCAGGTCTCTCTATATTTAATCTACACCCCTTAATCTTTCCATAACCCTTGAAATCACCCAAACACCCTTTGCCAATTGAGAGAACCAACCCCATCTTCCAGCCTTAAGCGTAATTATGCAATCCAGCTTCTATGATTTTTTCGAGTCCCTTCCAACCATTTTCTGAGTTCGACCAAGAAGGACTGAATCTTCCTAATTAACCCCTCTACAACATATAAATATTTCAGATATAATGAATACCATTTGCTAGGTGAAATCCTAGAGAGAAAGTTAGGGACAAAAACTGTCTTATTTAAGAGGTGAGAGAAAGATTGATTTTAAATGTTTTTGGTTGGTTTTTATTGTTGTTTTGGATGATTTTAAGATGTATATATGATGATTTACATTTTAGGACCAATTTGGAGAATCAAAGAAGTGGTCAACATTGGTTAAAGGTGAGAGAAACTTGATGAATGATGAAGATGATGAGATATGTTTATGTTTGATGATTTTTAGTGATTTTTACTTAAGTGGAACTTGATGAAATAATTTGTAGAGACAAGTGTAGGTTTGGCTAGCCATGGATTATGGAAGAAATAGTGAAATTTGGTTGTGTGGTAGGTTATGGAATGATTGAATAATACCAAAAAACTAGATTTATAGCTCGGTTACGTGAAAAATCGTGAAAGAGTGAAAATTGAATAATTCAAGCATTTTGAATGGTTAAGTGAAAGCTAAAATAAATGTTTAAACTATTAAGTTGATAAGCCTTTAAATTCACGGAAAAAAAACTAATGAAATAGCTTAAATTGGAATTTTATCGATAAAACCGAGAAAATAGGCAAAGTTGGCAAAAAAAGTCAAACTTGGCCAAAATAGTGAAGCTAAACACTTAGTTGAATGTGTTGAGATGCTATTAAACATTATTTGATGAGTTAATACTATTTTGGGCTCAGGGATCCGACACATAAATCCAAGCTATTCCTGAACCCGTCAATATTGTACTGCCCAAGGTGTAAGAGGTAAGAGATTTAACCGTTTTGAGCATTTATATTCTTTACCTATGAAAAAACTGTTATAGTATTGAAAGGGTTTTATAAAATGAGCTTAATTCTCGAGAAAAATATTTAACCCGAGATTTCTTACTTTGAGTGAACGTTTTGCCGTATTGAGCTCGGTTTAGTGTTTTTAAAGTTTTACGTACAAATATTTTCTATTTTCGAATGAGATTTATAAAGCAAAACTATTATGAGCTCTACATGTGTAAGACCCACTTTTTATTTCTTGTTGATACATTTCCTTATGATTCATGTGATGTACACTTTCACATATTAATTGAATCATAAGAAGAGCTTTGACTGAATTAAATTTGCAAATAGAATAAAACGAAATATCGGTGAATGTATGCAGTAGCCAAATACGGGCCGAGATGGCCATAGGCCAAACGAAAGGGATCGAAATTAAGTAGACAAAAAATACAAATTTAAAATAAGAAAAGATATTGGGTGTATGAAGGAAAGTCGAGTTAAATTGGTTCTGAAACAAGTGTAGGGGTAAAACGGTCAAAAGATCGAAATTCGATATAAATTCGATAAGAAAATTTTAATTAAAAATAAGGATTTAGGATATCTTAATAAATAATGAGGAAATTATAAAATTTTGATTCCAATTGATAAAGATCCGAAATTTTTTGAAATACCAAAAAGTCACTGGGGACAATATCCCGAAAATACGGAGAAATTATATCGAAAAAAGGGTTAAAATATAATAAATAAATTAGAATAAATTAAATAAATTAATTTAGAATAAAATAAATAATTTATAGATATTTTTAGAATATTTTTTATTATTTTAATGAATATAATAATAATAAAATATATTATAAATAAATAAATAAATAAAAAAAAAGAAGGGAAATCTAAAAATCGAAATCGAGAAGAACCCGAAAACAAAACCGAAAAGAAATCGACGAAGACCCGAGGAGCGACCTAGCCACCGGCGATTGACGATCTCCAACGAAGACCCGAGGAGGAAGAGGAGAGGCCGGCAAACCTGTTGACACCGGAGACGCGCCGTCTAAAGGCCAAAAACTGCCGATTGGAGGAAGGGAAAATTGCAAAGAAAATGGCTTGATTCCCGGCGACCCACGGCAGCTGGGCGTGAATGGAGGCCACCGACGTGATCGGGAGGAGGAAGCGGTCCTTTTGAGACTGATAGCAGCCGACGAAACCGCCGAAAACGCCGACGACGGTAAGCGGCAGAAACGGTACCGTTTAGCTGAAAGGAAATGGAAGGAAAAAGAGAAGGAAAGGAAAAGAAAAAGAAAGAAAGAAAAAGGGAAAAAGGAAAGAAAAATTATCGAGGATGACTCGAGATTCGGGTAAGTTGACCGAGGGTCGAGATTGACCTATTGGTAAATTTCAAAAATTTATTTAATATAATATTTAATGGAAAATAACCCGGATTTACCTAATTGTGTGTCTTACGACAGAACTCGAACAAGAGCCGATTGAGCTCCGATTTTTGTACCCCGCATAACATTGGGTAAGTACATTTTAATTCTGACAATTTGAGTCCTCAATGCATAGTTAAGATTATTTTACGGATTAATTCTGTATAAAAAAAATATTATTTGAAATTTTACAGTAATTACCGTAAATAGTATACGAGCTATCCAATGAGTTTGGAATGAAGCCCGTTGATTATTGGTAAGCTGAATGAGCCCAGTAAACCCGAAGAAGGGATTTAATAAGTAGAAATGGGCTGGAAATGGGTCGAGGCCCATTAAGGTGCGATCGAGCCCAATAAGAGTAAATTGGCCCAATTAATTAAATAGATTGTAGTAAACGCGAGAATTATATTTATTGAGTTAAATTGACATGATAAATTATTATCTGCAGCCCCAGAGACTAGATTAGCAGCAAATCGGATTGGATGAGCCTCCGATACTGAAATTTAGATACGTGCTCGATGTGATTCGAGGTAAGGGAATTTTGTAGGTGCATAGAGATATCTATATGTCACAACCCTCAACTTACCAAAATACGTACAAATTTTTCTCATTTTCATGCATCAATCTTTAATCATCCTTCCTCGATCGTGAACAACCACACTCATAACAGTTGGGCTGTGTGTCGACGTCTAACTCACTCCACCATACCAATTCAATTTGAAACATTATTTATGAGTAAACACTTGTATAAATGTATATTTATCAGAGTTGTTACATGTGTTTGCATTGTTTTACATTGTTTACATCCCCAGTAGTTACATACAAAATGCTACTGTGCTATGTCTAGTTTAGATACAAAATAATCCAAGTGTGTATACCTTTAGCGATGGGATGCAGCGGATTACCAAAAGGGAAACGCCTCCAGTCACGCTCAATCTATACTCAAATCTCTGTAGAGAGGGGGAAAATAAGGGGGGTGAGCAAACCACACACTCAGTAAGGCAATCATGCGAACAGGTAGATACTGCACTATCTACGTGATCGTGATGCCATGCTCAAAAGCATTTAATTCATTATCTGTCTCAAAACATGAGTGTATGATTGTGTTAATGGTATGTAAAGCATTCATGCTATTAAAATCCAGTGCACATTTCAACTCAAAGCATGGTATAAATCATCATGCATAATTCACAATAAAGCATGGCATTAAACATCATGCATCCGTGCACTTTAAAAACCATTAACAAATCAATTTCAACATTGGTCAGGTCTCGGCCCATCCCTCGGGCTTTCCTGACCCACAAATCATTTCCAAACATGGATTTATTCTCAAATAGCAGTAGACATGTGAGATAGGCAGTTCAACAACAGGTAATAACCTCAAGGCCTATGTACATAACCTGTGATACCGGCTACACGGATCAGGTGTGCGGGATATCACCACTATCTGCTTCCACACGGGAGGTGGGTCAAATTCTACCCGCTGGTCCATAGCAGATCTCGTCCGAAGACGACACATCACAACTCAACACGGTACAGTGTACTCCATGCTACATACACGGTACAACGTACTCCGTGAACCCAATCAACACATCATATCACGCCACATCTCAAACGCACGTGTGAGCCTATTTAATCGGTACGACCTCTTGTCTACCCGAAGCTCCTAACACGGCTAATTAATCATGTCAAAATAATGCACGTGTGAGCCTATTTAATCGATGTGACACCCAGTCTATTCGAAGCTCCAAACACGGCAACATGCAAGGTGGGCATCCAGTACGAGACAAACTCTAAGCACAATGCCAAAACAATTATGAAATCCATGTGAAAACTAGTGCCTCTTGTACTCATGTGTATAAAACACATCAAATCTCGTGCGAGTCATACTCTTGCATGCTATCATACTCACGAAATCATGTAGGTGGCTCAAAACTTGCAAAGCATGGTTAACAAAACCAAAACAAACTCATTTCTTTTGCAAATCATTTCAATGTCAGCCAACCTACCAATCATTTGCTAAAAAGTAATAAAACATGATTTTCAAAGCAATATGCTTTTGTTTTCATGCACATTTTTCAAACTCCCAACTTTTGCCCTTCAATCACCCAACATCATTTCCTAATCTCATGCATTCTAGCAAATCATTTAAGCGCCCAAATTGCGCACAGATATCTCTAAGAGTCCACAGAATTCCCTTACCTCGATTTACTTGGTGTGACTCCTTTCCTTTTAGCTTCTCACGCTCTTGGCTCATCTCGCCTCGGCGTATACTCGGAAGCTGCGATTCATTCATTCAATCAATTGAGTAATGTTTTTAACCCATAATTGACCTCACTAGTCAATATTATTCACTTATGCATTTAACAAATGCCTTAATCCACATTTTACCCCTTTTAGGTAAATCTTACAATTCCTCCACCAACAACATCTTAAAATCATGCCCATAACACTATTGTCACCTCTAGACATCCCATTTCTCATTAATCTACATCAATTCCACTTTCTCACACTAAATCATTTCTAGGTTAAAATCATTCCAATGTATTTTAGATAGTTTCAACCATCCACACTCATGCCAACAACTCCAAAATCACTAAAATAAACAATGTACCATAGTTGGAGTGTTAGAATCTTACCAAATTTGATTTCTCTTCTTGCTCCAAATGGCAATGCCCTTAACTCCTTCAATACCAACAATGGGAAAATGCCTTCCAACTATGTTGTTCTTCTCCTTGATAGGAACAACTTTGCCTCTAATGGTCTCTCTTCAAACCTCACTGAAAATGGCTGATTTTAGAGAGAGAAAGTTAGGTTTTTGGGTTGAAAGTGGAAGGTTTGTGTTTTTCCCGAAATTTTTTGATTTTCAGCACTCCTTATATAGAAATAGCTTAAGGAGATCAATCTGGTCCAAGAGGAGATCGATCTGGTCCCCTTAAATCCCTCTTTTTTTCACGGCATTTTAAGCATGAGATCGATCTATCGAAGCATGAGATCGATATGCTCCCAAACAGAGAGCTAAGGAGATCGATCTGGGTGTTTAGGGATCGATCTTTTCACTACAAAATGCTTAGGAGATCGATCTGGCTCCATTGGAGATCGATCTGCTCTATTCCTTTGCCCAAATAAGAGCATTCTGGCTCTTCCAGATCGATCTCTCATCCCATGAGATCGATCTGCCCTTAACAATTTCCAGATTTTCTGCAGTTCTTCTGCAGCAACACTTACCAAACATCCTTAATTTGCTACCATGATCCTTTTCTCATCTATTCATTTTTTAGACTTGAAAATGGCATCCATCCTCACTTCATACACATTAAAACTTGTGTAGAATCTTTGTATGACCAATGGTACTTAGTATAAACAAATGGAAGTGCATACTCATGCAAATCTTCATTCCATTTACCACATTACTCATAATCCATTCTATTCATATTCTCCACATGTTTAAGTCCATTTCTTTACATTCATACATAATGTAACTTGTATGTACAATCACAACTCTTATTACAAGTGTGTACATTAACTTATGGACTTACATCACATATACTTCACTTATGAATTCATAGTACAACTCTATTTACATTTCTATGTACATATATACCATTATACATATACGGGGTCTCACATTCTCCCCCACTTAGAAAATTTGGTCCTCCAAATTAGAACCAATTATTCTGTAAACAACTCGGGATACTTCTCCTGCATCAAACTCTCTAATTCCCATGTGGCTTCTTCCACAGTGTGATGTTGCCAAAGTATTTTCACCAAGGGAATTGTCTTTGTCCTCAGCACTTTCTCTTTTCTGTCCAATACCCGAACTGGCTTCTTATCATAGGTCATACCTTCATTGAGCTCCAAAGGCTCATATCGTATCACATGTGCCGGGTCCGGGTGATACTTCCTCAACATGGATACGTGGAAGACGTTGTGCACGCTTGCCAACTCTGGTGGCAATGCCAACCTATAAGCCTTGTCTCCCACTCTCTCCAAAATCTCGAAGGGTCCGATGTATCTAGGGCTCAGTTTGCCCTTCTTACCAAACCTCATAATACCCTTCGAAGGGGAAACTTTCAAAAACACTGACTCACCCACATCAAACTCTAGTGGTCTCCGTCTCCTATCAGCATAACTCTTTTGCCTGGTCTGAGCTGTTCGTAACCTCTCACATATCAATTGGACATCCTCAGAGGCTTGTCTAACCAAGTCGGGAGCAAAGATCTGTCTGTCACCAACCTTTTCCCATCCAATAGGGGAACGACATCTACACCCATATAATGCCTCAATGGTGCCATCCCGATACTCGCATGAAAACTGTTATTATACGCGAACTCTGTGAGTGGCAAATGGTCATCCCAGGAGCCTCCAAAATCCAATGCACACGCTCTCAACATATCCTCCAGGGTCTGTATAGTCCTCTCTGACTGACCATCTATCTGAGGATGAAACGCGGTGCTAAAATTCAACTGGGTCCCCATCGCTTCCTGAAAACGTTCCCAAAAGTGGAAAGTGAAGCGGGCATCCCTATCAGAAACAACGCTCATTGGAATTCCATGTAGCCTCACTATCTCGCGCACATATAGGTTCGCTAACTGGCTCAGAGTATCGGTAGCTCTCATAGCTAGAAAATGGGCTGATTTCGTCAACCGATCCACAATCACCCATATGGCATCATGACCTCTCCGGGTCCTCGGCAATCCCATCACAAAATCCATGGTGACATGCTCCCACTTCCATGTCGGTATCGGTAGAGGCTCCAATAACCCTGCAGGCTTCTGATGCTCTACCTTCACCTGCTGACAAACGAGATACTTAGCAACATATTCAGCAATGTGCTTTTTCATTCCAGACCACCAATAAACTTTTCGAAGGTTTTGATACATCTTAGTACCCCCTGGATGTATTGTATACTTCGATGAGTGAGCCTCTATCAGGATCAACCTTCTGATCTCTGCGTCATCAGGAACACATATCCTACCTCTGAACCTCAACAATCCATTCGAACTCAACCCAAAGTCTATCTCTATACCCCTCTGTATCTGCCTGACAATATCACTACACTGCTGATCAAGTCGCTGAGCCTGTCGGATTTGATCTACCAGATGCGGTTCCAACTGCAGGCTAGCTATCATAAATCCACTATCAGCGTCAGGCGGGGTCATATCCAAATTGAGGTTCGTGAACTGTTCCAACAGCTCGTGTTCCCTGACCATCATAAATGATACCATCCCGAGATACTTCCTACTCAAAGCATCAATGACCACATTTGCTTTACCCGGGTGGTATAGGATTTCACAATCATAATCCTTTAACAGCTCGAGCCATCTCCTCTGTCTCATGTTCAACTCTTTCTATGAGAATAAGTACTTAAGGCTCTTATGATCTGTATAAATCTGAAATCTCTCACCATAGAGGTAGTGGCGCCATATCTTCAGCGCAAACACCACCGCTGCCAAGTCCAAGTCATGGGTCGTGTAGTTCCTCTCATGATCCTTTAACTGCCTTGATCCATAGGCTACTACCTTCCCATCCTACATCAATACACAGCCCAGTCCCAGATGTGAAGCATTCGCATACACCGAGAAACCTCCTGAGCTGGTAGGAATGGTGAGGATTGGAGCTGTGGTTAATCTCCTTTTCAACTCCTCAAAACTTTCTTCACACTTATCGTCCCACACAAACTCCACATTCTTTCTTGTGAGGCGTGTCAAAGGAGCAGCTAACCTCGAAAATCCCTCTACAAACCTTCGATAATATCCAGCTAAACCCAGGAAACTCCTGATCTCTGTCACTGTCTGGGGTCTCTGCCACTGAACTACGACCTCAATCTTAGATGGATCCACTGATACTCCATCCTTCGACACTATATGACCCAGAAAAGAGATCTGTTCCAACCAAAAGTCGCACTTATTGAGTTTAGCGTACAACTTCTTCTCTCGAAGGGTCTGTAGCACTATCCTTAGATGCCTCTCATGCTCCTCTCTAGACCTTGAATACACCAGTATATCATCAATAAACACGATCACAAATCGATCCAAATACTAGTGGAATACCTCATTCATCAACGACATAAAAGCTGTGGGAGCATTCGTCAACCCAAATGGCATAACCATAAACTCATAATGTCCATACCGGGTGCGAAAAGCTGTCTTAGGTACATCTCCACCTCGTATCTTCAACTGATGGTACCCTGATCTCAGATCTATCTTGAAAAAGACCTGCGCTCCCTTAAGCTGGTCCAACAAATCGTCGATGCGTGGGAGGGGATACTTATTCTTGATGGTGGCCTTATTCAACAACCGGTAATCTATACACAGTCGGAGGCTTCCATCCTTCTTCCTTACAAACAGAACCGGTGCTCCCCAAGGTGAGACGCTCGGTCTGATGAATCTTTTCTCCAGCAACTCTTGTAATTGTTTCCTTAACTCTTCCAACTCGACTTGAGCCATTCTGTATGGTGGCTTGGACATCGGCTCTGTACCAGGTGCCAAATCTATACCAAACTCCATCTCCCTATCTGGAGGTAACCCTGGTAACTCATCCGAAAAGACATCTGAAAATTCCCTAACCACTGGTATGTCTTCCAATTTCGGACATGCCTTATCCATCTCAATCACAAAAGCGATGAATCCTTCACATTATTCTTTCCACCATTAGTATCATAAATCATCACATCACATACATAAATGAAATCAAATTTATCTTTCATACATCATGTATCAAGATTGTACTCATCACACTTATAATAATCATGTTCTTTAATTTCATTTCACAAAATTTACTACAAGATTGTCTATCTTTGGAAACATCAAAGTTTTAGCATGACAATCCATAACAACATGATTGGCAGCCAACCAATCCATTCCTAGGATCACATCAAAATCACTTATATTTAATAAAATTAATTCGGCTGCCATCTCTTTACCTCCTATCCTCATCTTACAATCTCTATATATATGCTCAGTCAACTGACTATCATTCATAGGGGTAGATATCAACAACATCTTATCAAGCAGTGTGGGTTTTACATGCTTCATCAATTTACATGCAAAGGATGGTGATACAAAAGAATGCGTGGCACCAGGATCAAACAGTACATAAGCTTCTAAATCAAAGATTTGGATGGTACCTTTTACCACATCCGATGACTGATCTGCAGTGTCCTGGTCCAGTGCGTGCACTCGTCCTCTGCTTACACCCACTGCTTGCTTCCCCTTTTCCTCAGCTGTAGCCCTCCTCCTCGGAGCAGCTGTACCAACTGGAGCTCTCTCTGGCTCCTTGCCCTTCTGTGGGGCTCTCTCTATCATCTCTGGGCAATCTCTGATTATGTGCCCTGGCTTCCCACATCAAAAGCATACTACAGGAGATCCATAGCATGGTCGAGTACCATGGTACCTACCACACTTGCCACACTGTTTCGTAGTAGGCCGTGGTCCTCCAATCACGATTCCCTTAGCTGGAGCAATGGCCGGATACATGGGAGTATCAACTGTCCTCTCCCGGATCTCATCAATTCTCGGCCTCTTTCCAAAGAATCTCTTGCTTCCTTTATAACTGAAGCCTCTATCCATCACTGGTCTTTTCTTATCTCTATCCCTCATCTTACCAACCTTTCCAAACTCTGAGGCAATCCTATCAACATCTTGTTCACATAGTTGCGCCCTGCGCACTGCCTCCTCATAGGTCGGTATATCCAGAGGAACCAATCTACACCTGATGGTCGGTCTCAATCCATCCACAAACTTCTAGATCTTTTCGACCTTATTACCCATCGTGTGGGGATCATATCTGCCCAGGGATATAAAAGCAGTCTCATACTCATCCACAGTCCTGCTCCCTTGGGTCAGTCCTAAAAATGCAATCTTTAGCTTCTGCTGTGCGATATCCGGGACATACTGTCTCCGGAAGGCCTCTAGAAATACATCTCAGCTGAACTCAATATGCCGGGCTCTCAAAATAAGCCTGGTGGACTTCCACCAATGTTCTACTGATCCCTTCAGCATAAAAGCGGCAAATGCTACCATCTTGGTAGTAGTGCACTCAAAGAACCCATATAATTTCTCGATCTTATTGATCCAATCCTCAGCCGCTACTGGGTCATTTATTCCACTGAAAGACGGCGGTCTAAACTTCTGGAGCTGCCGCAGTCTATCCAAATCACATCCATATCCCCAACCTCTACTGCCTGGCATAGCAACCGGCGTAGGCACATCCTGTATGGGTGGGGTATCTATCGTCTGTGGCCTCTGGGCTTCCCTTGCCCATGCCTCGGGAGCTGTTGCCTGCTCGGCATCACCTGTGTAGCGAGACTCTATCTACCGCCAACTCCAGATAAAGATTGGGTGACCAACTCCACAATCATCTCAATGCTCCGCCAATCCTCGCAAAGCGAGGCTCAGTACTCTCGGGTCTCTCCTCTGGACCCTGTGGAGCGTGCTCAACATCGGCCTCCACCTCAACATCCTCCTGAGCCTCGTGTGTTTTCGGCCCAACACGACCCCCAGACCTACCTCTACGGCCTCGAGCCTGTGCTCTCATCCCTCTGTCGCGACTGGTATTAGGCATACTTATTCAATTCCCTAAATTCACAACCAATTACTTAGTCAACCCATCGACACACACAATTTGTATCTAAACAAGCACAGTAACTTGGGGATGTAATTTTCCACTTATTAAGTATTTTAGACACGACACACGTCAAACCAACTTGAGCTCTAATACCAACTTCTGTCACGACCCTCAACTTACCAAAATACGTACAAATTTTTTGCATTTTCATGCATCAATCTTTAATCATCCTTCCTCGATCGTGAACAACCACACTCATAACAGTTGGGCTGTGTGTCGACGTCAAACTCACTCCACCATACCAATTCAATTTGAAACATTATTTATGAGTAAACACTTGTATAAATGTATATTTATCAGAGTTGTTACATGTGTTTACATTGTTTTACATTGTTTACATCCCCAGTAGTTACATACAAAATGCTACTGTGCTATGTCTAGTTTAGATACAAAATAATCCAAATGTGTATACCTTTAGCGATGGGATGCAGCGTATTACCAAAAGGGAAATGCCTCCAGTCACCCTCAATCTATACTCAAATCTCTGTAGAGAGGGGGAAAATAAAGGGGGTGAGCAAACCACATGCTCAGTAAGGCAATCATGCGAACAGGTAGATACTGCACTATCTACGTGATCGTGATGCCATGCTCAAAAGCATTTAATTCATTATCTGTCTCAAAACATGAGTGTATGATTGTGTTAATGGTATGTAAAGCATTTATGCTATTAAAATCCAGTGCACATTTCAACTCAAAGCATGGTATAAATCATCATGCATAATTCACAATAAAGCATGGCATTAAACATCATGCATCCGTGCACTTTAAAAACCATTTACAAATCAATTTCAACATTGGTCAGGTCTCGGCCCATCCCTCGGGCTTTCCTGACCCACAAATCATTTCCAAACATGGATTTATTCTCAAATACCAGTAGACATGTGAGATAGGCAGTTTAACAACAGGTAATAACCTCAAGGCCTATGTACATAACCTGTGATACCGGCTACACGGATCAAGTATGTGGGATATCACCACTATCTGCTTCCACACGGGAGGTGGGTCAAATCCTACCCGTCGGTCCATAGCAGATCTCGTCCGAAGATGACACATCACAACTCAACACGGTACAGTGTACTCCATGCTACATGCACGGTACAACGTACTCCGTGGACCCAATCAACACATCATATCACGCCATATCTCAAACGCACGTGTGAGCCTATTTAATCGGTACGACCTTTTGTCTACCCGAAGCTCCTAACATGGCTAATTAATCATGTCAAAACAATGCACGTGTGAGCCTATTTAATCGATGTGACACCCAGTCTACTCGAAGCTCCAAACACGGTAACATGCAAGGTGGGCATCCAGTGCGAGACAAACTCTAAGCACAATGCCAAAACAATTATGAAATCCATGTGAAAACTAGTGTCTCTTCCACTCATGTGTATAAAACACGTCAAATCTCGTGCGAGTCATACTCTTGCACGATATCATACTCACGAAATCATGTAGGTGGCTCAAAACTTGCAAAGTATGGTTAACAAAACCAAAACACACTCATTTCTTTTGCAAATCATTTCAATGTCAGCCAACCTACCAATCATTTGCTAAAAAGAATAAAACATGATTTTCAAATCAATATGCTTTTGTTTTCATGCACATTTTTCAAACTCCCAACTTTTGCCCTTCAATCACCCAACATCATTTCCTAATCTCATGCATTCTAGCAAAACATTTAAGCGCCCAAATTGCGCACAGATATCTCTAAGAGTCCACACAATTCCCTTACCTCGATTTACTTGGTGTGACTCCTTTCGTTTTAGCTTCTCACACTCTTGGCTCATCTCACCTTGGCGTATCCTCGGAAGCTGCGATTCATTCATTTAATCAATTGAGTTATTGTTTTTAACCCATAATTGACCTCACTAGTCAATATTATTCACTTATACATTTAACCAATGCCTTAATCCACATTTTACCCCTTTTAGGTAAATCTTACAATTCCTCCACCAACAACATCTTAAAATCATGCCCATAACACTATTGTCACCTCTAGACATCCCATTTCTCATTAATCTCCATCAATTCCACTTTCTCACACTAAATCATTTCTAGGTTAAAATCATTCCAATGTATTTTAGATAGTTTCTAACCATCCACACTCATGCCAACAACTCCAAAATCACTTAAATAAACAATGTACCATAGTTGGAGTGTTAGAATCTTACCAAATTTGATTTCTCTTCTTGCTCCAAATGGCAATGCCCTTAACTCCTTCAATACCAACAATGGGAAAATACCTTCCAATTATGTTGTTCTTCTCCTTGATAGGAACAACTTTGCCTCTAATGGTCTCTCTTCAAACCTCACTGAAAATGGCTGATTTTAGAGAGAGAAAGTTAGGTTTTTGGGTTGAAAGTGGAAGGTTTGTGTTTTTCTCGAAATTTTCTGATTTTCAGTACTCCTTATATAGAAATAGCTTGAGGAGATCGATCTAGTCCAAGAGGAGATCGATCTGGTCCCCTTAAATCCCTCTTTTTTTCACGGCATTTTAAGCATGAGATCGATCTGTCGAAGCATGAGATCGATCTGCTCCCAAACAGAGAGCTAAGGAGATCGATCTAGGTGCTTGTGGATCGATCTTTTCACTACAGAATGCTTAGGAGATCGATCTGGCTCCATTGGAGATCGATCTGCTCTATTCCTTTGCCCAAATAAGAGCATTCTGGCTCTTCCAGATCGATCTCTCATCCCATGAGATCGATCTGCCCTTCACAATTTCCAGATTTTCTGCAGTTCTTCTGCAGCAACACTTACCAAACATCCTTAATTTGCTACCATGATCCTTTTCTCATCTATTCATTTTTGAGACTTGAAAATGGCATCCATCCTCACTTTATACACATTAAAACTTGTGTAGAATCTTTGTATGACCAATGGTACTTAGTATAAACAAATGGAAGTGCATACTCATGCAAATCTTCATTCCATTTACCACATTACTCATAATTCATTCTATTCATATTCTCCACATGTTTAAGTCCATTTCCTTACATTCATACATAATGTAACTTGTATGTACAATCACAACTCTTATTACAAGTGTGTACATTAACTTATGGACTTACATCACATATACTTCACTTATGAATTCATAGTACAACTCTATTTACATTTCTATGTACATATATACCATTATACATATATGGGGTCTCACACTATACGTATTTTTGAGGGGATTTACAGGGCCTAGAATTTATTTAAGTATCTAGAAATGAAATAATAATTTTTACGAAAATGGGGGCATGGGTGAATAAAGAAAAAGATGATATTTCCCCTGGGAGTAAAATTTACAAAAAGGGTAGTAAGACAAATAAATTGCATGATTATCATATTTTGATGTTTTATATGAATGTATTGCTTTGATTTAAGCAAATTTGCACATAGGTTGGCTGTTGATTTTATGAATTATACGAAACGGTACAGGTTGGTACCGGTTACAATTTTAAAGATGTTTTATTAAGATTGAGCCACCTATCATTACACGAGTAAAAAGAGTGCTAGAGTCTTACTCGCACTAAATTTTATTGATTTATTACTCATAAAAAGTCGTACTGGAGCGTTGCTTGTACGAGAATTTTTGTGTGTACAAAAATCGTGCTGGAGCTTCACTCGCAAGAGATTTTAGATATCATGATATGCATAGCGTTGTGCTGGAGCTTCGCTCGCACTAGACATGATGTGACATGCATAGAGCCGTGAGGAAGCCTCCTGTAGACTGTGTGTCACAGAGAGTTGATATGCTGACACGTATACTTTGAGACATGGGTTGGTTATCGACATAGTATGGGGTGATAAGACCTACGACAGGCACCCCTAGACTATGATATGGGTCCACGGAGTACGTTGTATCATGTATGTCACACGAAGTATGCTGTACAGTGCAGTCATGATGACTCGCTGATGTTACTTGATATTCTGGCGGGTAGGATTTGAGCCCACCTCCCGTTGTAGTTGTGATGCCCTGCACACCGGGATCCGTGTAGCCTGGGATCATAGGGACATAATATGGCCAAAGTCCTCAATTTTTCATACAGTAACCTACATGCCTCACATGATATCATACGATCTGAATAGACCAGGGCAGACCCGAAGGAGGGGTAATGTCCCGATTTATATTTTTTAAATGAGATGCGATTTAATGAATCAAGGTATTCCCGAGGGATGGGTTTAGCCTTGATGTGGTTGTTTTATGATGAAACAAATAAGTTTTAACGTGACGAGCATGAGATGTCATACATGATGATTTTTCCATGTTTGTTTTATATGTCAATTTCATGATTTCTCTTATATGATAGATATATACATGTGGCATCGTCTTAGTTTTACCTCATGCTTCAAATGTAAACGATTTTATATCATGACATTATCAGTACGTAGATAGTATAGTTATCTACCTGCTTACATTATTGCCTTACTGAGCTAGTTATACTGACCCTTTCAATTTTCACCCTCCACAGAGCATCTACAGTAGTTGAGAGCGGGTAGAGACTGCATTCCTGGTTGTCCGCTGCTTCCCATCGCTAATCAGGTATACACATTGTACAGTTGTGTATCTAAACATATAATAGCACATTTTTGTAACGAATATAATTATGGGGGATGTAAATATATGAAAACATATGTATATACAGTTTTATAACATATGTACTTATTATTACACTGTCTGAAATTCTAACATTATTACCATGGTAAGAATGATATGGTCAAATGGGATAAGAGTTGGAATTATTACTGACTTATAGCCCAACTCGTTAAAAATGGAATTTGTCACGAGGATGTGAGAAATATAGAAAAAAATGAAAAATTTGTTAGAACAAGTCGTGACAATATGAAATGCAAAACTATTTTCAGTATAATAATGACATATTTTTTAGACTAAAGGCTCGAAGCACGCGATTCAGGGAAACTTGGGGGTCGGTTTAGCGAGACCTGAGATAAGACTAGACCTTGACCTTGGCGTGCATGTTTTTATATATCTATCATGTTGTTTGCAGGTCGATGCATAACTCCACTTTGGTAGCGTTGAGATAACTCCTCTTTGGTAGCGTTGAGATGATTCCACTTTGATAGCGTAACGATGAGATGACTCCGCTTTGGTAGAGTTGAGTTGGCTCCTCTTTGGTAGCGTCGAGCCGATGCTGTATGACCCTGATCCAATCTACAGCCTTGTCATGGCCACTGGTATTGTATTCCCTCTTTGGAGGATGCTGTCACGACCTAAAACTACCCAAAAATCAGAGTAATTTTTTCACGTTTTGTTATTTTCTTTCATGCGTACCTGTCCTCTGATCGTGACCACACTCCACTAACAAATTGGGCTGTGCGTCAATGCCAGTCCACCATTCATTTACCATAGTACTTATTTCTTCTCCAATCATTCATAATTGTTTACAATATTTATACATCCCCTAAAGTTACTTGCAAACATGTTACTGTGCTATGCTTATTTAGATACAATATGTACAAGTGTATATACCTTAACTGATGGGCAACAGAGGATATCTGAAATGCAGTACTGAGTGACCTCAACATCTACTGGAGATTATCTGTGTGAGAAAATGAAAGGGGTGAGCACATCAAGCTCAGTAAGGCAATCCTACGAACAAGTAGGTAACCATACTACCTACATGAACGTGGTGCCATGCATAAACCACCCTTTCTCCACACATTTCAAAACAGATGATATGAGTTATGATGTTATGTAAATCCATTCGCATGGCAAAATTCAACATGTAATTATTTCAAATCATTTCTTTCTCGTTTAAAATTTCACAACAAGGCCAAGACTCAACCCATCCCTCGGGTGGTCCTGACTCACATAAAACCATAAAAATCGATTTACATTCACACATGGGTTTGAAAAGCATGAAAATAATCATCATGCATGTTTGATTTAAAAAAAACCCAGTTTTAATCTCATCAAAGTCATCAACATGCGAGACTAGGCAACATCTGTTTAACGGTAATAACCAGGACTATGGCCATGTGTCCTCGGGAGTTCCTCTGCTACACGGATCCTAGTGTGCGGGTTCTCACCATGATCGGGAACCTCCCGGGAGGTGGGTCAATCCATCTCGTCGGTCTTATCCGATCCCATGCATCTGAAGATGCCGTATCCGAAGATACCACGTATCCGAAGATACCACGTATCCGAAGATACCATGCATCCGAAGATGCCACACGGTACATCGTACTCCATGCTACTTGCACGGTACATCATACTCCGTGGACCCATATCATATCTCTATACTCATGCCATGTCTCGAAACGCACGTGCGGACCTATTTAATCGGTGACACACAGTCTACCCGATGCTCCAAGCACGGCTAATCGCATGTTCTCATAAAATCAGTGCGAGCGATGCTCAGCATTCTCATCAATCAAGTAAAACTAGTGCGAGCTAAGCTCTAGCACTCTGTATGCAAACCATCATGAAAATCATATATATATATATATATATAAAATCTGGTGCGAGCGAAGCTCTAACACCCTGTCTCAAAAATCATATAAAATATGGTGCGAGTTAGACTCTAGCACCGTATCACGAAAATCATATAAAATCAGGTGCGTGTTAGATTTCAGCACCGATGCATGTAAAACTCTAGTGCGAGCTCTCGCTCCAGCACTAATGCATGCATCACACAACTCAAAATATCGTGCGAGCTGAGCTCTAGCACGTCACATGTCAATAAAAACACGTAGGCGGCTCTGTTTCCTCAAAACAGTTTTCAAAACAATTTCATCGTTGAAACTATGAAATGCTGTGCATTTTTCTTTCAAGGTTAGCCAACCTACTCATGCATGCATCAAAACATCTCCAGAACGAGCAGGAACCTCTTGTTCTTGCTCCTCCCAATTTTTCCTAAAATTGTAAATTTTACCCTTAACAAGGGTATTTTTGTAATTTGCCCATTCGGGGCACTAAAATTATTATTTGACCTCTAGATCCTTCAGATAATTTTTAAAGGACTGCAAATGAACTTAAAATTTCGTAAAGTTACCTCTAGCAGTCCGCAGAATTCCCTTAGCTTATTTTCCTGTCGAGTCTGACATTTCCACTGATGTCACGTCGCGCAGTCTGATCTACTCCCCCATCAAATGCCCGGAATTGAGATTTCATGCTAGTACGCAAATCGAGAATGTCTCGAGCTCTCGTTTGACGTTGATTATCGAGCTACACAATTTCATAATTTCTGGGTAAATTTTCAGTCGAAAATTAATTAAATAAAATACTCCAAAATTTAAATCGGGTCAATTTCGACAACTACTGACTTACCCGATTGCATCGCCGAGATTTTTCCCCAATTTTTTCTCTTTTTTCTTTTTCCCTTTTTCTCCTTTTTTCCCTTCTTTCTTGGCTGAACCGGTTCAGTCCGGTTCAGACCCGGTTCAGACCCGCCGGTTCACCCCGGTTCACTCCGGTTCGGTCGGTTCAGGGCCTTTTCGACCGGTTCTCCGTCGGCTTCCGCCGCCAGTGGCTCCGTTAGGTCGTCCGCAGCAAGAATCTGGTCTCGGTTTCACACGAGGTCACCGAGAAGTGGCCGGTCTGGCCTCTTCTCCTTTTCGACGTCGGTGGCTTCCTCGTTTCTTACCGTTGCCGATGCTGGCTGCCGTTTCCCCAGCTGTTTCCGCCCTCATTCGGCTCGACATCACACAGGGGTTCTTCGGTGGTCGGTGGTTGGGGCCGAATCGGCGTTGATCGCCGGAAAAATCTCTTCTCTCCCCGTCGATTCCTCTCCCTCGATCCGCCGGATTCCGGCTTCGGTGGGCTGCACCGCCGGTACCAGGGAGGTCGCCGGCCTCTCCTCTTCCTTTTCCGACCCTCACTTGGCCGATTGGTCACCGGACGGTCGACGGTGGTTCGGATCTTCCTCGGTTTCGTTTTCCTTCATTTCTTTCTTCTCTCTCCCCGACTAGATTCTGTTTTCTTTTTTTTTCAATTCTTTTTTTTCTTTTATTAATTTATTTATTATTATTTTAATCCTTAAAATACATTAAAAATACCCAAATATCTCTTAAAATATCCTAAAAATTATTATTTAATTTTAAATTCATTTATTTAATTTCTTTAATTTATTTAATTTATCTTAACCCCTTTTCGGTATATTTTTCGATTATTTTCGGGATTATTTTTCGAAGTTAAAATTTCGATTAATCCCAATTAATTCCAATAAATTGATATCTTGATAAATTTAACCCAGAATAAATTTATTTCACCTTTATTGACCAAGATTTCTCAATCCATTATTTTTTTTAATAAATTTTTCTTATCGAATTTATACCGACTTTCAGTCTTTTGACCATTTTGCCCTTGCACGTGTTCGGGATTAATTTAACCCGACTTCCTTTCACAAACACTCACTCATTTCGCATTTTAAATCCTTATTTCCAATCCGAATCTCATTCAGTTAAATTTTTGACCATTTTCATCCATCATAAAAATTTACGATTTAATTTTGGGTCTTACAAATCTCCCCCACTTAAGGAATTTGGTCCTCCAAATTAGAACCAAGTCATATGAGTCCATATACAACTCCGAATACATCGATCGTATCATACTCTTAAATTCTCATGTGACCTGTTTCGGAGTGTATTACTACCAAAGGACTTTAATTAAGGAGATCATCTTAAACCTCAATACTTTCTCTTTCCTGTTTAATGCCCGAATCAACTTTTTTCAATATACTTATATTTGCATTAAGCTGAACTGTTGGATCTCATATCCTATCACCTATGCTGGATCTGGATAGTATTTCCAAAGCATCAAAAGATGGGACACATTGTGGGTGCCTACTTATTCAAGTGGAAATGCCACCTATAGGTCTTATCTTCCACTTGTTCAATCTCTCAAAAGATTCAATCCAGCGAAACTCAATTTACCTTCTTCCAAAAGTTCGCAATGTCCTTATTCTCTTAGGACAAGAAACATTTCAACCATACTAATTCACCCTCGGTGAATTCCAATACTTTTCTATATGCTCTGAGGTGTTCTCAATCTCTCATCCTTAACTAAACATCCTCAGAGACTTATTATCCAAAGTCGAAAATAATTCTATCTGTCACCCACTTTTTCTTATCCAATTTGGGGAACAACCCCTACAGCCATACGCTGCCTCATATCTTGTTATTCCGATACTCAAGTGACAACTGTCACTATTGGCGAATTCGATTTGTAATAACTGATCATCCCAGGAGCATAAAAAAAATCAAGGGCACACGTTTTCATCGGATCCTCTAGAACCTGTACAGTCCTCTCTAACTGACCATCTGTCTGAGGATGAAAAGCTGTGCTAATACTCAGTCGGGTTCCCATAGCTTCCTGAAAAATATTCCCCGAAGTGGGAAGTAAAGTGGGAATCCCTATATAATACAATGCTCACTGGAACGCTGCATAATGTTCCACAATCTTCCTTATACCTGAATCCTCATACACACTTTGAGTATCTGGGGATTTCATAACCAGAAGGTGGGTAGACTTAGTCACTCTATCGACTATCATCCAAATAGCCTCATAATTCACCTGGGTTCTCTGTAACCCATCACGATATTCATGGAGACTTGCTCCCATTTCCCATGCTGTGTTGATATAGATAGAGGCTGCAATAACCCTGCAGACTTTTAATACTATACCTTATTCTGCTGACATACTAGGCACTTTTTCCACAATCTCTATCATATCTCTTTTCACATCTGACCACCAATACCCTTCTCAGAGATTTCATATATATATATTTGTTACTTTCCGTATGCACTGTATATCCCGAAAAGTGAGCTTCTGACAATATTACTATCCCATCAACTGTGGTCTTGGGGAGCACTCATACTGTCTCGGAACCTTTGTAAATCATCATCACACTCTGTGAACTCTATCACTGTACCCTTCTGAATCTGACCCACACTATCGACACCCTGTCGATCATCACGCTAAGCCTGTGCAATCCGGACACGCTCATCCGGTTCTAATCTCAGGCTAGCTGTCACATAATCACTGTCATCATCAGAAGGGATCACATCACTACTGAGGTCCACAACTGCTCAAGCAGCTCACGCTCCCTGACCATCATATGGGGTATCATTCCGAGGCTCTTTCTACTCGAGGCATCAGCCATTATATTTGCTTTTCCTGGGTGGTACAATTTTCACAATCAAAATCTCTCAGAAGCTCTAACCCACTATGTATTCTCATATTTGCCTCTTTCTGTGAAAAACAGATACTCGTGGCTTTATGATCAGTGTATATCCAAAATTTCTCACCCTGTACATAATAGTACCATATCCCCGGTACAAATACTACCGTTGCCAACTTAAAATCATGAGTTAGATAGTTTATTTCATGATCAAGGAGTTGTCTGACTCCATAATTGACTATCTTCCCATTATACATCAATACACAGCTCCTTCATTATTTTGAGGTATCCATACTCACTGAGAACCTCTTGAGCTGTTGGGTATGGTGAAATTAATCACGGTGGTCAGTTCATACTTCACTATACCGAAATTCATGTCACATCTATCATCTCACTTTAAATATCACGCTTCTTAGTTAAACGTGTCAACAAAGTATACCCTTTTTAGAACTCGCAACAACCATCTGTAAAAGTAATTTTTCCAATTGTTGCTTATAATTTTTCCTGGACTTTAACTACACTCAACATATCATCAATAAGGATGATGACAAATCGATCCAGGTAAAGTTTAAATAACTCATTGTAGTTGAGCTCCACTACTTATTTCAATCGTCCATATCCTTAACTTATTTACGCATAAGCATATAAGATCCTTCAAAATCGCTTACGTTTTCAGGTACTAACCTGCATCATTTCCTTTTCTTATCTTAACGGCTCTTATTAAATTTTACTATGTTAACCTTTATGATTGTCAAATTTTAATATTCTTATCGTCTTAGTAAAGTTATCCTAATGCTAAAGGTATTTATTACGACGATCTATTTCATGTTATAGGTTATATATATATATACTTTTAGACGCTGTCAAGTCTTCAGGCGGGGAGGTATTTTGAAATACCTTTATTAACCTTCAGACTTAACCACATAGATTGGTTATGGTTATATCCATCTTTATCCTTGGTTATAATTTATATTCCCTACTTATCACTTAATCCCAATTACTTCGCATATTAAGGGTATTCCTTACCTAGCATATGTCTCTTACTCCAATACATCTTGTATTTAGGATCCATCTTATCTTAAAGATTATCTCCTTTCGTATATCCCTCATGACAAAACTCTTTTATTATTCATTCCGTGAGTACAGTCCTTTACTCCTTTAATTTCAACTGTTGCACCCCTGTTTTCAACTTAAAACCTCTATATCCATATTCCGTTAATTAATCCTCCTCTATTGGGGTACTCATTTATCAGTATTGTGCCCAATGATGTAGGCATTCATGCCTTTTACTCACTTATATGCAAATGAAGGCGGTATGAATAAATGTGTGGCACCAGGATCAATGAACATATGCACTTCATTATTCATAACAAGTGTGGTATCCTACACCACATCCATGAAACATCAATAGTGTCCTGGTCCAAGACATCCTCTCGCCTTCGTCCAACAGCCTACTTTCCTTTTTCTTTTCGGCTATGGCCTCCCTTTTCGTTACAGCTATACTAACGAAGTTTTTCTCTATCTCTTTACTTTTCTGTGGGGCGATCTCGCCCAACTTTGTACAATCAAAATCAATGGTCCATCTTACCACACTTAACGGCCATTTTCATCAATACAGTGTAAGTATAGACCCTCCTTCCGTGGTATCTACCACACATCCCACACTGCTTACAGTGCTTACACTGCTACACTGCTTCGTAGCAGGTCGGGGTCCTCCAATTACAATGCCCCTCAAGAGTGCCAAAATTGGATGCACTGGGGCTTACCAATTATCTTACTCCATGACTCATCAAATTAAATCAAATTAAATCTTTTACCAATTACCATTTTCCCATTTTAACATCTCTGTCATTTCTCGATTCTCTGTTCTATCTCTATTTCAACCCTCACTACCTTTTCCAATCTCAGAGGTGTGCAATTCATGTTCTTATTTACCCAACTGTAAATCTGCGCACTGCCTCGGTATAGATAATATCTCACGGGCCAATCGGACTCTAATTGAAAAGTTGAACCATTTCATGAACTTTTAGACATCATGAACTTTTAGGCATCTCGACTGTCACTTGTTCATAGTGTCGAGGTAATATCTGCCCAGGAATATAATTGAGTTTCATACTCATAAGCATACTCATCAATAAATCAAATCCTCTGGGTAAGAGTAAGGACTTTTATCTATCATTTCTTTTAAACAATGTCCAGGATATCCTGTTACCGAAATACATCCATAAACATTTCTCATCTTAGCTCTGGATGTTTAACACTTAAGATGGGTCGAGCGGGTTTCCACCAATGCTCCGCTGCGCCCTCGAATCTCATTCATAATCTGAGCAATTAGCTTCTCAAAATAATCTCCACACTCCGCTCCAACCTCGCGAAGCGTGTCTCAATACTGTCCGATCTCTCTGTCAGACTCAGTGGGGCATGCTCAACATTAGCCTCCATTTCAATTTCATCCTGATTCTCACAGGTCAACTCAGCACGACTAGCAGACTCAGGTCTACCTCTACGACCTCTACCTCGTGCACTATCTCATCTAACGCGACTCATATTAGGCATTCTGCATTCTCAACCATTTCTTAGTCAAAACTCATCTCGATATACACTATTGTATCTAACCAAGCACAGTAACACGGGGATGTAATTCCTAATTATTGACACTAACACACATCAGACCAATTGCGCTCTGATACCACCTTTATATGTCACGACCCAAAACTACCCAAAAATCAGAGTAAATTTTTCACGTTTTGTTATTTTCTTTCATGCTTACCTGTCCTCTGATCGTGACCACACTCCACTAACAAATTGGGCGTGCGTCAATGCCAGTCCCACCATTCATTTACCATAGTACTTATTTCTTCTCCAGTCATTTATAATTGTTTACAATATTTATACATACCCTAAAGTTACTTGCAAACATGTTACTGTGCTATCCTTATTTAGATACAATATGTACAAGTGTATATACCTTAACTGATGGGCAGCAGAGGATATCCGAAATGCAATACAAAGTCGCTTCAACATCTACTGGAGATTATCTGTGTGAGAAAATGAAAGGGGTGAGCACATCAAGCTCAGTAAGGCAATCCTACGAACAAGTAGGTAACCATACTACCTACATGAACGTGGTGCCATGCATAAACCACCCTTTCTCCACACATTTCAAAACAGATGATATGAGTTATGATGTTATGTAAATCCATTCGCATGACAAAATTCAACATGCAATTATTTCAAATCATTTCTTTCTCGTTTAAAATTTCACAACAAGGCCAAGACTCAACCCATCCCTCGGGTGGTCCTAACTCACATAAAACCATAAAAATCGATTTACATTCACACATGGGTTTAAAAAGCATGGAAATAATCATCATACACGTTTGATTTTAAAAAAAAAAAACCCAATTTTAATCTCATCAAAGTCATCAACATGCGAGACTAGGAAACATCTGTATAACGGTAATAACCAGGACTATGGCCATGTGTCCTCGGGAGTTCCTCTGCTACACGGATCCTAGTGTGCGGGTTCTCACCATGATCTGGAACCGCCCGGGAGGTGGGTCAATCCATCTCGTCGGTCTTATCCAATCCCTTGCATCCGAAGATGCCGTATCCGAAGATACCACGTATCCGAAGATACCACGCATCCGAAGATGCCACACGGTACATCGTACTCCATGCTACTTGCACGGTACATCGTACTCCGTGGACCCATATCATATCTCTATACTCATGCCATGTCTCAAAACGCACGTGCGGGCCTATTTAATCGGTGACACACAGTCTACTCGATGCTCCAAGCACGGCTAATCGCATGTTCTCATAAAATCAGTGCGAGCGATGCTCAGCACTCTCATCAATCAAGTAAAACTAGTGCGAGCTAAGCTCTAGCACTCTGTATGCAAACCATAATGAAAATCATATATATATATATATAAAATCTGGTGCGAGCGAAGCTCTAACACCCTATCTCAAAAATCATATAAAATATGGTGCGAGTTAGACTCTAGCACCGTATCACAAAAATCATATAAAATCAGGTGCGTGTTAGATTTCAGCACCAATGCATGTAAAACTCTAGTGCGAGCTCTCGCTCCAGCACTAATGCATGCATCACACAACTCAAAATATCGTGTGAGCTGAGCTCTAGCACGTCACATGTCAATAAAAACACGTAGGCGGCTCTGTTTCCTCAAAACAGTTTTCAAAACAATTTCATCGTTGAAACTATGAAATGTTGTGCATTTTTCTTTCAAGGTTAGCCAGCCTACTCATGCATGCATCAAAACATCTCCAGAACGAGCAGGACACTCTTATTCTTGCTCCTCCCAATTTTTCCTAAAATTGTAAATTTTACCCTTAACAAGGTTATTTTGGTAATTTACCCATTCGGGGCACTAAAATTATTATTTGACCTCTAGTGTCAGACCCGAATTTTTTGTAGCTTATTTCCTTATGATTCCTATGTGTATGAACACTAAGTAATTATAGTTGAATCATAAGAAGAATATTTACTATCATGCAATCGACTATTTGAGAAATTAAAAATGCATGTAAGCTACATAACAACGAGATAAGGGTTAAGTTAATTCCCGAACGAGTGCAGGGGTAAAACGGTCAAATGACTGAAATTCAGTATAATTTCGATAAGACAATTTCATTAAAAATATGAAATTGAGGAATCTTGATCAAAATCGAGGAAAATATTTAATTTCGAGCCCAATTGATCAAGATATAAATTTATTAGAATTTATCAGAATTTTTGCCTCGAAAAATGAGCCCAAAAATAGTGGAAAAATATACCGAAAAGGTAAAATCGGACTGATAAATTCATTTACGGATTAAATGAATTTAATATGATTTTTTAAGATATTTTTAGATATTTATGGGATATTTTTGGGATTTTTATTATTATTTTATAATAAAATAATAATAAAAATATATTATAAAAAAAAAAAAGAGAAACGAAATCTGAAGAGAAAACACGGGGAGAGAGAAGAGAGAAATTGCTGAAACCGACCGAGGGAGAAGACCACCGGACGGCGAGCACCGGCCACCCCACGGGCAGGCAAGCGGTCGGAAAAGGAAGCCCGGCACCGTGCGCACCCATCGGCACCGGTCACGCCATCCACCGACGCCGGACGCCGGCGAATCGAAGAGGAGAAGCCGCGGAGGAAAAGAAGGAATCCGGCGGCAACCGGCGGTGCTTGGTCCCGATCGAGCCCAGCCGAGTGTTGCCCAGGCTTAGGCGCGCCGAACTGCGGTGGTGATGCGTCGGGAACCGGCCGGAATACGCCGGCACGGCCAAATGATGCCTGAACCGGTCGGCGGTTCAGGGGAGAAGGTTCTGTGCTGAACCGGACCGGACCGGTTCAGCCAAGGAGAAAAGAGGAAAAAGAGGAAAAAGAAAGAAAAAGGAAAAGGAAAATTTTCGAGATTTCACCGGACTTCGGGTAAGTCGATACGAGGTCAAAAGTGACCGATTTAATTTTCGATGAATTTATTTAAATTATATTTAATCGAAAATTGACCCGGAGTTAAATATAATAAATTGTGCAGTTCGACGATAAATTCCGAACGGAAGCCCGATCGAACTTCGATTTGCGTACCATCGCATATTCTCGGGTAAGTAAAGTTCATTTATGACAATTTATGTGATTTATGCGTATTTAAGATTTAATTTACGCATTTCGGATTAAATTTCGTATTTAGTGAATTATAATTGGAATTTTGAATTAAATGTCGTAAATGATATACGGGCTATCCAAAGAGCTTGGAATAAAGCCCAATGGGTATTGATAGGCCCAATGAGTCGATAGACCCTGATGAAGGGAAATAATAAGTGGAAAACGGGCTTAATACGGTTAAGGCCCATTAAGGATTTTTAAGGCCCATTAAGGGAAATTAAACTGTATTAATGTGAAATACAGTAGGAAAATGATAATTAACCTGAGAAATGGTTATTTATAGCTCCGGAGTTTACATCGAGAGCTGATCGGACTGTGGGATTGAGCAGCACCGAGGAAGTGAGGTCACTTGACGTGATCCGAGGTAAGGGACTTTTGCGAGTAGTTAGAGATACCTGCACGTATTTTCAACTGCTTCTGCATTCACTTAAAAACTCTGAGGGTCAGAGAAAGTGAATAATAATTATTGCGACCCGATAGTGGCAAATTACGATTTTGCCCCTAGTTAGTCAAAAAGTCAACTTTTGTGAGAAGTTGCAAAAAGCATGGAAAATGCTATTGTGAGTGTTTAATTGTTATTAGCATGAAAATAAATAGATGGGCTAATGATTTTAAGGTTGATATGACTTAAGCACACTTTGAGTGCTGATTTTGATGTTTTATAAACAATCCCTTTTTAAATAGCCATCTATCATATTATGTGAGAATGAATCGTGCTAGAGCACAGCTCGCACTGGGATTCATGTGTTTTTCCACATAATATTAGTGCTGGATTTGATACGCACTAGATTTTCATGACATGCATGATAGAGTACTGGAGTTTTACTCGTACTCAGCTTTGAATAATATATGCATGACAGAGTGCTAGAGCGTGGCTCGTACTCGATTCTTCATGGTTTATACATGACATAGTACTGGGAGCTATTGCTCGTACTTGATTTTGTACATAAACTATGCATTGACCTAGTTGCTTGAGAGTGCTCGCACTAGAGTTGAGTTTTATGATGTGAAACAGTGTTTGAGCGGAGTAACGACTGTGAGTCGTACTCAAAACGCACACTGTATGTGATATGTAATACATGTTGAAACCCATGCCTGAGACCTTGCGTGACTGTGTGTCATAGCTAGAGAGGATATCCGCATGAGGTTGGTATAGACGTGGTATGATATTTCCACAGGCGCGAGGGCTAAGACCTTTGTTAGGCACCCTGACTGTGATGTTGATATGTTCCACGGGAGTGAGAGCTAAGTCCTATGGTAGGCACTCTGGCCGTGAGAACGGGTCCACGGGTGTACTTTGTACCGTGTCTGAGTGGCACGAGGTGTACGCTGTACCGTGTGTTGTTATGGAGTTGAGGAGGATATAGCTGGCGGTTGTGATGGACTGACCCCCCTCCCATTACAGCGGTGATGCCCCGCACACCTAGTACTGTGTTGCTTGGGATCACATCGGATATGATCATAATCCAGGATACTATTTACATGTACCACAGAGTCTTACATGTTATATCACATTGATTAACTTCTTTAAACTGCGGACAGACCTGAGGGATGGGTCGGACTCCGATTTGTGTTGTGAATCATTTGATGCCATATTTATATGTGATTTAAATATACATGGCATGATTTACATAAAGGCATGATTTATATATAAATGCATTGTGTTGCACTACATGCCTACTTTTGAGAAATAAAGCATGATTTCTGTACATGGGATTTATTCTGTACAAGTACATATATATTATATTTCAAGACATGCTTTTAAAGTGAGTTAAGGAAATAATGTTTTCAAGGCATAGCACTATTTTGAGTAGATAGTGTGGATATCTACTTGCTTGCCTGATTTCCTTACTGAGCGCGTTATGCTCACCCCCCTTTTCTTTACATCTCTCTACAGAGCGTCAGTAGATCGAGAGTTATCGTGGGAGAGTGTCCCAGAGTCCACTGCTAGTTCCTATCGTTTTGTCAGGTATACTTATTATGTACAGTTGTGTATCTAAACATAGAAACAGCACAGTGATGTATACGTTATATATTATGGGGAATGTAATCGTATTAGATTTTATAAAATCTTACATGTATAATAAAAGCAATTACAGTCAGTAATAATATATTGACATGTATGTATGAAATGGATGATATGGTAAGTGAAGACTCTGACATCGAATCACAGCCCAACCAGTGAAGAGAGGAAAGGTAAGCTTAAATGCGAAAAATTTATTGTGGTTTTTGGTTAAAGTCAAGGATTGAAACTGGGGTCCTGACAGGATGGTATCAGAGCAGAAGTTGGTCTGATGTGAGTCGGTGTTAGAAAAATAGGAAAGTGTACATCCCCATAGTACTGTGCTGTGTTTAGATATAACTGTGTATACCGGATAGGAGATGGACTAATTCATTATTATGAATGCAGGAACTTTGCCTAAATGGCAAATACGCGTAGTGGTAGAGGTATGAGAGGTAGGGCTCGAGGCCGGGGAGAGAGACCCGAGGGACGAGCCGCTGCCAGGCCATTACCTACGCATGAGACTGCAGGTGCTACTGAGGCACCCGATTGTGTCGAGACGCGTTTCACGAGATTAGAGCGTGGTCTCGAGACTATTATAGAGATACTAGCACAGACGATGCCAGGTAGGCAGAGACAGGAGGCAGGAGCTGCTACTGGAGAGGCAGTTGCCCCTGATACACCTACGCAGACAGCTGATGCACAGAGGACTGTAGATACTCCTACACCCCCACCGGTTTCGGGTGGTAGTGGATTAGGATATGGATGTGACTTGCATCGGTTGAGGGAGTTCCAGAAGTTTAGACCTCCATCATTTAGTGGGGTCAAGAACCCCGTAGCTGCTGAGGAGTGGTTGGCAGAGCTAGAGAAGCTCTATGGATACATCGAGTGTACGACCTCGGAGATGGTCGCGTTTGCTACGTTCCTACTGAAGGGAGCTGCAGAACATTGGTGGAAGTCCACCAGACCTATATTGAGATCCCGACATACGGATATCACTTGGGATATATTTCGGGAGGCCTTTAGGAGGCAATTTATTCCTGACACCGCACAGCGGAAGTTACATGCAGAGTTTTTGAGACTCAACCAGGGGAGTTTATCGGTGGACGAGTATGAGACTCGATTCCTATCCCTAGGGAGATACGACCCGGATACTATGTATAGTGAGACCAGGAAGGTCCACAGGTTTATCGACGGGTTGAGACCGGTGCTACTGTCCAAGTTGGTTCCGCTGGACATAGTGACTTATGAGGAGGCAGTGCGCAGGGTGCAACTATGTGAGCAGGACTACGAGAGGAATGCTTCCGAGTTTGGGAAGTTTAGCCGTAGCCAAGACTTGCAGAAGAAGAGGCCGGCTAGAGATTTTAGTTATCGAGGGGGGAAGAAACCTTTCGATAAGAGATCACGGATAGAGGGGACACGAGATAGATATGCTAGATCTCCTGCTTATCCGACTGCAGCCCCAGCAAAGGGCATTATGATAGGAGGACCGAGACCTGCTGCAGATCAGTGCAGAAGATGCGGCAGATTCCATGGAGATAGGCCGTGTTCACAGGGTGCTATAGTATGTTTCCGATGTGGGAAACAGGGGCATTTGGTTAGAGATTGCCCATTGCCGTATGCGACTGCACCACAGAGGGACAGGGAGTTTGATAGAGCTCCAGCTGGTACGTCTGCTCAGAGAGGTAGAGCGACGGCGGAGGAGAAGGGGAAACAAGTGATGGGTCAAGGGCGAGTACATGCTTTGGACCAGGGGACAGCTGATGCTTCATCGGATGTGATTCGAGGTAACATGTTGATTTATGATATTGAAGCGTATGTTTTAATTGATCCTGGTGCCACGCATTCTTTTGTATCGCCATCATTTGCATGTAAATTAGAGAGACATGTAGAGCGTACACCATTATGTATGATGATGTTAATCAGTACGCCTATGGATAGTAGTCAAGTTGTAGAATATGTATATAATGACTGCAAGTTGAGAGTAGGGGATAAGGAGATGACAGCCAATCTAATATTACTAAGTATGAGCGACTTTGATATAATATTAGGAATGGATTGGCTATCTGCAAACCATGCTGTTTTAGATTGTTACGCTAAGACAGTTATGTTTCCTAACCCTACTAGATATGTTGTAAAGTTTAATAAAGATAAATGAAAGGAGTAGATATGATTATTACATGATTTCTGATTTAGAAAACCTTCAACATATCAAGGTTTCATTGCGTACGTGGTAGATATGGATAAGGCACATCCGGAGTTGACAGATATCACTGTGGTCAGTGAGTACCCAGATGTTTTCCTGGATGAATTGCCAGGGTTACCACCAGACAGAGAGATGGAGTTCTGTATAGATCTGGTACCTGGTACGGAGCCTATTTCGAGACCACCATATCGCATGGCCTTAGTTGAGCTGGAGGAGCTCAAGAGACAGTTACAGGAGCTGTTGGATAGGGGTTTTGTATGACCGAGTGTTTCACCTTGGGGAGCACCGATTTTGTTTGTGACGAAGAAGGATGGGAGCCTCCGATTGTGTATAGACTATCGATTGTTGAACAAGGCCACCATCAAGAATAGGTACCCCCTTCCACGCATTGACGACTTGCTAGATCAGCTACAGGGAGCACAGGTCTTTTCCAAAATTGACCTAAGGTCTGGGTATCATCAGCTGAAGGTTCGGAGTGGAGATGTACCCAAGACAGCATTTCGTACCCGATATGGCCACTATGAGTTCTTGGTCATGCCATTCGGATTGACGAATGCTCCAGCTGCTTTCATGGCTTTGATGAACGATGTGTTCAAGCCATACTTGGACCAGTTTGTTATCGTCTTCATCGATGACATATTGGTGTATTCGAGATCCAAGGAGGAGCATGAGGAGCACCTCAGGATCGTGTTGCAGATGTTACGGGAGCATGAGTTATATGCTAAGCTTAGCAAGTGTGACTTTTGGTTGTCACAGATCTCATTTTTGGGACATGTTATATCGAGAGATGGTGTATCAGTTGATCCATCTAAGATAGAGGCTGTAGTTCAGTGGGAACAGCCGAGCACAGTCACCGAGATCAGGAGTTTTCTGGGTTTAGCTGGATACTATCGGAGATTCGTTGAGGGATTTTCGAAGTTGGCTGTTCCGTTGACACGTCTTACTCGGAAGAGTGTACCGTTCATATGGAACGGGGATTGTGAGAAGAGCTTTGAGGAGTTGAAGCGTCGATTGACCACCGCTCCGATTCTCACTATCCCTACCAGCTCAGGAGGATTTGCAGTGTATACCGATGCTTCGCATCAGGGACTGGGCTGTGTATTGATGCAGGATGGGAAGGTAGTTGCTTACGGATCCAGACAGCTGAAGGATCATGAGAAGAACTATCCGACCCATGATTTGGAACTAGCAGCAGTAGTGTTTGCGTTGAAGGTATGGCACCACTACTTGTATGGTGAGAAGTTCCATATATTTACCGACCACAAGAGCCTCAAGTATCTGTTCTCGCAGAAGGAACTGAACATGAGACAGAGAAGATGGCTAGAGCTTCTGAAGGACTACGATTGTGAGATACTTTATCATCCGGGTAAGGCTAACGTTGTAGCCGATGCCTTGAGCAGGAAGAGCCTGGGGATGGTATCGTATATGATGGTTAGGGAGCATGATTTGCTAGAGCAGTTTGCGAGCCTCAGTTTGGGAGTTGTGCCTTCTGACATGGATACAGGCTATGTGATAGCTAGTCTACGCTTGGAGCCGGACCTGTTGGACAGGATTAGAGTGGCTCAGCAGACTGATCCATTTTGTATGGATGTGAGTAGTCAGATGCAGAAGGGCACCGTGACTGATTTTGAGTTGAGTTCTGATGGACTACTGAGGTTCAGAGGCAGATTGTGTGTTCCCGAGGATCCAGGACTTAGGAGATTGATATTGGCGGAAGCTCATTCGTCGAGGTATACGTTGCATCCGGGGAGTAACAAGATGTATCAGAACCTCCGGAGGGTATACTGGTGGTCGGGCATGAAGAGAGATGTAGCAGACTTTGTGGCAAAGTGTCTTGTATGTCAGCAGGTGAAGGTAGAGCATCAGAAACCTGCAGGATTGTTGCAGCCTCTACCTATACCAACATGGAAATGGGAGCATATCACCATGGATTTCGTGATGGGTTTACCGAGGCCCCGGAGGAATCACGATGCTATATGGGTGATCGTTGATAGACTGACGAAGTCAGCCCACTTCCTAGCTATGAGAGCTACCGATACTCTGAGTACATTGGCAGGACTGTATGTACGCGAGGTAGTGAGGTTACATGGTGTACCAGTGAGCATAGTCTCTGATAGGGATTCCCGCTTCACATCCCACTTTTGGGGACATTTTCAGGAAGCCATGGGAACCCAGTTGAGTTTGAGCACAGCTTTCCATCCTCAGACAGATGGTCAGTCAGAGAGGACTATACAGACTCTGGAGGACATGTTGAGAGCATGTGTGCTAGACTATCGAGGCTCCTGGGATGACCACCTACCACTAGCCGAGTTCGCCTACAACAACAGTCATCATTCGAGTATCGGGATGGCACCGTATGAGGCTTTGTATGGCCGTAGATGTCGTTCCCCCATTGGATGGGAAGAAGTGGGTGACCGTATGATTTTCGCTCCTGACTTGGTTACACAAGCATCTGAGGATGTCCGCTTGATAGTAGAGAGACTGAGGACAGCTCAGAGCAGACAGAAGAGTTACGCTGACAGGAGACGTAGGCCACTAGAGTTTGCAGTTGGTGAGTCCGTATTTCTGAGAGTTTCTCCTTCCAAGGGCATAGCGAGATTTGGGAAGAGAGGGAAACTAAATCCTCGCTACATTGGACCCTTTGAGATACTTGATCGAGTGGGAGATAAGGCGTATAGGTTGGCATTGCCACCGGACTTATCAGGTGTCCACAACGTCTTCCACATATCGATGCTTCGGAAGTATCACCCGGATCCGTCACATGTGATTAGTTACGAGCCTTTGGAGCTCCGAGAGGACTTGTCATATGTAGAGAGACCGATTCGGATATTGGATAGAAAGGAGAAGGTATTGAGATCGAAGACCATCGGATTAGTGAAGATTCTCTGGCAGCATCATACTTCAGAGGAAGCTACTTGGGAGCTAGAGAGTCTGATGCGAGAGAAGTACCCTCACCTATTTGAGGACTGACTTGGTTCTAATTTGGAGGACCAAATTTTCTGAGTGGGGGAGGATTGTCAGACCCGGATTTTTTGTAGCTTATTTCCTTATGATTCCTATGTGTATGAACACTAAGTAATTATAGTTGAATCATAAGAAGAATATTTACTATCATGCAATCGACTATTTGAGAAATTAAAAATGCATGTAAGCTACATAACAACGAGATAAGGGTTAAGTTAATTCCCGAACGAGTGCAGGGGTAAAACGGTCAAATGACTGAAATTCAGTATAATTTCGATAAGACAATTTCATTAAAAATATGAAATTGAGGAATCTTGATCAAAATCGAGGAAAATATTTAATTTCGAGCCCAATTGATCAAGATATAAATTTATTAGAATTTATCGGAATTTTTACCTCGAAAAATGAGCCCAAAAATAGTGGAAAAATATACCGAAAAGGTAAAATCGGACTGATAAATTCATTTACGGATTAAATGAATTTAATATGATTTTTTAAGATATTTTTAGATATTTATGGGATATTTTTGGAATTTTTATTATTATTTTATAATAAAATAATAATAAAAATATATTATAAAAAAAAAAAAAAGAGAAACGAAATCTGAAGAGAAAACACGGGGAGAGAGAAGAGAGAAATTGCTGAAACCGACCGAGGGAGAAGACCACCGGACGGCGAGCACCGGCCACCCCACGGGCAGGCAAGCGGTCGGAAAAGGAAGCCCGGCACCGTGCACACCCATCGGCACCGGTCACGTCATCCACCGACGCCGGACGCCGGCGAATCGAAGAGGAGAAGCCGCGGAGGAAAAGAAGGAATCCGACGGCAACCGGCGGTGCTTGGTCCCGATCGAGCCCAGCCGAGTGTTGCCCAGGCTTAGGCGCGCCGAACTGCGGTGGTGATGCATCGGGAACCGGTCGGAATACGCCGGCACGGCCAAATGATGCCTGAACCGGTCGGCGGTTCAGGGGAGAAGGTTCTGTGCTGAACCGGACCGGACCGGTTCAGCCAAGGAGAAAAAAGGAAAAAGAGGAAAAAGAAAGAAAAAGGAAAAGGAAAATTTTCGGGATTTCACCGGACTTCAGGTAAGTCGATACGAGGTCAAAAGTGACCGATTTAATTTCCAATGAATTTATTTAAATTATATTTAATCGGAAATTGACCCGGAGTTAAATATAATAAATTGTGCAGTTCGACGATAAATTCCGAACGGAAGCCCGATCGAACTTCGATTTGCGTACCATCGCATATTCTCGGGTAAGTAAAGTTCATTTATGACAATTTATGTGATTTATGCGTATTTAAGATTTAATTTACGCATTTCGGATTAAATTTCGTATTTAGTGAATTATAATTGGAATTTTGAATTAAATGTCGTAAATGATATACGGGCTATCCAAAGAGCTTGGAATAAAGCCCAATGGGTATTGATAGGCCCAATGAGTCGATAGACCCTGATGAAGGGAAATAATAAGTGGAAAACGGGCTTAATACGGTTAAGGCCCATTAAGGATTTTTAAGGCCCATTAAGGGAAATTAAACTGTATTAATGTGAAATACAGTAGGAAAATGATAATTAACCTGAGAAATGGTTATTTACAGCTCCGGAGTTTACATCGAGAGCTGATCGGACTGCGGGATTGAGCAGCACCGAGGAAGTGAGGTCACTTGACGTGATCCGAGGTAAGGGACTTTTGCGAGTAGTTAGAGATACCTGCACGTATTTTCAACTGCTTCTGCATTCACTTAAAAACTCTGAGGGTCAGAGAAAGTGAATAATAATTATTGCGACCCGATAGTGGCAAATTACGATTTTGCCCCTAGTTAGTCAAAAAGTCAACTTTTGTGAGAAGTTGCAAAAAGCATGGAAAATGCTATTGTGAGTGTTTAATTGTTATTAGCATGAAAATAAATAGATGGGCTAATGATTTTAAGGTTGATATGACTTAAGCACACTTTGAGTGCTGATTTTGATGTTTTATAAACAATCCCTTTTTAAATAGCCATCTATCATATTATGTGAGAATGAATCGTGCTAGAGCACAGCTCGCACTGGGATTCATGTGTTTTTCCACATAATATTAGTGCTGGATTTGATACGCACTAGATTTTCATGACATGCATGATAGAGTACTGGAGTTTTACTCGTACTCAGCTTTGAATAATATATGCATGACAGAGTGCTAGAGCGTGGCTCGTACTCGATTCTTCATGGTTTATACATGACATAGTACTGGGAGCTATTGCTCATACTTGATTTTGTACATAAACTATGCATTGACCTAGTTGCTTGAGAGTGCTCGCACTAGAGTTGAGTTTTATGATGTGAAACAGTGTTTGAGCGGAGTAACGACTGTGAGTCGTACTCAAAACGCACACTGTATGTGATATGTAATACATGTTGAAACCCATGCCTGAGACCTTGCGTGACTGTGTGTCATAGCTAGAGAGGATATCCGCATGAGGTTGGTATAGACGTGGTATGATATTTCCACAGGCGCGAGGGCTAAGACCTTTGTTAGGCACCCTGACTGTGATGTTGATATGTTCCACGGGAGTGAGAGCTAAGTCCTATGGTAGGCACTCTGGCCGTGAGAACGGGTCCACGGGTGTACTTTGTACCGTGTCTGAGTGGCACGAGGTGTACGCTGTACCGTGTGTTGTTATGGAGTTGAGGAGGATATAGCTGGCGGTTGTGATGGACTGACCCCCCTCCCGTTACAGCGGTGATGCCCCGCACACCTAGTACTGTGTTGCTTGGGATCACATCGGATATGATCATAATCCAGGATACTATTTACATGTACCACAGAGTCTTACATGTTATATCACATTGATTAACTTCTTTAAACTGCGGACAGACCTGAGGGATGGGTCGGACTCCGATTTGTGTTGTGAATCATTTGATGCCATATTTATATGTGATTTAAATATACATGGCATGATTTACATAAAGGCATGATTTATATATAAATGCATTGTGTTGCACTACATGCCTACTTTTGAGAAATAAAGCATGATTTCTGTACATGGGATTTATTCTGTACAAGTACATATATATTATATTTCAAGACATGCTTTTAAAGTGAGTTAAGGAAATAATGTTTTCAAGGCATAGCACTATTTTGAGTAGATAGTGTGGATATCTACTTGCTTACCTGATTTCCTTACTGAGCGCGTTATGCTCACCCCCCTTTTCTTTACATCTCTCTACAGAGCGTCAGTAGATCGAGAGTTATCGTGGGAGAGTGTCCCAGAGTCCACTGCTAGTTCCTATCGTTTTGTCAGGTATACTTATTATGTACAGTTGTGTATCTAAACATAGAAACAGCATAGTGATGTATACGTTATATATTATGGGGAATGTAATCGTATTAGATTTTATAAAATCTTACATGTATAATAAAAGCAATTACAGTCAGTAATAATATATTGACATGTATGTATGAAATGGATGATATGGTAAGTGAAGACTCTGACATCGAATCACAGCCCAACCAGTGAAGAGAGGAAAGGTAAGCTTAAATGCGAAAAATTTATTGTGGTTTTTGGTTAAAGTCAAGGATTGAAACTGGGGTCCTGACATCTAGACCCTTCAGATAATTTTTAAAGGACTGCAAATGAACTTAAAATTTCGTAAAGTTACCTCTAGCAGTCCGCAGAATTCCCTTACCTTATTTTCCTGTCGAGTCTGACATTTCCACTGATGTCACGTCGCGCAGTCCGATCTGCTCCCCCATCAAATGCCCGAAACCGAGATTCCATGCTAGTACGCAAATCGAGGTTGTCTCGAGCTCTCATTTGACGTCGATTATGGAGCTACACAATTTCATAATTTCTGGATAAATTTTCAATCGAAAATTAATTAAATAAAATACTCCAAAATTTAAATCGGGTCAATTTTGACCACTACTGACTTACCCGTAGCTCGATTGCATCGTTGGGATTTTTCTCCAATTTTTTTCTCTCTTTTCTTTTTCCCTTTTTCTCCTTTTTTCCCTTCTTTCTTGGCTGAACCGATTCAGTCAGGTTCAGACCAGCCGGTTCTCCGTCGGCTTCCGTCGCCAGTGGCTCCGTTGGGTCGTCCGCAGCACGAATCTGGTCTCGATTTCATACGAGGTCACCGGGAAGTGGACGGTCCGGCCTCTTCTACTTTTCGGCGTCGGTGGCTTCCTCATTTCTCTCCGTTGTCGGTGCTGGCCGCCGTTTCCCCAGCTGTTTCCGCCCTCATTCAGCTCAGCATCACTGTAAGACCCGAATTTAATTAAAATACGAAAATTAAATAAGAAAAGATGGGGAAAGTATGAAGGAAGGTCGGGTTAAATTAATCCCGAACACGTGTAAGGGCAAAATGGTCAAAAGACCAAAGGTCGGTATAATTTCGATAAGAAAAATTTAATTAAAACATGGATGTAAGAAATCTTGGTCAATAAAAGTGAAATAAAATTATTTCGGGTTAAATTGATCAAGATATTAATTTATTGGAATTAATTGGGATTAATCGGAATTTTTAGTTCAGAAAAATAATCCCGAAAATAATCAAAAAATATACCGAAAAGTCACCAGGGACAATATCCCGAAAATACGGAGAAATTATACCCGAAAAAGAGGTTAAAATATAATAAATAAATTAAATAAAAATTAAATTAATTAAGTTAGAATAAAATTATAATTTTAAGTGATATTTTGGATATTTTAATGTATTTTAATGAATAGTAAAATAATTAAAATAAATAAAAATAATAATAATAAAAATATAAAAATAAATTAATGAAATGAAAAAAAAAGAACAGAAACGCGAAATCGCGTGAGACCGAAACGAAGAAACGAAGCAGCCGATCCGAGTAGCTGCCGGCGGAACGACGGCCGACGGAGGCCGGCGAAGGCAAGCCCGACGACGGCTGACCCACTACCGGCCCCATGGAGGCCCGAACGGCGGCTGTAGGGGGCGGACGGAGCGAAAAACCGAGACCGAGGGAGAGAAGAAGAATCGCCGGCGATCGACGAGATTCAGGCCCGATCGACCCCAGCCGAAGCTTCCCCAGGCGACGGTGACCAGATTGGCGGTGGTGGTAGCCACTGAAACCGGCGGACGGCGCCGAAAACAGCAAGAGAGGAAAACGGGTCCGACGGCGAAGAGGAGAACAGCCGGACCGGCGACATCCCGGCGACGTTGACCCAAACCGAGGGCAGATCTGAGACGCGGACAGCCTTACGGAGCCACTGGCGGTGGAAGCCGGCGGAGAACCGGCCGGAAAAGGGGTGAACTGGCGGTGAACTGGCCGAACCGGGGTGAACCGGCGGTCTGAACCGGTCCGAACCGGACTGAACCGGTTCAACCAAAAAGAGGAGAAAAAGGGAGAAAAAGGGAAAAGGAAAAAGAGAAAAAAATTGGGGAAAATTTCGGTGATGCAATCGAGCTTCGGGTAAGTCGATAAGCGGTCAAATTGACCCGATTTAAATTTGGAATATTTTATTTAATTAAATTTCGACCGAAAAGTTTACCCGAAAATGTAATTAATTGTGTAGCTCGACGATTGGCATCCACCGAGGGCTCGAGACAGTCTCGATTTGCGAACTAGCATGGAATCTCGGGTAAGTGACCCCAATTTACGATAATTGCCTCGTTATACGTGATATTGATTTAATTTACGCATAAATTGAATTAAATTATGGAAAATTAGTTAAATTGTCGTAAATATTAAATTTAGCTATTCGAGAATTAGAACGAGGCCCAATAAATTATTGGAGGGCCCAATGAGCCCAATAGGCCTCGATAAAGTGAGAATTAAGTGGAAAACGGGCTTAAGGCCGATTAAGGCCCATTAAGGTGCAATCGGGCCCAATAGGGGTAAATGGGCCCAACAATTTAAATTAAGCCCAGAAAAGATTAAATACGATTAAATTGCATAATATCTGACCTGAGGAATATTAATACGCAGTTCCGGGCATTTGATTGGGAGCATAACGGACTGCGCGACGAGACAAATTGGGAAAGAAAAGGTCAGACTCGACAGAAAAATAAGGTAAGGGAATTCTGCAGACTGCTAGAGGTAACTTTACTCAATTTTAAATTCATACGCAGTCCTTTAAAATTAACTGAAGGGTCTAGAGGTCGAAGAACCATTTTAGTGCCCCGAATGGGCAAAATTACTAAAATACCCTTGTTAAGGGTAGAATCTAAAAATTTAGGAAAAATTGGGAGGAGCAAGGACAAGAGGTTCCTGCTCGTTCTGGAGGTATTTCAACTCATGCATGAGTAGGCTGGCTCACTTTTAAAGAAAAATGCATAGCATTGCATATCTTAATTGTTGTGATTTCTGTGAAAACTATTTGGAAATAACCGAGCCGCCTACATGTTTTTATTTACATGTGACGTGCTAGAGCTCAGCTCGCACGATGTTTGATTTGTGTGATGCATGCATTAGTGCTGGAGCGAGAGCTCGCACTAGAGTTTTACATGCATAGGTGCTAGAGTATAACTCACACCAGATTTCACATGCTTTTGCGTGACACGGTGCTAGAGTCTAACTCGCACCAGATTTTATAAGATTTTCATACAATTTATATATAGAGTGCTGAGCATAGCTCGCACTAGTTTTACTGGATTTGTGGAGTAGCGTTGTCTGCCCTTGGAGTCAGCCAAAAGGCCCAACAGGCTCAAAAGACCTCTTAAGTAGGGTGAGAGTGAGGGATGAGGTTGGCGACCTTGTGGAGATGTAAAGCGGGCTCTGCCAAGTTTACTTGATTTGATGAGAGTGCTGAGCATCGCTCGCACTGATTTTTATGAGAACATACGATGAGCCGTGCTTGGAGCATCGGGTAGACTGTGTGTCACCGATTTAATAGGCTCGCACGTGCGTTTTGAGACATGGCAACGAGTATTGAGTTATGAAAACCTCTGTGGGAAGCAGGCCATTTGGGCTGGAGTACCTAGAGTGATATAGGTCCATGGAGTACGATGTACCGTGCAAGTAGCATGGAGTACGATGTACCGTGGGGTATCTTCGGATACGGTATCTTTGTGATACAGGGTATCTTCGGATACGGTATCTTTGTGATACAGGGTATCTTCGGATACGGTATCTTTGTGATACGGGGTATCTTTGTGATACGGTATCTTTGTGATACGGGGTATCTTCGGATACGACATCTTCGGATGCGTGAGATCGGATAAGACTGACGGGTTGGATTGACCCACCTCCCGGGCAGTTCCCGATCAGGGTGAGACCTCGCACACTGGGATCCGTGAAGCTAGAGGGACTCACGAGGACATATTGGCCAGTCCTGGTTATTACCGATATACAGTATTGCCTAGTCTCGTATCTTGTATATATATATACGTATGTTTTCGATATCGATGCTTTTGAGAGACTCAATTTCCATGGTTTTGTGTGAGTCAGGATCACCCGAAGGAGGGGTCGAGTCCTGACTTCATTGTGAAATTTTAAATGGGAAAGAAATGATTTAAAATGAATTGCATGTTGAATTTTCCGTGCAACTTGATTTACATAACATCATGACGCATATCATTTGTTTTAAAATGTGTGGAGAAAGGGTGGTTTATGCATGGCACCACGTTCATGTAGGTAGTATGGTTACCTACTTGTTCGTAGGATTGCCTTACTGAGCTTGATGTGCTCACCCCTTTCATTTTCTCCCACAGATAATCTCCAGTTGAAGTCGCGACGACTCAGTACTGCATTCCAGATATCCGCTGCTGCCCATCAACACAAGGTATATACACTTGTACATATTGTATCTACATAAGCATAGCACAGTAACATGTTTGTAAGTAACTTTAGGGGATGTATAAATAATATGAACAATTATAAATGACTGGAGAATAAATAAGTTAGATGGTAATTGAATGGTGGGACTGGCATTGACGCACAGCCCAATTATTAGTGGAGTGTTGGTCACGATTCGAGGACAGGTAAGAATTTAAGTAAGAAAATAATAAAAAGCGAAAAATTAACTCTGATTTTTGGGTAGTTTGGGTCGTGACATATAAAGGTGGTATCAGAGCACAATTGGTCTGATGTGTGTCAGTGACAGTAATTAGGAAATTACATCCCCGTGTTACTGTGCTTAGTTAGATACAATAGTGTATATTGAGATGGGCTTGACTAAGGAATGGTTGAGAATGCTGGAATGCTTAATATGAGTCGCGTTAGATGAGAATTGTTTATGGATGTATTCCGGTGACAGAACATCCCGGACATTATTTAAAGGAAATTTCGAATTAAAGTCCTTACTCTGACCCAGAGGATTTGATTTAATTATGAGTATGGAGACTCGATTATATTCTGGGTAGATATTACCTCGACACTATGAACAAGTGACTGTCGAGATGTCTAAAAGTTTATGGAAGGGCTCAGATTTTCAATTAGAGTCTAATTGACCGTGAGATATTGCCTATACCGAGGCAGTACGCAGATTTGCAATTGGGTAAATAAGAACATGAGTTGCATGCCTCTGAGATTGGGAAAGGTAATGAGGGCCGAAATAGAGACAGAAAGAGAATCGAGAAATGACAGAGATGTCAAAATGGGAAAATGGAAATTGGTTAAAGATTAGATTTGATGAGTTATGGGCTGAGATAATTGGTAAAGCCCTAGTGCATCCAATTTTGGCACTATTGAGGGGCATTGTGATTGGCGGACCCCGACCTGCTACGAAGCAGTGTAGCAGTGTGAGCACTGTAAGCAGTGTGAGATGTGTGGTGGATACCACGGAAGGAAGGTTTATACCTACATGGTATAGATGAAAATGGCCGTTAAGTGTGATAAGACGGACCATTGATTTGATTGCACAGAATTAAACGAGATCGCCCCACAGAAAAGGTAAAGAGACAGAGAAAAATTTCGTTGGTATAGTTGCAACGAAAAGGGAGGAAATAGCCGAAAAGAAAAAAGGAAAGTAGGCTGTTGGACGAAGGCGAGAGGATGTCTTGGACCAGGACACTATTGATGTTTCATGGATGTGGTGTAAGATACCACACTTGTTATGAATAACGAAGTACGTATGTTCATTGATCCTGGTGCTACATATTTATTTATACCGCCTTCATTCGCATATAAGTGAGTAAAAAGGCATGAATGCCTACATCATTGGGGACAATTCTGATAAATGAGTACCCCAATAGAGGAGGATTAATTAACGGAATAGGGATATTGAGACTTTAAGTTAAAAACAGGGGTGCAACAGTTGAATTTACAGGAGGAAGGGATTGTACTCACAGAATGAATAAAGACAAGAGTTTTATTATAATTGATACGCAAAGGAGAAAATCTTTAAGATAAGGTAGATTCTAAATACAAGACGTATTGGAGTAAGAGGCGTATGCTAGGTAAGAACATCCTTACGATATGAAGTAATTGGGATTAAGCAATTAGTAAGGAATAGAAATTATAACCAAGGATAAAGATGGGTATAACCATAACCAGTAGTTGTGGTTAAGTCTGAAGGCTAATAAAGGTATTTCAAAATACCTCCCCGCCTGAAGACTTGACAGCGTGTAAAAGTATATATATATATAACCTGTAACGCGAAATCGATCATCGTAGTAAATATCTTTAGCATTAGGATACCGTTACTAAGACGATAAGAACATTAAAAATTGGCAAATTACAAAGGTTAACATAGTAAAATTTAATAAGAGCCGTTAAGATAAGAAAAGGGAATGACGCAGGTTAGTACCTGAAAACGTAAGCGGTTGAGAAGGATCTTTATACGCTTATGCGTAAATAAGTCAAGGATTGGACCGATGTGTAAATCATCATTATCGATGATATGTTGGGTGTAGTTAAAGTCTAGGGCGATTTATAAACAATAATTGGAAGATGGCTTTTACAGATGGATTGATATGAATTCTCAATTGGTCCACTTGGTTGACACGTTTAACTAAGAAAACGTGGTCTTGGAATAAGATGATAAATAAGATGATAGATGTGACATGGATCTCGGTGTAGAGAAGTATGAATTGACCACCGTGATTAATTTCACCATACCCAACAGCTCAAGAGGTTCTCAGTGAGTATGGATACCTCGAAATTATGAATGAGCTGTGTATTGATGTATAATGGGAAGATAGTCAAGTATGGAGTCAGACAACTCCTTGATCATGAAATAAACTATCTGACCTATGATTTAAAGTTGGCAACAGTAGTTGTACCGATAATATAGTACTATTATGTACATGGCGAGAAATTGTGGATATGCACTGATCATAAAGCCCCGAGTATCTGTTTTTACAGAAAGAGGCGAACATGAGAATACATAGTGGGTTAGAGCTTCTGAGAGGTTTTGATTTGTGAAAAATTGTACCACCCAAGAAGGGCTAATGTGATGACTGATGCCTGAGCATAAAGAGCCTTGGGATGGTATTACATATGATGGTCAGGGAGCGTGAGCTGCTAGATGCAGTTGTGAGCCTCAGTATAGATGTGATCCCTTCTGATGATGACAGTGATTGTGTGACGGCTAGCCTGATGATTAGAATCGGATGAGAGTGCTCGGATTTCCCAGGCTTAACGTGATGATCGACCGGATGTCGATAGTTTGGGTCTGATTCAGAAGGGTACAGTGATAGAGTTCACAGTGGGTGATAATGATTTACAGAGAGGTTCAGAGATAGTATGAGTGCTCCCCAGGACCACAGTTGATGGGATAGTGATATTGTCAGAAGCTCACTCTTCGGGATATACAGTGCATACGGAAGATGATAAAAATATATCGAAATCTCTGAAAAGGGTATTGGTGGTCAGATGTGAAAAGAGATGGTAGAGATTGTGGAAAAGTGCCTAGTATGTCAGCAGAATAAGGTAGAGTATTAAAAGTCTGCAGAGTTATTGCAGCACCTACCTATATTGACACGGCAACGAAAATGAGAGCAAGTCTCCATGAATGTCGTGATGGGTTATAGAGGACCCGGATAAATTAGGAGACTATTAGGATGATAGACGATAGAGTGACTAAGTCCACCCACCTTCTGGTTATGAAATCCCCAAATACTCAAAGTGTGTATGAGGATTCAGGTATAAGAAAGATTGTGGAACATTAAGTAGTGTTCCAGTGAGCCTGGTATCATATAGGGATTCCCGCTTCACTTCCTACCTCTGAGGATAGTTTCAGGAAGCTATGGGAAACCCGACTGAGTATTAGCACAGCTTTTCATCCTCAGACAGATGGTCAGTCAGAGAAGACTGTACAAGTTCTGAAGGATCCGATGAAAGCGTGTGCCATTGATTTTATAAGCTCCTGGAATGATCAGTTGATTTCTAATTGAAGTCGTCAATAACGACAATTGGCAATTGAGTATCGGGATAACAAGATATGAGGCAGTGTATGGCTGTAGGGGTTGTTCCCCAAATTGGATAAGAAAAAGTGGGTGACAGGTAGAATCATTTACGACTTTGGATAATAAGTCTCTGAGGATGTTTAGTTAAGAATGAGAGATTAAGAACACCTCAGAGCAAATAGATAAGTATTGAAATTCACCCTTGGTGAATTAGTATGGTTGAAATAATTCTTGTCCTAAGAGAATAAGAACATAGCGAGCTTTTGGAAGAAGGTAAATTGAGATACGCTGGATTGAATATTTTAAGAGATTGGACAAGTGGGAGATAAGACCTGTAGGTGACATTTCCACTTGAATAAGCAGGCACCCACAATGTGTCCCACTTTTGATGCTTCGGCAATACTATCCAGATCCAGCAGAGAT